>CM072919.1:47547615-48750115 GCA_037013685.1 Acridotheres tristis | reverse complement strand
TCAGCATGAAGAACATTCAGCTTTGAGCCTTTCCTGTTTAACTTGATTAGCTGGCATAGGATTTTGCTTTTGTTTTTTTTAAGTTTTCTATAGAAACCAAATAAAAAAATCCAGGAGCATACAGCTGGTCAACGTTAACAAAAGACCTTGACAGGATCATGTAAACCATAAAGGATGTCATGCTTGGGGCCTTACTGCCAGCAACATTAGAAAGTTTTTTCATTAAAAGTGAAAACTGTACACTGAATATGGGATAACTTTCTGCAGCCTTCATAATCTCACACAGTACATATAATTTAGGTTTAGGTACAGAACACACTCCGGTGTCACAGATGTCTTTGTGCAATCTCTTTCATTAAGTCCTTATGAAGCTACAAGTTGCAAATCCAAAATTCTGCTCCCTGAGGACACAGCTGTGTGAGACTTAAGTACTGTTTTAGCTCTCTGCCTATCCTGAATAGCTCCGTGAACCTAATCTTAAATACCATCATGTAACAATCACAAAAAGTTTTGCTAAAGGCCATATATACTAATAAAAAAGACAGTGGTGCTTCCAACATTTTGAAATGCTCTGAAAACCAACTTTTCCAATACTAGATACAACAAAATAACCTTCATAAAATATAACTTTTCTCCATTTACATTTTTAAAGGATTAGTAACCTATGCTTTTCAAGCACAGGAATCTGCGAAATAACTCCTAACATGGACAGATTTTTTTTAATACATAAATTAAGAAACTGGAGAGTTTTAACCCAAGTCCAGTTTCTAAACAAAGAATATTCTTGTTTAAAAATGGAAATGCATTTCCATTATAATTGTTAAAAAGTTAGCTTTACAAACAAGGGTATTTTAATTAAAAAAAATTCTTAACAAAACTATACAGTGTACAAATTACTGTCTACAAGGTAGGCGGTTTATTCAGAAGATCATCCTTTCTTCTTGCTACTTGCAGCTTCACAAATTCATTCACATATTTTCAATGGAGCTGCCCACCTGAACATCACCCCACAACTATATTGCTATAATTAATATTTTTGCCATGTCTTTATGTACAGTCTCCTTCACTGCCTTTTTTTTTTCCTTAGTCAAGCCTCAAGCGTTCATGTCACTCCAGGGGAAACACACTTCAGTGGCACAGCCATGAGGCCAGGGCTGCAAAGCAACTTAATAAAGGCAGAACAGTGCACATAGAACGGGGTGGCTCAATTTAGTCAGAATACACTTCCTGGTGAAGGAGGAGGCCAGAGACTGGATTTGAGTTCTCAATCTTATCTTAATCTTTTGACTGCTGAGCTTAAAAAAAAAACCAACCAACAAATCCAACCTAAAACCAAGCATGCAGGAAATGAAAAGTTCATTGTCTTCCAAGCAGGCTTTTCTATTAGAGAGGCAGGTGACAAAAACCCACAGTTGCTGAATAACAGTTTAAAGAAGGAGTTTACTCCTCTAAAAAATTGCATCTTTAAGCTCAGCTTTTTTACATACAGGAGGCCAGACAAAAAAAAACAAACAAACAAACAAAACAAAAAAAACACCCCAAACAAACAAACAAACAAACAAAAAACCACCTCTATTAAGCGCATCTATCTTCCTACAAAGGGAAGGAACATTCACCATACCATTCTGCATATTTCATGTTGAAGACTGAACTTGTTCCAGTTTTGTCCCAATGTGCTATTAAAAGCTTTCAAGGAACACCTTGTTAATTGAACTAATCAAGGACACGCCCCCAGCACAGCTCTCCTACCAAACTGCTCTGTATCATGACATGTGTGAAGGACAACACACACTTTGTTTTATCAGTCCAGAGCCTGAGGTGCACTGTGCTTGGGTCTAGCAGACTTTGCCATGTGCTTAGCAAACAAATTGACTTACTGAAGGAACCCCACATTTTTTTTTGCATCTGTGTCTTCTTTTTCTTTTTTTCTTACTCTTTTATTTATTTATGTATTTTATTTATTTATGTATGCATGTATTTATTTGTTTGTTTATTTATAGTTTAGCTAAATCTCAGATGTTTATTTTCCTACAATTCTGGTCTCTGTAGCCATTCAAGCCCTGCCTACACACTCTCTCCTCCTGGAGACATGGGGATGTGCCACCACTACTGCTTTTAACCACAGCTGAAGCCAGAAAGGACTGATGGTGCTACTGGTCAGTGCTCACTGGGGTGGCTGCTGCTGGACTTGGGCCTCTGGGACTGCTCCAGGGTAGGAAAACCTCTAAAACACAGAGACAACTGCAAAGGGATGAATTTTCCCATCCACATAACTACAAGCTCCTTTGCTTTCACCCTAATAGAAGACTGTGCTTTAAAGAAAACTTCACCCTGTGCTGAACTATACATTTCAAAGGTCCCTGATATGTAAGAGGTCACCAGCAATAGGCCCACTACTGGTCTCCAAAATGGGATTTTACTGGAAACACACTCATTTCCACCATGGTCTAATTCCTTGCATAAAGGGACTTCTTCTCCACTACACCCCAGAGGTCTCCATCTGATCTACTCTATGAGAAGATCACAAACTTCTGACATAGCCCAAGCAGGCTGAAAACTGTAATTCAAACGCTGAATTAAGACACTTGGTGGGGCAAGAGGGGAATGGAATATATAAAGAATATTATGTACAGGAAAAAAGTCAAGCAGGATAAGGGGGGAAAATTCTCTGCTTGGGCAGCTCGAGTCCACTGGAGTCAATGTAATTATGCCAGCAAAGATTCTGGCCCTGCACTTGCATTTCCTAGACAAAGTGAATGTCTTTGCTGTTCTGAACTAAAAACTAAATTTTCTAGCATGAACACTTCAGGATGCACTATCTTTGCCAGAATGGAAAAGGCTTCATCTCACTGTGGGTCTTGACCTCTTTCTCTATCTGTCTCGCTTGCTCATAAAAAAAAACCTTGAAGTAAAACAATTTCCTCAAGTCAAGTCTGCCTCCAACAGAATTAATTATTTATTTTTTAAATCCAGAAATGATTTCAGCTTGCACCCCAGGTGGGAAGTTAAAAAGAGGGAACCCATTTGAAACTTTGTCACAGTAGGCAGAACAGTTGCTTTGCAGCCCTTGCCTGGCTAAGGGTGCACTGCTTCACAGCTACACTGTAAAGTGTTAAAAATCCTCCCCCCCACCCCAGAATATATATATATGTATGTATAAAAAAAAATCCCCTGTCCACCTCTCAGTACAGAAAAGGACCTCATCACACTGCAAAAATAGCAGTACCCACTTTGGTCAATTAAAACAAACAAAAAAAAGCATACATTATTTTTTTTTCTTTTAAATCTGTGTACTTACCTATAATAACCAATACAGCTAAAAGCACTACCTACATAGGCAAAACTTGGTATTGCATAATTCGTATAAATTTGTATCCCCTCCCCCCAATATTAATTGGAAGATGAAAAACATGAAAGGTTAATAGAAAAAACACCAAAATACTGAAAATATTGCTGGTCGATTACAATTCTTAAGCGGCAACTATACACAGCCACGATATGCTTTATAAATGTGAGATAAAGGTATAACTGTCTAAAAAATCCATGATGTCACACATTTTTCGCATCTGGAGTACAAAATATTTTGTCATAAAAATGGTAAAGATTTAAAATTATAATAAATGCAGCAAAACAAGTGTAGTGATGTCAATTTTTTTGTAGTTTTTTTTCTTTTTTTGTTTTTTTTTCCATTTTTTCGATTTCAAGGCAAGGCACGTAATGTGGACATTATATCTTCGTGCAAATTAGGATTACTGGAAAGAGTATTTTAAATTTTTAAAGAGACATAGAGGCAAAATGTCTGCCCATGCACATTATATTTCTGTCAATATGTGAAAATTGTTGAACAAGGCTAACTTCTGAAAGCACCATGCAAGTTTACAGCACCCTGTAATTAGACTTACATTAAGAGTGCATTATTTAAATACAACATATCCCCATCCTGGTATTACCAGTTTGTAAACGGTAAGCTTTGCCCTTGTGACATGGATTTGCCTATGTCTTTGTCTCTATGATGTAGATTTTACAGAAACATGTAAACCCTATGGGTTTTTGATGCAACAAGTAACTCTAAATAAATAAATCCTACCCCTCTGCGGAGGCAGCAGCTAAACCAACATAAGTGCTGTGTTTCCATTGATTTCTTATTCTCAAGGACGTGATTTGTCTTGACTTAATGCCTTTTAATGCCCTCAAAAACTGAGGGGAAAAGTAAGTTCGTTCAAAGTAATTTTTTATTTTTATTTTTAATCCCCTCAATTTAGAGTCCAAGGGCTGAAGGACTTATAGTGATGACCTCTTAGATATGATTTTTAAATTGCACTTGCCTCTGTAAGTGTTTCTTTAGTGGGGAAAAATGTCACTTTTTTCCTTTTCTTTTTTTACTGTTGCATGAGAAGATAACACTTTTATTTGTGTAGAGGCATTTCTTCCATAGAGCCTGTGTGTTCATACCGATTGAAAATTTCAAACTGCATAACACACTAGAAAAAGGCTGAATTAAGGGCCAAAGTTTAATAAATCCATACTGATAACTAAAGGCTACAGAGCTTATTTTGAAAACATTGAGAAATCAGACTGTTGAGAAAATGTCTGGCTCACAGCCCTTGTCCTCCTGCAGCTCTGCTGTTGCTGCCTAGCCTTTGTTTTGTGAGATAACCAGGAATAGTGATCTCATGCGTAAACAACAGGAATACTAAACCAATAGAACTAGCTTATCATGCAAATATTAAGGCATCTAGAAAGTCAGTTAAAATATATTGTCGGAGACAGAACATCTATTTCCCAGCGGACTTCATATAACAAAGGCTACTTAGGAGGAGCTGCATTCTACCCATCAGTGAAATATCATCGACCCTTTGTATATCATCTCAGTTTCAACCATAAGGGAATTAATGATTGTAAGAGCTGCAATTGCTGGTCTATTTTTGTTCTTCTTTCTTCAGATTCTTTTCTCATACTGTCTTCTTTTCTTTTTTCTTTTTTTAATTTTGTTTTTAATTTTGTTTCCATCAGTTGCTTGTTTCTGCTTGAAGGAAAGGCTCTCCAATTATGTTCAAACCATAATTTGGGACATTTGTCGGCAGGATCGGTGTCCTATTTGATACTTGGAAAGGAACCAAGCTAGCCCAGGTACCAGGACTGTTGAAAAGGGGAAAGAGACAAGGAGGGAGAGAGAGAGAAAAAAAAAAATTAAACATGTATACAATGAATTTGAATCAAGGTCCAGCTAATACTCAATAATAATAGCACTACTTAAGATAAAGCAGGAAACAAAATTTGTGAATGTAACTTGAGATTCTACTTCCTAGTTTTCTTTGTGAAAGTATGGATAGTTTGAAAGAAAAGTAATTGTGTTGAACTTGGTAGCAAGTTGTATGAGTCCTGAGTTACACTAAGTGGTCTGTTTGTTTATGAAAGCCCCCACAAATGTCAGATGCAAATATATAGAGCAGATAAACTAAACCATATAAGTGACACTATATAGTGTAATGGACGTCATTTAAGAGCTAGTGAAATATACTACAGGGTACAGGTGTTCTTTTTTCAAGAATACAGTATAAAAATTCAGTGGATCAGCATCCTGTGAGATTTCCTCCCCTCTTGCCACCGTCCCAAGGTGGGCCTCTGAGATGCACAGATGCCCATAAAAACAGAGGACTTTTTATGTTCAAAAAACCTACTTTTAAAAAAAGCTCCCTAAGAATGTCAGTCTAAGAAACACCAGCTAACACAGGATCTGATAATCTAAACACTTGCAGCCGAGGGTCGAGGGTAACAGTGAGTACCATATTGTTTTTCAACAAGCCTCTGAGAAAGAAAATATTTTCAAGGACAATTCAATGACTTAGGAACTTAAGTCGTCATTACAAAAGAACTCTCTCACTAAGGAGATGAAGTCCCAACAGCATTCACAGGTTCAACAGACACCAACCAGTAGTACTTGCAAGATGGATACTCAAAGACAGGTCTCAGCTGCTGGTATCCAGTACCCAGCAACCTGAGCAGCCCTTTTCTTAGATGTGGTTCTGGCAACCCAGCAGTCCAGACCAAACAATCCTACACTATACGGTTCTATTACTTCAAAGAAAGTTTTGTCATGTTTATTCAGAAGGAAAACAGCATCATTAAGTCAGCATCATTGCCAAAGACCTAGTACCAACACTGGACAGCATGCAAGCACACCCTTCCTCTGCATTTCACTGTATTGAGCTTTTCTAGTGTTTATCACAAATGTAAGTGCTTACTTGGATTTACATTTTGGCATTAGACTAACAAGCATCCTGATAACACATCTAAAGCTCTTCAATGTGTGTACTGTGGAGGCAAAAAGTTTTCTTCCCTCTATATGTTTTGTCCCTTTTCTTTACTGCTTTCTCCCTGGACAAGCAGATGCACCTTTGTGGTACCAGGTATGAAGAGGAAAATAGGCCCTTTTTATTCATTTATTTCAAATGTTCGTGACATAATTACATTTCATTTGGCAGCCTTTTGTGATAATTTCAGTTGCTGAAAAGTGCTTAACTTATTTTGTGAATTCCAGGGGACATGTTTCTCAGGCCTTTCATATTAAAAAAAAATTATGAACAACTTCTGTCATTTACTTCTGTTGGAAAATACTTACCTCTCTAAACCTGCTAATTTACTGTTTTAACTCCTAGCAATTAATTTCAGGTGCTATGCTTTACACACACAAAAAAGTGGCAGTAGTTCCTGACCTGTACGTTTCAATGATGGCCATATTCCCAAAGGAGAAGGACTAATTTTATTTCATTAAGAAAATACAATAAATATTAATATCTTAATGTTTTCAATGCCTGAAGTACAAATACTATTCAATAAGGCTGTTGGGTTTTCTTTCTTCAGTTGGATATATTCTTGAAGGACACCCAAGAATCTGCAGTATTAACCTTTTCAGAATTTTTTAATTGCTGTTTTCAAAATATAAGATCACCTAATATGCTTAAATTTTTGTTGTTTTAATTCTATTGACTATTTAAAAAAAAAATCTGCTATTGGATTTAAAAAAAAAAAACTTTTGAAATTTCAAAATCACAGTTAGACTACTAATCTTGAAGCACTCACAGACTTAAACAGTGTTATGCATGAAAGATTTTTCCAAGACTATATAATGAAAAAAATATGTTCCAAAAATAAAAAAAAAATCAATATCAAAATTTCACTTAGGAGGCCTAATTGTTTCAATTTACTCTTTATCTTCATTCACAATCTGCTTTCAAATGCATTTTTTGTTTCTTCTATTTTGTATTTCAGTGATGTTAAGAAGTAAATTCTGAAATAACTGACACAAAGCAAATTGCTTCCAAGCATGTGAATTTATAAAAATAAGAACTAGTAATAAAAAAATAAAGAGCCAAGCAGATTTGTTTGCTTAGGATCTGTCTGGATACATGTTTTACAACGCACAGTTCTTTGCTGTCCTGTTACATGGGATTTACAGTGTTTAGAGACTTCAAAAAAATACAACATTAACTCAAAGAATATAAATTTTGTTTGAGGTTAACACTCTATTTTAAAAATTTCTGTGGCAAAGGCTAAACACACAGGCTCCAGGTTATCTTTCTGAAGATTTATAGTGCAGTTCAATGATTTGATAAATACAGTTTTGACTTTTTGCTTTATTTTAAAGTTGCCAGCCTTCTAGTGACAACAGTGAGTGAAAGAAACAAGTCAGTTCTGACTAAAAGCAAATTATTATTTGCAGTGAAATTTTTATCTGCTACTTCAAATACCAGAGATCTTGATTTCTATGGAAATTGCCCAATAAAAATAAGTTTTAGCAAGTTCCCAATATGACTGTTGTTGCCATATGACCTCCCAGTTTAATATAGGTGTTTATTTAAACCTTTCAAGCCTCCCACCTTGTATTATGACCATGACAAAAATGCAGACTGCAAGAAATTTGTCAGTGCTGCTTATGAATCCTGAGGGAGTAATACATCACCCATGTTAACACTGTGTATATCCCAGAGGAGTTTCAAAGTCCCTTGGACTGCTCACGCCAGGCCTTTTGCCAGAGGTGGTGATGCAGGCAGTGGAGCACCTGCGGGACAAGGACAGCCACACGCTGTCTGCCTGCAGGGCTGGAACAGCCAGCACTTCCACACTTCTGGAGGCAGCTGGAGTCCTGGTCTAAACACACACACTGGGCGCAGTCTGGCTGTCTGGCAGCTGGGAAGAATGGCCCATTCCCTCTGTTTGCTGGTATTCCTTAAGTCATTTTTTTCAAGGCTTGATGAGTTCTGGTTGTAGTTTAGCAAATAACATTATCATACTACAGGTTATTAACTACAGTTACTCTAGTATTAGTAACCCTAATACTAGAGTTACTAGGATTTAACTCTATTTTGGGCCACTCTCGTGCAGGTACCAGCACCAGAGGCTTACTGCAAACAAAGGAAGAAAACTGAATGAAAGCCTTTGAGGAAACTGCCCCAGTTACAGCACAGAGCTCTGAAAACAGCTGTAACACAACTGTGAATAACCAAACACACCACACAGACTCTGCTAAGCTACATGCCTCTGTCTGTCTATCCAATATTCCCACGACCTCCCTATACATTTATGGCCACTTTGTTGGACTTTCAGCTACCCTATGAGCCACTCTCAGCTTTGCAGTTCCCCAACACTCCAGTATGAAGCCAAGTTCTTCTTGCCCGGAAGAGCAAGGTCCCCCTGCTAGCCTTCTCCAGCCTACTCGGAAGAGACCTCTCTGAATATTGCAGATTTTAGCTTCTGCAATGGAAACCATCCACGTGTTTTCTGCAGAACATCCCAGCAGGAATGACAGTTACTTCTGCTTACAAGACTAACTCTGCTTGGGCACCCACATGAGCAGGATATGAGGGAACACCTTCCCTTTTTCCATACCAGTTTACCTTCACGATAGCAGTTGGTGTGAGTCCCGGTTAAAATTCAGCACTTGGTTTCACAAAACCAGAGGCAGTACTCTGCCTCTGTCCAATAAGTACCTCAGCCAGGGAAGCAAAAATTCTTTCCATTGCCCAGGACAGAGACAAGGTAGTTGTCCTTGCAGAAATTAATAGGACGTGCACATGACTTCTCCTTCAGATAAGAAATCTTTGTAATGTTTGAGTGGAATAAAGCAGGTCTACCCCACACTCCAGTTTACTAATCCTGAGGCAATCTGTTATCCATGTGCTGACAGTAGTTATAATATAAATGCCTTTCCATTGAAACATGAAGTGAGACCTAAAAAAACTGCTCAAGGCTAAGTTTTGAAGTAAATTACATGACAAGCACCATGAGAGTCTTTTGTGAGATTCGGATCCATTTTTGTTGCAGGACCACCTTCCTAAAGCACTACACTTTTGAGTAATTTCACTACTGATAGCAGTTTTCTCTTCACCATAGCTAGACTATTAGATATGTTATACAGTCATCAGTTGCCTCTTTATCCACAGGAAGTATAATGTATTTATCTGTTCAAATGCAATAAAACAGCAAAGGAAAATTCTTCAAGCATCCTACAGGGTTAACATTCTCTATTACACTTTCCATTACAGTTTCCAGATGTTAATTCAATCAAGATTTCTGCCATGATTTCCTCTCAATGATAATAATTGTTGTTTCAAGAATCTCTGATTAAAATATTACTGGAATGGACCACAAGTAGTGCTTACATTATATGTATATACAGTCCACTTTTGAGGTTATAATAACATAAAGAGCATAATAATGTTAAGCAATTAACTAAATGCAATAAAAAATAAATCTAATCTGACCTGAGTAAATGTGGAGGTTTTTCAGATTCTTATTTTCCACCAGTTAATACCTTCTTTC
Source organism: Acridotheres tristis (assembly GCA_037013685.1). NCBI lineage: Eukaryota > Metazoa > Chordata > Aves > Passeriformes > Sturnidae > Acridotheres > Acridotheres tristis. The sequence continues at coordinate 48,740,293 of CM072919.1, read as the reverse complement.
TTTTAGTTTCAGAAGTCTGTAAGAATATTTTGCCATTCAGAAAGTATATTTAAGGCAGTATTTCCTTCGTACAGCTTTACTATCACATATGTGAACTCACTAGCTTACAAAAGGTAGACCAGACCCTGCAAAGTCAGTTTTTGGAGAGAAAAGGTAGAAATACCTTCAATGTTGAGTGAAGTGATAATTGTAAACCACCAACCAAGGCACATCTATCTTTGTAGTAAATGCTTTCCCACGCAAATACTGGGACTTTTACCATTTAAAATTACTTGGATCATAAGAACTTTGGAAATGCAATTTAGCTACCCTCAGTGCCCTGGCTAAATTCCCAATTCTGCATTTCTGCCAAACGAATAACCGCTTTTCCAACATCTATTTAGTGGAGTACCTCTGTTACCATTCTGATCTGGCATCCATAGCAAACAGCTGCCAAATTTCACCTCGAAGTTGAGCACTTGTTTCAAGAGATGCATTAAGTATATCTCAGATTAGTTTAGGATGACTTTTACAGCTTAGCAGGCACATACCACCCATCTTGCAGATGGAAGAGTTAAAGACCTCCCAGTTTATGCCCACAGAAGGGAAAAGGGAAATCTCCTACAAGAACACTATTTATTCTATTCCCTTCAGACTTTTTTTATGGCAGTGTAACACAAAAAGGTACACAAAGATCAGGAAGAGGCTACAGAACCCATTACTAACAAAGAATACCCACAACAGAGGGAGGGCCCAGAGAAATGGGGCATGTCCATGCTTTAGACCATTCATGTATGACAATTTGGTGCAGGAACAGTGCTAACAGAGGATTTCAAACATGCACTTGCACACGTGAGCTGTGCACATGAAAGCTGTGACCAAGTCAAGCCAAACCATGGAAAAGGTGCTTGGTTACCAGAGTCCACTGGGTTGCCTATGAAAAACTGACTCTCAACTTTACATACCTGCGCTACTTTTCTCTTTTCCCAAATATTAGTATTTCCATTTCATAGCATTAGAATTTTTACTTTAGCACTTTAAAAAAAAAATGTTACTACAAGTTTATGAAATTAGAATGACTAAATAATAATGCAGATGATCCTAACTGCACCAAACAAAGAAACAAGCAAAAAAATCCCCAAACAAATCAGTTCTACTGATTCAAAAGAAGTAATTGGAGGTAAGATGATAAAGAAGTAGAAAGCTGGAGTACCCAAGGGGTTAAAGATACAGTTTACACTTGGGAATTCTCTATAATATGCTCCTCCTCCCCTAGCAGCTGCCAAAAATCATCTGACAGGAAACATAAGATTAAGTTTGTCCCACCTAAGTGAACAAAGAGATCTCAGAACAGGCAACCAGTTCACTGCAGAGCAAGAACTTTTCTAATCCTGCTGGAATCTGTAGTGCTGCTCAGAAATTATTACTGAAGTAGTTTTCTTTATTTTACATCTTGCTTCTAGATCAACTCATTAATTTTGGTCACAGTGCAGTTCTTGTTGCTTCTCCCATAAAGTTTAACTTAAAGCTCCAAACATAATCATGTGGAAAATGGACATTATTGATTCCTATGGTCCATTGTTCCCCCATTCTAAGTCCCTGAAGTTCAAGTTCAATCTGGAATTACATCATGTCTGGTTTCTCCTGGTTACCAGACGGCTTGAGACGTGACCACAGCTACAGAAAAAACAAACAGCCTTCTTCACGCTTCGGCTCCCCTATCGATTCAAACATAAACTTTTTTTCCTTTCTCTCAAGTATGCTTCAAGTATGGAGCATGGTTAATTTAGAGATTAAGTTCCAAATTAGATTATCTAATGGCATCCTAATGGATTGCTGACCCATTTCCTGTGGGATGGCAGCATGCAAGTCTGGCTTGAATACAACTAATTTCTTAGGAAGTGTTCAGAAGATGTTTGCCTGGATGTGGGGGAAACTGTTCTGCACATCTTTCTGCATTACAGAGTTGAACAAAACTATTAAAATTAGTAATCTGAATTGATAAAAATAAGAAATCATTATATTTTTTCTCTGTGAATATTTTTACAATTAGGAAACTTCAGCTTTTTTTTTTCTTAAATTGTAATGAAATAGTACTTTTATTCCAAACCATTGCTGGGGACAGGAATGAGGGAGGGACACAGGTCGGAGTGTATGAACTACTGCTCAAACAGGTGTATATGTCTGCCAAAATGCTCTTCCACAGACACGCTGCTGGCTGTGTAATTTTAGATATATGTTTTCTCAATACCAAACATGTACAAGATACTGCGCTATAAAAACAATATGCACCATTCTCAATTCCCCTCCGACCTCTTTCACAAATCAGATTATCCCATTTGATTGCCTTATCAGCACTGTTATCATAAACACATAGTGGTGCTGGGGGGGGGAGTAATGGAGCTTGGAATGCTGAATACCCCTCAGCTACAGCTGAGAAAGAAATTCAGCACTCTGAGAACAGAGCTCTCCTCAGCATTTCCAGGAATGAGCCAGCTGTTGTACTATGCTGATGTGTCAAGATAACAGAATGAAAGCATGAAATTCTAGCCTAGTCCATTTGCCTGGATACGGTAAAGGTAATGTTAAGCAGTTCATGCAGAATGATTGTTAAAAGAATTAATATAAATAAAATACATTTGTCAATAGCTGAGTTGAAATGTACACTCTGGCAATGAAAAGTTGTTAACAGTCTGTGGAAGACTTGCAAATACTCCACATGGTCTAGGAGAGACCCATCACGCCAGCTTTTATGAGTATTTATACTGGAAATACCATCAATGGTGTAACGAGTGGCTTTGATTTAGTATCAAACTCATGCTATCAGCCTCACAAACATGGCCCCATTTTTTGTCACGTTCACTCATTTCTTAAGTGTACTTTTTGCATACACTCTTGCCCTCACATAATGACTGAAACTGTATTTTTCTGAATGAGCCTTATAGATTTTCACAGCTTTCCTTTGCCTTCTGTCTCAATGAAAACAGAACTGCCACTATAAAAAAAAAAGGTTTTTTCATGATTTTGGGTATCTTCTTCATATGCACACAAAAAAAATTACCTAAATAATCATAAAAGTACTGGAGAACTTACTTCTATTGATGTATCATAAATGTTCTAAGTAAGCAATGAAAAAATCAAACCAACCCAAACAAAACTTGTAGATGGTTTGGGTATGAGGAGAAAAGTAAAAATTACTACTTCTAAGTATTTCACCAAGTAACTGGGGTTGTTCTTTCCATTTTATTTTGTGTTTTTTATTTCCTTTAAAGATACTAGAACGTTTAACTCAGCTATGCAGAATATTAATCTATTTTTTGTGATCACTATTTCTTGCAAGTCTTGTTAGTTTTGTAGAAAATGGTGTATTAGTGATCTAAGTTTTTGTGGCTTGTTGGTCCTTTTATGTTTAGTATTATTCTACTACTATTATTATACTACTGTCTTATACCTGAATCTTTAAATGCCAACAGATACATAATTTTCTAAGGAAACAAAACAAAAGAAAACAAAATTTGAAATCTATGCATTGTACCTACCATGAGGTGTGACAGGTAAATATAATAAGACAAAGAACATAGAATTAACAGAAGATTTTTGTCATTCATTTTCCCCAAACTTCCAAGGTGTGGTTCACCAACAATGTTTTATGACAGAGCTTTCAACCTGACTATCTCTACTACCTGATATCTGTAGAGACATGGCAGCTAACACTGAGGGATTGCCATCTTTTTCACCTGCCTGACATCAATAATACTTCTGAAAAATCAGTATACTTAACCAAAAAAGCCTGATGTAAAAAGTGAGATTGGGAACAATCAAAATGAGCTCTGCAGATCTAAGGAAATCCCATAATCAAGCATTTATCAAACCATTTGGAGTTTCAGTAACTTGTCTGGACTGGGACATATTTCTTCACCAACCTGTGACAATTGCTTTTGCAATATATTCTCATTTTTTAACATTCGTTTTAGTGTTAGAAAGGCTCACTGCTCCTCAGCCTGTGCAGGTATAATTTCACTTCTTAGGTCCTCATTTCTGTGGGATTTGAAGAATGTCATATTTCAAAACCCAACAACTAAAAGCCATCTGCTTAGGCAGAATGGTTTGTTTCCTTGTTCTTCAAGGCTGTAATCCAAGAGCAAGTGGCATAGCCTAGGCCTCTAATGAAATGCCCATTGCAGAATTTGTGCCCAAGCTCTTCTGGCAGTGCTCATGTCTGTTGGTAGCGCCACAGCGGCAGGCAGCATTCTGGGAGTGATCTGCAAAGCAGTGTGGACTATAACAGCAAATGAATCGTGGAGAAGGCTTCTCTTCACCACCAAAATTTTCTTGATCATGACATAGAAATGTTTTCCCCCACTTTTCCTTTCTCTTCAAAATTTATACTCTGGGTGTTATATGATGGTACGGAAAAAGAGAATTCAGCAAACGCTAGGACAGTGCTTCAATCAGTATAATTGGCATTGCTGTAAGGGGGCTTGAGTGACAACTGATTAAAACCGTGTGAGGATGTTTCTAGACAGGTTGTTGTGATGTAATTTTCTAACACCTGTCAATGCCCCGAAAAATGCCACTTTGTAGTGGGATAATCAATAACCCCCTCTGTGCTATAAAAGCTCACTTTGGATTCACTACTGGCAGTACATTGAAAACTCTGGCAATTACTGCGTGGTGGGGATTTGTAATGTGAATCACAGCCCTTGAGGAGATGACGTGAATCCATTACCTAATTTTCCATTGTACTATTTAATATATAAGGAAAGAAATCACAAGGCCTTATTTCACCATCACAATTCTTCCAGATTTAAAACATTGTTTTAGAAAAAATTAAATAAAAAATAAAAAATAAAAACCAAACCAAACAAAAATATTAAACTTCAGGTTTGTAAACAGCACCAATGTTCAAATTCAGTAATTTCCCTTCCAAGCTGATTCTCAAAAGTCCCAAAACTTCTAGCAATCCATAGTAACATCAATACAATGAATTAAAAGGCATTTTTTACATAATACATATAAATTACATTCACACACATACTCACACTATCCAGAAGTAAATATATTTTCATGTACACATAAATTAAAAAAAGAGAAACTTTAAATTATTTCATGAGTGAGTGGCTAACACTTCATCTGATAGGCTCCCAACCTACAAGCTTTACATATACAACCCATATTAAGTGTTGAGTGTTGCAGACAATCCTGTACATGAAAGGGGAGAAAACCGATGTACCAAAATTATGTTGATTTGTTTATATGTATATTTAGATAAACATACACTTTCTGCTGTTACCATCATCCACTATATGCCAAGAGATGTAAAATCTAATAAATTAATAATTTATCAAAGGTTAATGGACTTTATTGTTTGGTTTATTTTTGGGGGTTGGGTCTCATAGAAAAATAAACTCTAAGGTCCCAGCTCTAAAAATAAACCACTAAGGTCCTAAAAATATGAGTGCAAATGACATTTTTAAAGCCTAAGATCAGTATTTCCTTCAACTCGCAAACCCTTTGCATAGGACAGCACAATGTTATTTCAGGTGTTACATTAAGGGACTGTCTCTAGTCAGCTCACATGAAAGATAATCTGAATGCATTTAGAGAAACGTTACACACATATTTTGATCATAATGCTGTCACATATACCTCTAGAGGCCCACTAAAACAGATATTGTTGCTCTATGCAATTTTTTTAGAGGTGGTGTAGGGGGTGGAAATAATTAAAATGTTACCTTTGCCAAGCAATTCCCAATGTATCCTCACTGGCACTGGGGTATAAATGCCTGCCGTTTTGATTCATGGTCCAGTCACAAATTCTCAGCTGTCAATTGAAACCTAGCAGTCAGATATGGATCGAGCATACTACAGTTTTTAGTATTTAAATGAATACATGCAAACTAGTACTGTACATGGCAAAAGTCTTATTTTCTCAAGAAGCAACTTTAAAAATAAAACAAAGAAAAATAACCTATTTTGAGAAATAAATGCCTAAAGACTTTTTAAATATAATGCTATTTTAATATAATCCTCTATTAATAAAGCATTAAAGAGTAACTAGCGTGTAGCAAACAATTAGCCATTATTAGATTACAAACTGAGCTGGAATAAAAGGAAATGTTAATAATCAATAGCGTGATACTTTAAGGAAGGAAATAATTATGCTGGCTTTTTAAGCAATGCTCTATATAATGTATATTGAGTAAGGTAAAATATGATCAATATCTTCTAGCATGCTTTTTGTGAAACATAGATGACATGCAATTTATAGAAAATTTGCCAAAATTAAACAAACTGTATGTTGTTATCTTTAAGAAGAGTAAAGGTGTTTTGTAACTGGTGTAGTTTATTAATCTAGTGTTACTGAAAGTGGTATTAGCAAGAGGTGATAATCTAATCTTGTTCAAACTCAGAAAAGTAGAATTTAAAATACTTTACTGCATTTTAATATAATGAAGAATGTACTAAATATTAGCTGAAACAAATTCTTCCCAGACCCTCAAATCATCAGTTCTGCCTTCACAGATTGCTTAAGCAATCCTTGGCATTTCTATTTATTTAACAGCTGCCCAATAGTGTTAGCAGATTTATTGAAAATATATGCTGCTTATTTTTTAGCTTTAAAAAGTGAGCTTATCTGGCTTCTGAAGAAAATATGTTTTATCCTCTGCATAGTCATGTTTATATAAATTGCTGTACTATTATATATGATTAAGCACTCTTAATTGAAGATTATGTTGCTGAGTTTAATTGTATTCAATGCATTTTAGTTTTCTCTATCCATGTTCACATTCTTGAGATAGCACAGGCTACAGCAAACAAACTACAATAAACTGTTTTCACAGGAGCACAATTTATTGCAGTCTTTTCCTGAAAAATACAAATGCTGAGGACAAGACAATATTGCAAACCTGACCCTGTCTGGCTGTTAGACTAATAAGCTTCCTGCTGTTAAGGTCTGAGAAATGGAAATGTTAGTCTTTGATGTTTTCATAGGGATTGTTTCTTGTTTGTTATCTAAAGAACTCCAAGGGACCTTCTAAAAGCCATTAAAAGCATGACTAAACCACATGAAATTAACCAGAAAAGGAAACATGCAGTTAAAAAGTTTGCTAGAGGTAACAGTGAATAATATATTAAACATGTTTAAAGAAATGGGTAAGTAAACACTTGATTTAGTCACTATGCAAAAGAGGATCCTGAGCCTGATTTTAATAATGAAAACATAATAAAATATGTCAGCCCAGTTACTCAGTATACTGTAGACATATTTCTGCTATTACCCTTAAGAATGTCATCATCTTCACTACAAATGCATATTTTAAAGATTCATAACTTAGCTATAAAAACTCACTTACAGCTGAAACAAAAGACTGAAAGGTTAAACCCTCCCACCCATCCCCCTCTTTTACTTCTTCACAAAATATAAATCTATGAATAAAAGCCCTTTGGCTGATTAGAACCATTAAAAACATACTAAAATCACAAACTTAGTATTACCAAATTATTATACTCACTTGGGTCTAACCCAGAAATTTGGTAAGCACTTAGCTTGGTATACAGAACCTAATTGCATTTGCCATTTGAGGAAAACAGTAAGAGACTGATATATTGCATTCTAGTAAATTAGCTTCTGCACTAAATCACTGTATTCTTCCCACAGTTTGTATGAAAGCCTTCCACACATACAGTTAATGTGTTACATTTATCATTAAGAAAGCACCACAAAGCTTTTAAAACATATTTCATAAATGTTAGTAATGACATGCTTCTTATTATATACAGTCGTGTTTACCTCAATTCACATACTTCCACATACTGCAAAGATAATAATGCAACATGTGCATTTTATAACCAAACCGTTAGCACGTACATGCACATTTATATGAAAGTTCATGCTCCATGAGACTCACAGTTAGTACTGGATTGCTATTCACTGCATCAGCTGCATCATGCTTGCAGTACTGACAACACTGTGTGTGGAGAGGTTCAGGTTTGCATGACAACTGGTTCTGTGACAAGCCCAGGGCTGTATTAGTTGTACTGAAATACACCCTCCCAACTTTAAAAACTGCTGCTCCACACTCCTCACTAGGCTCACATAGCTGTCCCATTGTCTTTTAAAATTAACCTGCATGGATATTTTTTTATTATTTTTAAATCTCCCTCACATAAAACTTTCTCTCCCAAGTCACTGTTATTGAAAAATCTCTGCATGTCTAAGATTCAGAAATACCACTTCCAAAGTCTTGATCTGCATTTTGTCCATGTGTTGAGTGGTTTCTGGATAAAAATAATGTAGAATTTAATAGAACTCTGTAAGTCTGGGCTCCATTTGATGGAAGAGGTCTGTTCACAGCAGCAGTGGGAAGCTGCCCTTGGAGGATGTCCAGACAGCCCAGCAGGGAAAGTTTGGGTGCACAGACCTGACATGAGTACCAAGCTTTGGAAGGACATAAGGCACTTCATCACAGTATTTCAAGTGCTATATGTCGTCTGGAGTCATACTGAAAGCTTTCTGTCCAGTTATTTCCCCAGAGTAACCTAGGTGCCTCTAAAACTATGTCACAGTTCTAGCTAGAGATGAGAAGGCACAGTCAATCTTACCCACTACGAGCCATCTAAAAGAGTTTCTCTGCAGGTTATGTGAAGAGGAGAGGCAGGAAACTACTTGAGAAAACTTACATTCCTCAGTAGAGGGACACAAGAAATGGTCCCCAGGATATATCTAACAACTGCTGAAAACACCACGAATTTTCTCAAATGTATGTTATGAATAAAAAATAAAGGGCCTGTCTTGACATATGACATGGTGAAAAGTCTTTTCTAGAAGGCTGCTGAACAGACTTGACCTTCAGTCCACAGTTCTGTGTTTTCTTAGCAAGGGAAACTACAGGAACATCACTACCATAATGACTTCCAACCTCAAAACATTATAAAGTATTTTCTTATTCATCTCTCATTTAACCACAAAAGAAAGAGGATGAGTCTATTTTATGAAGTGGAAAAGGATGCTTAGCCTTGCGGGAGATGACAAATCCTCACAGGTAGCCCAGCCATTTTCCTAGTCCTGGATCCTAGGCTCTGCCCTTATGCCTATGGCACATCCCCACTGCTGCATTCACAAAGCAGCAGAGAGCACCAAGCACACTGCATGTGTTTCTCCTGGGAGGCAGTACAACTCTCCCATTCACCTCAGACATTTTGCAGGAAGAGGACACAAGCCTCAAAGTGGACACAGTTCTGGAGGCAAGCAAAGCAGTAGACCAAGTACTTCTGTTCCGTAAAATGCCAGGAAACTGATTTTGTTTTGCACTTTCCAGATCTGTGAGACATACTGATGTGAAGTTCTACCCAAGTGCTAGATTTTACTATAGCTGTCTTCACAGTTTCAACAGCACCTTGCAAGCACAACCATCCTGCAGCATTTTAAGTATGCAAATCACACATACATTAAAAACCCACAGACAAGATTTCCATCTTTAATCAGAATATGAATCATTTTTAGGGGTTAGTATTTAAGCAGATTTTGTAGTCTTGTATCTAAAGAATGGCCAAGACTAACACTCGTTTCAAGTTTCTGCGATAGATAGTGAAAGAAGAATTGTATTTTGGAAAGTGTAATAGGAGACTGCTATAGCTTCTGTTAGTTGAGAAAAGCCCATAAAACTTAACATTTGCATATTGTCATTGTTCTGACTGAAACTTCCTTTAAATGTGTTTCCTTTCTAGCAAGCATATGTGAAAGGTGACCTCTTAGCCATTTACATACCTCCCTGGCTATCATGTGACCCAGTTTTACGTCAAACTGTCAATTATGATAAGGGACACAATAAGAACAGGCTAAGTGTTGATAACCTGTTTCCTGACTTTACTGACAAGTTCTCTTTAGGAGTCTGCCTGTGCTCTTCTTTCAGCCTGCTGCTGAATGCAAAAGTAACATCCACCCAAAACATTTTGTAAACAAATACTATGTGTTCAGTCGACATTTAAGTTCACAATTTCCATGGTTAATAGTATGAAGAGAACTACATTTTGAACTGTGCAGCTCAAAAACTAAAGGATGCATCTGGTAAGAACAACTTTCTACTGAAAAGACAGAGAAGGCATTTGTAGGAAATAAAAAGCTTTCTATGGTTTTCTGATTTTTGAGATCTTATTACTACATACATTGAAAAAGTCTCACTCATAATTGTAAAATCTGTGCAAAAATCATGAACACAGCATACCATACCCAGAAAGTGCAAGCTTTAGTGAAAGTCATGTCACTGAGTTTACCAGTGCAAAGATTGGAAGAGTTCATTAACTTCTCAACAACTGGGCCAGCATTAGTTAGCACAGTGACAGAAAAGTTCTAGAGGTTATTGTTAACAATCTTAACAGCTATTCCATTTGTTTATGTTATCTAATTAAAAATAGAATCATCCATAGGCCCAGAGGTGCACTAAAATTAAATGGTCAAGAACAAAAACCTTGCAGTTATTTCATCCATTCCAAGAGAAACCTAATTTCTTTGTGATACCATTCATCTGCACTTACAATAAATACAAGTGTCTATGCATCCATCCATCCATCCATCCATCCATCCATCCATCCATCCATCCATCCATCCATTCATCTTTTTAAACTGTTTATACAGGCAAAGTATATGATTAGTATTTCTAGTAATTTTCTAGTCTAGGCTTAGAAACCACAAATCTTCAGTAAATGCAAATTAAGGGTGGGAGGAGGATGAAGGTGCACCCATATAACTGCAAAGATTATCCAACCTTTCTTTTGTTTAATTTAGTTAGGATGTTTCTCAGCACAGATAAAAAACAGTGCACAGTAGATTTGGCTTCAGAAAACACTTCCACTGATGACTAATAATAACATTAGGAAAAACTCTCATTCAGGTAGTAGCTCTTATTACATCCCTTGCCTTCTACCATGGTGTTCCTCCTGCAGTTGCATTAGCAACACTTAACAACTCTCAGAAGCTGATGTTGATGATAAAAAAATAAAAACTAGTGTTTACTAATAATTTCTAATAGACAGAGGAGGTCTGATATGAATTTTTTACAAGAAAATGCCAGGACAGATATGACTCTTCAAATACCACTGAAGCAAGATGTATTTTATGTAATTATTCACGCCACAGCATACAAATACCTGGCATTTCAAGGCAACTAATGAGAAGATCGACCAGCTAGTGCATCAGAAACTGGACCGCAAAGTTATAATTTCCCATTAGAATCTGGTCTTTCTAACTCTCAATGTTACAGGCTAAGTAATGCACATAATATCACAATTTCAAATATCCAGATCAGTAAAAGCCAACAAATTCTCCCACTGACCCTATTATGCATTGTTTTTCAGAGTTTTAGTCAGTGCTTCTCGTGTAAATGTGAGTATTTGGGATGTGCTGTGCTTTATACTGTTTACTGGAATTTCTAGAAAGCTATCACTTTGTCAGGACTCCATGTGAGTGTGTGTTGCAAAATACATGTATAACTTTTAAATTTATTGTGGTTACTGTAGCTTAATTACGCTACATAATGGTTCTTTTTAACAGCAACAAAAAGTACTCAAGGGTACATGCCAATATTTTTCATAGCCAGAGAGAATAAATCTTTATGGAGACTCCTCCAATGAAGTAAAAAAGGTACCGGTGACAATATTTATTCTTGAGGGGTCACTGTGCATTACAGGGTATGGGGAATGTTTAAAAGACCTCTCTGGAACTAAAACCACTGGCTTTCTAATTGAAAATTTCTCTCCACTAATACAAATGATTAATTGCCTTATTTCACATACTCCTTGATTTTTCTTTTCATTCATCATGGGTTGCTTTAAAGCAAATGCATTTAAAATCTGTCACAAGAAGAGTGTTCTCTTTTAAATTGTTGAGAGTAGTGAAAGGGCATAGTAAATCAAATCTATTTCTGCCCTACTGAAGAATAACCTTTGCTCTATTAAAGCTGTTTAGACAATCTCAGTGCTCAACCTTACTTGCTGGGTAATATGAATGTATGTATGTATGTGTGTGTGTGTACAGTCTGTCATCTCTCCATGCCATCTTTAGAATTGAGTGAAGGTAACTAATTCATTAGAAACATATCTGTACATACCTGTATGTTCATATTTATCCCTTTGAAAAACTTTCTAGTTTAAGAATTCTGTTCTTTCAGATGGTTTCAGCTGCATATACTACTCCTTAATTTTCTACGTGTGTAGACATTCATTCAAACATACACACACAGACACACTCAGGCAAACGCAGATATGTCCATTGCATATGTTAGAAGAGAATAGTGAGTTAAGAGCAGACAATAAAACGCTGATATTTTTAAATATACTACATGGCTCATTGGTCAACGATTGATGTTCTTGGATTAGCATAATGAGACTATGAAGCAATACACTTTAGAAAGGAGAACATTGGTTTAACACAGTGGCGTTAAATAATTTTTCTGCTTCTGAAGTGTATGTGAGATCTAACTTAGCTTTCCCTTCCCTTTAAGCCATTTGGCCACATGTTTTACTATGAAAGGGAGTATCAGGCATAACATATATACACCAAAGACCTTTGAGCTCCCTCTCACTTTGATGTTCCAAAGACACTACTGAAATTTTTAAATCTATTTTGATCTACGCCAAGACAAAAATAAATAGAAAATGCAAAACATTAGCTATGTATGCCAAAATCCAGCTAGCAGAAAGTTAAATATGCTTCTATATTTTCTGGCATGTGAAGAGAAGTTTAGAAGTCTTCCAACGAGCTTGGAAGATGGAGTAGTCCTAAGCAGGAGCAGTCTGCAGAAAAAAATTGTGTCCAAAAATACTGAGGGGAAAAAAATTATTGCACATCCCTAAATTAATAGGATGTCAGAGATATTTCAAAGAATACTCTATAAAACTTCACAAGAACTCCACAAATTACATTCACTGTGCATAAAAAAGAGAGGTGTTGTGATATGATGTGTATCTTTAAGAAAAACCATGTCATAGTAATTATAACACATTTCATAATAAAAAAAATCTTTGAGAGGTTAAAAAATCCAACAAAACAATATGCCAGAAAAGTTACTGAGAAATTAATGGCTGGAAAACCCACTCATAGTCATTATATATGTTCATAAAAGTGTACAGATGTTTGAAGTTCTTACTAGTTAAAAAATACTTGGCAACATATCAGCTATTTTGAATAAATTATCATCTTCATGATTTTCTCTGAACTCTACATGTGATGACCTTTAAAATGGACATACTGCCTCCTCAACCTGAGAGTGGGTATGAATAGGGAGTTTCAGCTGAAGCATGGATCAGGTATATCTCAGCAATGTAGGACAGGTAGGTTTTACTGAAAAATGAAACAAAAATGTATATAAAGTGCTGACAGGAACCCAAGTCTGAGAAAAAAAAAAAAAAAGTACAACAAATACCATGGCCTATTTAACACTCTTTCATATTGCCACATTCAGCTTTTCTCCTTGTAATATTGTTCCTGCTGTGAATTTCAAAGTCCTCTACTGTTAAGATCTAAGAGTACACACAAAGTACATTAAAATTCTAAAGAGTCTGAATTTATTTTTGTAATGTGCCATTTCTGTATGTGCATGGCCTTGCTACTGACTGCAGCTAATTTATTTGTATGCCATCGTTAATCTCGTCTCTATATTTTCACAGTTTGGGTAAACACTTCATTTGCATTAAATTTACAGCATTAATGAGATGTGAAATTTAAAACGCTACTTGAAATATAAATGATGTAAGAAACTAGAACAAAAACGTGGTTTTATCACATTTGAAATCAGCAGACCTATTTAAACCTATTACACTGGAAATGATGATGTGTTGCCTTGAGAATGTGGTTTTATAACTGATCTAAGACTAAAATGAACAAACGTGTTAACCATCTGGAGGAAAAGGAAATAAAATAACTTGAAAATAATAAACTGTATTTTTTGCTTTGAAAGTTTTGCTTGTTTTTTAAACTGATTTTGAAATTAGTATTTGTTTCTTAACCATATCATTCTACTTCCTAAAATCCTATTAAAGATTAAATGTATGAACTCTTGAAAAATAAAATATTGAAAGAAACATATTAGGTGTTCCTTAAGATGGAACAAATCTAAGAAAGAAAGAATAGGCTAAATTGATAATTCTTAAAGCATTCAGTTTCTTTTGAAAAAAACTTCATCTTCACATGACAAATACTGGAGCCTTCAAGATTTCAGTCCAATCCAAGATACCAGTGGCAGCATGTAGGAAGGTAATACCACAAAAGGTTCTCTATATCATTACACCTATGTGAAACTTGCCCACCTGTTGCTGGTGTAGGAAGGATGGGTCCCTTGGGCTTAGTCCCACATATCGATTGGCTTGGGATGTGCCTGAGGCTGTGTAGGCTGATTAAGGAAGAACAAAACATATTGATAAAAATACCAACCTATCATATCTATTACCTTGTGCAGGTACAGTACAAATATGAGAGATCCAGAGTTATGATTTTGCAATATATAGGATGTGTCTTTGTCTTTTCTTTAAGAGAAAGCAAAAGAAATACTGGATCAAATTTGGAAAGTCATGTGTAAATTCCTATAAACTTCAATGGAAGCTGCATGTGTAAATCATAATGACATCTCTTGACAATAGTATTTCCTTTGATTAATTTTTTCAAATAATTTCATAATTAATTTATTTGAATTAATCACAGTTTTAATTTCCATTATACCAATTTAAAGCTACTGTGAAATCACTGAAATTGCAATGTTGAGAGAAAATATTAATGCTCAAATTATTTTTATTTCTGTAACACCCCTGTTTTTACAGAGAAAACTCCAAACAGATGTAAAAGAAAAACGCAAGTTAGAATAAAAAGTTTGGTTTACTTACGTGGCATGAAATTAATCTTTGCAGTAATGGGATATAATCTAAATAATTTTTTGCTAAAGAGGGAGCTAATTCTCCCTGTGCAATATACTCATATATATGAGTATACTCCCACATACATCAACTCCCCTATATATTAGAAAACATTTTTTTCTGAGGGGAGTTACTAAATAATTCTCTCACTGTCTGCTACAGAAGATTGAAGAAATCTATTTCTGAGGAGAAAGGGAATGTCAAGTGATGCTGGGATTAGCTACAGTGAATGGATCCTTCACCTGTAGGACAAGTCCCTGTCTGTTCTCTCCCAGTAATTTCTAAAAGTCACTACCTTCTCATGTCTTTTAGTGGAACTTAGCAAATTAATTAGGTGGTCTTACTCAACTTCCCAGTGTGGAGATGTCCACACTGCAATCTATAGCATCACATCTTGGAAACTTGATGGAAAAATGGCAAAACTGCATAAAAGCATGCCAGTGAGAAGCTAGATGAAAGTACTTACTAAAATGGCCTGCTAATATTAAGTTCACATGGAAAACAAGAACAAGAAAATGCATTCATAGAAAATAAATTTAAAATTCTATATACAATAAACAGGCTTTGCTGAAAAATTGTCATAAGAATTAACCAATTATTAGAACGAAATTATGGTGCAGGCCACTGGGTTGCCTAAATATTATTAAAGCTTGATGTACTTCCTCATTATTAAAAATTCAGAATAAAAATCAGTGTTAATCATTTTCCAATTTATTCTCATCACACGAAATAAAAACGGTAATTTTTTTGTCCAGGTTATATAAATATATAATTCTATATCTTTTGACCCAATCAATCAGTCACTGCAAATAAAAGTAAAACTATGCCATAAAATTTATTTCGTGTTGATTTACTCTTTAAGTTAATATTAGTAATCTGTGTAGTGGATCAGTTATGACTGATAACACAGTTTGACAGATACAGTTTATATGTATTCATACATAATTTATATCCGAAGGACATGATCTCTCATTTTATTGTTATTGTCTTCATCAACAAGCTATATTTCTTCATTTTTTTAATGCTCTTGCTGTTACCAATCCACAGTCAAAAGCCTTTACCAAGGAGATAGACTAATGAAGTTTTCTGAAAATCATAACGCTCTGAGCAGGTGAGATGTTGTACACTATCTTGTAGGCAGTACGGTAACATTCAAATAAAATTTGGACATAGATATTTTTTCCATTATTAGTTATGTGCTGTAAGGCAAGAATTTACTTGGAAACTACTATGGAAGCATGAGGAAGCCTTAGTTTTAGAATGTAAGCCAAGATGTTTTAAAGGTTCAACAGTAATCAGCTACTCAGGTTCCCATGAATTGCACAAGAAATTGAGTGATGATTTAATTGGAAAATATAGTCCAAATCGTTCCCTTGGTGGTAGGACAATGTACAGATTCGGTATGCTTTCCTATAATGATGATTAAGGTCATATTACCAGAAAACATCGCAAGAGTTCTGGCATTTACTGTGATCTTTTTTGCCATTTTTATCAGAAGCCAGGACCTCATCTAAGAGAGATGTGTAGGTGAAGCACAGTCATGTCAAAGTCGAATGAAACCACAAATACTTGAAACTGCACAAGAACTTAGATTTCTCAGTTTTCTGTTCTGGTGCAAATGTTTAGAGCAACAGCTTCTGCTTTGCTGCTAGAACTAACTGTTCTTAAAAGGTCAAAAAAAAGTACCACAAATCACCAGTGGGACTACAGATGGACTACTACCTCTTAATGAAACTAATATACTGAAAGATAAAATATTTCCATCAATCTATCTATCTATCTATCTATCTATCTATCTATCTATCTATCTATCTATCTATCTATCTATCTATCTATCCAACCATCCGTCTATCTTTATACTTGAGCAGTAGTTTCACCAAAAGTTACTACTACCCTTTTATAACAAATGCTTAATCAGTTTTTCTTCTTTAAATCTTATGCGTTTGAGTCTCATCTCTGCCTCAGATTCTAATGAAAAGTTATAAAGGAGTATAACACCTGAAAAGGACACAGTTTATAGTCTCCATTAATGACAGACTAGGGAATGCATTTGAAGTTCAAATACTAAATAGATCTAGAACAAGCAATTTTAGTATTATAAACCCTAACTTTTACAGGCTGTTCAGATTTTTTTTCAAGAATCTAGAACTGTCTCCTAAAAATCTTCACCACTCTGATAAATGCTGGTAACACTGGCCATCTCAAGTCTAAATAAAAGTAAAAGGACAATAGCAATGCAGAACACAGTTTAAAAAACAACATTCTGCACCACTGATCATTAATAGTCTCAAGGGAAGAAATTAGTCTAGATATTTACCCCCATTTCTAGAACTGCAATTCCATTGAAGATAATAGGAAAAGTAGTAGAAAAGAGCTTAAAACATTGAAGTTAGAATTCGTAATTTTCTATTTAAAAAAAACAAACAGTGGGTCTACCATCCCTTGTAGAAATGACAAGGAATTAAAATTTTATTTTAATTTTTCTGTTTAACAACAACAGCTGTTTTTGCTAAAAAATGACACAACCTATATTAATATGCAATTATCATAGCTCGGATTCAGTATGTGTTGTAACAAGGTTTGATTTCTGTAGGAAAGTTCATTGAGGAGCAAATTATCCAGTCCTTTTTTGGAATTCCATCTGTGGGTAAAACCTTACTGTCTGGGTGTGCTTCTCAATGTCTTAACAATGTCCACCTCAGATGAAAAAAGACATTTTCTTTTCCTTGAATAGTGGTCAAATATGCAGGCTTTCCTCTTACATTTTGGTTTTCATGTCACAAACTTTGGTTTATGTAACATGATCCATTGGTTGAAATTTTGGGAGGAAAAGCTTTGCAGTTGGATCATGTTTGCTCTCCATGTAAAATGATGAGCACTCACTTGGTCAAATAGTAGGAAAAGGCGCCTTTTTCTGGCCACAATTTGAAATCATATCAAATCTTCGATGGACATTTTTTGTTTCCTAAAGAAATACTTACTGGTTGCTGTAGGTGAAGATGCCTCACCTTCAGTGGATGTAGTGATGGGTTTAGTATCTGTCATGGTCAGGGTCACAGGTCGCACCGCACTGTGATGGGGAGAGGGTGCCAAAACTGGAGTAAAATGGCCAGGCACTTTCCCTACTACTTGACCACTGCTGTTAGGCTACAAAACAAAACCAAAAGAATGCCTTGTGAAACATACACATTGTGTTTAAGGAACCTACCTATCTTAGGGTTTTCCAGAATTGCACGTCATCATAGCACCTATGTTTTGTAGTGTGCTATTCTAAATGGGCTATGAATTTCCATGGGATATTTTCACCAGATAGATAGTACATGCTTAGGTAGCAGCATTTTTTGGTAAGCATTCTTCTGCATTCTTCCTTCTGAGTGCACATGCATCAGATGGTTTCAAAATGTTTTTGCTGCTCACACTGTCTGTGAACCAAAATCCACTGAGAGCAGGAGTAAACTGACCAGGCATAGGCCCTAATGCATGAAGTACTCAGAGCAAACCTGTTTTCACGTGCCATGCCACTCTGGCTTGGAGGATAACCAAGACTTGACCACGGTTGTCCACAGAGGTTACTCACACTAGAAGGCTAACTAATTATTCACTATTTGGGAATAGGGTAGAGGATTTGGATATGATGCACTACAATGTACACATCATAACATCTGGCAAAAAGCTACCTACTAAAACCACGGAAGTGTTTAATAATGAGAACTCTGCAAGTCAAGAGTATAATAAGTAACAACACTTCTTTCATATATACAGGAGGCAGTCAGGTAAGACCTTATGCCAGGTACAGGTCGTCAAGGTAATATGATGCTTTCTACATGTAGGCACATCTGAATATGGCAAAGGTATGGTAAATATATGTTTTTCCAGTGCTTAAACATACCTTAGACATTCTGCATGACCTCAAATACTCCAATGGTAAATAACTTGCAATAACAACTAGCAGTAGTAAATAGTTTTTACAACAGTGGCTGATAAATTCTGTCTTAAACTGATTATGTTCTGTATAAGTCACAAATATTTTAAAAGAGTCATACAAACATAAAATATTGAGAATTTTTTAATCAGAAGGATCTTGTCAAATTAAGATAACTTAAAGACATTGACTGATAAAGGACACAACTGATTCAAGGAAAGGTTAAAAGAGGTAAGCAGGACTATGTCAATGAAATAATAACTGGACTGAGACAATTACCACAAGTATGTGAAAAGTAAAAACACACAGAAGAGGAAGGAATTATATAGAAAATACAGGAAATACATACTTGGGTAATGGAATGAAATTGAGAAGGAGGAAATTTAAAATTAATAGCACAAGAAACTTCCGGGCAGTATGATTTACTAGACTTTGCAAATACACCCAAGGGAGAGTCTTGTTTAGGACATCTAAAACTAAATTAGCAGAAAATACTAGTAAATACAAGTGCAAATGGAAACCAATATGGCGTCCATAGGAACGTTGAGCAGTTAGCCAACTATCTCCCCTCTCTAAAATCTCAAGACTTACAATGAAAAATAACAGCAAAAATGCACACTAATTATGACTTGCTACAAACTACCTCTCTTAATGAGAAAAACTCTCAAGACACAACTCTTGTCAGTAAGACATTCTCACTAAGTTGGACTGGATTTTCACTATGCTTCCGGGGAGTCTGCTGCAGAGGCAAGCCTCCCCTCCTGTCCTGGCAGCCCAGCTGTCCACACAGCCTGGCTGGAGAGAATGCCACCTCTCAGTTGCACCTGGTAGCTTGTAGGTGGAGTTTCTGACCTGCAACCACAAGGCTACCTTAGGAGCCTTAGCTTATGTGGTGTGCTAACATCACAAAAGTAA
Source organism: Acridotheres tristis (assembly GCA_037013685.1). Lineage (NCBI taxonomy): Eukaryota > Metazoa > Chordata > Aves > Passeriformes > Sturnidae > Acridotheres > Acridotheres tristis. Next base: position 48,720,570 of record CM072919.1, on the reverse strand, counting down.
CTGAGAATCTCTTACCAAACTTTTATTAAATAAGTGCATGGATTTAAACAGACAGTATAGTAATCTTACAGAAGCAGCTGTCTCCAAAGACAGACAAGAGTGAATTAGAATAAATTAAAATAAATTAGAAGGTCATGGGAGACCATGATGATTTACAAATGTATCACCTTATATTGTACTGCAGTGATCCCAGCCAACAGGAATCCAGTGGCTCACATGGACCTCAGCTCTGCCCTAATCCCTATAGCACAAATGAGCAAACCTGCTCCTTGTTCTGACAAAGATTAAGACAAAGATTATGCTTATACCCCATAATCTTCTAAACTAAGTTCTTCCTTGTGTGATACGTAATGGCAATACAGTACATCACCCCACCCCATCCAAATAGAGGGTGAAATCCTGTCCTTGTTGGCACCCATAGAGAATTTACCAGTGAATTTAGTAGACGCAATTTGGCACACCAAGTGCCTCCATATCTTTATATTTTTTTTATTCCCCCAACTCCCTCCTAAATGGAAGTTCTATGTCTGTCTCACATCTAAAAGTGAGTGCCAATGCAATACAATGACACTGAGGTCTGCTTGACACAGAAAAGAAACTTCTGAAGTAAAAAACAATGAAAACTTGTTACTTCAGTAAGTTTAGTTCATATACTTCCAAGATTCCAAGGATCAATTCTTATAGCGTCCAAGATATTCCAAGATAGATTTCAAATGCAATTGCAATCCAGTTGTAGGTAAACACATACCTGGTGTGAAGGTTACAAATACAATTCTTCTTCAACAATGAAGCTGTCTTTGAGACATAAACCAAGGTCCTTCTTTTGACTAAAGTTGTCATAGAAAATAGTACACTTGCAGTTTGCTTTAAACTTCAGTGTTTTTCAAAAGTGTGCTACTTTTGAAAGCAGAGTTTATGATAGCATTCTCAACTCTCCTAAATTTCATTAGTAGGATGTCTCTCATAAGAAGTCTTCCCAAACCATCCATATTTGTTTTTCTTGCATGCAATGAATAACAGTGGGGCAATTAACCTTATATTTATAAACTTATATTTAAGTTATCACAACTAGTTTGCAGCTTAAGATCCTAAAAAACAGATCTCGTAATTGTCTCAGAGTTATTGCTTTGGTCTGTCTTCAGATTTATGCAGATATGCTGCAGCAGTTTATACTCAATTCACACTTCTATGGTTATCTTTGGAAACACAAAAGTAAAAGCTTTTGAAATAAAAGTCCAGATTATGGATGGTGCAATTGATAGCAGTACAAGCTCATGAATATCAGCTCTCTCAAATGTCTCAAATCCTCTGAGTTGCTTTAGGTTTTCCATCCAAAAAGGGTAACCCTTTGGCCAGAAACCGGCCCTTCACAATCTTATTGAAAACTGACAGCTAGAAAAAGCTTCTCTGACCTGTTCTTTTTTTTCCTTTTCAGTTATATCAAACAGTATTTTAGCACGGAAATTGCATATCTATTTGGACAATATCCACTTGAATAACAAGTTCAAATACCTACAGTACATCACTTAACACAAATAAATTTTGTCCTCGTACAAAACAAGTTCTATACTCTAGTTTCAGTTTTCCTGAAAGATTATTACAGACAAATGCATTGCAGGTGAAGAACCAGCTGCTGCCATCAAACAGGGCATCAATATGTCTTTGTGATGGATTCACAGAGGTGATGACTGAGACATAAACCTCAAGCAAATACTGTAGAGGCAGCTGTGTTAGATAAACAAACTGCATTGGAAAATTTGTAAGGAAAAGAAGTAAATACAATGACGGTCAGGGAAATTTAGTCCCTATTTATGCAGGCATACATTCTTCTACTGTTTGATTGGACGCTAATTTGATTGTCAGATTTGTTGCAATTTTCAGATTTTTTAATTCCACATCATCTTGAATTGCCACAGGTTAATTCATTTATGTGTCCAAAGCCAAAGACAAGTTGTATTTGCTGTCACAGCTGTAACATAACTCAGAATGTCAGGCTGTTGTTATCTGATGGTGCACACTGTGAACACTTTATTTTAATCCTCAGATCTGAAGTTGAACAGAAACCTATGACAGATATGAATACAGACTTTCTTAAAGTCAGGTTTCACTGTAGCTCTTTTCCCTGATAGGATTTTCTAACATATTTATAATCAGCAATTAATCAACCTCTTTTCAGACTTTTGTTCACATACATGCCCAAATATCAGAATATTTAACCTTAGTTATTCAGTTACAATTCAGTGTTTTGTCATATAGTTCACTACTGTCAGTGTTACAAAAGTATTTCTGATGCTATAATGAAATAGAAACTACTGATATCTACAGATGAGCTATCCAAACATAATAGAAGTTTGACATATCAAAAAATTCACATGAACTATTCATTGCTTAAATTACCAAGTATATTTGATGCTCACATACACACTTTAAAAAAAAAAAAGTAATTATGCTCCTCAATTCCAAATAAAATATCATATTAATCTATGCATCTCCTAGATGTAGCTACCTATGACACTCTGTTAGGTGTTTCAGAAAGATGTTTCTTGGCTTAACAAAAAATGATAGTATTCCAGCTAACCAGTACACTTGGAAAATAATATATTTTCTTCTTAAAACACAAGTTTTTAATAGAAATTCTGTATTTCAAAATGTTATCATATTATAGCCAGGTGACAAACTAGTGAATGCAGTTTAGTCAAACTGAATATCATGCATTTGCAAATACTGTCACCCATTTCCTCTTAAGAATTCCAGTTGCTTTTAATGGTGAAGTTCCAATATTATGGGAAAAATATTACTGTAAAACCCTATAGCAGTGTAGTTTTGAGAAAGCTGATTGAGTTAATTTTGTTGACAAAGGCATAGGAGATACAGTTCTGGGTATTTTGGTTCCTTCCATACCAAATATCTTACATTAAAAATTGTTTACTAGACACATCTGTGAACCTGGAGATTATAGTTGATCAGTTCTGTCTTTGAGCCCACGTCATTGTGCTGTGTGGTGTCCACAGAGAGTGATTAATGTTTTAGAAAATCTACAACTGAAAAAAATCAGAAATATCTTCCATTTTTCTAACTTTCACTCCTCTCCTTTTTGTCTAGAGCACTCTAATGCTCCACCACCTCTAAAAATTGAATGGTCGTGTTCTTCTCCCACCAGACACAGCCCAATGGTGCAGTTTCATGAAATGTGTGAAACACATATCCCCAATTTATCACCCCTCCGACTAATAACAATGCTCTTGACACTCTGCTAAACATAAGGGAACGGCATAATTAGAGTAGCACCAGTGAGATTGTAGAAAGTACTGTAGGCAGTTTGAACCTGGTGGGTTGCATAAAGCATTTGCTTCACACGAATCAAGGCTGCTATTTCCTTTCTGCTATTGAACACTACGGTAACAACAGAAATGCACTTTGCCTTCTTTTAGTGCCCCTTACCACTTTTTACAGGAATGAATCTCCCTAGCTTCCGTATTAACAATCTGAGACAGCATATTTTACACAGACCTCATTCTGAAATGCCACACCAAAGCTTCCTGTGGTATGACACACTGCTACCTGTCTGCTTGAAAAATTAGCTTTAGGAAAAATCATTGCTGCCAGTGCTTGGCTTACAACATCCCATCTGTACTTTCTCTAAGAAATCAAGGTCTCAACTTTGAACTAGCAAGGCCTAAGTCTCATTCATTTGATAAACTGATGTATGAATTTTCCTCTTGATGTAAATGCTGCTGAAGCAGAGAGCAACTGCAGAGTTTCAGCAATCCATGTTCAGACATGGGACTCATAATACAGTCTAGAGTCCTAAATGCTGAATCACAATTTTACCTGTGAGCCTGCAATATCAGTTATTTGTCAACAGGTAGACCATGAGGAAAAAATCTAGTTTTTCTTGTATATTTGCCTTAACTACAGGGTAAGTTTGTGTGACACAAGCACAGGAAAGGAATTATCTTTGTCGATAGATGTTAAAAAGATATCTTTATGCTACATAAAGATATGCCCTCTGGAGACTTATGCACGTAAACCATTTACAACTGCAATTAAATCTTACAACACCTTGTCAATAGATAGTGTTAAGCTAGGACTCTCTCAATCTTTGCCTCCCAATCACAAGTAAAAACTGCACATTGCCTTATTTAATTTTCAATAATTTCTCAAAAATTCTCAAAGACTTGCCCAAGAAGTTGAAAATTACTAAACATCAACAAATAAAAGAGGTGCTAGCTAGACCAAAGAAACCACATGCACGCAATTTTGCTTTTTTTGGCTTATTCTGCTAGTACTCTCCCAAGAACCAACAGGAAACGCTTTGGCCAGCCCAGAGAGCTTCACAAGATTCCCTCAACAACACCAAACGACTCTAGTTATTGTACTGAAGAATATAAGACAAAGCATCTGCTTGGCATCCCTGAAGAATGTGCCTTTCATTGAACAAAAGGTTCAATATCCCAATCAATTACAAGAGGAAAATAAGTGGCCTCATCAGCTTCCAGAAACAACTATTCTCAAGAACTTCAGATATTTCTGTCTTCAGACAAAGATAAAACCAATGAAAAGATAAAGCTGCAAACTAGCCCACGCTGCAATAAAGTATGTTTTATCAGACCCAGGAATTTTAGCCAAATATGCAGGCAAATATGCTGCAAATATGCAGCAGCTCACTCAGCCTGTAGTACATAGCACATGTAAGATATTTCTTGTAAGAAGAAAACAGTCCAATACTTAACTCCCATCAAGTTCAGTGAGTTTTACCATATAATGAAAACTGATATTTCGTCATAAATATCACAACGTTTGAGCTAATGTTACAGGTAAACTGTGCCCTTTGTAATAACATAGTGTAAGAGCTTGGAAGATTGTCTATTTCTGTTTGTATGGTTCAGTCAGAAGTAAAAAAAAACCCTTATGGATAGCAGGATGTTCATCAGCAGGATTCACCTCAACTGCTTGCTTTCCTACGTTTCCTTTATCACACTTGCTCATCCTTTTTCTGTGATTCACCACACCTTCATCAGCAAATTATTCCATTTAACTCAACTGTGAATTATGTTTGGAGGTTCTGGGTTTGATTTCAGCCACACAAGTGATGTTGTGCTTGACGATTTATTCAGGCTCATTGGAAGTCTTATGTTGATACTGTATATGATTCACAGGCTCCTGAGCAATAATGAATCCCATGTGTGTTCAGATTTTTGTGTGTGTGTGTGTGTGTCTGTACTTGTGTACACAGAAACAGAGGAGGTAATATTTTCTGAGATTAAAAGATTCACCCATCTGGAATCATTCAAAAAGGAAATACATGCTGGAAATTTGTGGTAGCTTTGAAAACCTCAATACACTCTACATGGATAAACACTATAGGTGGATTCGACACATATCAATCAATTAGGTTTTGATTAAGTTTGCATTGAATAACCAGTATCAATCAGACACCTGCACCCCATCATAATACAGATACGTCCCCACACATAAAATCTCAGCCAGTAATATGAGTACATAGCTAAGAATAAAGCATGGAAATAAGTATACCAAAAAGGACTTAGCAGAAATTCTAAATCAGTGGAAAGTACAGCAGTTCTTAAAACCTTGGGAACTTACCAGACTACTAGCTTGAGACAAGTCTAGCTTTAAATCTAACAAGGTCTATTTCTGTTCAGTACATTTGTTTGTTTATTCTCTATATTGAGCATGGGATAAAAAGCAGATATTCATGAAACCAGCAGCAACAGCTCCCTTTTGTTTAGGATCTTCCATTGTTGAACCATTTTTCACTGCAGCCAAAGGGCCTGTTTGAACTTCCTGACTGTTCATCACACATAATTTGGACTATTTAACATTATGTCAAGAAAATTGCTCAGTGCTTCCTATAATGGGAACCTATGGGATCTCTATATCCTTGAACTAATTTTGCTTAAAGTATTCCATTGAATAGCATGACTGTCTCACTATAATCAGTGCAGCAGTAATGTAATTAATCTCAAAATTGCTGTGGGGAGTACAAGGCATCTCAGTTGCTTGTCGTAACAATCTAAATTAGTGTATTACTGAAAGACGTTCAGGAGGAACAGTTCATTTTAGGTAAATGCCGTCAGGGTATCCATCCTTTCTATTTCTACAGCTAAATTAAAATTATCATTGTATTTTCCCTTTTGAAATCCAAATGAGTATGTTTTGAGGTGGAAAAGTATAATTAAATTTGATGTATTCCTACAGATTCCGTTTTGTATTTTATAATAATTTTTTTGAATAAAACTTAATGTTTTATTTAGAAAAGAAAAACTGGTTTGGCTCAAAACATCCTATTGTATCAGAACAATTCCCTTTTGTCACTGAAACTTCACAGACAGTTGCTTCTTCTTTTCTTAAGCAAAAAATTAATCCTGGTGTTTTACTTTTTATACAGCCAAACTTTAACTGTTTTATTTGCAGATATTTTGAGTAGGCATGCAACTACTCCTACTTACAGCAAATCTCAGATGAACTGCAAAGAACTAAATTTTTAAAGTATTCCACTCATAATCTGGGTGATGATAATAAATTATAGTGAATGGATGATGCAGATGCCTGAAATTGCACATTTGGTGTTATTTACTCCATCCCCACTTGTCAGAAACTAAATAAAACCTCAAATGAAATGAAAAAAAAATACCCTAATAAAAAGGTTATGAAAAGTCATGAACGTAGCAAATTTGGCCAATAAATTATTGTTGTTTTTCCCCTATGGAACGTACAAAAATATGAAGTCTTCTCAGTTTCCTACTACTCTGTAAAAAATCAGGAGACTAAAATTTTATCTTTTAAGGTCAAAAGATTACTTTTTTCACCAGAGAAAAGGCAAAAGAGTTGAGCAAAAAGTTGAAAGCATAATTCCTGCTCAAGGAATATACTCTCCAATGGTAAAATCATAAGACAGCACATTTTTCAACTGAAAGAAAGTCAGATACTTCATTTAGATGTTTTTTTTTCATAATGATCCAAAGCAGAACATGGAACAATCCAGAGAGATTATCACCTAATCTGCTCTTTTAACATATATAAGAAATCAAAATGTAAGTAAAACAAGCACTGAATAATTAAAGAAATGCATAACAGTAAGGGCCTGATTTAATTTGCATAATTTTCCCCTTAATAGTGCCTAATTAAGACATCAGTTAAAAAAAAAAATCCAACAGAACTCTGAGATTTTCTGCACTGAATTAACGCTAAGGATTTTTAATGGGTGTCTTAATTAGACTTTGTTATTCATGGAAATTTTACACAAATTAAAATCAGGTCCTGCACACAACGTTCCCAGCTGAGTCTCAGAAAAAATGCTATACAGGATTGAAAGAATTTTAATCCATGTGCAGATAGCAATTTGTATTCTGAAGTCAACATACTCCATGTTCAGTTTTTGGTTTAATTTGCAGTAATGCTGTAACCAACAAAACCCACATAGTTAGGATTTTTTCTTCAAAGTAAATTTTGATTTGACGGACCCACTTTTTTCTTTTTTTAATTAGTTAGGTATATAGAAAGTCATGCAGCTGGACCAGGAAATTAGTCCGTGGGGACAATAACGACCATGACCTTCTGCACAGTCCAAAGGGTACATATCTGTTATTCAACAGAGAAAGTTTGATTCAGTCTCAAGTTCCATCGCTGCTGTAACCAAATTGAATGCTGCAAGGCCTGTCATTATTGGTGAAAACTAAAACAAACTAAGCCCAAAACAAAATACTACCATAGCAACCCCCTCCACCCCTGTTAAGAAAGTCCTTCTGAAAGAACCTAACTCTTAGGAGAAGGAAAACCTGTCTCTTCAGTTTACCTACCCAAGGCTCTTCCAAAAAAACATCCTAAAGCACAAGCAACAGGGCTCCATAAAAGCCTTTCAGACAAGTCATCAAAAAAACAACAGTCTGAGAAGCAAAGATTACATTACACTGACATTGGACATATTCCAGATATTGACAGACCAAGTCTCAACAGCAGTTTGTCCTGCAGTGCAGATCACATGGTAACGCTGTGTGCTGATGCTATCATGGAAAGTAGTTTTGCACACAGTCTTCACAAATTACTTCACTAATGAAAAACATGTTAATTTCCAATATCAGACACAACTTTGAACCCATGCAATTGCCAGGAACGCATCTGCTACAGCATTTTCTCTACAAAGGAAGAAAAAAAGAATTTGTATGTCTGTGCTCACTATGCAAAGAAAATCAGTGTCTATGGACCAGGGCAAGTACTAACTTCCAAGAGTTTATTTTCATTGCCAGTCTATAAATATACCTGGGTGTCCACGCATGTGCTTGGACATGTGTACGTATCAGCACACCTCTTGCAGTGGAAGCTTTGCCTCTTGTGGCCCAAACTGTACGAGGGGTGCAGGAGCAGGACCTGCCCTGTTGCTGTTGCCAGGGCTTTCAGTAAAGTATTTTTCTTATGCTTGAGGAAAAGCAAGTAAATATGATTAACCTGCACCCTTTGTTCAACCATGATGAACAGGATAAGTTGTTCAGATTTCTCTAAGACCAGAACTGGCAAGACACCAGTCTAGATGCCCTAGAAGACACATATTCCTCACAGGACTTGTTTTGGAGGGTTCACATAATTTTACAGTACCTGGCTAGTCTGCGGGCTGGACGGGTCGTAAGAAGGTACATAATTCTTCAGAGTATCCTGAGGATTCAGGTGGGGAGGATATCTGATCGTTGGATGAGAGAAGTAGCTAGATGGGGCAGGAGGGAGAATAGCTTGTGCTGGAAATGGCAGTGGTGAAGGTGGAGGTGGAGTTCTAGTTGAGATGACTAGAGAAAATAAAATAAAATTGAAATTACTTCACATCTTGTTTCTTCTAAAATTCTTCACCTCTGTGTTACAATAAGATAAATAAAAAGGTCAATTATGAAACACTGTATTGCACTCCAAATTTGTGGCATTTTTACAGAAAAATGTACAGGTCCTGCCCTCACATTATCCCAGGAAAGGGAAAGTGTAACTGTCTAAATTCATAAATAGTGCATCTTGTTTTTGTTTTGTGGGTTATGCCATCATAATTTTTTCCTTTTTTTCTCTTTTTTTTTTTTTTTTTGTTTAAACAGAAGTTATTCTCCAGCATAAAAGATATTCCAGTTACATAATTTTCCCATCTGGAGCCCAAAAAATCAAATCAAATACTAAATAAAGACCTCACTTTTATTTGCAGCACTCCAACACTGAGGAAAATCACCAAGTTCTAAGAAATGGGGATTCCTCCCTGCATTGTACTCTACCTGCCTCATCCGAGGACAGGGCAATATCTACTCTTCAATATTGCCACAAATATTTTCTGACCTTTATGAAAATATCAATGAACATTCAACTTCAGGGCCTGAGAAACCAATCCATCCAATAAAATAATCTCTGATAAAAAATTATGTACCCTGCCCATTTTTATTCTTTTCATTCTCTTTATTTCCAGCCTTTAGAAACATACCATTTTCTATCTAAGGACTGTGAGCAGTGTCTAAACTGACAATGTTTTCACAGTGCAAGGAAGGTACAACTTTCCTTCTGGTGCCCAGTTGTCAGTCTGCAAGTGTAGAGCTTTCTTCTAGTATTAAAAAAAGGTACTTGGTTCAATGAAAATGGAGAAGAGATAAGGAGCTTCCATTTTCATCAGTGGAAAAATACAAAATCATGTCTGCACAGCAAGGTCTTTTTTAAGGGGTTCAATGGCTCTCCACTGTATCAGAACAAGCAAACCACCATTGCCTTTCTGGACCAACTTTCACATCTCTGGGTTTCTTCAGCTTAATTTTTAAAGGTCTTGCTACTTTTTTGGCATAATTTTGGCATTGGCATAATAGAACAGTCTACAAAGATAAAAATGTGGTTTCCCAGCAAGTGAATAGTTCATCCACAAGTTAGGTTCTGATTGTCCCTCAAGTATGGATATTTTAGAGCTATACTCTAAATTAAATATAAAGATATAAGTATAGGTTTTGGGGTGGCTTTTTTGTTTGTTTTTTTTTTGTTTTGTTTTGGTTTTTGGTGGTTTTTTTTTGTTTGGTTTTTTTTTTTTGTTTTTTTTGTTTTTTTTGGTTGGCCGCTTTTTTTTTCTTTTTTCTTTTATGTTTTTTTTTCTTTTGGGGGAAATTCCAGGTTCGTTTTAATCACAGCCCCACCAATTCAGTTTAAACAAAATACTAGTTACTTAGTTACTGCTCTGGCATATTAGAGCTGTGCAAAACGAACACAAACGAAGAGAAATCTATCCCTTCCATTTTACCCATAATCTCTATATGTTTGAGTATCTCCTGGTAGTGCAAACCTCAAAGTGACCAGAATGAGTCCAGGACTATTTTGTAATACAAAATAAATGGATGTTAAGGGGAAAATATTCCTTACACCCGAATTTAAAGGGAGTCACTTGAAGTCATGGAGGAAAAATAAAACAGAAATTTCTCAAAGCAAAACTGCCTGTAAAAGAAAAGAACAAAATTTTCAAATCTCCTTTAGTCCTCTAGTCACTCAGCTCTGCTCAATTAAAACCTTTATATGCAATTTGTAAAGAGACAATACGAGATACTAAGGGGACATTTCCGAGGAATACTGAGGACATTTCTGTGTTCTCATCTGAAAACCAGGGTCAGTCTCACCTATAAAATTAAACATAAGATGATGCTGAAATTTCCCTGCCATTACTGATAAACCCTCAAGATAACATGCATTCTGTCATATTTCATGTACATCATCCTTACTTCAAATGAATTTTTACAATAGATTTACTAATGATTTCAGAAAACAGGTGTTGGAAAACACTTAATCAGGACTCTTTAGACCCAGCATTCAAAAGAAGCAGTGGTACTTATTTCATTGTGCCACATAGTAAACATGACTGTGACTTCTCTTGTGTATTAAATCCTGCCTATTCTGGTATTTAAATACAATATAGTCATAGCAACAATAATAAAAAAGATATTTAGGTGAGAGGATGAAATACAGGGAGGATATTTCCTCTGTCAGTTTCTTCACGCATTGTACAATTTAGTTTATTCACTGGTTAATCTTAAATCATTTTTAGTGACTTCCAGCAGTCGGATTACCTGAACGGTTAAATGAACATTTCAGCAAGGATGTCCCAAACATTTCCATTTTTATTTTCACTAGCATTATGAATTGGATTATGTCTCTAAGAAAGTCTGCAAAAATGCATCACAATCTGATTATAGGAAAGGAGAAGAGAACAAATTAACAGGGAGGTTTTTATTTTCTCCTCCATAGCCCTCACCACTGTGTGCAACTCCTGGGATTCCTGGATGGTGATGTTGGGGAAAAGTGCTCAGTCTTGATGAAGAATCCTGGGGAGAAGTAGGACTAAACAAAGGCTTTTCAGGTTTCTTCATTGTAGGAGAAGACATATCTACAATAGAAAAACAATGTAACAATAACATTAGCTTAGAAGCCTTGCTCAGGACACATCATTTTACAGACTGAAGATATTTCTTTTTGCTGTTCTTGCACTAATATGCTATGATGATCCAACTCCCCTATGGTGAATAGACTAATTTTAAATTACTGCTTTCAAATATGAGAATTTTTAAAAAGTTCTAACAGGTCCTGGTCCTGCAAAACAGAAACTACATTCCTTTCATACCAGACAAGTCAAATAGTGAAGAAATTTATGTCTTTAGAATTTCCCTAGACACTTCTCAGCTCCCCCAAACATCATCAAATCACCTGTTCCTTCAACATCCACTTAATTTTTATTGCATTTTTTAATGGAACACCTACACTCAGATGTGTAGGGTAGTTGCCATACACATGCTGCTTTATGGTATTTATTATTGTATTACTTCAAAACTTATCCCTTACTCTTCCCAAAACCACAGTGAAACAATGTAACCTCCCTGAGAAGAAGGGATACTTTAATTTGTCTCATATTTTCCATATCTCAAGGACGGTCTTGTCACTTCCTTCTTTGACTTTCCCTGTTAATAAAACCATCTCTTTAGAGCTCACTATGTGAAGATAACACACTAGTAGGGACAAATGTATGAGTTCTACCAAGCTTACTGATGTTCCACAGAGTAAAACTACTGGATTTTTTTCTGAAAGTTTAAATTAATTGATGAATATTTGTTGGACTTTGCACCAAATTATTTCAAATTTAATTTAACTTTTTTATACAATAGACATCAATATTGTAATTTGTTCAATTTCAAATCGATGCAATAATTCATGTTCAAAGCAGAAGTAATTTCTTAAGCACTTTACTGGACAGAGACCACACTGCAGCTGGCTTTCTTGCATGGACTATGTTATTTTTAAAGGATTTTTGACCCTTTTAATATTGGCACATTCTGGGCCTGCAAAATGTGAATGTCTTATTGAGATCGAATTTAACCAATGCTTTCTGAACTGACTTCAGAGCAGGACACATGAAACTGAGAGTCCACTTCTTGAATCTGCCCCGTGCTGCTGTCAAGCCCTGCACAGGCACTGGCACCAGACCCAGAGCAGACTCTCCCTGTGACCCTCCACCATCCCCTGCAATTACCACCCTTCACTTTGATCCTGACTACTGTGCCTGATGAGTACCTGAATACCCTGAAAAGCCCACGTCTTCAGCAATGCTGCTGAAAAATGTTTTATTTGTTTTAAATTTACAGGAAGGGATTCCAATCCTTATTACTTTGAGAATGAAAATAAAACAGACTTTTGGGAAAAAAAAGTTTGAAATACAGATGAAAAGCAGAAAGATGCCAAAAGCACTCAGACAAAGTCATTGTAAGGTCAAAATTAATCAGACACGGTGTCCTGTCCTGCTGAGAATGTTCTTCAAATGTGAAATTCTCAGTGCTGTTCCAAATCGCTATTGTTTTTATTCTCATATTATTTTGGAGATAGAGCACACAGGCACCCAAACAAGTAGCATGTTACACGTTTTAAAGCATTGCATTAAAGTAAAAAGGGCTTATGAAAATAAAAATAGTTAGAACATCTCATCATCCAACAAGGTAAATATGCCTACATAGGAAGGCAGAAGAGCTGCTGTGAAACATAGCATATGTAGCCTGCTCATCAGCAGCTTGCACAAATGGTGCTCCAGATGTATAGCTGCTCAAGACAGCCCAAGGCAACAATTTTGATCAATTCTAATGTGATAAAATGCTGCAGGGAAAGTGCAGAAACATGTTTACATCAGCCTTTAATTAAACTGTTGTTCACTTCCAAAGAACCTTAGGAAACACTAATGAGACATGAGTTTTGGCAATTTCCTCATCAAAGCAAAGACCCTCTTCCTCAGTCTAAAGCAGCTTGCCATCCAGGCAGCTCCTGGATGAATGTCATCTTGGCACTGCACTTGGCAAGCCACCTGTAAGGAGAACTCAGCTGGAATCGAACAGGGCAAGTTTAAACATCCACATTCCTATTTCTGGTCACCTGACCTGATTTCTTGATCACCACCAGCAAGAGAAGCATTGCAGCTTCTCTTTCTTGTTTATGAGAGATACTTATGAGCAGAGCTAGAAGAATCCATAAACAAATAATAAATATATTTTAATCTTTTAATTCTAGAACTCTTTTTATTAATATATTTTCTACTGCTTGGTTTCACAAACCTTTCTTTACACGGTACACTCTTGCAAAAAAACAATCTGTAAAGATTTATTTACAACTCACTAGTGTAGCATCACCTCCAGAGAAAGTAAGATAAACCCATATATATCACCATAATGAAGGACAAAAACTGTGGAGTCCACAGGACCACTGTCAAGCTATAAGAGGTATCCTTCCCTGCTATATTTTCAAATGAACTGCTCTTTCCCAGAGGCAGTACTTGGAAGGATTTCTGGTGGCAGGACATACCACATACATCTTCACCTCATCTGATAGGTACACTTGCATGAAGCACATGAAAACTTAGGTAAAATTTTGAATTCTCTTTGCATGCCTGTATAATGACAAGAAATCAAACTGCACTCAGGAGAATTTGTTTTGCTTTACACCTGCACATGTGAAGAAGGAGCAGAGCCACTTTGTACAGGCAGAGGCAGCATCACCAATTTTCTGATGAGCTCAATATAATTCCCTTTAACATTGTAAGAATTATGTATTTCTCAACTGTGCATTTTAATAAGGCACCTAACGCTGAATACTGACAGCTGAGTGACGTTAAACCACAACCACCTCTCCCTTGCTGAAAAAAGTCTTTGTTATATCTGCCCTAAAGTCTTGGCACTGGGACTGGATGGAAACTAAGAATCATGAAAATCAAAACATTTTAATTAATTTATCTTCTTCACAAAAAGAAGAAAATGAGTGGGACCACATTTTTATATAGATATGTGAATAAATAGGAAAGAAAGAGAGATGTGCCTGAACAGCTGAGTGTCTGAGAAACTTGATGTTTGCAACAGAGAGAGACTGGCTTAGAGTTCCTGTTCTGCATCAGACAGAGACCAGTCTTTACAACGAGCTCATCCCTTTTACAAATCTGTGCTCTAATCCTTGACTTTTTGCTGTCTTCTTCCATTTCACAGTAAGTGTTATCTTGGACCAGAGTTAAGGCTTCCTAAAAATTTTATTTACTTCCATGAAAAATTCTGGTAATTGAGGTTCTTCAGAATGAAAAACTCATCAAAATATAACAAATAAATCATGGCCATTTCTGTGCTATGGATTTCTGAGACATGTTTAGCAATTCTCAAGGTGAAGGCCTTTGTACCCACATTTGAGTGAAACAACAGGGTCATGCAGCTGCATGCATACTGCTTAGCAGCTGAGAGCATTCTGAACTTTAGGACCAGGATCAAGGATTGGGAAGAGCTGAACACTTCACATTTAAAAGACTGATTTGTTTTTCTTCACATTTTAAAAACTGACTTCAGTTTTATTTTTACTTCTACACCAAGTGCGGAAAACCATTTCAAATATGAAAATTTTATACTAGATTAGAATATTTCAGTGTATGAAGATTTGATAACCCCCCCCATTTTCAAGTCAGCCTACTTAGCCCCAGTTTTTTAAGCAGGCACACCTCCAATATTACACAATGCAATCTA
Organism: Acridotheres tristis; assembly: GCA_037013685.1. NCBI lineage: Eukaryota > Metazoa > Chordata > Aves > Passeriformes > Sturnidae > Acridotheres > Acridotheres tristis. Next base: position 48,705,529 of record CM072919.1, on the reverse strand, counting down.
CCAGACTGTGACACCTGTTTTCCCATCAGGAACCATGCCCGAGGCTAATCAAATGCTCTGTTGTGCTATTATGCCATTTCACAACAGATAAACTATTTCATTGGTTTATTTCAATGGTTCACCTTTTAAGATTTGTATTGAAAAACCTAGGAAGAGACACTAGACTAGAACTTCTACCAATATCATTTTCAGTATTGTAAGCTGTCAAGAAAAGCATTAAAACAATACTTCAATTCAGAAAAGCTACAGCAAAGTGAGTAAATTACTTGCAATAGTAAATGAATTATTTCTTTTTTATTGGTCTTATAATAAATTACACTATTTTATATTGTTTTGTTTTATAAGTATTAATATACATAAGAGAAGAAGGCAATACAAGAACTTCCGGAAAATTGAAACACAAAAATTAAAACCCTTTAGATGGAGCAGACGTCATTCTTCCCATCATTACCCACATGAACTTGCAGAACACTGTATTCCATTGCCAACAGTAACATTATGTGGGCTGTGTTTACCTTGAAGATTTTCTTTACCTCAGCAGAAAGGGGTTTGAACAAGAGACAGAAGGGTTTTACCTACCTGCCCATACACCTCCCAGCATACTAGGGGAGAGGGGATATAGGGAGGCAACAGGGAAAACCCAGACAAGTCCCTGTATAAATGAACGTAGGACAATCTTTGCTGGTGTTTGTGACTAGCTATATAAAGTTGGACAACTGAAAGCATCCATTGCATTACTGATTATCCTACTTTTTATGGACAGAAAGCAAAACAACTCAGTACAGTTCCTGTTAAAATTATATGCACTAGCTTTTGGAAAATATAATCTAGTGCATGGATATTTAAGCTAAAGTAATTGGGAAACCTGCATATACGTTTCCTAAATTTTTTTTTTTTTAAATTGTTCAATTTTAACAAAAGGCCATTTATAAAATGGAGAATGACAAAAGCTATGATGGTCAGATTAATATTGAATATGTGGACACCAAAACTATCCATATCCCAAAGTAATTTCAGAAAACGTCTAGCTATAGGACAGGACATACAGATCTAATCTCATAACTGTTGTTTGACAGCATCATATGACATGTAGATAATTAACTGCCACACTGAAGAGATTGTGTCTATGTAAATTTACAGCTATTCTCACCAAGATTAGGCTGAAACTATGGCACACTGTCCTGCAAAAGCTGTGGGCATTCATCATTTAAACATACCTCACCACTTCTCACCAGGAATTAACAGTAAAACTCCCAGGAGAGGTTTATAATCAGCATGACTATGTTAGGAGAAAACATATTTTCTTCCCGTGCACTGACCTTCTAGATAAAGCTGGCCAGCCTTCCTCACCTTTCCTCACCCTCATCTCAGTAGAAACATTGTCCTGCTGTGAGATCCCCAAACTGCAGGTGCTCTCATGGAGACCATTGGGATCTAGGGTGCTGCTGTTGGAAGGATGTGAGAATGTCTCTACTCTCTTCACAGCTGCACCTCTGCATCCTCTCCTGTCTCATGCCTTCCTACAACGGCAGACTCAGCTTATCCACACGGCTCTGTACACACACAGCCTGTCAGATGTCACTTGGGACTAACATAGAGCTCAGTGGGGTGGCTGCCTATTAAACATGGAACAGGCACTACAAGTAATAAGGCTGACTTTTGAAACAGAGATAAAATGAATCAGAACAAAAATAGTATTTTTGTATTGTTTAGTACAGTATAGTATAGTGTATCTATAACAAATATATATAGCATCATTTTAAAAGCCACTGCCACAAAAAACCGATAAGCAGCTCCAGTGTGTTTCAGGTACTTGAGAACTTTTTTGTTTATCTTTATACTTGTGAAATAGACTGGGCCATTTCATCATCTATGAATCATTGTTAAGAGGTATGATTCCTGTATATAGCTGTGATAGAAGAGCATTGTGGAAGGATAAGAAAAGTGTTCCTAAAAAATCAAAGAAGTTATAAAGACCTTGGAATACATTTTAGTCATTTATTAAGTTCTCCTACAGAAAGTCATCCAGACTTCAAGGAAAAATATACAGCTGTAACTTTTCATTAATGCTAAGACTCCAAGGGCCTTGGCCAGAAAATAAAATCAATACTGTAACCATAACTGCCACAAGTCACAAAAGTATTTCCAGTTTTGAATGCAATAAGATTAAAGGGCTAATTGATATAAAATAATGTGAGGCAATTTGTTGATTTAGAGGCATTCAGATTATGAAATCTCCCTTTTATTACTACTAGAGTCTATACTGGTAAGAGTTAAGGATATTTTAAGAAGTGTGCCACGTTAATTGTTGATCCATCTGGGGAATGGTTTCAAATAGAGACAGAAACATTAAGTCACACTGAAATAAACTACTTTGATCGAGTTTGATACAGATTGTTTGAAAGCAGTAAAAAAGTATCTTTTTAAATATATTTGTATACATACACAGAAACAAAGAATCTATTAATAAAGACAGGGGCCCAAAAAATTACAACACCTCTTCTTTCCATAAAGTAAGATATTCTGCACCACATACATTCAATTATATGGACTTATACATACCCTACAAATTCTAAAAAGAGGTGATAAATTTTAAAATACTAAATCTCTTATTCAGCAAAATTGGAATAAGAAAATTACACATAATAGCTCCTGGGACAAATCTTGCTTTAAGACATTTATTTTCTCACTAATTTCAATCAAAGGATATCTACCATCCAGATAATAGGACATTCTCATTATATGAAATTCATCACAGGATAATGGCCATGAATACAAGAAAATATTATTTTGCACTAACATCTTTCATTGATCAATATGAAGACCTTGACTGTATTCAACTCACTACTCGCACATAGAAAACATTAATAGGGCTTTCCACAATATATTTGTCAAAACAAAAGACAAAGAATCTGTAATGAGATTTTTTACAGTGACTTTATTGAGCAAGTAACAGTCATTTCCAGGAACGCAAAAAAAAAAAAAAAAAAAAAAAAAAACCAACAACAACTTTTTTTGTATGTTTCCTATTGCATCTCCAACTGTATTTGTCTTTCTGTTTATATTTATAAGCATTTATTTACTTTTCATCAAGTCAAAAATCTAAGTGTTCATGGGCTGAAGGAAAAGTCAGATCTCTCCCTGCCCAGAATAAAAACTTCCTTGTCTGCTATTCTGAATACTTGAAGACACTTATGAACAAGTTGTAAATTTGTCTAAATCTATTTTAAATACAGAAAAACAGATATAATATTTGTTGCTTTATTTTTTGAAGAGAGTGTAAGCTTAACAGCACTCTCAATAATGCAGGATGTCAATTTTCTTGATGTACAAGTAACTTACTCATTCTAAGGTAATATTTTTGCCATCCTGTTCATGGTATATTTTTCTTTCTCTGTATTTTCATTAAATAAGCATTTAGAAGATCCTTCACCTATTTTTCCATACTTAGTGCCTTTCAAGCTTTAAGTGTTTTTCATCTTTATAAAAATAATGTTTGACTTATTTCAGGTACTAGCAGCTTTTCTTGCAAAATTGCTGCTACAGAAAACAAAAGTAAACTAATTCCCTATTGATCGTGGATTTGTTTAAACTATCCCAAAATTTAACATTTAATATTAAATGTTGGGATCGTTTAAACATTTAGTTAATTATTTTTAACAAGTAGACAAAGTTCACTCATTGAACTCTGCCAACATCTTTTTCTTCAATGACAAAGAACAAGGAGAACCCGAATTGGGCCTTCAGGTAACTCTTCCTTGTTAAAGATATTATTTATTGCCATGATGCCATTTTCAACATCACAGGATCCAACAGGCTTACAGAAGCCATGGCTAAGAATTTACTCTGGAAATACACTTTGAGAAGTTAGTCTCTGTGAAAAGTATCTCTCATTTTAGAAATGTGAAGTTATGAAAATTTATCAGATGGTAGCATTTGACTACAGAGCTGAAAATAATCCCATCATACTAGTAAAAAAAGCCATAAAATTATATGTATTATACAGAGATACACAGATATGAAATGTATGTCTATGTGTGTGTATACATTGTTAAAGAGTATTCTGAAATAATAAAATATACAAAGGTAGAACCAACAAGCTACTAACAAGACACAAATTGCTTTCAAACACACTTTGGCATAGAAGGATTTTGAGAATTCAGACTAAGTCAAAAACACAGAATGGCATTTAACAGGTATTCATGAAGGTAAACCTGCCAAACTAAATTGATCTGATAGATGGAGAGTGTGTTTCTAATGTATTAACCCTCAGAAGGAGCACCAGGAGCTGGAAAAAATCCTGAACCCTGTCCAGCACAGGACACCAAAAAGCCAAGGTGCTCTGTTACCGTTCTCAACTCCTGGACCACATTAACTACTTCCTCTTTTAGTTCCCTCACTTCAGAAATGAGAACATCTATCCTTGACAGCTCATGAGAAGAGGACCCAAGAAAGAAGCAGCCATCAGGAAGGACCCCAATGGGGAAGGAGTTTCCAGTGGATGGGGAGAAAGAAAAAGGGGACAAATGTCCAGAAGAGGAGTATCCAGCAAAGGGTGTCGGGACCTGAGAAGTGGAGGGTCCAACAGACGCTGGCCAAACAACAGGTGAAGGCAGTCCAGCTGTTTCAGTTTTAATGGAATGATGGCATCTTGGCTCTTGACTGTTGGTAGAGGTGGGTGAGGTGTAAGAGAATGAGCATGATGAAGAAACTGTAAAATTAAAATTCACTTCATTGTATATTGATATTCAGTATTTCCAGGCACCTGACTACTATGGAAATCCACATGAATCTCTCCACTTTTGTCATGAACAGTGCGCATTGATGACAACTGTTTTATTTATTTCTTATTTACAGTGTTGTAACACTATAACAGTAAAACAGATCTTAAGGTCAAATACAGAAATTGTCTGCAATTATGTTAATTAACTTTGTTGAGCCAGCTTTCAGAAAGGAAGCCATAGATACACACACTGTCCTTCTCTTTTCTGATATTCCTGTTTCCTTACAAGCTAAGAAAAAAAAACCTGATTTACTTACCAGTTAGTAAATCAAGATGTACATCAACAGTTTTTAGCCTATTAAATCCTAAATACTCTTTGGCCTAGTCACTAGTCACTAGGGACTTTTTTAGTAACTTCCTCTACCAAATTGTGAGGGGAAATTTTTTACTGCATAAAATTTCTAAATTTCTAAAACACTCATCAATTTTACTCAGACAGAAACTTACATCTATCCCACAAAATCTTACTAGTGCAGGAACTCAAAATTTTTTTTAATATGGAAACATAGTAAAGAATTCAGTAACAGCAACCTAGAGAAAGGAATACTGGAAGAGACCTAAAGCAAATTATTTATTAACATATATCATATATAAATATATATATATATATGACATAGACATATTTCTAATTTACAGAAGTGTAAGAAATAATCCAGTTGGCATTAAGGCACCCAGTTGGAAGAAACAAAGCATAAGAAAAAAAAAATAACTTGCACAATATCTGACAGAAAACATAGCAATTGAAATCCTGCTTGTCATATTAGGACTCTACCTCTAAGTAATGCACCATTCTCAGAGATGACTTTTCTCTTTCTGGGACTGTAGGATTTTTTGGCAAAAGTCTTGGGAGAAATCTCTGCAGTTATTAACCTGCCTATTTGCTCTTCCAGAAAACTTCAAACTTGTTTCAAAAAATCACACAAAATAGAAGCATATTTTAAGCCTTTCAACATAACAAAAATAATGGCACAAACTACAGAATCTTCCCACATTGACTGGATGTCTCCAAAATAAAAAACATTGTCATTCCACAGTATTTTTTTAATCTGTTTTTGAAACAGTTTCACATACTCTTGTGGTTACATATATTTTTAAAATAGTCACAAACTTTTTTGCAAGCCAGTGAAGTAAACCTTCAGGACAGTAAAATGGTTTCATAAGATTTTATTTTCTTCTATAAGGATTAAAAATCTGACTTCAATAAATAAAAATATTAAAACTTTTTTAATGTTAATTTTGGTTAATTAGAGGGGGGTTGCATTTTTATATCAGATTGGTAACATAACTCTTTGGATTTGTTTCTTACCAAGTGTATGCCATCTATAAAGTTACTATTTTTAAGATATGCTTGCTTATTTCTGCCCAGTTACATCTTCAAAGAGACAGCTCCCCCAAAACAGACTATAAAGCACAACATCTGGAAATCTTATCAAAACATTTGTGGAAGTACTATGACAGGAAGACAGTTAACAGCAAAACGACAGTCTGGAGTTTTACAACTGAAAGCAGAGTCTGGTATGAGCAATATTTTACTGTAACTGGGCTACATTTCTTTTTCTCAGTTTCACAAATGCTACCACAAGTACCCCTGAAACCATATCCCTGACCCTCATGATGCATGCCTGCACAGAGAAGCTATAAAACCTATCAGGAATGCAACAAAATTATTCATCTCCTAAAGTCTTCTTACCTACTAAACTATGACATTTGTTTTTTCAAAGCAGTGAAAGGTTGATCTAACCTGTTTCACTCTACTGCAAACTTCTCCTCTGCCCTATTTTTAATCTCAGTGTATTTCTATGTTGCCCATTAATTTCTGTCTCATTCTCCCTATCAAATCTTTTAGAATACGTCTCAGACACCTAGGAAACTCCTAAATATTTTATTCAAATGTGTTTCAGATGTCTTTGTTTTATTGCAACCTTCCAGTTCTAACCACACTAATGACATTTCTGTTACTTTAGAAATAGTTAAATAAAGATGTGGAAAGCCTTAAAACTATGCGATTTCAGTTTCTATGAAAATACTTTACACTTAGATATGGTGATATTAGTTCAGAAGTTAGAGACCTCTCTCAGTCAAGTTCAAAACTGAGACAAACTGAAATGAACAATGGTATATTTTAGCGTCAACCGTGTTAATGATGTTGTCTCTTTAGAAAAGTTACAATTGCACTAGTGTGGTAGAGAACATATTTACCCACAAACATGATATTCAGAGACGTATTTATTTGTGGGTACTGTGAAATCATTTGCATTTTTGTTGCCGATGATGTGTGATGCCTGTTGTGACTACATGAGCACTCCTTGTTGACACTGGATAAACATACCTGACCTTAAGGCTTATTTCTTTTTCCTTCATCCCTAACCTCATATAGCACACTGATTTACATAGATGAGAGGGAAGTAACACAAATGAAATCTCTGGCATAGAAACCACCTCCAAAATCTATTTAAATTATCTCTGTGTTTGCAGGCATATGGAAGCAGAAAATAGGTTTTCATAAATACAATATCATGATAAAACATCTGTGTCTGAAAGGAGCTTTTACACAGATACATATAAGCAATAGCATCATCATAGAATATCCAGAGCTGGAAAGGACCCACAAAGGATCAACAAAGTCCTATCCTGGCCCTGTGCAGGGCAGTCCCAAGAACCATGTGTCCAATGTGAGCACTGTCCAAATGCTTCTTGAACTCTGTCACACCGGAACTGTGTCCACTTTCCTGAGGAGTCTGTTCCAACCACCCTATGAGTGAAGAACCTTTTCCTAATATCTAACTTAAATCAATTCTGACAGAGCTTCATGCCACTCCTTTGGGTCCTACCACTGCTCACCAGAGAGATTAAATTAGTGCCATGAAGATAATATCAAGCATCTAACAAACTAGCAGCAGAATAAATATGCCAGAAGATGCTCCACATTCCTTCCCACTGAGCCCAGACAACCTAGGGCATGCATTGCAGTTACTCCTTATAGTGTTTCTGCAGAAGTACAATAACCTCAGAAAGTGATCAGAGGCAAACATAACTTTTAAGGGTCAAAAGGTTTCTATTTCCCTAGGTTTTTACACTGGACTGTGCTATATCTGTCCCTCTGCAGGAATGGAAGAACACCTTAAGGATGGAAAAAACAAAATCCCTAATAGTGACTTAAAGGCCTTAAACCTCTCTGACAGGGATCTGGTAAAATTTCACTAAGCCCATTAGTGCTGGAGGACAGGATGTTCAGAGAGGGATATAAACTCCAGGAAGTAAAAGTAAAACACACTGATTTAAGTCTATCTTCTTTATTCTTTCTTCCTCATATTGGAGTTCCCTGTTTTATAGAACACACTAAAAGCTGTTTCACTCCAGAAGTCTAAATACCTAATGACACAGGAATTAAGTACATGTTCATTGTAAATACACTGAGGCAATTTAAACTGTAACATTGTTCACACTGATAAGTCTAACGTGAAGTTCATACAAACATGAACAAATCCAGTGTTCATGGAAAATAATTCTTTGCAAGCAGAATGATTCAAGACCTAAAATGCAGTTGAGATACTTGAGAACTATAGAGATCATCTATGAAAGGTTCAGTCAGCAGTACTTGCACTCAGGAGTCTATATGGCAGTGACCTTTCCAGAAGCTCCTACAGCTCATGCAGCAGCACAAAACTACTTCATTTCATAAATGGGGATACATGAGAGAGGAATAACAATTTTTTTTCCCCTACAACTATAAAAATAATTTATCTAGAAAGTAGAAAATTTATTTGAGGTATGTTTCCAGCCTTTCATGAAAAATCGTAATAAAGTTTCATAGTAAAACAGGTAGCATTCACAGAGAAAAATATTTTGCATAAAGAGGAAGATTCAAGGTGACAGATCTCCTATTTACTGTTCTTAAGTTAGGTTATGCAAAGCCACGGGCAAGCCTCTTTTTAAAAAATTCAAAAGTGAATGCTTCAAACAGTCAAAAAAGTATCAGAGCCTACATGAGAAGTAGAGTACAAAAGAAATTATGAAGGAAAAACCTAGAAAACTAGTTAACACTGAGTGAGAAGAGCAGCCTAATGGTAAGAACACAGATAAGAAGGTAGGTGAAAGCAGATTAAAAGGAGGTTGACTATAACAGAAATGTAAAAATAAAAGGCAGCTAAAAGAAATACCAATCACATGCTTCCTTGCACATGGAGACGAAAAAGAAAACTTAGCAGGGGAAAAAAAATAAAAAGAGTTGTGGGGGTTTTTTTGGTGGGGTGGTTGGTGGGGTTTTCTTTATAAGCTTTAAAACAATATAAAAATGAGGTGAGACCAAAGGGTCACTAAGTTGCTGAAGAACTGAGAGCAATGATCAGCAGTGGATATGAAAACAGAGAGCAAAGGAAGATTCACAAAGGAAGCAACTGTATGTTTTTTTCTCTGTCTCTTTTACATACTATGCTTACATGTCACAGTCTTTCCAGACAGCTGTAGTGCCTCAGCCACAGGATCCATTAACCAACACTGTTCAAATATATGAGTTTAAACACATTCTCACATAACAAAAGGGAGGGAAAAGACTACATAGGCACCTAGGTTTATCAAGCATCAAGATAACATGAGGGAGAATTACAACAATTAATTTCACTCTTTTGACAGCCACAACTTCCTTCTCCACGTAGGCATGTTTGTTGCTTTGGATGACCCAGAACATTCCACCAATTTACCAATCCCCTCAGCCTACAAATAGCGTCCCACAGAGCTTTGTGTCGGCTCTTCAGGAAGAGCCTATCGGATCTATTCTGAGTCACACGGTAGAGATTAAATCTCCATGTCATGGTAGTACAGAAACGGTGTAATCTTATGTTGATTAAACCATAGGAAGGAGAAATTTTGATTTTTGTTTGAAAGCACTGGACTTCAAATTCTACTGGGATGATCACAGTATAGATAATATCAAGTACCTCATTTGTCACATGCCTTTTCAAACAATACGGCTGCCGTCAGATGGAATATTATTATTATTATTATTATTATTATTAATTAATTATTATTATATTATTTTTTTTATTTATAGTGGTTGTTTATATAATATCTTGTTGGCTGTTTGTTTTAAATACATTTACAAAACCAGCAAATACATACACCGCTCAGAAAAAAAGATTTTTATAAAAAGCCATCATTTTATTGCAGCAATGGAATGGCAGTGATTTATTGTACATTTCAGCATAATTCAAGGTAAAATAATCCCGTTTTACTCACCTTGATCTCTTTCATGCCATGTCCTACTTCCTGCAGCTGGTGAATTTGGAGAAGGATAGAAGTCTCCCGTTGGGCTTGGCTCCATATTTTCATCTATGGAGATAGTTTTGGGTCTTTTGCTGTTGAAAAATTGTGAGATTTGTCAGTGAACATAATATTCATCTAGTAGTGGTATATAAACTGTCTGGATCTCTACAAATATTTTAATAGAGAGTAATTCAGGCTAACAAGGCCAAAAAACCCAAAAAAACCCTGAATATTACAACCTACATTAACTTGTACAGGCAATATTAATAATATGTGATGTAGGTATGTGCTTGCATTATTCACATGACTTAATATTTCAAAGATGGTGTAAATGGGTAATATAGAAGTCCACAGCATTTCACTGACCAACCAAGAAACCAGTTCCTGTAGCCTACCAGACAAAGATTGTGTCCTGAAGGTACTAAACTTTATGCAGAAACCTTGAAGTGTAGGAAGTCACTGGAAAGTGTTTAAGGCCAAGGTAGAACAGGAACTGTTGTGAATGTGTTAATGCAGAAAAAATGTACTTTCCTGTATTTCATCAGGTCAAACTCCTAAACTTTTCAGAGTTTGAAACACACACTTTTCATTTTTGACTAGTTAAATTAAGAGCAAAAAAGGCCCGTATTTCAAGCCACACTATAAAAAATGAGGCAGAACTTCCATATAGTGGAGAAAAGTGAAGTTTCTTCATAGCAATATATACTGAAGCTGTTATACTGACTGCCAAATAAAACCAGAATAAAGGTTTTAATGGTGTGTTGTTGTTGTTGTTATTATTATTACTGTTACTACTACTGCCATTACTACTACTGCTACCACTACTACCACTACTACTATATTTGCTACTGCTTCACTGTGATAATTAACCCATCATCCTAATTAATCCATCAATTTCTGAAATGCATTTGGTAAACTGCCAGGATGAAAATATAATGGAATTAAATATGGGAACATGAGTAAAATAACTCAGAAGAACCAAGTGCTGGTGGAAGAATACCTCAGCCCCCTGATAGTCCTGTTAAATCCTGCCCAAATGTGCAGACACTTCCTGACTCACTGGGGTGAACGTGGGACAATGATAGTTCCTATATTCCTATAGTGCTTGTGATTTCATGGTATAGCAGGCAGTTTCAGAAAACCAGGGGGCCCTAGGGTCTGACAGACAGTACATTATCTGAGAGTCAGGAGGAGTGCACAGCAAGTTCTTTGCATCCGTGGGCTCACCAGCGGCTCCCAAGGGAGGAAACGGGACTTTTTCTCAGAGATGGGAGAAGGAAGCATGTTGAACAAGGAGGAAGTCAGTTGCTCAGATTAAATAGCCTGTAGCAGGCAAAGGGAGACCCTTGAGAAAAATTAACCTGTAACTCCTTCTTTCCACTCTGTTGGGAAATACACCCTGGAACAGTGAGACAGGAAACAGTTTTGCATGAGCTGGGCTGTTATGGATGAAAACACCTTGTCTTTATATACTTGTCCTAACACCTTTTCTTGAGCTAACAGTATCTGTCCAAACATATCTTGCAAGATGGAGGTGCAAGAGGGAGCCCTGGGAGACAGCCTTTCTGCCCACAGCCTCTCTGAGCCCTGCCAGCATGTTCCCAAGTGCTGGACCTTTCTGCAGCTCAGCAACAGTTTCGGGACATGCAGCTGTCCTCAGGGCAGATGATTTAGAGAGCATTTCAAACCCTGAAAAAAGTTACCACCATCTTCAATATCAAGCAAGATGACAGGCAATAATGACACCATTTCAAATGACAAAATTTATAACTTACAAATCTGTTTGGAGATTATGGTAACATACACAAGTATCTTGCCTCACAAAATCAGAGGAAATTAACAAAGTAGTTGGTTGTTGACAATATTTGTGAATTGCTTGTCCTACACTATTAAATGGTTCACATTAGCACTTATTTCAAGTTTTTACCTGCTTGGTGGAGAGGACAAGGACCTCTGTAGATTTACACCCGAATTCATATCATGGTAATATGGCTGGCTCGGGAGCTCTCCAATTGGGAAGTTCACTCCACTTCCCTGGGTTATGGGTGCTGAAAAACACGTCATCATAAGAAGTCAGAGATAATCTTCTATCTTTTAATCTAGCTTTGCTTTTTTAACACTTGGAAAAATATCAAGATGTTACTACATGTATCTAATTTTCTTCCTCTTGTGGAAACAAAGTCCAGACAAGTTGCATCAAGGATTATGTTTCTAAAGAGTGAATTATATTCCCTAGTATTTACTTAGCAGTTATGCAGATAGAAAACATTTGTTATACAACAGAAAACACGAAAACACCAATATGAAAAAGATAATACAAACCTCAAGCACTATAATGAATGAGGCCCGATTTAAGAGAAAAGATAGTATTATTTATTAAAGAACTGAAAAAAATGGGAATAAGAAATTCAGAGACATACTTAATTCCTTCCTATTAATGCTAAATCTTTTGTATTAATAATAGCCTTCTGTACTGATAGCCTGGTTTTCTGCTTTCTTTTTCTTTCACCCAGTGCCATAAGTTCTGCTTTGCATACGTACACCTACATGCAAATACATATAGTCAGTGTAACCTTCACCTCCTTATAAGGCCTGTGTAGCATACAGACTCTGGCAATTCAAGAATAAATTATGTGTTACATATTGTGGTATATTTACCTTTGTTCATTGTCTCTGCATTGTGCATTTTAACTACCTTTGGCACTTATAAGAATAATTGCATGTTGTGTAATGTATTTGAAGGTTTGTATTTTTCCTGACAGTTTAAGTACAACTCTGTTGCAGCTTGAGGTTAAACAAATGCATGGTGAGAAGTCCCACAGAAACCACATGTTTTAATGCTTATTATTAGAAGTATATCATGTATAACAGCTGCATAACGTGCAGTTTCATAGCATAATTACAACACTGTTTCTTTTTTAACCTAAATGGTCTTATACTTTAAAATGTGCTTAACCACCTGACAACAAAAAGAAAGCTATAATTCACACATCCTTAGCCTTCTAAAACAGCAAAACCATATCTTCAGCAAGCACAAAAAAAAGGATATGCCTTAGCACTGCAGCGCTGCAATTCTCACTGTTTCGCTGAAGGATTTAACACCATTTTTGGTTGCTGAATATTAATTTCTGACCACAGAAAATTAAGTAACCCAGGCATTTGAAGACTCAGTATGTTAATTATATTCCTCAAGCACCCTGATCCTGCATGAGTTAACACCTGTGCAAAATATGGACAGACATTTTAGAAACTTTGGAAGCCTTTTTGACTTTGTCCTCACCTTACCAGAAAAGTGACTTTTCTGCACCATTCATTTTTACAATGCTGGTATCATCACTGTAGACACTTCTAACTATAACTTTCAACTATTCTTCTTTACTTCCTAGTGATGTCTTGAGAGAAATATTTTAATAATGTTGATAATAAAGGGAGAAAAGAAAGTGTCAGGAAGCGATGCAAAATGAAAATGTGGACAGGTTTTATCTTATACTATTATAACCATTGTTAGATGTCAACAAAATAGATCTCATATTCTTTTTGGTTTTTCTTTCTGCAGTCGAAACTTCACCTGTACTTTAATATCTACTTTTATGACAGGTTTTTATGTTCATGGGCATAATATCTCTGATGCCAAAACAAGACAATGCAATTACAATTTCAGTTACAGCTAATGCTAAGACTAAATCAAGCACAAATATTTAATACATTGTTGATCATCCTCTATAACCGTACTGTGATTTTATTTTAAGAGCTACAAATTAAAAAAAAAAACTAAATTAAAAATTAGATCTTTTAGCAATATCCAAGGATGTGTGGGGTATCTTTAAAAAACTAAGTCTGACAATAGAAGATTTTGCTATATATGGTAATTGTATTGAAACATCAGACCATTAGGTGTGTAGAGGAAGATATAACAAATTGATTCCATCTTTAAATATCAAAGAGACAGAAGAAGAACTATCTGTTTTATTACTAACATGTGCAAGATGGATTGTAATACTGTGGTCAGATATAATGTAATACTCTGGTCAAATATATCAAAATTCTGCATGGTTATAGGTATTTCCTCTGCATCTTACATCTTGTAGAGAAAAAAGTTCAAGGAAAAAATCTTCACTTGATTATAGCCAGCTTTGGAAATGATTAAACACAAATATTAACTTACTTCTTGACACCCTCACAAGTTCTGACACGTTGAATACTCCGGATTTCACAAAACTGTCTTCAAGGTACACTGCAAAAGACCACAGAACCCCAGTCAGCATAATGAGAAGATTACTAAATAACTCTAGATTTATACACCAGCTAATAATGGTACTAGCAGAGTCCCAGAACAATAATACACAGATCAAAATATATTCAAAGCTGATCACAGGATCTAACATCAGCTGAAATTCAGGCAAAGATGCAAAAAAGTCTTAAGGGTCTGTGATAGAGCAATTTTTCAAAAGTATATGAAAAGTAACAAGCAATATACTTATTCCCCAGCTATCCATCAAAAAAGTCTCTGAAAACTAGTTTCTTTTACTAGTATCTTGAAATGTTAAGTCAGTATTGAACTACGATCAGTATCAGCTGGACAAGCAATTTCCCCATAGAGCATCCCTCTCTTTGCATATGTTTCTACTAAAGAGATTTTTACTTAACTCTCATCTTGCTGATCGTGACTTTACAGTACAGCCTCCATTACCAAATTATCATCTGAGGCAGATGAGGTGTTTGCTATTATTTTCCAGAAAAACAGGAACTGAACAAATTAGCTGAGCTATTCAGTGGGATGTGCTGAATATATGCTGAATTTTATATCTAGAAACCTATGTTTAAGAAAACATATATTATTGTTTTGGCTAGTATTTACTTCTTCTAAGATAAATGTATTCGATATACTTTCTCTGCTGTGAAAGGCATAACTTGGAGTACTGTTGTGAAACATCAGCTGATAATCAAGATTTATCTCGGTGGTGTAACTAGTAGCCTTATGCAAAGAAAGCTAAGAAACCCATGTTTCTGTGGAAGCCTCACACCAACAATCTGCAAAAGCCGTATTAGTGATTTGGAGACTACATGGCATCGTGGCCTTTTATACGTAATAACAACAACAATTTACAAACAAAAGTACCATACTTGGTGCACATTGATGCTTCAACAGTGTTACTTTTTAATTTGTTTTCATGTGAGACAGTGTACTAAGAATTTCTTACTGTGGTTTCTCTAGTCTCTTTTCTGAGTAAGCAGATTTTTTCTTTTGGGAACTGTCAATTTTCCATTCCCAATGTTTGAAGGAGCAAAAGTATTCTAGATGTTTTAACTAACAAAACACACACACAAAAATTACACCTACTGAAATATCTACTGATTTAGAAAAGAGTGGTTTGGTGGTATTCTCTTTGGATTTCTTTTGGAAATTGCTGCTTTTATCTTCAAGAGATTTAGCAAAAACATGGCCATTATAATCAGAAAAGTAACTAAAACTAGTGCACTTTATTTCAGAGGTCTGTCCTTAGTATATCTGGAGAAGCTCTACTTACTTTCCAGGCACAAAAAGAAGGCAGAGGCCAAAAGAATACCTTTCTCTGCTTATTAGTCCCACAGAGCTGCCTCATCCAGCACCTCTGGATTATTAACCAGTGCAGGTATAAACAGCGCACTAGAGAGCAAAAGCTGACGAATAAGAACCCAGCACATTTTCCACCATCTCTGTTACTCTGTCAGACTATAGGAGAGTGTCAGTCTTTCCCAGCTGAGAAGCATGCCATGACCAAGCACCATGGGTGTACAGAGCACTGTAGGCCCATAGGATCACCCCAAACAGTGGCAGTCATCTTCTCATCTCCCAGTCAATGTCACTTCATTCACTATTCCTGCATTTATTCCCACTAGTAGCTCTTCAGGTCTCCCTTCCTTTTTAACTCACTTCCTTTCATATTTCTCTCTCTTATTTTCAACAGATTTTCTCCATACTCATTACTTCTTCCTCTCTTACCATCCCTCACCTGGATATTGCCAGCCCCTCTGTGGCTTCTAAGAAATAAGAGATTTTTCTCTTTCATTTTCTTCATTCTCTTGCACTGTTTCTCCATGGTTTTTGTGTGGATGAAAACATGACATAGCTTCTGAAAAATTTACTTCTTTGACAGAACTTGGTGTACCCATATAATAAAAAAATGCAAACGGTAAATTTTTACTTTTCCTTTCCTCCTCAGTTATTGCTTTTTAACCAAAGATCAGGCAAGCTGGATGAATGCTAGTAGTTCCTCAAGAAATGGCCTATTTCCTCCTGCAGGAGCAATCTACATGGCAGGGAAATTTCCAAAGAAAAAATGGTTTTTTTATTTTAGTTGGCTCATAAGTGAAATGTGGCATAAAGCCAGTGTACAACCATACAGCCAGCTCTGAAGCTGGTAATGAGACATGACCAAACTGCTCTGCTGTTTATCCAAGCACAACTACTTTGAAGCACAACGTCTCTCATTCAAGCCAGACTAACTTGAGAGAAGCTTTAGCCAAGTGTAGATTAATCAAACTAGCATTATAGTGAGAACAAGACCCA
The DNA here is from genome assembly GCA_037013685.1 of Acridotheres tristis. Classification (NCBI taxonomy): domain Eukaryota; kingdom Metazoa; phylum Chordata; class Aves; order Passeriformes; family Sturnidae; genus Acridotheres; species Acridotheres tristis. The sequence goes on along the minus strand of CM072919.1, from coordinate 48,688,934 downwards.
AGGTTCATATTAAAAGAAGAAAAAGCTTATGTGTGATTTTGTATGTAAGAACACAGATGTGTACATGTGTGCATGCATACACACCCAGACACATACATTTAACCTTTAGTCTACTCTCATGGATTCTTAGTTTTTCTCGCTGGCAATGTTGAGAATATATACATAATATAAAGATCAATACAGTGCTTCTCTCTTTCCTTGTGATAATGAAACGGGAGCAGGGAAAGTATTTTGTCAACAAGTGGTACCACAATCTCTCATCCCCTCACAAAAGGATTCATTGTTGAATGATGGGACATGTCTTTCACCCAGGTTCATTCCTGCCTTGGAATGGGCCAAAAAGAATGACACCCACAGATATATGCAAGTGCTTTGGCTGGCATAAGGAAAGAAAGGGAAACTGCACCTACTGTCCATCTCAATCAACATGAAAAACAACTTGACTTTTTTCTCTATGTAATGTGACAAATTATTATCAAAGAATTAATGCAACAATACTCTGTGTCATAATGCTGAGCAACTTCATCCTGAACTTTATGTTCTAACAGGGAAGGTGGACTCCAATGCTGACTCTGGGTGCATGTTAAGGTCCATCAACAGTGAACTTCAAAATTTCACCTAGTTATGAAGATAATCTATGGTGGGTATGTTACACAACTGTTACGTGGCACCCAGCTGCGTAAGAGTAAAATATTCTGTGCCATTAAATTGCTGTAATTCATTGTGGAAACATGCATTTTATGTAAGATAGAGGTTAAACAGCAAGACTGTATGCAGAAGGTAAACAGTAGGAAATTTTCTGTTTGTGGTGTGAGATACTGCCTTTTACCTGGTGAGGCTGATCACACCACTGAGTAAGATTTAACATTCATATTTGCACTAATACACTTCATGCAAGGCAAAAACATGTGGTGTATATTAATATACTTCATACAGTATAGGCATTACTGGGTTTTTTGATTGCCCATTCCCTAATGCACTGTTTACAGTACTATGTCAAAGAGCCTTAAATTAGCACTCTTGGTGTGTGTTTCTGATCTGTTCAGTACAGACATTACTGCACTTGATAAGTCTACAGTATTCCTCACAGACAATTTACTTTATCTTTTGATGGTCTTGATAACATTTTCCTGTCTTTATCATTCAAACATAACAAAAGCATTGAGTATTGTTATTTAATAAAACTCATTCTGCCTGAGAGATTGCATTCTCTGAAATGCATATTGCTAATTGTCATTATTCTTAAAAAACTGATTTCTACAAAGCGAGAATGTCTGACAGAACTGCTGTAGTGAGATGTAGAATAAAGAGTCAGTAACTTCCAAAGCCCATATATAAGAGTGGAATTTTAAAATGTTCTCCTAGTTTTTGTACATGGTGGCTATAAAATACTTCTCTCCTTACCTTTTTTAAAGAAAAATCACTCATGAAAAATACAGTTTCCATACAATTCCATAAGGGCCAGGCCAGTGGCATCAAAGATGAAAGAACAGGTTAAGCCAAGGCGTCGTTCTGATCAAGTTGCCATGTACAGTCAGTAAAGGGAGAGACCTTCAGCAATACCTCCAACTGCAGAAGTCACTGCCCTAGTCCTTGCACTTCTCCCACTCTATTTCTGCACTATGCCTTGTACTACTCCTTGAAGAGATGAGTTACAAGTGTAGCTTTTAACTGTTCTAACCATGCAAAAATTTAAAGGGGGGGGGGGGCAGGAAATAAAATTTCAACTGACTGAAAAATAATTTCAGTTTGCCCAAACAATTACTCTAACAATCTTGTTCTCACATTACTTAAAAGCTTACTAGTGGCATTTAGCTTTGCAAATTTTTAACTGGTCTTTTTATGTCTTCTGATTTAATTGTACTTTTATGAATACAATGTCTGTTTATGTTCTGTTTCATGTTGGCTAGGGCTTAACCATAAAACTGTTTCCTGGTATGATATAAATGTAGTTTTCTCATTGATACTGCCTTGGTTTTGAGCAACTTATAAAAGAAGGGTAAGGACCCAACCAGTGCTGGAAACAATTTGTATTAATTTACTTTTATTTCCAGATCTTTAAAAAGAGGAATTATACAAGTAGTAGATAGACTCATTAGCAAGAAGACAAATACATACAATATCAGAAGCTACCGTAAGAAGAAAGGCTGAAAACTTTAGCTTAGTTTACAGCAGAGAGCTGTTCATAAACTTTAAGTTATGCAGAGTAATGTTTTGAATACTGCTAGCTACAACTTTGTACAAACACTATTTACAGTTAGAAGTGGTAGGAAAAATTAGTCTTACACTGTTACTAAGTCAAAATACAGCGAGCAGACATGCAGTTTGTTCTCTTACTGCACACATTTTGAAAACAGTACCTGAAAAATAGTATCAGGAACAGGTTGCTTCCAAAACAGAATATCTTAAAGACAGACACGAGTGGATAATATTTGCCAAGTAATGACAAAGAAGATTTCAGTGATGATATCATTGAAACAGTTGAACTAAGTTCTGCCTAGAGAATGAGGCTATTTTTGTTAGCACACAACATTCTCCAGTCAAGTAGCATACTCATGGCTTAGTTTGGGTTCTTTTTCCTGAAAGTTGTAATACTGTTATAACTAGGACAGGAAAAAAACTTGCAAAAAGACCCCCTGATTCCACTGAACTTTTAGCACCATGAGGAACTAAAAAGCCAAATATGCCGTTTTCAGAAACAAATGAGATTTTTGACATCCTCAAAATTATAGCCAGAACAATAGTCATCTGTGTTCCAGTAATTTGAAGAAGTAAGAACCAAGTTTAATGGACTCTGAAATCCATGACTAGAATTCAAGAAGCGATTTGCCCTGAAACCGAGCAAGAAACAGGGTAAGTAGCACATATGCATATTACTTTCTGTTCCAGAGGCTCTCAGGTTATACTGAAACTACTGCCAATATTTAAGGAAAAGTTGGGGGAACTGCTTTCTATCATCTATAGGACTAGTAGGTGCCAAAAGGGAATTTTCTGATGCCAAAGCAGGTTTCTGGAATTCTAACTGGTAACATAAGAGTTTTTAGTAAATTCTTTCTCTGTGCATGCTTTGAAGTAAAAACCATCACATCCACGACTGAACACAACAGCATCTGAATCAGCATGAGAACTGATCACAGCATCATTTATTCATGCAGCAGATTCATAAAGAAGGACAGCCAATGTAAACAAGAATGTAAAAGTAATCCTAAACCAGTAGACAACAGTAATCACCCACACCAAACTACAAACTATCCTGAAAGGCAAAAAACTCTTTATTTTGGAAAACAGAGCTGTACAACCTGTGCATATCAACAAGTGCCAAGATAGTACAGCTGGGCACTGACCCCAGAATGCCCTACCCCACTCCCTCCAGCTCAGTGCTGGGAAGGTGATAAACAAAAGTACCATCTCTCCATCACTAATTGACATTACTAATTCATAGAGCATTTGGGAAAGAGACAACTTCACAGAAAATCAAGATCTGACCAAACCCAACCCTGTTTTATTTGAAGACCACTATATGAGAGGGTACAGCTGCAACCATATGAAAAACAGCAAGCATTTCAGGATATCCGCTCCCATGCTGAAAAATAGGTGAATATGTGTTTATTTAAATACAATTCTGTTTGAATTCCCTATACTGCTACTGAGGCATCATTGTTTCCACAAGTAAAGCTGCTTACAATGATGAGGCCAGGGAATATCTCTTCTATTCTGACTAATTATGGGGCTAATTCTCCATCCACTATAGGGTAGCTTGCCATAGAGTAAAATAATGAAAGCATCTGTGGTCTGAGACATTCAAAACTCAAAGATGTTTGTTTATTACATTTCCAAAAGGGTGCAAAGGTTGAGACCACATTCATCTTTAGAGGTTATTTCTGAAACTACACATTCTAAAACTTAAAACTGAAATACATCTATCCAAGACAGAAATATATAGGTGAATTTATTACACACTTCTAAGGGCTTGAACCAAAAAGAAAATATTCTCCCTATGGCTGCTAGGTCATATGAAACTGCAAGGAAAGCCTTTGGGCCTCTACAGCTGCAAGATAGATTTGCATATTGAGAGGTAGTTGAGGCTCACTGCAAGCTTTTTTGGCAACACATTCTTTAATCAAAAAACAAAACAAAACCATACAAACTTCAGAGTTGATGATTTCACTCAGGTCTTCCTAAAATAAAATTTCTGGGGAAAATGGAAAAGAAAATTCCAGGACAGTGAGCCTGGGTCTGGGATTTCAGCTACCTGGGCATCATTCAGAATAAGGATTTTATCCTTAGGCAAATTCCCTGACAACAAATCATGGGTTATTGTGGAGGAAAGAAGGGAATCAATGCGAGAACCAAAGGCAGAGAGGCATCTCTTCACCTAAAAGTGTACAAATAATTTAATATTCATCAGCACATAGGCTCAAACTTGAGTTCTCTGCAATCTGACTGACCTTGTAGAGTCACAAAAATTTATATTAAAATATTTTTTAAACCAGTTAAAATGGAATAAATTCTATCAAGAAAAAATCCAAACAAATAAAGCATCTAGTGTTTGCCACTTGCTAGGAAACAGAGCTCTAGTAACCTCTGAATTCATCTGATTGGATCAAAGGAAAAATCTGAACACACTCATCTTCCCTCACCAAAAAGGCTCATACCTCTCTGTGTCAGGATAGCTAGGTTTCCTTTGCACTTTCTGTAAAGCTATCTTTTGTATTCCACAATGCTGGACAAAAATGGCTCCAAAATCTAGAAGGCATCCATATAAAAAGAATGGTTGCAAGCATTACAGCAAATGGAGTCTCCTTACTGTCCTATCCAGACAGTGTCTAACTCTATCAATATTGCTATTTCTTACCCCTAGGCTACTAAAGATCTGAGCAACACAGCAACAACTGGACACAGTTGTGTTAAAGCTGGGGTATAAATCAAACCTGCCAGGCAGTACTCTCAAACCAATGGCAAATAGCAAGGTATCTTATTAATATCGAGTAGTTATGGCCAGCAGGCAGAAAGGGAAAAAATAATAAAGCAAAGGAAAATCCAGAAAATCCTCACCTATAAGAACAGGCTAGTAAGAACTGTGTTTCTGAAGACCATATTGTTATGGTCAGAGTCAATATCATTAGCCTAATTACAGTTATAGATATTGTTCTCTTTTTACTCACCCTCATAATTTTCTTATGCTTAACAGATTAATTTACTGAAAGTTGATATCTTCTCTCTTCAGTACATATCCTGTCACACCAAGTGTATTTCCAGATACACTTGTGAAGGCTGATTTTTTAGATTTTCTTAAGCTGTATAAAAGAACTATAGGAGTTGCAGGGAGCAAATAATAATGCAGCATTGCACTGAAATTGGCATACTAGGTTACCTCTAACAGACTACTTCAGCCATAGCTCAGAGCGTTCTGAGTACAAAGTAAGAAACAAGACAGACCTAAAGTACTTTGGTTGCATTTGGGTTTTGGTGATTTGCTGGTGTTTGTTTTTTGTGTGCAAAAATGCAAGTATTTTCAAACTTCTAATCAAGTGTGCCTCTATCTGTTCAGACATCCTCAATGGGGCCTTGTTCATGCCCCCAGTCTCTTTTAAATAATATAAACTTTTAATAGTTAGGACTGTGCTAGCGCAGCACAAACTTTTAGATACCAGGAACATCAAGGCTGGTGCAGACAATAATAGTGTTCAGACTTTTTTCCTCTCTCAGTTCAATTCTGCTCATCTCTCTGGAACTTACTTAATAGTACCTGCAGAAAAGCAAAATTTGCAACCCAGCTCTCTAGAAAGCAAGACTCAACCTTTACAAAAATATGTTAATATAAATATATATTTTAAAATGTCTTTTATAAAATACATAATTCAAAGTTATTGAAAAATAAAACTCTGAGGCGGATACCCCTAGATTTAGCTACAAAAGCTACATACCACTTTCAACACAAGCTACACCACAGGTCTTGATACTGCATTGGCCTATCAAAATATTCAGTATATTTTTAGGAACATATTGTAAAGAATTCCAACAAATGCTCTTAATGTTCTTTGGCAAGTGACACTACCTTCTCTCCAACTTGTTCTTAGGACAGCAAATTACCAGACACCCTAAAGAATGCAACAGTCTTGCCAACCCTAGAAAAAATCCACTCTTAACACCAACAGCTTTGCCAACTACCACTCAGTTTCCAGCATCCTCTTCCTTGGCAGTATCTTTGTGAAGGTGGTGGTATCCAAAAGCTAACAGCACACACCCCTTGCCAGCATCCTGGCTCCTTGACATACAGGCACTAGAACAAAACATGATGGAAGAACAAGCCTCTTGGCACTGCCAGTCCATATACTCCTGGCCTGGGACTGAAAACAAACCTCAGAGTGGATATTCTCCAGGGTTCTGACAGAAGTGACTGTCTGGCTCTAACAATAAAAATCGTGTGAAGAAAGAGTAGGAGAGTAAGTTTAGTAAGAAAGAATAGGACAGTAGTGCTTTTCCCAGAGGAGCTGAATGGTATGCAATTCCTCCTCATCCTGCTGCACAGTCCCAGAATGTATTCTGCTGTCCCACAAACCACAGCACTTTCACCTTGCTAGTTTAACTCCAAGACAGTATTACACAGAGAAGCTGAACAAAGCTAGAAAGTCATTCTCCAACAGATGACATTCAATTATCTTTCTGTCTCTGCTTAAATCAAGGGAAAGCAAGGCACAGTTTCTATTTTCTGTCCCCACTTGGCAGCAGACAAAGGGATAATACCAGCTGCAGTGACTCCTAATCATGAGAAAGTGTTATGCTTATATTTTAAACAGAAAGTTCCATGGTGAATTCAGCAACAGATTTATCTGCTTTCTATGTCCCTCCACCTTCTGAAACAGTAGAGTTTGTTGGATGTTACATCTTGACCCATAAGTCTGCCCATAAAAAAGCCTATACAGCTTGTCTGCTGCCTCCTCAAGGCTGTGTTACTGGCAACAAGATTAGTCCTTACTGGAACTGAGGCTGAAGGCTGGAGACTGGACTCACTATAGGGTGTGGCCCTCACTAGTAAAATATGTAGTTCCACCTTCCTATTCCAAATGCTAAATAATCCCTCAAAACTAGAATTTTAAAACCTGTTGAAGGAGAGTTGACCCTGCCTTCACCTTCCCAAACCCAGAAGGTACAAAGAATCTTTCAAAATTACAAGGAGCAAGGTAATGCATTTGGCTTTTCTTGCACTCACAGAGATATTCTAAAAGCAAAATAATTTCTCTACAGTTACATAATCCAAGTCTCAAAAACTGTAATTATCCATAGGGAAACTTTTCATATTTATTTTATGACAAAATTTGCTCCTTTGGGTTTTTCAACCAATACTCTACATAATGTATAGCATGTATTTAATATAAAAGTAAAATTTCACTCTCAACATCCCACAGAGTTTGGAAAATAACAGCATCAAAGTCTCTGATCAAAACTTATAACAAGCCTTCATCATCCCTTGAAGAAAAAATAAAATCACTTGCATTAGAGCTTAGAATGATGTTATTTGACTTGTTCTGCTCTCTTATCTCTAAAATACATCAGCTATCTTCAAGTATGTGTATCTGGGGTTTATATTACAGGAATATGACTTTTTGTATAACGATCTTTGATGGTTCTCCCACTTTTGGATATTCACACGCAGTACACATCACATATTTCACAGATAGAGAATACTTTGATCATATGCATACTACAAAGCTGTCCAACTACAAAGCAGACTGTTTACCCTAATATTGTAACAGACTCAGAAAATATCCATGTGTATGTTCACAGCTCAGCAACACAAAATTATATCCTGGTCAGAATATGATTAATTTTGGATTTAGAGGATCAAACTGAGTTAGTTGCAGCTTATTTCAGATACACATATCTTCTGAGAGCTAAAATAAGAAGATACAATGTGATGGTGGTGGGTGGAGTCACTCCTTGGCCATTAAAAAGTGATAATGTGTCTGTCACAATTGTTTGTCTTACTCTGATAAAATTCATAACATGGCAGATCTGCACAAGATTTACTAGCACAGTGCAACTGATTAGAAGGATAACCTCATAAAAATTCAAGGAACTTTTTGTCTAAACAGACTGGAATGGCAAAGCCTGGGTTTGATTTTCTCTTGCATTTTTATTTTAAAAGAATCATTGAAAGGACCATTAACATTAACATCTCTCTCAAAGGAATATCAAGTGTCACTAGACATGACACATTAACATCTTCAAAGACTTCTCTCAGCTGATACAAAAAAAAAATTAAATTAACACACTTGTATATTATAAAGCCTATATGAACAGTAAAAAAGGTGGTAGCTCAGTCACAGAGTTTAGACATAGCTCAATTGTCTTTTGTCTGAGATGAAAGAAAACTGGTAGCATTGGAAGACTTTTATAAAAATAAAGTCATTTGGGATCATGTTTCCTTGTTTTCCTTACTCCTCCTTACCGATCCACACTTAGAAAATTTTTAAAACCATGAGATGAAAGAAAAACTCCTTAGATTAAATGAATGCTGATGAAACTACAATTAAGGCACCACCAGTTTAGAGGATCTAAAGTATCACAACTTGTCCTGATCATATATACTTATGTATATATATAAGTATATATATAAGACAGTGCAAGATTGATTGCTGACCAATTATACTCTCTTTAGCTATTATCAGTAGTATCATTGTTCTCAAACAATGTTAGATGCACATGTTCTGGAAATTATATTTACCTGGTGGATTCTTGGCAGGATCATTGTGACCTGGACTTCCTGGTTGTCCAGAATCTATAAAGAAATGATAGAAATGTTTTAATAATTTGTTTTGCAATTATCTCACAATCTTTTAATGCCCTCTACTAACTATGAAACTAACACTTTATTTTTGAAAGTCATTTACCTGACTTTCTATGTGAAGCATTATTGAACAAACACACTATCTGTAACCTATTTTATGCAGATCTAGAAACGTTGTGAAAGATGTAACGATACTAATAAGAGGAAGTTGTAGATCACTGAATAAGGACAAGAGAGTCATTCAGTTAAATACTCATGTTGTAAAGACCTTCAAAAGAGTACCTTTCCATTCCCTTCTCCTCCATCCCCCTAATATAATATTGCATAATAAGCAAAGCAGAGGTAACTTCTTCTCAGGCAATGACCAGAAAGACACACTGGGTCAGGCAACTAGTGGTGCTTGCACTGATGAGTTGCCTGTTGCTTCGGCCTCTCCTCAAAGCACAAAAACCTACGTTGCTTTCACAGACTCATGACTGCAACAAGGATATGACAGTTTGTTTAAATACAATATGGTCTTTGTGTTCCTAGCTTGCTGTGAGAACTGCTGTTGTGAAATTAAGATTATGTAACATAAAAGCTAACAAAACTCAAACACCGTAGACATTCAATTGTGTTCTTTTCACTGTACATGCACCTACTGAATCAAGAGGAGAATGTAATTTCATGTTAATACACTAAATAATAAATTATATCCTTATTCATATAAACAGTTTCTTTTAAAAACATCTACTTTTCACTGTATTCCCACATCAATAAGATAACAAAACTCTGCTCCACTGCAAGAAATTAGAAAAGATATATTAAAAAAAAAAAGCAGAGATGAAAAAAATAAGTTAAGCACCATCATTTTTTCCACACACAGGCATCTAAAATGGAGCTGGTTTAGAGTCTGAATAAAAAATACAGATTTTATTAAAGGTAGTGGTGTTATTAATAGCATAAGACCACCAAAAGATTGCATCATAGCACCATAGAGACTGCTACCTCCAAATGAACTCCAGAGGGATGCAGAGCTGTTGAATGCAGTGCTGCTTACAGTGCCCAAATTAAAGAATAAAAAAATATAGACAAGAAGAAAAGTTTATATCAACAAATATTTTCCTTCAATTACTATTACTTCTTCCTATAGCTGATGTAGTGCTCATCTTAGAATGAGAGTTTCCCTCTACCTGCTACAAGAAGTTCATTGAAATCTGTTGCCATCTGCTATGCAACTTCATAAACATGGCTTCAATCACTAAGTTAACACAAGGTTGATTCTACAGAAGATATTAATTGGGATGGAAATCCTTTCCACAGCTCAGTTTCGACTAAGCTGATCTGAAACTAAGTAGATCTAAGGATCTACTAAGCTTGGCAGTCATCCCAAAATATATACATCTAGGTAGCTACCTGACTACTGAAATCCCAAGGCAAGTGTGAAACTCAGTTCCACTGATGTTCAAAGAAACAACCAACTTTTCCAATACCGAATTAAATCACTCTGGTACACAATAAAATGCACATTGAATAGGGAATTTCCTGTAGAATTTTATCTATCTTCTTCAGCCTTGGCAGGAAACACAAAGGGCAAGACTATGAGTTGGATTCTGTCCTTACCATGGTTTGACACCTGGGTGCTCTTAGGAGTCCCATTGTGCAGCACAATATGCAGCCATTCAGTATGTCTGGTTCTTTGCATGATATGACACTTCTCTTAAAAGAATTAAATGAAGTTATTCTGAAAACTTAATCATCTACAAGAAATGCTAAAAATCTAATGTTTCTCCACATGCAAACCAATTTGTGGAGAATCATCCTTTTCCCTGTGTGAATTAGATGTTCTTGTAGTAGACATTCTTTGATTCTGCAAACCATACATACTACTATTTAAATTCAGATTATCAGAGAGGATTAGTTTTACACAGCAATGGTCTGAGTGTAAAACTACTGCAGATGTGTGGCTAATTGAAGTGTCGATTTGGTAGTAGATAAACCCAATTAAGCTTGAACAACATAGCTTCAGGATCACAGACATTTGAAACTGAATTAACGAGGCCTACCAGAAAATAACCTTTGAAGTTTTCTCCTGTTAAAATTCACTAAAAAGAGGCACAAAGTGAAGTAATTTTTAGATCTTGCTCAGCAATTTGCCTTTACTTCTAGTTCCTGGATTCAGGATTTAAAGATTAATGGTAGTTTAAATAATTGTTATTATAATAAGAAATTTAGTGAAGAATTTTCTAATTATAGGGATAAGCAGTTAGCTATTAACTACAATTTTCCAGTCAGACTTAGCTTTGGGTTTTGTTAACTACTCAATAATCATGGCTTTTACATATTGATTCTCGGTCTGTTTTCAGAGATCTCAATGAGATTTTGAGAAAGCAAAGGATTACTGAAGAATAGGAGAAGAAACTTATCTAAGCCTTCACTAACTGCAGTTGAAAAATCAAATAATTTTATTCTGTATGAGAGCATCATGGAACTCTGCACTTAAAACGCAGACAAGCATCTGATCCTCTAGATGAAAGTCACAGACTTGAGATGGCCTGTGATGAATCCAATTCTCTTTCTAATGTCAGTAATTATAAAGCACTCTTCTGTTCTGATTGGATGCAAATAGCTTTGCAAAGGACAAAAGAATCATGGTCATTATAGGATTATATTAATAACTTCATATAAACAGAACATTGAATGAGCAGATACATTGGAGCAATGCTCTTCTAAAAGAGGGAGTAAGAGGCATTTTTGGGAACCCACAGAAGCTAAGGAAGAAAAAGACATGTTAAGACACTTTAAATCTTTCTTTCTCTTCATCTGTACAAGATCACAAATTAACAACATGAGCCCTTTCTTCCAGAGTGATGGAGAAAGACGTAAACCAAACTCATTGTCTGTCTAGCTGGATTTGCATTCAATTGTCACAGGAAAAAAAAAAAACAACCAAACCACCAAAAGAAAACCAAACCCCAAGCAACTTCATAAGCTAGAAGCTGGATGAAAAGATACACAACAAGAAGAAAATAAAATCCAATCATTTTTACACAAAGAAACGGACATTTTCATAATCCTCATTTAGGTAGCTCCCAACTGTAAGTTCCCTTAGTGTTCTTGTTCTTGTTCTTGTTCTTGATAGGGAGCAAAAGGTCACTCTCACATACCATTTCCACAAAATGGCTTTCATGTGCTACTCATTGCTACAGTAGCACATCTGCCCTGCTCTTCTTGGTGCTGACTGATACAACTTATCTTTGATAAGTTATTGCCGCATGGATGAATAGTTTATATTAAATACTTTATTTTTAACAGGTCAGGTAACCCAGATGCATTTTATGTATAACTTATCGCGATTTAGCATGGTTATCTCCCAGACATTCAAACTCTAGATCAAATTACTCTTGCTTCTAGGAGATTGTATGAAAGGATGAGTCAAGAAGCTGACATATATTTTATGCTTGATTTTCTTCCTATGTTTTCATTTCCAAGGGTTGATCATAATGAGCATTTGTGAGTGCAGGTAACATAACTCTCAGTGCAGCCAGAGTTAAGTCAAACTGACTGCTGAGGCCTGCTTCAAGTGAGAAAATAAGCTTCTGTTTTTCCTGTACTCTAGGAAAAGTCTTGGTTTCATAAGGAAGAGGAAAACAAAAAAAAGCTGACGGTTTACCAAATAGCAAATGAGAGATGCTCTCTCCATTTGAACCACCTTGTCTTTGACAAGCAGGAAGGACACCCATGCCAGCAAAGCCAAGCAAGTCACATTCTTGTTCACCAGCTTCCTGAAGGATTTATAGTATTTCTCACTTCAGTAAACTAAGCTTTTACTTTTCAGCTGATAAGATGCTCTCTTTAAAAAGTAAGCTGTTATACCTTCCTTATGTCCCATCCTGTACAAGAGATTTTGTTTTTAAGGCTCTCTGTTAGAGCATAATATCAAAGGCATTGAAAACAAGTAGAAGCAGAATCTGTTAATGTCTAAAAATACTTTCTAGAGCCACGTCTTAAGTAGATCATCCACAGGCATCACACTCATGAAATAAACTTTCTCTGTGGTTTCAGTGAACACATTTCCATTTTCCACAGTCTGTGAGGACAGCCTTTGATCAGCCTCAGCTGATCTCAGCTGACAGACACTAACTTAATAATTCACCAACAGGTCAATACATCCTTGCTCTTTGATAGTCTCTGATTTTGTTATGAGGCACAAGAGACCACAGAGATGTGGCCATCATCAAACCATGTATGATATTGTTCAAACTTTCACATTCATATACAGCACTTGACTTGACAGCTGACAGAGTCACTATCATGAACAAGAATCACAACCACCTTCAGGATTACTTTGCTATCTGACATCACTTGAGGCAAATGGATGTACCCCTGAAAATCACAGGATTACAGGTTAACATAATGTGGTAGAGACCTGGGTATGTCTCCCATCTCAGCCCTTGCTAATTAGTTCTTGATCTCTCAAAGACTTTCAGAACATCCACAGCAAAGAAAAGCAGGACATCTTCCCCTTCTCCAAAACAAATAACATGAGCAGCAAAAATCCTTAAAACAAACTGATAAATAATTTCATCCCTGTACTTTAAATCACTACCTTTACCTATTATTACTCTAATTTTACTACATAACTCCTTTTACTGCCTACACTATTTTACCTTGACAAAGCAGCTGATTGGCTTGACAAACTTCCTGAACACTTGTAACAATTTCATTTCGCAAAAGCAGTGTCTTTCCTTGTGTAGTCTTTCTCTAGCTGACAATAGAGAATTTTTGTACCATTTTAATAGCATTATTCACAGCAACTCTTGTGATGGGACAGCTAATTTACAGTATAAACTAGCTAAAAATGGTTTAATGCATTATCCACTTTAAAAAACGTGGATAGTATCCAGCGAAAGGCTGCTATAAACATAGAAACGCTAGTGACACCCTTGTTTTCATAAGTATGTTAACATGAGGGGGAATTTATTTTTCACATTTTCATACATCACTACACTTCTCCAGAAAATTTTGCCTCTCTGCTTTCAGATTTCTGATAAAATGTTCACTGCCATCAATTTGTTTGATAGAGTACAAGTCCTGTGAGGAGTTCTAAGGGAGCTGGCTGGCATTGTTTAGCCTGGAGAAAAGGAGGCTGAACATAATTGCCCTCTACAGGAGGTTGACAGGAGGTTGTAACCAGGTGGGGTCAGTCTCTTCTCCCTGGTACTTAACGATAAAACAAGAGGAAACAACCTCAAGTTCCATCAAGGGAGACTTAGATTAGACACTAGGAAAAAATTCTTCACCCAAGGGTGGCCAGCCACCGGAATCAGCTGCCCTAGGAAGTCAGGAAGTCACCTTCCACGAACGTATTTCATAGACCTATAGATGTGACACTTAGGGGCATAGTTTAGAGGTGGACATAGCAATGTTAGGTTTAGAGTTGGACTTCAAGATTTTAAAGGTTTTTTCAACCTAAGGGATTTCATGACTATATGTCCCTAAAGAGATATGGTATGAAGCCCAGTTCACATGAAGAAGAAGCAGCACCTCAAAAAAACAAGTAGGGTTTCACTATGAGAAAAACATGCTTGCCCTGGCATCTTTTTCCAACAGTATATACTTTTTAGCAATATGTGTTCATGACATCCAGGCTGGGAACATCCACAACATCCGTGATTTCTTTTAAAAATGTTGTTCTGCTACCTTTATTCTGCAAGAACTTCCTCTGTGTTCACAAGACAGCTCTGCTATTGCACTGGGTAACTACATGAAAAGCTAATCCTCTACATTTTTATTGTGCTTCATATTCATACAGCTGGTAGTAAATGAGCAGAATAGAGAAGCGACCCAGGAGGAATGGTTGGAACTTCTCAGGAGACCAGTGCAACAGCAGGAGCTACCCTGAAGTCTAGACGTGGTGATCTTTTGCACCAGGCTTCATCACCATCCATGTGTTGCACTAGGAGCAGTAACAATGACTTGGGCTCTTTATGTCAAAAGAGTGCTGCTGTCTAAACTTCACCTTCCTGAAAAAGGCAGCAAAGAACAGAGCTGACTGCTCACCCCAGAAAGCTAAGTTGTCTGTTGGTGTTGGTACCTAGGCTTTAGCCCAAGTAGGCATGTCACTTCACACAGCTTTCAGGACTCAGGCCATGAAGGTTCTTCTGCTGGGACCTGGTCTGGAGAGTCAGCAGAAGTCGGGCTCAGTTTTCATTTCAGTTTAAAATTGTTTGTTTTGGACTGGGGACACAGCAAGAGCTATTAAGCCATCAGCTGGCCCATTTCACCACATGCCCCCATGCCCTCCCACCGCAGACAGGCTCGCCTATGGCTGGCATGGCTGGCTGAAACCGCGTGTCTCTGCCCCTGGAGGAGCCTCTCCACGCCTGGGCTCGTCGGGCAGTGCCGGTGACACATGGGCTGACAGTGAGATGGCGTGTGATGGGCTGGGCCAATGGGGCACAACGGGTCATGGCAGGCTCCCTGCTTCACCTCCTGTTTTATCAGCAGATCTGTCTCTGCCAAGCCACCCAACCAGCCATTGTCAAGACTCTTAATTTTCCTTCAGAGTATTTTAATTAGGTAAATAAAAAATGGTAATTAAATCAACATTACGTAATGTGTTTCTGATTTGTAATCTCATTTAAATTAATTAACTGACTCAATCCTTGTTTAGTTTTTAAACTGCCCTAGTTTAGAAGTGGAGCTCTGGGAGTAAATTCAGTTTTTATATACTTGAGAAAAATTCAAAGACCTAGAAGCACTTACAAAAATGACAATAGCAATACACATAGTAAGATTTTCAGCTTTATATCCCATACATAGATTTATCTTTTTAATTTAAATTCCTTTATTTGTTTATGTGACATAAGTCACAACAATTATTTATTCAAAATTTTTCTTATACAATTTATGAAGACCATATGTTGCCCATATTGAAAACTGAACAAGTTTCCCCAGCTGTGTTGTAAGTTGTGCATGGAATATGTACATATCTATGTATGCACACACACGTACACACACATTTTTTTTAAGTCAAGA
Organism: Acridotheres tristis; assembly: GCA_037013685.1. Lineage (NCBI taxonomy): Eukaryota > Metazoa > Chordata > Aves > Passeriformes > Sturnidae > Acridotheres > Acridotheres tristis. The sequence goes on along the minus strand of CM072919.1, from coordinate 48,673,123 downwards.
AAAGGGTTACATTTTTTCATGGCCTGAAACAAATATTTCCCATACCTCATAATATTAGTTGAGCTCTTTTTTGACATGTACATTAAGAAGAGATTTACATAGGTATCAAGCCACATGTGGATGAATGTGAAAGAATGACATTTCTTTCCAAGAGTTGGTGGATTCAGTAGGAAAAGATGAGATATGAATGCTTAACTTTCTCCATCTGGAGGATACTGTGAATACTCAAAAATACTCAGAAGTCAGTTTTGGAAACTAAGAAGACTTTTTACATTAAGTATGTTTCATAAAGAGCTTTTTTTACTGATTCTTCAGAAAATAAAAAGCAAAAGGTAGAATACAGTAGAAGATTTATTGTGATGCTTAGAGTAGGAAGAAATTATATAATAGACTATGTTAATTTAAAAGTTCATATTTGCAAGCAAATAATAGGAATTTCTTTGCATATACCTTCAGCTAAATAATAAACCGTCCACATTATTGTGTTCTGCAAGACAGAGTTGACCCTGACGTATATGCAATATTGCTGAGATCTTTACAGAATCACAGAATCAATCAGGTTGGAATACACCTCTGACATTATTGAGTCCAGCCTATGATTGAATTCCACCTTTTTAGCTAGACCATGGCACTAAGAGACAAATCCTGTCTTTTCTTAAACACCTCCAGGCATGGTGACTCCATCAGCTCCCTGGGCAGCTCATTCCAGTTGCTAATCACCCTCTCTGTGAAGAAATTCTTCCTAACATTCAACCTGAACCTGCTGCATGGATTCAGGTTTCAGGGAAGCCAATGTAGACTTTTACCACTGAGTCCCATGCAATCAGGATTTCACTTTCTGCTGAACTGTAGAGCAGAAAAGCAAAAAGAATTCAGGGAGATAAAATTCACATTTCCACTACATAAGGCAACATTCTTAGGCCAGCAATAATGATGACAGGACTAAGAAAAAATCAGTTTTGTTAACATGAGTCACAGACAAACGTTGTTAAAATCAGTGAAAAGTTGCTCCAGCAAGTTTTGGATGAGACGCTTTATGGTAAATTACAGTTTAAAAGTACAAAAAAAACCCCCATAGTTCAACAAATACTGCAGGACAGATCTGCATTTTTTCTTCCAAGTGCATTGTATTCTCCACTAAATCATACAGTAATAAAAGACAGACTCCTCAGCAGTTCAGAAATTTACAATCATATGTTCTTTAACTTACTTCTAAGAGACACAGGGCATAAGAAATGCCATAGTTCTGTGGATCCTCAAGTAACACATTTTTTTATCAGAGATCTTTGTGAAAACAACGTCTCAAATGGAAGTATATACACATGTTCTTTATAAATGGATTTAATTACATCTGCTGTAATCTAAAAGTTCATAGATGAAATATGCACACTTTGCCTATCCATATTCACATACACACACAATTAAAACAAGCTAACCATGACAAAAGAAAGATTAAATCTATTAATGGGCACTAAATAGGTAATATACAAGAACTGGCTGAGAAAAATGACCCCAGCTTTTTGTGCCAGTGGTTCAAACTTGATTGTAATTGTGTGTGTGCTTACAGGCCCCAGGTTTATACACAAGTTTGTAACAAATGATGAGAAAATACTGGAATAATAGTGATAAAAAGTTATGACCTGTGAATTAGTTTTCTCTCTACTTTGACCTTTTACAGTGGATAAAAGTTAGAAGTACCTAGTCATATGAAGTGCCCGAAGAGAATTTAAAATGTAGAACTGACTAAAGCACACAAATATATGACCAACTCAGTTTTGAGTTTGGACAGTGATGTTACACAAATACGTGCAAGGAATTATTTTTAAGGCATGTGACTTGACAAAAAAAAAATAGTTATCTTGGTTTAAACGATGTAAACCATGACTTTCTAGTTTAAAAGAAAGCAATTTTAAAGATCATTTTTCCCACAGGTTCCTCATCTCCCTACTAGCAATAGTTCTGTTGTTGTAGTCACACTGGTCAAAAGCTATTAAAAAGGTATTAAATCATATTTGAACATATTCATTTGTGCCTGCCCAACACAACTCTGTAGTTTTGTGGCTAATATCACCTGGCAGCATCTGTTTTGAAATTCTATAATTTTCAGCCAATATTACCCATCACTTCTTTTAAGTTCCCTAATTTCTTCTTTCCCTAGCTTTCTAATCATCTATAATCATCCGTAGGTGAGGTTCCCTGACAGGCACTATTGTACCTGGTAGGTACAATACCAGCTGCAGTTTTGCACGATTTTAAAATATGCTTGTCCATTCAGTATACAGCAGAGGCTGCTTCTGCTCTTTCAATTTCATTTTATTTACAAAAGTTGGCACATGTTCTTGCAGTACCTAGGGGTATTATATACTTGAAAAAAGGATACTACTTTTTATCTAAAAAAACAGATGGCTCAAATTCCAAGGCTTTCATTTTTATTGCTTACTAGTTGTTGGGGTTTTTTGCATGAGTAAAAATTGAGTGCTAATTAAGGGGGGGTGAGGGCGGAGAATGAGAGAGAACAAAAACCCTGACTCAAAATTCTTTCTGCACCTGGTAATTTGCCAGTGCCTTGAATACTATTTAACCATCCACTGTTTCTAAGGCTTATTTTCTTACCATTCCTCTATCACAGCAGGACCTTGAGAAAGTTATCAAGTCTGGTTTGTTCTGCAGCTATAAAAAAAAAGTCTTTGGAGTTTAAAAACCTTGTACATGTTTACAGAAAATATATCAGAAATTCAAGTTTCTGTCTGTGTATAAAGGAAGAGGAGTTGTACCACCCAACAGCTCCAAGAGCATGAAGCCAGAACGAGTAACTTTAGGTATTCAATATCTCCTATGATTGCAGATTTAGATTCTTATTAAAGACGCTTTAATACTTACAAAATAACTTTCTGCTGGCTAAACACATAAAATAAAATTCAATCCAAACAGAAATTTCCAGTTTAATAACCTTTATATTCACGTATCTGTGCATATATGTGTGTGTGCAGAAATTATAAATTCATATAGATTCAGGCTTCTCTTACTTATAGCGAATGTTTTGGGCTTTGAAAAGGGGGAAGTCTGATGGGTTAAACATGTTGACTCTCTTGTGCACTACTGAAAGAACAGGAATAAATATGAACAAGAGCACTTTCACAATAGCATTCCTTACAGAAATATTTGAGATTTAAAAAAAAACTTTAGAGCAAAAAATAGCAACTTCATACTTGCACTGCCCTTCTTTTGTGAACAGTACTTATCATTTTTCCTATTGTGCACCCATATAGCAGGTTCAAGATTCAGTTTAATACCTTATGTGTATTCAGGCCCCTTGGCAGCTCTGTTTTCCTAAACAAATGGGTTAAAAACACGTGACCTGAAGGAGTTAGATGAGACACAATGTACTGCACAATAGTTCAGTCGTATATACTGAAATTATGGCTGACTTTTTTTATGACTAATTTCAAGCATGTCACAATACCCTACCGGAAACCTGCAAACAGCTTTTGCTTTACCTTCCTACCTTCTGCCTGTCTCTCCCTGCTCCACACAAATACACAACACACCTTGTGTGATTCTGAAATGAGAACATGTCCTAGGGTGAACATTATTACAGCTCCCTTTTTAGCCTTCTTTTGGTGTGGTTGTTACCAACACCGCAGAGCAATGTAAAGTCAATCAGTCTGTGCTGCTTGAGCAACTTAAAGTGAATTCAGAAGAATGTGCAATGCCAAGTCTAGACTTCATTCACATAAGACTAATTTTGAACAGTTCAGGTTTCCATGTAGTTACTAGAATTTGTATTGATATGCAGAAGAGACCAATTGGCTAGTTTGACATTAAATTTTACATTTATGAACACTTGTATTAAGTAAATCTCCAAAGCCTCAGAATGCTTTTATCCTTTCAAGTCGTTTTCCAGGAGGTGTTGTACCTCTGAATAACAACTGTATGCCTTTAATGTCAACTTAAAAGTGAAGCATGAACAACAATGGAGCTTTTCAGAACAGCAGTATGGTATCAATAATGGGAGGAACATGAGAAAATAAAATTCTCACATGAAATTCACCTTGGCCAAGGGCTGTGTATCTCCACCCAGTGGCTGTGACTGACAAGCAAGCATTAAGAGGGTCCACTAGTAAGTCACACATCACACTTAACACAAAACAAACCAAGAAAAACAAACAAACAAACAAAAAACAAAAACCCAAAATTAAAAAGAAAGAAAAAAACCAAGGCACTGATCCCAGGACACAGCACAGTTAAGTCTGCTGGTCATCAGTTCTCCTAGATTGCTTCCACACACCCCCCCAGCCCCCATCTCTGTGAAAGTGTGAAGCTGCCCCATAGCAATAAACACTTCTCAGGTGATGCTCATCGTTCAATGGCCCACATTTGCTTCCTCGTGTGGAAGGAGAACTGTGGTGTGTGACCTGCCTGCAGTAGAGCAATGCAACATCAGGGCTGGTAAGGGAAGCAGTTCGCCAGTAGCAAAGTAATCTCCAGAAACTAAGCATAGGCCAGCATACTGTTTGGCCAATTTTTCTAAAGCGATTCTGGCATTAGTCTTCCTACATACACAATCGCTAAAATTAAATCTGTGTAACAACATTAGAGCACGTTCCAGATCAAGTCAGTTTGTCTGCTGTAACTCTAAAGCCCAGTGTCCCCCCAGGAAACACTAGCAATATTGTATGGATCCTTTCTTCTATTTTAATCAAATGAACAATGAAATCACTTCCATACGCATAGCTATTGATAATAGCATGATGTAAGTGTTGAGGAGATGGAAACAGCACGTGAAGACAGACAGCCATGACAACAAGAATAAAACTGAAGTTTAGTCTAGAGGTTATCACAGTTTGTTAGACAGTATGTGACTGTATATAGGAGACAGCCCAGAAAACATCATTCTAAGAAGACTGTTAAGCTTGCAAATCTAGAGTGTTTTTCATATACCACTTGGCTCAGTCACAGCAGATGCAGGTATCTTTGCATGGTTCTCACCTACACCATTTCAAACACACCATAGCCTAACTCTAAGTTCATGTAGAATACAGGCAACCACATGAGGATGTCTCAGCAAAGGCATATGTCAGCACCAAAAGGATAGCTGCCTTCCCAAATGTATTAGCATAAGTCTACTTTAATAAGCAGCAGATGGAAAAAAATGTAATCAGTATGTTGCAGCATTACAAAAAAAAAAAAAAGGCCTAGACTAAACACACATGAAAAATTCACATGTCAAAATATAGCAGTTATTAAGTTATAAGGCATGAAAAAAGCAATGCACTAATCTTAGGGCAGAACATGGTAAATTTTCTGGACTGCAACTTTCCAAGAGATTAGTAGGGAAAAGTGACAGAAAACTAAAATGTTTTTGCACCTGTGCTTTCCACAAGCAATATTTGACCCTAGAAAGGGCACAGTTACCCCATTAAAGACATTGGCAGCTCCATTTACCCTAGATCTAGGTCTATAATTAACTTTAGGCATACTGTATTGTTAAAGATTTACTGTATTGTTAAATTGTTAAAGATTTACAGATTTACTGTAAGATAACTTGCAACTTTTCCTATCTTCTTTTTGCATCGTCTCTCTGCCTTCCTTGTGCCACCAGTATATGTCTTGGAATATTCTTCAACCCTGCAATTTTTGCAGAGTCCAGGAAAACATTTTTAGTTAAACAAAGTAAAACATCTAAGAGTTGTACAGGTTTCTTGCTCATCTGATTAAGTGACAATTTAATGCTGCTTATTATGAAAGGGCTGTTGCTGAAGGCATTGTTGTGTTTTGTTTTATTTTGCTTCTTGCCATTACTTTAAAGAAGCACCTTCTTTTCAAGGGTGTGTAGGGTAGGGGAGAGGCTGAAAGGATGATGAGTAAAGTGAGTAGTTTTCTTTAAAGATTGACTGAAACAGTAAGCTGCTCTTTGCAACCTGGGCTTTGATGAATCATCTGAATAGAAGGCTTACCCTAAAACTATGCAATTTTAAAACTCATGGTCAACAATTATTCTAGGCTACTATTATCAGTCTTAGTGTTTAGTTTAAAACTTGGAGGTTAAAGCAATAGACGAATATCATTATCATGATAAGAAATATTACAGGAATAGAAGCAGTAGATATGTTTTTCTGCTTCTGTCTCAAAAGGTGAGGAGATTCTGAATCACAATCAAGAAAACAAATTTTACTCTGGAGAAAACGTATAAAACCATACAGTTCAGGAGTTTTCAGATTTATGTTGACAAAGTTTAGCTTCTGTACAGCTACATACTTATTATTAGAATTTTCCAATTATAAATATTACAGAAAGTCTAATTTTCTTAGTGGTTACAACCGTGTCACAGATATTAATGTAGCTGCAGATCTAACTGCAGAGATCTATAGTACTAAATTACAAAAGAACTTGACTCTTAAATATAGTAAAACAGCAAGAGAAAGCAAAACCAAGTTGGGTGAGGAAGGGGAGAGAAAAATTCACAAAACCAAAAGGTTATTATATATCTTTAGCACTTGGAATTCCATAAGAGGAATTTTAAGAAAGGTTCAGTGCTCCCTGCCTCCATGAGCACTTTGTAGAACTATAATTTATACACTCTTTTGCAAAAAATTTCTCTGTATCCCCGTCTCAGCTATGTGGTGTGTACTTTCCATTTAGCCGAATACAGAAGAATAGAAGGGAAACACAAATGTTGGCATAGGTGATTTCAAGCCTTAGTTGTTTGACCTTTTTGTATAAGCTTTTGGCATCTGTGACTTGGCAGGCAGAATGCAGGCCAAGCCAGAACAAAGAGGAAGACAGGAAGCAGAAAGCTGGCCATGTCTCCTTGGCAGTCAGCATTGCAACAGGGTGAAAAACCATGCCGTTGCCAAACCAGAAACAGTGGGGGAAGCCCAGATAGTTGGCAAGTCACATACGGCTGTATTGTACATCCTAAACACTAAATACTTGGTAAACTGAAGTGCTATACTGTAGTCTAATCTACTTAAACTTAAGGGGAATACTTCATTTGCCCTTGTTTACGTGTTTTCTAAGGAACTGACATAGCATTGTTACTATCATCTATGAGCTGGCAGGGTAAAACCTTGCTGCCACTGTATGAGTATGAGCTTTCAGCATCTTTCTAAAGAATCCACTTAGACACTGCTAGAGCATGGAATCCCCTCCACACAAATCCTTGTTTTGCCCCTAGCCTCTGCTTCTGAGGATCCAAGACTTTAAGTACCCTCAGGATGCATTGGCAGCTGACTGCCAGTTGTGGCAAACTGCATTTACCGGTTTGAAAATAGTTTTTTAATTCTTGCAATAGTGGCTGAGTAGTATTATTTCACGTCCAGCATTTGCCCAAACAATATGCAAACATTCAGCTTCAAACCTAGGAGGAGAAAATGGCTTTGGTTTTGCATACTCCCAAACACCTGAACAAAGTGAGGTTGTTTTGGGCTTTTCTGTGGGTACAGGTCCCACCCTGGGCACAGAATCGGGTAGGTCACTGCCAGCCCAGTGTTCTGCAGATTGCTTCAGGCTGTTGTAGCCTAGGGCAGTGCAGCAGTGGTGCTCATAGCCTCAGAGGAAGAGGTGAGAAGTTCGCCAATACGTGCAGACAGAGGGATACTATAGATGTTTCCTCCATTGGTTAGTCAAGGCTCCTTGCACTTACAGTGGACCACAAACTTCAAAGGGGACATGGCAAAATGTGGCACATGTTGCTCTGCTACCCAGGAAGGTCTGGCTCCCTGCTAGACATGGAGACTGTCTACAGGGACTCTGCTCTCCCAGAGCAGTACTAAATCACCTTGTGCCATCCCCAACTGTTTAGGAGGCTTATTCATATATTTATATAAGGCCTATTTTGTCCACAAATATCACCTATGGTTCGATAAAACCTTGGGAAAGGAGGCAACATGGGGCATTGCATTTAATGAAGATCTTTATTTACCAATAATCCCTTAAAATACTGCTGTCAAAGATGACAGACAATCTCTCTATAGCTGCAAAATACATTTCTCACTGCCTTTTAGATCTTTCATTCCACTGGACAGGCTTTAACTATCTTGATTATATGTTATTTTAACACCAATGAATTAAAAAGTATAGTTTTTTTAAAATGTTGATTCTGCCTTTGGGCAATGAGCAGCATTCACACAGACTACCATGGCCAAATAAAGGAAAAAATAAAGATCCCACTCATCACAGTCTTTGCCACCAAACTGAATTGTTATTGTTCATGAAAAGGCAAAAATCTATTAAAAAGTTTCAAACTACTCCCAAAAGCATTGTGTTCTGTACTGTAACTACAGTCCAATCACAGCAATAATGCTGAATAACTCAGTTCCTAATAAAGTAGAGAGCACTTGAGAAAAACAGATAATTCCAATTTATCAGCAAAATTGATTGATTGATTGAAAGTAAGACAACTAGAAATTTAAAGCAATGACCACTTCCTACTGTAGGAGTGTAGTTGTGACATGGAGGACAAGAAGTTATTCTGGATTCCTGGTATAATCAATTATATGAGATCCCATGCATAAATGATATTCCCTTCCTCACAGCTAATCTGTACAGCTCAACAAGTTGCAGCGATAGAATTACCTTTACAACTAGGTCCTAGCTTATATCGTTAGTGTTTAGCAGCTGCTTTTGCTCACCTTCTTCCATTAGTTTTTTAATATATCTATGCTGTTATGCTTTACTACTTACTAACTTAATCACATTTATATGATGTCTACTATGAACTAGTAAACTCACTTTTTAAAAAAATGCATTTAAGATAAACTCACTTAAATGATAATTGGAAAAAGGCAAATCGTTGGAAGAAGCTCTTATTTTCTGTTGGCCTTTCGCTCGCATTTACAACCAAACTTTCTGGAATCCATTAAAAAATTAGGCAGTTAATTTCACTGAGTTGTTTTTGGGCCATAACACACCCTTTTAAAAACTTTCTGGTAAACTATGCCCTCAGTCTTGTCACTTTTGTACCTACTTACATACCTTCCCTTCCCTCATTGGAAGTTTAAAGCAAAAATACTTAAACCAGTCTCCAACAAGTTTCTGCACGTCAGCTGTAAAGGCATTTTGTTGTCCTTAACCAGTCATCCCACTGCCTCACACCACCACGTCCTGGCCCCACACACAGGGAAACCAAAGCTGAATGCTCTGTGGGGCAGAGACCATCATCCAGACTGCTGTGGGACTATCAAAAGCCTTCATGCTGCTGCTGCTTCTGCATAATTATCAGCAATAAGTGGCTTGGCCTGGAAATACAAATATCAAAGCAGACAAGACAGTTTCTTCTTGGCTGCCCATCCAAGTTTCATAACTAAAGTCTCAACATACTTTCAAAAAAACAAAAACAAACAAACAAACAAACAAAAATGAGTCCTACTACTCGGTTTGTCCAAACTGAAGTGATCCTTTGAATCCTGAAGTCTAGCATCCCTCGAGAACATGCTAATCTGATTCTGTGACTGTGCTTACTCTGTGTTGCACAGCTCCTGAATACAGAGCCCTCCAGACCAGGGATAGCCCCTCTGTCATGGTAGGATCCCTCACAGAATTGGGCAGGGACTGTGAGGATGGACTCCACCTTTTGGCCTTTCAAAGGCACACTTGTCATTCCCACAAAATGCAGAAGTTATTAGAGAGAGTTACTTTAATTTATTTGATAGTCAGTGAAATGATTTCATCTAATATGCCTTTTTATATTATAAAACATTAATAAATTTCACAAAACCAATTAAGTCATCTCATTATAAAATACTATAACCTCCAGCATTCCGGAGTTTTCAGGAACAGCTCTTTGGCTGCTTTTGCCATCTAAGGCTGAATAACGCTTGTGATTGGAAATTATTTTTCTTTTGCTCTATGAGAACAATTACTGCAGCTATCACACAATTATTGCAATTATAGTTGTAAAGACTGCTGTTCAGAGCTATTCTCTGTAGCACCATTTTGCAACACCAGGAGCATTTGTCTTTTTTAATGATCACCACCAGCACAAATGTCCTTTTGTAGCTCTTTAAGTGATTTCATTTCTTTCTATTAATATCCTGTTACTTGCTTTGGGAAAAAGCAAAGGAGACAGGCCCCAATTAATATATACTTTTAAAGCAAAGGCTTTTAGTGAAGCCAGAGCTAAGGCATTTTAAAACAGGAATTGACACTTCCCTTTACAACGGCCTAACATTTTCAATGTGCCTTGCTAAATGGATAGAAAGCCCCCAAAATACTTCAAATCTGTGTTTCATAAACTGTACTCTAAGAGAAGCAGCAATAAAGTTTATTGCAGACCTAAAGTATCTGCATAAACCTGGTTAATTGAAAAGTGAGTGGAGAGGGCTGCCAAATTAAATGTTTACATTAGCACAGCTGTATTGTAAAAACATTCTGCCCCCTGTGCTTTGTAATTATAAGATATTTCTGGACTGTGTATCTCTGCAAAGTTTATCTCTACTGCCAAGAGTGTTTTGGCACAGAGTGTCTGCAATTTTTGGCAGCCAGAGAGCTCTCAGCACAGGCAGTATCTAAAATGGCTGCCAAACAGTTATCCCGAAATGTCGTCGGTCTAGTGTCGTCCTGCATGAAGGGCAAAAGCCAAAACTAGTTCTGAAACCATCAGAATGTTTTAACTGAGGCAAGGAGCTGGTTTCCCAGACAAGAGTGGGACCTGGCACGGCAGGTCAGTCACACCAGGATCATCAGTGCACTGCTCACAGCAGTGGGCTAGAAGACACTCTGACTGCTCCACATATCCCATCACTGGGGAAAAAAGGGGGGAGGAGGGGTTTCCTGAAGGGAAGCTTACTTTATTGTTTTAAATTATGCACAAATCGTCATATGCTTCCCCTGTGCCAGGAGCATACACATTGGGACATTTGCAAAGCACAGCTACTCTGTGCTGAGGCACAAGGCACTAGCAAAGCCCCAGACACTTTATGCCTCCTTCATACTGATTGCATTTGCCAACTTTTAAAGAAAATCTCCATCTTTTCCAAGCAACTAGCAAAATGTACAAAATCCATCCAAATATCTCAAGCCTTTGCTGCGACAGTCTCTATTTCATTTGAGGTGGACCTCTCATCAAAATACACCACCCTTGGGCAGAATGAGAAAACATCACCTATTCTCTCCCTGGCCTGTAAAATAAACAAAAGAGTGTTCTTTCATTGTGTCCAATGTCAAGTCGAATGTAAATTGAGAGATTCCTTAGGCCTTGCACTCTGCTTTAACCTTAAGTGTGCACAACCAAAGCAAAGACATTTCACTGCTTTCCTTTGCTTGCTGGGCAGTTTCATGAGATTCAGGCGGTTTGGGTAATGATAGATGACACTTCAGTGTATCATGACGTCTTCACTGAATTTTCTTTATGAAATAAAACTCTACAGGCATTTTAGCATCACTTGGAATGAAAAAATAAAATAAGAAGTACCCACGCCAGAAAAAAATATTCCATTAGTAGAAGAATCACAACCTTACAGATACTAAGTGAATACAAAGCTTGTCTTGTGAGTGCTGCCCCTATCTATTTACAGTCCTAAGCCTCCCTATCAACTATCATTATATAATAACATCTGAATAGGAGCTTCTTGTGAAAATGTTAGTCAACTGATCCATGAAATGCATTATGGCCACGTTGCATCAGAAAACTTCATATCAATACCAGTCAATTATTTATATATTTATATATATTATTTTTATCGATATTTTTATATATTTAATATTTATATATTTATGTGTTTATAATATTCATATCACTATATTTCACTTCTAATTCTTTCTACTCTATTGGAGAAATTTTTTACCACTAAATAGAGAGGACATTCACTTTGATAATTATGTCCACTCAACATACTTCTGAATTAAGTGACTTTCACCTCTGTTTAATTAGTAATCAGGGTCGAAGTCACACAACTGTGTAATACTGATGTCCTTGCAAGGTTCCAGTGAGCTGGGGTTAAGGTTCCAAAGAGCATCTCTTCTATTAATATTTAATAAGTGTATCTCTAAACTGCTCTCTACAAAAAAAAAAAAAAAAAAAAGACAAAACTAGCAAAAGACCATGTTTACCAGTCAGTTATGCAGAGGGACATCTTCAAAAAATCACATCATTTTCTCTATCTTACTGTTCCCCATGTCTCCTCTGCACTGAGCTAACATTGCTCTTTTAGTTAAAACACTGAAAAAACACAGGTCATTTTCCTCTATGGATGCACCAAGTACATCAGTTACTAAGAATCCTAAAACTTCTCCTGAACTGAAAGAAATATGGGAAGTGCTCAAGAACATAATTCTGTTCATTTATGAGAGACAAAAAACAGATATACAACAGCTTTGTCCAGCTCAGATTCCAGGATCTCAGTTTATCTGACCATCCTGATCCTAGGCCATTGACTTGGGATAAAGATGACTATATACTTGAATGTAACTCAGCACCTTCATGCTATAAGCAGTAAAAAAATGAGATTGCATCCCCAGTCCCTGGGTTGTGCATGCTACAGGCAAACAGGTTTAATCAATCCAAAGTGAACAAATTTTACCTGTTCTAGCTTTAAAATGACAGTGAAATTCCATTTACAGTATTAAAAAATATTCCGTTATACTCATGTTCTACTTTTAAAACTGTAGGAAACATCCTTGTATCTCAGCAGTATCATTGCAGTTCCCCTTGTGTATAAAGAAAGGCTCTTCCTATTGGGTCACATTTTCACTGGTATGTGGGTTGCTGAAGTATTCAAAAGAAAGAAAGATCAAGATTTACATTTATTATTTATAGATCTAAATATAGATTTATTATTTACACTTCATTACACTAATCTTCATTAAATCTATGATGATTTTTTTCCCTGATAGTATCCATAGGTTTTAGAAAAAAGCGTCCAGAGACTGGAAATTGGGATACTTTTTAGTGAGCAAGCACTTTAAGTGATTTTTTTTAGTTTTTAGTGATGGAAGGAAAAAGTAATGAAACAATCTTCTTTTTAAAAAGTGTTCACATATCTTTATGCAACAAGCCATCTCTGTTCTTGTTCCCAGGCACTAGAATCTGTTGAGAGTATTACCTAGTCTCACCTTTGTCACTGTTTCAGTGAATTCTAAATTTGAAAGATGTGTAAGAGGATACCCTGGCCTGTTGAGAAGAAATGTTTGCAGAATAACACTTAAATCACATCAGACAACCACCCTACTGGTAACTGGCTTCTGGCATTAATTTTGAAGCTATTTACATTATGTTAGCTCTTAATATATTGTGTACAGATTGACTATGTCTCCGCAGCCATGCAGTCTTCACTGTCTTTTATGGCAAAGTCCAAACAGAAGCTTTCAGTACTTCTTTTTCTGCATGAGAAAGGGGTTCTCTCAGGGCCAAAGGTGGTGCTAGCATGGAAAGGAACATTCACAACAAAAATTTAATATCCTTTCAGGGCAAAGGTTTGCATTATGAGAAGAAATATACAAAACTGTGATTAGCAAACATTAGAAATATCATTGTCAAAGACTTAAGATTTACTAGAAGGCAATTGCTTGAAAACCTGGTTTTAATTGTGCATACATATTTTTATTCATTAAAATGAGCAACCAATAAAATCCCGCACTATGGTGTCCCAGCCTCATAACACATTAATAAAGTTTCTTAAAGGTTTTGGCAGGGGGCCAGCACAGTCCATTAACTCCTTGCAAGTTGTAAAAAGAACTAAAGTCATTTTGGGCTGCCTTGTGGTTATGAATGAAACAGCAGGCAGTCTGTATGGAAACGTCACTTTGGATATGGCATTGGTAATGGATGCTTTGCTGTTCAATCAAAGCAGCATGAGGATAAGTTAATGCACTGAATCACAATCTAAATCCTGAGGAACTGCAAAACTAATTTAGTCAAAAGTGGAAGGAAAATACCAAAAGGTTCCAAGTTATGAAGCTCTGTATATTTTCCTAGTAGGCTATCACATTGTAACAGGGTAAACTTGCCCACTGTTAAACCAAAATTATGCAATAACTCATTATACAATTAGTTTTCAATTATTCTAATGATTCTGTAAGGCTGCTTAGTAAGATCAATCACATTTTAGGCATTACTTTTAGCAAATAGCATAATCAAATAAACTACCATTTTGCCTTATCTTACCCTTTTCTCTCTGAATGTACAAAACATTTTAATTTTCTTGTTTTCTTCTTTTACACAAAGGAGCATAAATAACTTAAGCAATTGGTAACTAAGTGGCTGTCTTTAGCTCTGTCAAACAATTTGAATTAAAGTGCTATACTTTCCCCTTAAGCTTTATCCTACCATCTGTTCTCCCTTTTCATAACATTACGTGCATTTGGTTTTGGAGAAGGGATTTAGTGTTTTGCATCCTTTTTAGAGCAAAAGGCAAATTTGAATGGTATTGAATATTTTGAGAGCCAACAAGATTTTCCAAGCAAGGGAACAAGTAAGCTGTAGGATTAGAGCCTTTTCCTTAAGGTGTGGCTAGTCTTTCCTCTTGCCTTATCGTAAAACATCAACATGTACTTTTTGATTAAAAACATATTCTGAAAAAACAGCATATTGAAGAGGTTTTTGTAAGGAACAGTAAACGGAAAGCAACTTGTGGAACAAAAGACTGTGCACTCCTTAGCAAAACAACTAAAATGCCACAGACTGTTCATTGATGCTGTAATAATAGTTTTGATGATTATTTCAAATTAAAAACTTACAAGGTTACATGAAATTTCCAGTGTGCAAAACTCCCTGAAGGATCTGGGAGGGACAACCAACTATTGAGCTGGAATGATATATTAATCCTTTACCTCTGACAGCCCAGTGCAAATGTGCCTTAAATCACAAATTCAGAAGATGTTTGTTTAGCACCTAGTGGGACTTTGCCACACTACAAAACCACAAAATATGTGAAAATTAGCAGTATCTTCAGAGTATGCCAAGTAGTGAAATAGATGGGCTCTTGAGGCCGAGGAGGAAACCCAAAAGACCTCACTACAAAAGCTTACAAGAGTTACAAAATAACTTTGACACAACTATGGCAAATTATTTTTGATTTAGCTGCCACTGGGCACCAAGCATTTCATCCATAAGCAGGATTGACATATTTCTGCATCAAAGAGAGCCTAACACTTCCATTTCAATATATAAGATAGTTTTCAAAAGCTCATTTGGTTACCTGGAAATATACCTAGTCCATTTTAAGTGAATGAAATATATTCATTCACAATCACAACTTTTAGACGCAAAGTACATCCAGCAACCTGGTTATATAAAGATTATCCACTGCCTGGGGATGCAAAATAAGAGAAGACAGTGATGTGAAAACGGCTAATAAATTCTGTGGCTCCAAAAGTTTTTAGAATTCAGTGTTTGTTAATGTACTTTGTCTATGAAGGGAATGGCATCTCTCAGTGACTCCGGGGTAAACCAGGAATAGTTCAACAGATATCCTTTGAATTAAAGAAGATTTATGTAGAGAAATGAAATTTCATTTCACACACAACAGAATGTCAGCCGTCTCTGAGATATGCTTTTTAAGCCACACACGACTCACAGATGCCACAGTTTATAAGCCTAACTAATAAATCTATATTGTTGAATACACATCTAACTTGTGAGTTGTCATATTGGAGCCCAATGGAATTATTTAAGCAGAAAGATAGTCCACCTGAGCCTTTCAAAAAATTAACTTTCATAAAGAAGACAATCGGTAAATTGTAACAATAAATCTGTCAAACTTGCCACTGAAAAAAATACATCATATATTAGAGAAATTGAAACAGAATTTAAGCTGGGCATGATGCACATATCTAGGGTGCAGTGCATCTAGTCTTTGGACTCTTAGGAAAAAACAGTCAAATTGCTTACTTTTTCCTACCAGCATCCACCTTGAGGGGGAGCAGAAGATTGTCTGTGAAAGGTGCTTTTGAAAATTTTCCCCAGTTAGCTTCTGGAAAAGTTTATGTGATACCACAGGACATGTTAATCTTCTAAAAAATACCATATTCCATTACAATACCCAGTCCCACAATGTGCAGGCATAGAAACCTGTAAGAGAGAATAGCAATCTCAAAAAAATAATTGCCCTAGTTAGTTTTTTATATTCCAAATAAACAATTTGTTTTCTAAAATGGAGCACAGAGGTTGTGCATCCTGACTACTCTCTCTTTCACAGTAATATAAAGGACAAGTGAACAGTCATGCGTCCCAGCATGACATAGTTCCAAGTGACCATTCACACCGCTCTAAAGATGGTCAGTCCAGCTGGGCTTTTTGCTACTTGATTTTTATTTGCCAGTGTTTCTTTATAAGTGTAATAATCAAAAAAGAGTGAGGGCGCTCAATCTGTGCTGAAAATAAAGGAGGAGAGCTTTCTCTTTTTTTTTTTTTTGTATTTTAATTGGGTTTTTTAAAAACTATTATTATATATTTAGTGATTGCAGACAGAAGTCTGGAATGCTGGAATAGTTGTGAAACAGAATGATTAGCAGGTCAAGTGCTCTTGTATTAGGATGGTTAACAACAATTCATTTATGAAAAATAGTAGCAGGAAAAAATCCTATATTAAATAGTATAGACTTGCTTCCCTAACAAAGGAAAAAAATGCATATTTTGTTTCTATAATGCTGTTTGTGTTATAGAAAGATGATGTCAATTCTTATTTTACCACTCTCAGATGAGCTCCATGGAAAGAAATTCTTAGATGGTTTGATAACAATCCTCACTGTCTTTTACAGATGAGACTTCTTGAAGTGCATCCTGGGTACAAGCCACACTAATAATACTTTGACAAAATTTAATCTACTTAGTCCCTTCCAGTTTTGTTAGCCATTTCTGGTCTGTACATGATAAAACTGCATGCCCAAAACATATCTGATGTCAGTCAGGAGGACAATTCTGGATCACAGCCTCATGTAACATATACCCACAATGGAAGAAGCTTTAGACAAGAATAGCTTATCTAAGGATGCTCTCTAAAATCACAAGATACAGCAATGTGCCGAGTAGTTACATGATTGCCATTAGCTCATTAGAGAAGCAAAATGGGACAGAGTGGAAGCTATTTTCCTGCCATACCTCTCCTTTTGGATCCACTTGCTGTTCTCTCTCTTTTTTCCAGGAGAAGAGAACTTTAAAATGTAAATGACATTTTGTTGATTAGCACAGGAAGAAGATGCCATGAGACCCATCCACTCTAGTGGTCAGACAAGAAAGCTGGAGTCTCCACAAGGGGAAAATTGTCATGAAACTGAGGTTCCCAATGAAAAAAAAAGGTTAAGCAAGACTGAGGAGCCATAGCAGGGATACAGAACAGACAGCACACAGCACAGAAGAGAATCTGCTCCCTCCATTATTCAGTGAGAGAATTCTCCTAACACCTACTTATGGTTCAACAAGAAATTCAGAATCCTTAGCATCTTTCCCCTAAACATGGATGAGTGCATCTTTCAGAGATATGGGCAAGTGTTCACACAAAACAATAACAAGGGCATTTATGCAGTGTCACAGATAGGTCCATTCCTTTCCAAAAAGAAATGCAATTTCTCTGTGCTGAGTAAACTGTGCTTTCGGCTTGAGAGTTCTAAACATACATATTGATGTGGGATTCATTTCTCTATAGATACCGCTATAGTTGGAGTGGCATCATCTCATTAATTAAATGGAAAACATACCACATAATGTTAATCCCTCAACGCTATACTCTTAATTGTTCATGCGTAACTTATACCCAGATATTACAGCACTCCATTGACTTTTCCATTTCACCACACTTCAGGAATGTCTAATGAGTCATAGTTTGTCTAGATGCCTCTGAGAAACACAGTCTTCCCCACAGCAACTTATTGTATCCAGGTGTAAAACTAAATAGTAAATAAACTCACTTTTCTACAATATGGGGGCATAGTGGGACAGGAGATGGAAACTTTAACAGGTGTTTTCAAATTCTTTTGAGAGATCTGTAGAATCATATCTTTACCTCTCTTTCATAGCAGATCAGTAGAATTATATCTTTTTACTCCACATGGCTAAACTAAATTTCCTTCAAATGTGCACTTGTTAGAGAGGAATACACAGTAAAATAAAAAGTTAAAAGAGAGAGATAAGTATTCAAAGTGACAAAATATTAGCATGAACTGTGTGTATGCTACTTTTAGTGTTTTTACCCACATACAATAATCTTTTTTAAAATAATAGTATATATGACGGTTCAAGGGGTCACTCAGGGTAACTGGCTGTACAGATTAATGAGTGGTATTGAAAATCATTTTCAAACATTTCTGCCTACAAAGATAAGCTATATTTTTTCAGCATGAATTGAATATTTATTATACATAAAGACAAGGATATTCCCAATAAAGCTATAGTTAAATTTTATTAAGAATTTGAGAATTCAGTTCGTGGTAATCATGGTATCAGCTGGTGTCTCCCCATCTAGAGATGGAGCTGATGTCTATGCCAAAACATTTATCCCTCATGGAAAAAAATTAGGTCTCTCAGAATAAAACTAACTTTATAGTTCCTCTGCCTTTCTCTTCTTCCTTTCTCTTACAAAAAAAAATTTCTCTTTCATAAAAGTCTTCTTCATCCCATATCTCTCTCACCTCACATTTTTCCTTTATTTTCTGAATCACCACGTCATCCCTTTCAGAATTCAGTATTTTTGGTTAGCATGTTCACCCTGACTAAAGACACTTTGAATACTGGATGTTGTTTGCAGGACTTCTCCCTTCTAGTGAAAAAAAGTACAGGGGGGAAAAAAACCCAAGTTAAACCACAGAACTGTAGAGCTGTCTAGAATTTAAGATGTACACAAGAGAGAAAAGAAATGCATGTGAATTTAAGATATACACAAGATAGAAAAGAAATGCATGTAAATATGGTTTTAAAAGAAAAACAAACTTGATAAATTCCTTATGCAGTCTTTCACTAGGAAACACTGCAGAATGCACTGCAGACACAACTGCCTACCTCACTAGGTTACACCTCCAAATCTTAAGACATGATCACATTTCAAAGAGTGATTAGTACTATGTAATTGTGATGATAATTTAAAATCTCCCCATTACAAAATTATGAAATATTAGACCTAGGTAGAAAACTTCCTTTTCCTCTAAGACAACATTAGTCCTAAAGCATAAGTGCTGATGCCCTTCCAATTTTTTTCTTTTAGTATTTCTGTCACAGCCGCCAAAGCTGTAGTGTTTGAAGGCATTATTTCTACAAGAGTTTGAGGTCATTTAGCAGTCACTGGAAAATTATCCAGTCTGCCTCCTTGGCCCTCAAAGCTGCCATAAGAAAAGATGCAAAAACATACTTCTTTTAGATTGGTCTAGACAATTTTACACATACCAGCTGGCAGTGTCTTGTCATTATTCATAAATATGGTGTAAGAAATAACTGCTTCCCAGATTTTGATGAATCCCAAATATAAGTGCCCACATTTAGCAGGCAAGTTGATGACGGCTTATGTAACAGTTGGGGATTTAAACCTCCTGGAAAAGCAGTGACCCTCTTAACTGGTGACCAAGCAATTTGGCTAGGTGTTTTCTGTACAAGTTGTAGGGTAATAGGAGGTGACCTATTACACTGAAATTATATTTGCACTTGCTACTGGTTTTAGTAATTAAGCTCAAAGAGCCCGGAGAAAAGTCATTAGTGCAATGTAGTTGGTTTTATTTGTTATTTCTCTCTGTAAAGTACTTAGTAACTCTAGGATATATGCCACACACACCTGAAAGAACCAACTTCATGTGCACTCTTACACACTAAGAGTTCTTGTAGAATTAGTCAGTCACACTACTTGGAAGAAAATAATTAGGGAGCTTCAGAGAATATTCCTACTCTGTAAAAGGACCCTGCAATGGCAAGTGTATTTTACATATGAAATGAATTTTATTTTAGGAACATTTCCCCTTCTATTGTTTTCTCTCAATAGGAAAGGAAAAACTCCAAAAGTAATTTTGAATTCTACTTATTTTGGTTAACAAAATTACTTTTCTTATTTTCCCCTCAAGCACATCCCTGTTTTGGAAAGCATTCCATCTAAATGTTTCAAAGAGGCAAAAAAGTGCTTGTGGTTTGGCTCCCACTGTAATTTCTCATGGATGGCTTCTGGAAGAACTAATTTATTTAGAATCTTTCATCATTACTATAATTAATATTATACAATTTCAGGTTTCTTAGAATTTTTTTTGCTGTAGTTCAATCCTATTAGAAACTATGTGGAAAAAAAATCTTATTCAGTGGATATTTCAACTATTTTCAGAGGAAGCAGGGGAGGCAGGGGAGGAATTTGACATGGTTAACATTCAGTATGCTACTTCTACAACAGAATGTTATTTGTCCTCTAATTTTGATTTTGAAATGCAGAGGTTTTATATATAACAAGGTATCTCTGGTGCTGAAAAGTTTTGAAAAATTACCTGAAAATTGTTTGGTTATTTGCTTCCATTGTAAGTCATGTATGAAAATCCTGCCAAATGCCAGCACAACACTGGGTTGTCCTACTCAGAAATCCTATTTCCTGAATTTTCAGGTGTATTTAGTCTACCCATCTTCTGGTACAAGAGCAGGGCTCTGAAATTCATTCTTCAATGACCTGGCTGTATTCCCATAGTTTTACTGTTGAAATCAATAGCCAGTTTTGAAAATCTCACCTGAACGTATTCCTATTGTATTCATCACTGTTTTTTCCTGGTGATCCTACCATGCCTGGACACCAAGATACTTAGCTGGCCTTCCTTCACTTTGCATATATTAAATGCAATTCTGAGTGAATTCCAAAAGCAAGATAAAATATTTTCAGGAGATTTATCTTCTGCGATGGTACCATTTGCAGAATATGGATGCTATACACTTTAAAATGTGTTATACACTTAAGTGATGGTGCACTGCTTTCAAAGACATCTCAGTCCTCATATCATTCTTTAGTGTATTGGATATGCAACCTCTTTCTTCCTCACTCCCAGACTGCTTCCCTTCCTCTATCCCTTTTTTGCCTTCTTGTGTATTGTCCCTTTTAAAAGTTCAAACTCATCACTGGGTATAGCAGCCCATTACTTGCTGGTACCAAACACAGGTGACAGTGATCCCACAGTAGGCATTCTATAGGAAAATGACATTTAAAATGTTGACATGGCATGGAGGATGTCTTTGCTCTATTTTCATTTTGAATGAAATTCTCACGGGAACATGGAACACTGGATTTTTTCAGGCGCTCCTCCTAACTCTGGAAAGCTTTGACAACAAGAAAAATCATCGAGATTCCTAGTTCTTCATCTTTTGGTTTGATGGAACTGGATTGGAAGAGAATACGGTTTTACATAGGAGGCAATAATAGAAGGCACATGAAGTCTCTGCCTGGCACAAAATAATGTCACACTTGCCAACAACCATTCTCAGCGCCAATACCAGCCTCCATGCTCTAGTTACAGTTCAGGACAAAACTTTTTAGAGAAATTGTGGTCTGACCAGGGGCTTACCCTTGTCCAGAAAACATTCTTTATCCTGGCTAAGGCTGTAAATAGGTTGTGTGCAGCTGCCTGTAATACACCTTCTATGTGGAGGAGCTCTCCACTCTCAATAATACAAACACAAAAATCTGGTCAGCTGCTGATTAAAAAAAAAAATCTTATTTGAATGCAGTGTAGAAGGAAGATCAACCCCATCTGCAAAATACTCTGTGTTCATGAAGCCTTTGGCAGCAGACATGTTATCACAAACTATTTTGATTGCATGTGAAAAAAAAAGCCCTAAGTGAAAATTATTTATTCTTTTATCTATTGTGCAATGAAGAGATTAACTCCCTTAACAGTAGGCTCTCTTTTTGAAGGTGTACATCCTACTTTCATTGTCTTATTTTTACTAATGAGAGGTTTATAGCTGGTTTTAACTTAAGAATGATTGCTGGCGGTGAAATGCAGTAATTATGTGATGTATGACAAGAGACAAAGCTACATACTAGGAAACTTGCATAAAATGCGAACTTAATCTTCCTCATATGAAAAGGAATACTTTACAAGCTGGCAGATCTTCAACTTTGAGTAATGAGACCCATTTCTTTTTCTGCATAGAAAAAAAAAAGGGTTAACCAAAGCAGGAACTAAAATATCTCTATTTTCTCCTTTTTCTTACTCACAAATTATAGTATTACAGGACTTCAGGAATTTGAAATGCCATGACTTGAGAAGCTACATGAAGTAAAAGTGTCCTCTGATAATAACAAAAAGTCAAATTTGAAAATGAGTTCATAATCAGTTCATACTGAAAGCCTTTGAGTCCATCATATCCATCATATTAATTTAATTTATAAGCAAAACAGAAATCCTAGGTAAAATGGCCAAAAGGCATGATGGGCATGAAAGTTAAACTAACATTGAATTCTGTTTAAAAAAAATAAAAGGAGGAGGAAGAGAGTGAAAAGGAGCAGCAGCAAGTAGTGGGCAAGTCAATAGTGTTTGTACGGTTTCTGCATGACTGCATTTTCTCATGCAAGAGGTACTTCTGAACTACAATGGGACTGTGGTAAACCATCTGTTTAGAGATTAAGGATCCATCAACACTGAATGTTCAGTTCAACATAAATTAGTCATTTGTTTAACTCTGCGTTTGCCACTGTCCCCCAAAACCATTCAACAGATATTACCCCTTTAATTATGTGGACAAAGAAAAAATGCATTTTCTACACGATCTTGCAATAATAGTGAGGTAGCTATAAATTTTAATGAAAATTAAAATCAGACTGAAAATCTAGGTCCAGTAACTAGACTGCAGCTGTGGAATTCAAAGGCCATTTGATGATTGTAAACAGAGATTTGAAGCATTCAGATAGTAAAAGTACAAGGTACATCAAAAAATAGATTGCAAACAAGCTGAGAGTCTAAAAAATAAACCAAAAAATTTTGAATATTTATTCTAAATTTCAGGAAAGTCTTCATATTAATTAGATATTTAGCCCTGTTTATGTTTTCTCAAAGGAGTGATGTAACACCCCTTTTGCCAAACTATACTAAGTTTGTGGAAGTAGGTGGGTTTGAGATGTATATTTCAGTGAGATATCTGATGAGAAGTGAGTTAGGTATGGAAGGCGTTGGTCTCATTTACTGATTAGTGTCATAGACTGGACTAAAATCCCTACATCAACAATAAGAAGCACATTTTGGCCTAAATGGTTAAAAGGCAGTCAAAAAACCAAACCAAAACAAAAAAAAAAGGTAAATCATACATGTTTTGCTGTTTATGTTTCACTATAATGCATCTTACCTTTCTGTTTTGAGCTTTCTCAGCTTGCCCTTTTCCATTTTAACTGTACCTATGAGCAGCACGGAGCAGCTCTGAAAGTAGGAGCACAGCATGGTCACAAAGTTTTCCATAGCCACATGAAACCTCTTATTCAGCAAAGTGAACTGCTTGCTCACTAAAGACAAAGTATGCAAACTCCTGCTAGAAGGCAAAAGAAAACCACTAATTGCCTGAGCTGAGAAAGCAACGTCCCCTATGGGCAGGTTATTCTCTAACTGTAAATTAATGTGTTTCTTGCACATCCCACCAGCTGCTGTCAAACATGAAGTGCTGCACCAAGAGCTAAGTGCATGGACCTGGACCACTGAATCCTATCTGATCTGATAACATTCCTGTGCTGACAGCACAGCTCTATTGTAGCATCCTATGCACTTCCACACCGAATTTGTGACCTCTCTTTAAAGGATCCTCTTATAACAAGCCACTCGTGCCTGGCCAGGGCAATAAAGCAGGCATTCAGTTTCTATGAGCTCTGAGAATGGACTCAGGATGCCCTGTAGAGAGAATGTCTTCCTGATCTGGCTCATGATCTGTCAGCAGTCTGCCTCCTTCCCCAGATGAGCCAAAGAAAAGGGGAGTTAGTGAAAGCAACTAAAGAACACAGCATTCTGTACCCTGAAAATTGGTTTATCTATTTCAGGTTCACTGTATACTTGTTTATTAGTTGACTCCCACTGAAAATGTTCGCATGGGGAAAGTTTTTCTCATCTTATCAGAAATGCAAGAGAAGAAGAAAATCCCCAACCATTATGTTTTATGAAAATATTATTTTGGAAATACAAGTTCTAAAGACGTATGTCAGCACTGCTCCTCTGTAGGAACAGATATATAAAAACCAGACCATAAACAAGGAGTTAGCAAGCTGAGGCCCAAAACCTCCTGCCCAAAAGTGACTACAATAAAATCTGAGAAATAGAGCTGACAGTAGCTCCATTTCATAAATTCACCAGGCCTATCACAAGAAAATGACTAGCCATTAACCAAATGCACTGGTATTTTTGTTTGCATCTTAACCTCACTGAATGATGCTGATACTGAGCAGAGTGTTTATCTAGCAAGACAGGATAATCACAGGTTCCTAGAACTACTACCTCTTCCTTATTCTTACTACTTGCTACACCCTCTCCTGGCATCAAGCCCTGAAATAATCCATAAACTCCTTAGGGCAGATACTATGTCTGTATTGGTTTTGCACAGAGCCCAGTGTGATTTAATTTTGATCCCAACAGTCATTTCTAGAGATTTTTCAAATACAGTGGAAGTAAGGTGGCTAAGGAAGAGCTTTGAGCATTGTTTTTATCAAAGGTTGTCAAGATTTTATTCACATTCTTTTTGGCCCCAGAATTTTACTTTATGTAATAGAAAACTGTGATTTAAAGCGTGAATATTTTTAAATTCTTATTCAATATTCAAGAGGAATCACGGCTGCACTCTCTTTGTGCTTCTGCTGCCCTTACACCCTTGCAGACATTTCCTAGCCATACAGCTTCTTCAGCAGAGGTGCAAATATCATGTTCCTAATTTTTCCACTAACGTAAGTGTTCCTTGATTTGGGAAAAACAAACAAACAACAAAAAAAATCTTAACTTTTTAAAGAACTTTAAATTTTCTTATAAGCAATGAAAGATCCTTGACCGTGTGACAAAGCTTAGTGCTTTCCAGTACTAGATTTACCCCATTTTCTAAACTACTCAAACAATCAAAATAATATTCAGCATGTTTCATTTTGTGTATAGGTCTGATTATTCAATCTCAGTCCCCCAGAATCCACATTCTGAGGAATGTATCAACTAGACGAAGGAAGAGAGGCCCTAAGCTTGACTTAGGCAAGCATTTCTGCTGCCCCTTGTGATTAACAGTGAATTGCCTGACTCCTAGGCATCCCAAGGATAATTGCTCAACTTTGGAGCCAGAGTCTTCCAGCCACAGAGTACTGGAAGAAGTTCGTATCTCTTGCTGTTTTTATTTCAGGTTGCATGGCTGCAGACTAACAGGTGTGCTTCACAGTAAAGGATGTGCTCCCAACTCCAACAGAAACATTTTTTCTTAGCATTCGAGTTCATAAACACCACCCAAAAAAACTTAAAATAAAGTAAATATCAACAGAACTAGTAATTGAAGCTATACTTCAAAAGAAAATCCATAGATGAGGTATGGGAATTATGTAGTTGTTATAGTGCAACATCAGACAGTTCCAGGTTGTCACCTTGTATGGAAAGTCATAAGATTGAAGCATAAACTGTTACATGTATCACAGATTGGATGGGGTTCAAAAATCAAATCTACAGAGAAAAAGTAGGTGGTTTGCTAGTGGAAGGAGGCAGTTGTTTGACTTGCTGCCAAGGACAACCAAGGAGTATCCCCAGGGCAGAAGGCCATTTCAGGACTGCATCTCAAGAGCAGAGGGCCTTCAAAGTATGGGTTCCCATTAAGATTTACATGCAGTGGGATGAACTGCTAAAAATCTCTTCTTTTGGATGAGATCTAAGACCAGTATGTTCGTGAGGAATTGAGTTTGTTAAACTTCATATCATGGTCTGCTTCCACGCATTTTGCAGAGTTCTTAATTTTCCACCTAATCAGTGTAACACAACATGAGGTATTGAAAAAGTTTATCTCCCATTCTCCAGCTCAGTGACAGATAAAACTGATGGTTAAAAGCTACTTTTGACTAATTTGTGAGCTATCTGCTGACTTCATTATAAATTTTGCCACAGACCAAATATGTTGTGAATCAATTGAATTTGGCTGGTGGGACAAATGGACAGCTGTATGGTACAGCTTCTTTTCTGCCATACATAGAAGACTGTTTCACCCAACATTAGCAGGTCATACAAGCAAAAAAAAATCAAAGGTATACTAAGTTAGTTTGCCAATGACACAAAATTAGACGAACTGTTGACTCCCATGAGAGTAGAAGGTTCCTGCAGAGAGACCTTGACAAATTAGAGGGCTGTGCAATCACCAACTCTATGAAGCTTAAAAAAGATAACTTGGATTCTGCACCTGGGATGGGGCAACTATGGTTGTTTATATAGACTGGAGAAAGGGAGACTGGAAAGCAGCCCTGTGGGAAGGGCACTGGGGGCAGTCAAACATGAGCCAGCAGTGCCCAGGTGGCCAAGAATCCCAATGGCATCCTGGCCTGTTCCAGCAATAGTGTGGCCAGCAGGGCCAGGGCAGGGATTGTCGCCCTGTACCCAGCACAGGTTGAGTGCTATGTCCAGTTCTGGGCCTCTCAATTCAGAAAGGACACTGAGGTGCTGGAGCATGTCCAGAGAAGGGCAACAAGGCTGGTGTAGGATCTGGAGCACAAGTGCTATGAGGAGCACTTGTTGGTTCTGGGGTATTTTAGCCTGAGGAGGAGGAAGCTGAAGGGTGACCTAATCACTCTACTCTCTGACTGCCTGAAAGGAGGGTGTAGCCAGGTGAGGGTAGGTCTCTTCTCACAGGCAACCAGCAACTGGACAAGAGGACACAGTCTAAAGCTGCACCAGGAGAGGTTTAGACTGGACATTAGAAAAGAAATCTTCACAGAAAGATTGATTGGACATTGGAATGAGCTTCCCAGGGAGATGCTGGAGTCACTGTTCCCTAAGGTCTTTACGAAAAGACTGGATGTGGCACTTAGTGCCATTGCCTAGCTGATGCAATGGTTCGGTTGTAGGCTGACTCAATGATCTCAAAGGTCTTTCGCAATATAATTGATTCTGAAATCTGTGGTTCTATCCTGGTCTATGGCAAGTTGAACCTGAGCCAGCAGTGCCCTGGGAGCCAGGAGGGCCAACCCTGTCCTGGGGGGCATCAGGCACAGCATCACAGCCAAGCAAGGGAGGGGATTGTCCTGCTGTGCTCTGAGCTGGGGCAGCCTCACCTCCAGTACTGGGGGTTGGTTTGGGCACTGCAATATAAGAAATTAACTGGAATATAAGAAATTAAACTACCATCCAAAGATGGGCCACAAAGACACTGAAGGGTCTGGACCGTGTGAGGTCACTTGGTTTGTCAGTCTGGAGAACAGGAGTCTGAGGGGAGACCTCATTGAGGTAGATAGCTTCCTTGTGGGGCAGGCATTCAGTTCTTCTCTCTTGTGAATGGTGACAGACTGAAGGAAAAAGCATGAAGATGTGTGAAGAGAGGTTTAGGCTGGATATTAGAAAGAGCTTCTCAGCCAAAAGACTGATTGGGCACTGGAACAGCTCCTCAGGGCAGTGGCCACAGCACCAGCCTGACAGTTCAAGAAGTGTTTGGACAGTGCTTTCGGGCACATGTTGTGACTCTTGGGTGATCCTGTGTACAGACAGAATTCAAGGATTTCTGTGGGTCTCTGCCAACTCAGGATATTCCATGATGATTCTGTGGATCTGATTTTGCAATGTTTCTGCTGTTGCCTCCGTGATCTGTAAAGTCCTTTTAAAATTCACTTTGAAGGACATGTTAGTAACCTTTAACGATTGAGACCGTAGTCAGAACTGATCATTTGCTCTCTGCAAGGCACTTACCATCCTCATTAACATAAAACCACAAGAAAGATAAAATGCACAAGCCCAGAGGGATTACAGAGGGAGCATGATCTAAAATAATCAATGTTCATCTCTGTAAATTACAAGATGTTTTTCTTGAGAACATAATTCATGTCATGTTATCACTTTTTCGTGTGCTGGAGAGCCCATATGATGCCATTTCTCTGTTCCTGCTAAACCTCACAAAATTTTTGAACTCTGTGTAGTAAATGAGGATGTCTTTTCATACAGTGTCATTGTTTTACTACTTCCCATGTTTATTTGAACAGATTCATAGCACTGGGTAGAAAATGTATTGGTTGGCAACTTCAGTTTTGGAAGAGAAAGTAAACACATGGTGATTAGCAAACACTGAACTGTACTGTGTTTAATTTTGGCTTAACAAAAACTAGAAACACATACAGACAAACACATGAACCAGGGACCCTTTTCCATTTTGTTCCAAGCAGGAGCATTTGTCCATAAGTTGTTTCCTAAGACTTCTTTGGAGAGTTTCCAAGATTATACTTTTTTGCTTTTTCTTTAAATCGTTTACTTACACCAACTGCACATGCCAATAAGGCAGTAGTTAAGAAAAGAATGATACGTTATCAATAAAAAGTTTTCCTCTGAGACATAATTGAAATCATTAAATCAACAAATTAAGCACAGTTTAAAAAAAAATTGAAAAACTATGCCTACAGTTGTTAAATGAAAGGTCACAAGAGTCATTTACAAAAGACCCCAGAAAAAAAGTATTAGAAAGTGTCTCAATGAATTTCAATACGCAACAACCATGTAACCTTCCACTTGTCATTGTTTTGCTTTTAGTACTTCCATTGTTCTTTTTAGTCCTTCATTGAGCTACCTACCCTGAAAGTTTGGGGGTTTTAAGGCATTTATACATGCAAATACTCTGCCTTTCTAAGATTATGACACACCCCCTTAAGTGAAGTGGTCAGAGCAGAAGAATAGGAGCATGAAGTCATACAGCCTATTTTCAGAGCAACCATTGAATCCCTAGCATCACTTCAGGCAAGAAAATGCTTTTTCTCTGTTCTTATTTCATCTTCTTGTTACCATATTTCTCAGATTCAAAGAAGAGTTGGTGTTGTTTTACTAACATCTGTAAAACAGCCTCAGAAAGAGTGCAAGTAGACAGTGCTCTTAGAATTTGTTATCTCATCTCCCTTGCCACACTTTTCTAACTACTTGGAAAATACTTTTCCTGAAGTCAATAACCTCAGAGCCAGAGGTGGCTGTGAGGTATATAGCAACACACAGCAAAGCCTTTTACATGCTTGCCACATGCAATGCACAAAGTAATCACTGAGCAACTTTCCATACTCCAGAAAGATGAAAAGCATTTCCTTCCACCAAGCCCTGCAGCTGAGGGCCGCATCCGCCAGAGCCGTTTGGTTGATTTCAAACAAAGGTAGGAAATGGCTGTATCCTAATGCTTCATTGTGGTCCCATGAGTCAGTGCTTTGGAACTCAGTACCTATTCTTCACTCTTTTACCAGAAGGAAAAAAAAGGGGGAAAAAAAGAAAAAAAAAACCCAACAACAACAAAAAGCCCACCCAGAAAAGAAGTAGATAAACAGAAACAGCAAGGGTGTTCAGATAAACACTTTGCTCAAGAGAGAGCTCCTGGTCCTTAACTTTTCTTTTCAATTCCTAATCTCCAGCTCTGCAATAACATTTACTCACCAGCAGGAAATCACTTGTGGTGAACATATTTTCTACTGCTATGATGGCCCAGCACAGAACTGACCTGTCAAAGCCATGTTGTCAGGGAGAAAGACAGAAGGTGTACAGGCTGAAAAGGTGACTCAGTAACCCTTCTGAGTGGAAAACCACTCTTGCAAACACAAACATAGGAAGGTTATTCACAATAGTAACTAAGGTAGCCAAGCCACAATAAGTAAATTTTCACTTACTGGTTAGCATATTTTTTTCAGGGTTAACAGATACCTTTTACAGAAAGCATGAGCATGAAGAAACAACGAAAGTGTTGCCAAAACCACATCACACAGCTTTGACCCTGCTATTCTTACTAGCTGACAAAACTGTTTATGATGTGGATGACCAGATTAACATTACAAGAGCTATAGTACTTCATGCTGATATGGTATGCTACTGGGCAAACACCACAGCTTTTAAAAATTCCTACAAAAAAAAAGGTATTGAAAATTTTGCTGTTGTTTTATACCACTAGAAATCGTGTTATCCAGCACAGATATGTAGCTGCCTCTAAGGTGAGCAGTGACAAAGGCTTAACAGTATAATTAAAAATATTCAGTATTTCAGAAGCTCAAGATGATTATAACAGTTATAACCATTCACAATTAATATAATCCAATATTCTCAAAGGTACCTAAGGTGACTGCAAAATCCTGCACAATCATTACATACCACGTAATGATTACATGGATAGGATACAGGACAGCGACGTCATTCAGGCAGGGGAAACTTTTTTGTTCAAATCGAGACCCCAGTTACACAATCTGTTAGAGAACAGCATTAAAAACCAAAAAAAGGGAAAGCCTGAAAACAAAAATAATAGTTCAGCTAAAAGGCATTGTACCCTATTTAACATTAGAGAAAGACATTACTGTAGATTTTATAACTTGAGAACCTACAACATAGAGTAAATGGTGTTTTATATGACCATTTCCAAATGTAAAAATAATGCACTTGTTCTTCTGTTGAAGATATGAGATTTCAAATTATAAATGTACGAATAACTTGTAGATTGAAATAGTATAGTTTTTGAGATTTCTGTAACATTCACTAAATTTTAGAGGTTTTGAAATTTATGAAAAAAAAAACAGTTCTCCCTATAAAACCCAGAAGACAAAACTCTTGTTTTTCTTAGAAAATCTTGATCTAATTGTTGTTAAGGTACATCATTACATATCCTCTGACTCTCATGCTGATAATTGTGATTTTTCTCATTTAAAAGGTATAAGTAATATCCCCTTTGTTTTGTTTGGTTTGGGTTTGGTTTTTTTTTCTAGCGTCTAACAATAAAATTCTACTCATGTCTTTAGCATATTTTAGGGACTCAAGCTGATCACATTATCAAAATTATATGGAGTGCATAATGTCATATAACAAGGAGTAATCTGCATGAAGTTCCCTTGCCAACATATCAAATAGTAAGAACTGTTTACAGAAGTACAAAAACCGTGGAGAGCACCATTTATAAAACAAAAAAGGAAATGTACTCTATGCAACAGGAAAATTAAAAGGCAGTAACAGCACTATCTTGTTAGAAACACTTGGCAGGATGTCTAAAGCA
Source organism: Acridotheres tristis (assembly GCA_037013685.1). NCBI lineage: Eukaryota > Metazoa > Chordata > Aves > Passeriformes > Sturnidae > Acridotheres > Acridotheres tristis. Next base: position 48,642,054 of record CM072919.1, on the reverse strand, counting down.
TCATGGTCAAAGGCATGATGCAGTATGTGCTGTGTTCCAGTCAGAAGCATTCCCAAACTCCAAATTTCTCTAGCCATCACCACCACCTCATTTGGCAGTGGCTCCAAAAAATCAGTTCATCTAGTCTAAATTTACTCCACATGAAAAAGACACAAACTTACTAGATCTGTGTTATGTTCATAAAAAAAAAAAAAAAAAAAAAAAAAAGGAACATTGGCAAACAAAGCTGGGCAGCTACAAAGACAGTTGCACTGCATCAGGAAAGCCTTCTTCTACATGATGTCCACATCCTGTTTTCATTTTAAATTTTCAGTGACACTTCTCTTTATTTGTCTTCTTTTCTAATTTCTTCCAGTTTCTCAGCTCCACGCTTTATTTTCCATGTTGCTGCTGCTGCAGCACTGGACACAGAACCAATGTGTTCAGAATAGATAACAAGCAGTGTTTTGAGTGGATAAAAAGGCAAGAGGAGACCAAAAAACCCCGATATCTCTTTGATTGAGAGCTGAGCTACAAAAACTCTGAAGATTGTATTCCCCTTTTCTAAGAGTTATTGCCAAAATTATTTTCTCCGATTCTCTAAAAAAGCCCACCAAAGGAAATTAATGCATTCAACCACATTGAATTCACATTACTGTAAATTCTGTATTTCTGCTGTATTTCTTAAAATGAACATATATAAACTGCAAGGGGTCTCTTAAAGCAGCTTTGTGGATTAAGAGATTTGCTTTTCAGCACATTTTGTCATTAGTGTGTCACTAGCCAGAAGAGTGAGGACAACAAATAGTCTCAAAGGTAGACTGGTGCATACCAGAGACTGTGTAGAAGACAGAAGCCAACCTATCTGAAAGCAGAGAGGTGTTAAGGTAAACAAAAATATTTCTTTTAATGTTTCTATTTTTCAAACTTCCTTGAAGACAACAAATTGGCAAATATTTTTATTATCTATTAAGAACTCTTTGTGTATACTGAGTAGATGGTTCCTCTCCAGTTCTTTCCAATGAGTTTTTAGTCAGAAAAATATAAGAATGGATGGCTATATTCCCAAAACCTGTTACTGAAAGGCTTCAATCATGAAATTGCAATTCAAGCTCCCAGCCACAATCCAGGATAAAACATGATGTAGCTCTATAAAAAAGAGGAAAGCAGAAGAAGTACCATTTCATCTTCTCATTTTAGAAGGATTGAGACATAAACCTTACTTGGAATTTACAGAATAAATCCTAGACTTCTTCAAAAAGAAGGAAAAATGTGTTTTAATTGGCATATGTAAGTACCTTCACAAGGAGAAAATAAAGGATCATAAAGAGGTCATCAATTTCACATGAATGGCACAACAAGAACCTAACAGTGAAGCTAAACAACCTCAATCTAGCATCAGCAAGTATGACAAAGCATTGGAACAAACTAGCAAACTACCAAATTTCAAGACATATTTTTTTTGTCTCAGAGGAGTCATTTGTTTCATGTGTCTAAACTTTGAAAATAAAATGTGTGTACATGATAAGTGTCTATTCTTTACTAAAGTAATTAGAGATATGATTTGAGCCAAGAACTGGAGCGCTCCTGTAGCCTATATTCTGCCTCTTTCAAGAGATGTGACCTTGACTTACCAACTTTGCACTTCTACCTAAACTATTTCATCTGTAAAATGGAGATAACACTACTTATTTACATATCTCAGTGCATAATGTGAATTAACTAATGTTTTAAAGAGCCATAAAGATGAAAGCCAACTTTAAAATAGTTTGATTAACAGAACCATTTATACCATCTTCAAATTAATAAAAATAAAATTCCTTTGCAGATTTCTTGCAAAGATCAATAATACTTCTGCCAACCAAGAATTCCTGATATTAATAGCTTAAAGGTTATTCTGTCATATTCATGAATGTCACAGAAATAACAGTGTAGCTTCTAAAAAGTGATTGAGAGTGGCCCCTCTGAAAACAAAGTGTTCAGGACCAAAGTCCTCCCACCTTCACATAAATTCTGTGGCTGTCATGAGCCTTTCTCCTGTTCTATACATCAGACTTGTCTACTTGTAGGGGAAAAAAAAGACTATGAAGAAAGCCAAGTTTTAATTTAGAATTTAATAAAAATTGATTAAGCATCACAGAGCACAAACAAAGCTGCTCCATAAATCTCTCAGCTCTTTTTATGCAGGAATGAAAGAAAACACTGTCTGCTGAAGCAGATGACAGATGCTGGCTTAAAGATAAGTATTATTTATACTTCTGCACCAGATTTCTTCTTATGCATATCTTATCATGCATGGATATACAATCAACAAAGCAATTATTCTGTATCAGTCAAAGACCTTACAACATATTTTTTCTCCATGGGAATTTATTTAATATAGATTATTGTTCAATAAAAAGTGGAGAAAAAAAGGAATTTAAATATTTCAAGAAAATATTTAAATTATATCTGAAATACTCTTTCCTGCTGAAATGCTTAAATGGAGCAATTGAAAGGTCTATAAACCGTCGTGTTTGGAAATACACTGAGGCTTTGCAAATCACGGAGGAATACCTCTGATATCTGCAAATATCTGAAATCCGGGAATTTTAAATAAAAATAGCTAATGCAGGTGGTTTCTCCTCAGACTGGTCCAACAGACTCTTCCCTCACTGCAAAATGTAGAGTATTTGCACAGCTACAATCCATAGTAGCAAGTTTTAGCATTATCATGGGTATGAACATATGGTTTTGATCAAAATTATGTTTTTCATAAGCAAAATTAAATATAATTTCCACTTTATACTTCCTTCCTTTTCTTCCACCTTTTCTTTCCCCTCCCCCTGTGAACACTCATTTGGTAGTAATGCATTGAAACACTGTATTTTTCTGGTTTAATAATCGAAAAGAGAGAAAAGGATGCAATAATCTAAATGGCTGAAGAAACCTTCCTGCAATGATCTACTCTGATTTGTCTAAGACCAGATTTTGAGTAAATGCAGAGATAAATAACATGTTTCTGCCATGATATACAAGCACCTTCATCATAATCACAAAAAATTGTTCTGAGAGAATTGAAGTAATAATTCCTCAGAATTATACTGGCAAAGAATTTAACTTGTAGGCACTTTCTTTAATTTAATACAATTGTGTCTTGAGAATCAGATATTTATAACTAAAATAGGTTACATAAATCAGCACTTATGCTGCAATATGGGATTATTTTTTCTTTTTTGAATTACCCAGAAATACACTATAGGACCGTATCAATTAGAGGATAAGTCTTCATGAGTGTCTAGGATACTATCCTTCCCCATAAAGATACACCCCACAGGAAAGTTCATCTGAGTAAGTAAGAAATCCTTTTTTTCAGATCTGGCTATTAATATCCATCAAAACTGTCTTGACAACCTGTAATATGATTAAGATTGAAGTAAATGAAAAGCTTTAGTGCACATGTATATCTTACCTCTGTATGAAGAGTGTTCTTTTTCATTCATAGTGAATGACACTAAAAAGAATAGCTACTACATTTATGGGATTTTAAAAGTTTTACATTCTTTCTTTTAATTAAAAATGTTGTCACAAAAAATTTTTCTGCCATGCCTGGAGCCTTGAAAGTGAATATGTGTTCATGCTAGAAAAGCAATTGAAGATCACAGGAGCCAGAGAAGTTCAGGCATCTTTAGAGGAGACTGCTGGTTGTGTTCTTGGTATATTTTCACCAATGAACAAGAAAACGATGACTCTTTTGTATGCTCTGTGGAATAAAATTATATACTGCCAGGTGAAAGAGCTAAGGCATCTCCTAATAGCAATGGGTCCAATTTATCACTGGGTTTCAGAACATCTTATCTCTTAGCAGATAGCTGATAGAAGTTATTTACAATGACTGGTCAGCCATTGTCTGTCAGGCAGACATTTGAACTCATTATGACCTGAACCAAAGAGGCTTAAGAATAAGGTTACTTTAAGTTTTAGAAAATAAGAGAAGAAAGAATGCTGAAAGAAGCAGCAAAATACATTCATTTTAAGTGGTCTAAAGTAATTTCCAAATTGCCACTCACTGGCTGGACTGTTCAGGGCAATGTGTTATAAATCAGTGGAGTCCAAATATTATTTTCATAGCAGAGGATAGGAAAGTGAAACATAAATGGGATTTTCCAAAATCTTTAAGTGGAAACATTCCAAAGGTATCCTCAGAATGTCATTTTATTTTTTAATTTCTCTCCCTGCCATTTTCTTAAGACGTAGGAAAATAATTCTCAAATGCAGTCAATCTGAAGAACCAGTTGACTTGCATCCTCTGAATCATGATAGTAACATGGGAAACTCCTTTTTTCAAAATTCAGAAATTTCTTTTAAAATGTCAGTTGCTTGTTTCATATTATTATTATTGACTCCAAGACAAATGTTTCTTGGGAAAAATATCACTATCAAGCAAAATACTACACAAAATAGCCACTGAAAAAAATATCTATTCTACAGACTAAATTTTAGCACTTCGGGTTTTTTTGTGGGACAGTACTGTAACTGTATTTCCACAAGCTCACCTGATAAACAGGCCTCTTGTTAATATAACCTTTCTTACAATTATGACTTATTCGTTACACTTCTGATAGATAACAGTCAGTCTCCTGTTTATGACAATCAGGTTTTCAAAACTATTCAGAAATATAACTCTCCCTCTATGCTGAATATCCCACTTTTTTCATAGAGGACACATCAAAATTTTTATTGAGAGTAATCCGAGTTTATCTGTCATGATAAATACTAAATGCTCTGGGCCTTTCAAACGGTTGACTTGTCTTTTGTCTGTCTTTCCTCCAGGAATTTCTGCAGTGTAGGAACTTAGCAATGCTGAGTAACTAATAGAATGTAACATTTCACTACAAATGAAACAAACCTTAGAAACTTCAAAGAAAAACAAATCTAATGGCATTCTCTGAAAATTGGCAAGAAAGGCATTGGGGAAGAAAAAGAAACCAAACAAGAAAGGGAAACTCCTGCTCCTTAAGACTAAAATATATAACAAGTGAGAAAAAGAAGTGGCATCCCTAGTCAATAGAGCCCTCTTTGGCTCCCGTTCTTCAAAGGGAAGCACTGTAAGGGCTGAGCTGCTAAACAGTTAATCTTCAGTAACTCCACTAAAGAGCACTAGTGGCAGGCTGCCCGTCATTCTCTTAGACAGAGCTTGTCAGAGAAAGTAGGGCAGCTTGTCCAGCCCAGCAGTCAACTGATTACTAGGGAGCTCAATGGGGCTGTCGGCCAACTCCTGAGACTGCTGCCAGCCCCTTGGGTATTCAAAGGCCAGGATCCAGTGTGGCTCACTTTGCCAGAATCACATGATGTCAGTGCTGTTTTCTCCAGACCAGAATAACCAGTCATTCAGGTTGCTGCACATGGTATGCAAACAAATGTCAGAAGCTCAGCAAGGCTTGCACCTGCATTAACTTCCAGGGGTTACAGGCACAGGTCGGATCCTCACCTCTGCAGAGCATTTCTGAGATCCACGGAGGCACAGAGTGGTGTCCATTCAGGCCTCCTGCAGTAACTATATTTTTTTAAACTGCTACAGTAATTGAACTGACCGAATTCCACTCTGGAAACTGCGTTTCTAAATATTTTTTTAAAAAGAGAGGAGACCAGAGAATTGGGTCTGGTAGAGCTGAACAGAAACCAGCTGGGTATTTACAGTTAGATGTATGGAATGGAAACAAAATTCCAAAACTCCTAAAATGTCTAAGAAGAAGAAAATGTGTATACCTTTAATATCTAAGGAAATTCAAAACTGAAAAAAAAATTGAACTGATTTATAAGCAGTGTATTTTTCATAAAAGATTTCTCTCCCATTAAATTTCACCCAATCCAATACACAAACTTGTCAACTTTCATCTGATACACTCAATAACATATATAATACTGTAAATGTGCAGATGATTTGCAAAGTGAAATGCAATGATGATAAAAAAAACAACAACAACAACAATAAAAAAATTTCCACATCAAAAGTTTGCAGGTTTGTCAAGCTCACAAGGCAGCTCTGAGGGTGCAGTTAGGGCTCTGACTTCTGAGTCCAAATGAAGAAAAAACAGGCAGCCTTTTCCCTGCAGAGTTTTTTTGTTTGGGGAATTTCTTTTCCAGGTTCTGTTGCCTGTATGAGTGTAAGAGGCCCAGAGAAATATCCCAAAGGTATTAAGTAGTGCTGCACCTGGGTCAACACAGACTGGGGATGAACAGATGGAGAGCAACCCTGGGGAGAAGGGCTTGGGGGTGCTGGTGGGTGAGAGGCTGGACATGACCCAGCCATGAGCACTGGTGGCCCAGAAAGCCAAACGTGTCCTGGGCTGCATCCAGAGCAGTGTGGGCAGCAGGGGAGGGAAGGGATTCTGCCCCTCTGCTCTGCTCTGCTGAGACCCCACCTGCAGGGCTGCATCCAGCCCTGGGGTCCCAGCACAGGAAGCACATGGATCTGCTGAGTGTAGAGGAAGCCACCAAGTTGATCAGATGGAGGGAGCACCTCTTATATGGTGAAAATCTGAGAGAATTTTGGTTGTTCAGTCTAGAGAAGAGAAGGCCTTGGGGTGACTTAATGGTGGCCACTTAGTACCTGAAGCAAACTTGCAGGAAAGATGGGGCAAGGCTATTTACAAGACAATGTAGTGACAGGATAAGGGGTAATGGGTTCAAAATTTTATTATGTTTAACTTGGGTATTAGAAACAAATTCTTTGCTGTGAGGATGATGAGAATGATTGCCCAAGGAGGTTGTGCATACCCCATTCCTGGCAGTGTTCAAGGCCAGGTTGGATGGGGCTCTGAGCAACCTGGCCTAGTCGAAGGTATAGCTGGTCATGGCAGGGGATTTGGAATGAAATTATCTTCAGGATCCCCTTCCAAACCAAACCATTTTATGATTCTATTTTTAGTAAAGTCGTCCGGACTTCATGGAGAATAACCACTAAGAGTGGAAACTATGTCAAAAAGAGGAGATGCTGAAGAATATCTCTGGCATCCTTTCAACAGAAAAAAAAAGTGATGGAGTTAACAATAATTTTCACAAAGCCAAAGTCTACTGATTTTGACCGCTTTTAGGTATCTTTGTGTCTAAACCAAAAGAAGTAGTGATGCAAGATACAAACCAACATGAGTATTGTAGAAAAATTGGCTTTAAACACTGAGCTAGAGCCTCAGGCCCAACACAGCTGCCCAGAATACTTGAGGAAGCCAGGAATTCTCACAACACAGGCAGACTTGGGAACAAAAAAATCTCTAGCTGACAAAGTAAGCATGTCAGGATGGCCTGGTGACAAAAGCAGATGGGGTTGAAATGCAGTCCCAAACCCCTTTGGCTCAAATGTGTGTCTCTGGAGATGTGTGCCAGCATCTGCCTGCAAAAATGCAAGGACTCCTTTAATTTGGAGGACCACTGCCAATTTCCAAAGTCAATCCAACAGTCAGTAAAGTCTCAGTTTGTGACTTGTGCTTGTTCAGCCTAGTGTCTATCTGTTGCGGAACTATGAATCGGAGTTATATCACATATAACTTTGATTATCAGCAGAAGCATGGCACTCTGAAATGACAACAGGTGTGTGTTTCTCAGATTTCTTTGGCATCAGCAACATCCTCCTCCCCTCCAGCATTTGAGACTTTTGACAAGTAGTCCTTCTGTCTCATCCCTAGTCTAACCAGAAAGGATGTAAAGTTGCACCTATGACAGCCATTTCTATCAACTTGAAGAAGCAGCTACTCCCATAAAACGAAAAATAATCTGTCAAATTACAGAAGCTAGAAAAGCAGTGATCCAATACCAATCAAGAGAGGTTAAAACTGCTACTCTTAATTTTCAAGATAGAAAAACAACAGTAACACATGGCTTGTTCGATTTGAAGGAGAGGCATCTTTTTTGTCATTTGAGTTTGGTACCCTTCCACCTGGTGGCAATTAGGCTTGTAGTGTATATTATTCTAAATACTAGAATAAAGATACACCTACCACACAGTATCAGAGATCAAATTACAATGCATGATTTTCAGAGTAATGTCACTTATTCTTGGGAAAAGTAGAGTACAATAACTACAGTATGTGCAAACTAAGTAAAAACATGACTCATTACTCACAAATTAAATCCAAGGACTTAATGTAAATCTTTTGGAAATCTGAATATCCAGGATGCAAAGCAAGGAGCTGGCAGTAGAATTACAGCTTTCTCTCAAAATCCATTGAAGCTGTTGTGCCATATAAGCCTCACCTACTATGATCCTGGTAAATACATAAGGCAGTCAAACTCGTCTCTGAAAAATGTGCATTTTTAATGAAACGTGATCTTCACTGCCACTTCACTGCCACTGCCATAGAACAAGTAGTTCTATGACTTGATTTGGTCTCCTTTGCTACGAAATATCTCAATATATTATACAATCTGTCATTTTGACATCTCTTCCTTGCTACTTATATCCACTGTTGTCAATCCCAAAGATAAAATTTATCTAATTAAAGGTGTAATACCAGGAGTCAATTTCAGATTTCAAGGTCACTCTAGTTTTGGTTCCTCTAGTTACTCATTCCTAACAGAATTGTATTCAAGATATGCATTTCATACAGAGACTGCATACTGTTACTAAATACTCTGTTATTCTCAACTTTCAAGTGTTAGAGGCATCCTACGTGATGAGCCCAGCCCTTTGATTAATTTCTTTTCTTAATCAGCCAGTGGTTTTTTCCTCATATAGTCCAACCTTAACTTTGTTAAATTGAACTTAAAATTAAGGAAATGGTGAAGGAAACATGATTTCATATTTTGCATAAAACACAGAGCTACAAAATGGTTTTGCACTTACAGTTTGCTGTAATGCATTTCACTGTCAGTGAGTACATATGACAAGTATTAAGCTATAGTGAAGTAGCAGTCAAATAGCCCATTCATGTAAGCAGGCCAAAAAAGCAGTTAATTATCATTTTCACCATGGGGTCCCCACAACCCAAAAATCCAAAAATAAGGATGGAAAAGCTATCTGAAACCTCTACTCAATGGTCATAAATCACAGTGATGCCTTAAGTTTTAAGTTTTCCTATACACTTTGGATGTGCTTTTCTGATGTGCTAGGGTGATGAAGACAAAACAGTCCTATTCCAGTTGAGAACTCAAGGACAGTTTCTCCAGACTTCAGGCCCTAAGCACAAACAACGTGGAAACGTGGAGGTAGGTTCATGCAAATTAACCAAAATCTATAAAACTGTAACATTTTGTGACCAAGCCCTCCTTTGCTTCCATCTTGGAGCCATCCAGGCAGGGGTCACAGCTGTAGCACTCAAACTGCAAGGGTGTGGCTTTTGTAGGCCATTTCGTTTCATTTTATTCCCCTTAACTCTGTGTGTAGCCTCTGTTCCAGCTCCTCAAGGCATCAACAGGAATGGAGTTAGTAGCAAGTTTTCATGCTTTTACAGAGAAATGGTAATTTCTTCAACTGGTCTGTCTCTAAGGTACAGTGAAACTGGAAGTTTAAAAATAAGGCAAAAAAGTCATATTATCATACAATGAAAAGACAGCCAGACTGACTGAAATAGTCCTGCCTAGTGAGCACCCTGGCCTTTGGTGTTGCAGTAAGTCGAGCAGCATCCTGGGTCCAAGTCCTCACACCCTCACAAGGCTGACACAAGCCCAGTCACAACCTTGTCCTGAAATGTAGGAACACAGAGCCAAGCACAAGCCACTGCAGTCAGGGAAGGGGGGAGAACCCAGAAGTTCTCAGCACTTTCTAAACAGCCACTGAGGAGCACAGCACATTGTAAAAATAAAGCAGTTTTTCCTGCCCATGCCTTGAAGAAATGCCCCAAATTTTTTTTAAGTTTGCAATGGCAGGCTTTTACACGATTGCATGAGAAACACACCCAGAGGTGGCAGGTAGCTGAAGTGCCTTAGAGCTCTGTATTTTTTAACCCATTTTTCTTTTTAAGTCTACTGTGAGTTTTTTTGGAAAGCTGATGGAGAGCAGAACTTTCGGGCAGAAGCGAGGAGGGGGGCATAATTTGATACCGCAAGCCTCATCTTATTGAAGAGGAAAAAAAAGCTGAAGAGCAGCCTGGTCTCCTGAAATTCTTCTTTGAAAGTAAATGGATTCCAAGCATATTAAATTACAGTCTTTAATGAGACCATTTAGCCAGAGCCTCTCAAGTTCATAATTTTTCATTTGTCTATACACTTTGCTGAGATGAGACACCTGCCTCTACAGGAGTTATGCTTCCTTCCCTTTCTTCCCCCCCCTTACACATACCTCTGCAAATCTGAAGGGATATTTCAATCACCACTTTGATAAAGGAGATCATTTTGGCATATAGGTGATCTCCTAACAGATTAAGGATATTTACTTTCTTCCTGATGGATCATTCCCAGAGATATCAGCACAACACAACCTACGCAATTAGTTTTCACAGGTGGCTGTTTTGCCTCCAGTAAAACTGCTTTCTTTCACCTTCTGCAAGTCATAGCAGAGCAAATGTATATAAAAACATTTCAGATATGAAATAAACACTTTCATAAAAGCAGCTGTGATGCAATGCATCATTTCTGTCTGACCTGAGCTATGGAATGAACTTTTTTTGCCAGAATCAAAGATGGTAAGGAGAGAGTGGAGGGACAGAAGCCAGGACAGGGCTGGGGGAAGATCAGGGCTCAGAATAGCACAGTGTAAAATTACCTCAGACACTCAAAGGGTAAATGCCTGTTTGGTGCAAGCACACACTCTCTGTGTACTCTGCTGCACAACCTGTGCAAACAGGCTCATGCTGCCACGCAAGAAAAACCAAGACAGTTATCTACAACTGAGAGTTAGGAAAGGCAAGCGCTTCACGTATTATGTGCCACAGGCAGCAGTGAATTTCCTCAAGCATAGTAAAAAGCACATCTGAAGCTGTAATTTTATCCTCATATTCCCTAACTGTCTAGGATAGTATAAAAGAAAAACTTCCTGAAACTGCTGTCTGACATTTTCAATAACTGCATTTTTAAGATACTACAATGTCAATGTGGAAATCTCAGAGAAAATATCCATTAAAGATGTCTCTATGAAAAGAATCTCAAGCCATTACACAGTAGGGACTCAAGTTTTTTGAGAAGTTCCTTCAGGACTACTCAGCATAGAAATTTGGCTATATTATTTAAATATCTGTGAAGCTGACTTTGGAAATATTTTTTTTCAGTGTTCAAAGAAGAAAATGTAGGAGAAAAATCTTTTTCACTTTTGTTAAATATTTCCTATATATGGTCATTGCAGAGAGCCTACAAAGATATTCGAGCATTCAGGCACCACAACTTATATGAGTTTTTTACACTTGCTAAACATGGTGTGCAAACCCAAGCATGGTGTATTAGGTCTCACTTAACTTACCAATTTACTGAGTAACTAATCAACTTACTCATATTGCAGTCTAGCATGAAGTGCCAGTCGAGCAAGAAAGTTGTTCTTAAAAATTTTTTTCTGGAATTCTAGTTTTCTCTCAAAGATGCAATGTATACAGTAAAGTTTTAATGCCGGGGGGGGGGGGGAAGAAAGAAAGAAAGATAGAGAGGAAGGTTTTTGATAACTCCTTGAGCTTATTGATTTTGGTGAGTAACTATAATTTTTACCCAGGTAATTTATGCACCATAGCACAGCAAGTGCAAATTATTGCCAGAATTATTACCAAAAGCTTCAACCTTTTTTAGAGCAGAAGCTTTAGTATTTTCAGAAAAAAACCAAACTGTGATTATTTATAATTGTGATGATTTGCTTTGCTAGGTAGGTAAGCGTGTACACCACAGCAGCTTCATTCTCAAATTCAGTACACAAAACATATGTAGCAGGCATCTACAGATCTCCTAAGAAAAGCTGTTACCAACTAACAATACTTGATTAGTCAATCAGACTGTAGTTCAACTAATAATTAAAGTTATTTTATATAGCTCACTGAGATCTTATGAGGACATAAAATATCTGTGGGGAGAAACTGTGGTAAATTTATGGATGCTACATAATGATTAACTGCAAAAAGATCAAAGGCCCAAATCTGTGATTCCTCATGCAAAGTGTTAACAAAAGCACTTTCTTCTGTAGATTCAAGAATTGACCAGAAGGGGTTTTTTGCATAATCCAAATATAAAATTCTGAGTGATAATCTGAAGAAATATGAATAACTGCAAAAATGTGGTCAAATTTTTGAAAATACATATGCTTAGTAATATGAACACAATTTTTCTTTATGTTTCATTAAAGTAATTGGAGAGTGATGGACACTGGAGTGGGGATTCACCTTCAAAATGGCCAAAAGAATAAGCAATTTTTTAAAAGTTTGAAATGACAAATATGAAAATCTGTAAAAACAAATGGTAAGTTCATTATTAAAACACCAGCAACAAGTTTATCCAGGCCAACCTACTCATTTTGGAAACTAAAGAAGATTTTTTGAAGATCTTATTCAGTTAAACGAGCATGAGAAATAAATTCTAGCCTTCTATTAGAGCTACATTTGTTTATTAAAGTTGCACACCTGTACAGATTGACTCAAGGCAAAAGTGCAATTGAGGATATGATTTGGCCTGTAGAATATTTTTACATGAGAAGGAACAAGCTTCATGCAGCTATACCAAACTCTGGGTAAGTTTGTATATTGGCAGGGTGGAAAACAAAGATAATTTACACTGTGTTGGTCTGGCACAGAGAACTCTCCTTTCTCAGACTAACGTTTAGAGTTCCTGCACACTGTCATACCAGCCTCTATACATGAATTAGTACCACCACTCGCCACAATCCTCTAAAGAAAACTGAACTAACACAACTTCAATGATCTGCTCAGAACACTTTGAATAAATTAGAGTCTGATTTTGTGCTACTAGATAGCTTATTTTACTTCTTATCTTTGCCATTGAAAGGCCTTTGCCACAGAAAAGAACCAGCAACTTCTGACTGTCTCATGACTAATGGCTGCTGACCACACCAGTATCAGATCTGAAAAATGCTTCACAGCTCTGCGACTTCATGTTTTCACAAGCATTTGTATTTCCAAGAAGAAATAAATAATGCCAAAGAGGCAAGGAGAAATAGCTGAGGTTTATTCATTCCCTCCATTCACTACTGCCATTTTACCAAGCCAAAAATTAATTCTTGTTCCTTACTTGAAATGATCCTTAAAAATACACATTTTATAAAGCTGTATCATTTCCATTAATAAATCAAAATATCATTAAATCAAATATCATTAAATTATGGGTTTTTAACAGTATGTTTACCAGTAATGTGTTCTTTATCCTAGCTTTTTACCATTCTTCTACTTCTCTGAAGAAACCCCTTGTTTCCACTACATTAAAAACAAGCAGCTTCTCCCATCACTTGCCTATTTGATGAAGAACTGAGACAAGAAGAAGAAAAATATTCTTCTACTTAACTCTGAAGAGGACCTCAAGAGCTGGTTGCAAAAGCTGCAGCTGTTCCTGAACTGGAAATGCTCAAAGCACTCAGCACCTTCAAATGGATTTATCTGCCAAAGTTTGATGTGATTGTAAGCTAATATGCAAACTGAATCTTTGCAAGGGCTTATAACTTGGCCACATCCAGGTCTTTTTTTCAGAAGAAAAGCAACAGGAGTACCCTAACACCACAATGACCTCTATCCCAAATTTCAAGACTTTGCTCAACAGCATGGAGAAAATTGTCAACAAACAGCTGTAAGATACATTTATTATAATAAACATATTTTTTGTTAATGTCATTTTTAGGAATGTCTAGACCATTTTTGCTAAAACTTTATAATGAAATTCAGCCCCAGGTGACATCCTGCATGGCAGAGTCAAAGTTCAAAGAAGTAAAACTTGACTGATCTATAAATAAGGGGAAACACCACTTAATGGGAAGATCCTGGCTACCTCAACTCTCAACAGTTTTACCAGTCCCATTTAGAATAAAAAGAAATAATGAACTTTTTAAGAAAGAAGAAGAAGTAACAAGCTGCATCTATAATTCAGACATTTTAGAATTGCAATAACATAAACATAAGAAAAGTCTGTATTTGGGAGCTGAAATTATCTTCCCAGATTTCTGCCAAACAGACAACGAATACTAGCCAAGCTTGACATAGAATATAGATCTTTATAAAGTACAGTGACAGCATTTGGCCTAATCAGGAAATTTTCTTTGAAAATATTCTGGATGACAAAATTCCAAAAGATGCCCAAAAGACATTGACCAGTCTCATATTCTATCCAGCTGCTTTAAGCAGAAGTCTAAGTCATCGTTCTTACCCATGAGACACTGCATATTCATTGTTTTTAAGGACTTCTTGGGGTTCAGAACAGTGCTCAGCTGACAAATGGTTGCATCTGTCTCTCTGCCTACCTTTTCCACAACAATATGGAAAGGACAAGGTCAGATTTTTAAGATTTCCATGACGAATGGAAAGGTTTTGAGTGAAAAGTTTTGAATGAAAGGTTTTGCTTCCTAGCTTAGATACACTGTAAAAAGCCCTGCATTAGAGAAATACATAAAGCCCTCTGCCCCTTTAGAAGGCAGTGGCTCCTTCCACTGCTGTGATTAGGAAATTACCTTTCTCCAAGAAACTCTACCCGGTGTCACGCCAAGTAAGAAGATCACAGAGAAATCTTGTTCTTGTATTGCCCATCAAGTCTTCAGAAACAGAGAGGACACTTGACTCTGTCTTAGGGGATTTGCCTCAGTAAATGTGCTTTTGAAAATTCTGGTAAGGAGGCAACTGCATGGTATTAATATAATATAAAATAGGTGCAAAGTGAACAATATACAGTAAAAACTTGCTAAATCACAGAAGCCAATAATGCACACATACACACAAGAGCAGCATTCTCTTTAGTAAATATAAAATAAAGAATTCATGCACTGAAGTCCTAGATCATAAATACATAGATTCATATTAAATTGTCAAAGAACTGCTTCTAGCAGGGGATTTGTCTGGCTTCAAGAAAATTGTTTCCTCTTTCGGGGGATCCTGCTCCTTGGAAACAATGAACACCTCAGATATTCTAGCTCCACTTAGTACTCTTTAGACTGGGATTCTGGATAGATTTGTATCTCTCGATTCTTGTCCTCTATGAAGCAGTCCATCTTGGCATGGGATAACATGGAGTTTTTGCTTTTCTTCCAACTTTATGTAGAGTAAAACACAGGATTCAGCTTCACCTTGAGTTAGGTTAGTTAGCATAGAATGGCTGCTGGAATAGCATTTTGGGAAAGGATTGAGGCTAGGCATTTTGAAATGCCTAGATATTAGCCATTTGCCAACTCACAAATTTTAAGAAGTTAATAAAGTTAAAATCTCAGTATACATGTAACATTATAAAGAGAAATAAAGTAATTGAAAGCTTCTACAGTAAATGTATTAAAAAACCCACAAAGCTTTCCTACAGGGAAAAGGTCATGGTAATGACACCGAGAAAAGTTAACTCTTCACTCCTTTGAAATAAAACTGCTACATGATACTTATGAACGTACAATATTTTGTGGCTATCAAAAACTGCTAGTGATTCTGTTATTATATTCTGTGTTCTTTTGCAGAAACTAATTAAATTCATTGCATATCAACTTTTCTTTGCTAAAAGAAATAAAATCATGGAACAAAGTAGTCAATTTTCTGAACTTACTACTCTAGGGAAATGACACTGAACAACAGATGACCACAACACAAACATTTCTGCAGCTGAATTGAGCATAGGCTACATTTTTACTGAAAAATATCACAGCCTTTAGCTAGCATTATTCAACTGGTAGAAGCTTTTGTTTTATATCTGGTCCTTGCCTCTTAAGAAGATATTTCACAAAATGTTGGACTAAAAAGCTTATGAGATCAAGCCAATAGTTTCTTTCTCCAACTGAAGGAGAAATAGTGTAAAAATTGACTGACTTGCTGTATTTCAGCATTTCTGATCTCAGATGGACACATGAACTGGAGAATAACTCCAGAAAAAAAAGTTAGTGAAAATCTAGTTTACTATTTTACCTCCTTGAAAATATATCTGATTCAAAGTTGGCTTTAGCTAGTTGTTACACAGTATCTCAAGCACTATTAATGAAAACATTCATTAAATATTGTTCTTCTTGAAGCTCATATGTTAGAGCAGGGCCTAGTATTAGTAACTGCTTCTGTCAAATTTACACCAATCATTTGCTTAGGATTTTCCTGTTTACATATAAGTGATTCACACTTGTTGCCACATTCATCTCATTGTCTATTATATATTATACATTTCTCTTCAAAGTCACTGTTTCTTATATTTGTGTGATTATTATTCTTTGCTCTATGGAGTTTTATTTTTGGACAGTCCTGAACTAAACAGTAGTGACTGCAATGACTTTTTTGCTATGGCATTTCATCTTTCCTGTTGTATCTGCAATTTTTGTCACAGCAAACTTTTGGGCCTTGTGTGAAATATGTCAGAAACACCATAGGAAAAAGATATTAACATGACACAAGAGTCTCCATTGGTTATCAACTACATTTGCTATTATTTTCATTGTTCACACCTATTACTGGGATGATTACCTTGTATAAATATAATAACATTTAATGAAAAGAAGTTGGACTTTTACACGTGAACGGAAATTCACTTTAACATCTCTTGGGTTTTCTTTTTCCTTGCAAGAGTACAGAGAGATTAGATTGGTGCCCTAGGGTCTGTTAAACTTATTTTAATGTATCTGAAACATCTTTTAACTTTTTTTTCTTTTCCTTGAATATGATATATGGTGCAGTTGGGAAATTAAAAGACCATCAGGAAAACAAGAAACCATTCTGCAAATATACAGTTAAATGTTTAGTGTTTTAGAAAGAGTAAACAAAGGTAAGCAACTAATTACTTTTTTAAAAATTTTCATTTGGTTTCTTTTCAGACAAAATTATCACCAACTTCAAAATAGATTATATGGTTAAAAGGTCAGAAGGAAATTGTATGAGGCCCTTGGCAGCAAAGCTTTTAGTATATATCCTTTGAGGGTCATGTTCTTTGTGTCCTAGCAAATTTTTTCCTATTGCTAGATATATGATTTTGAGGGTGGCTTGTGTTTTCTGCTTTTGTTTAAGAACACAAATTTTAATCCTATCCATGCAGTTGAATGAGATATTAAAGTAGTGCTATTTTGGAGAAGAGTTAAGGACCATCATCATAATGTTTACTAGTCAATCAAGGGAGAAAAATTAGGGATGAAATAGAACTAATGCCTGGAGGCAAGGAATAATAAATAATAAAAGGAGAGTCCTACAACATCAGCTTCCTTGTGCTACATGAAAAGGTAGAAAAACAAAGATTTCTGGCTCAGTCTGTCCACCATATGAAGATGTATAGAAGCTGTGCTTTGCTGTTCTCCTCTAAAACAATTTAATTGCTTGGGTTTTGAAATGTTGCTGCATTATGTTTTTTTCTTTTTAAATTGTATTAAACTGACCCTACCTATAGAAATCCTAAAAGGATAAGGTCAGCAGGTCAGCAAGAATCCATGGACTTGCTGAAGGACCACCATGAAAAATAACAGTTAAAATTAAGGAAAATATTCTTAGACCAATCCATCAAGGAGTTTCATCCATTCACGAGAGAAGAAATGAATCTTTGATTTTTGCCTACCATTTTGCTGTCTTGCGAAGAAAGTAAATGTACTGTGTTCAGACTGGAAAATCAAATCTGAGCTAGCAAAAAGAACATTGTGGTAAATAAAATCTTAGTTAGGGCTTTTATGACTCTTATAATATTCACTGAAGAAGACTAATGAAGTTTAAAAGTCAAACATTTTTCATACTTAACTGTACATATTTATATAGAATATACAGCTTTAAGCTCTCTATCCTTTTGAAACCAGTATTAACTACATTTTAAATAGCAATGAAAGATCAAATATCTCCTACATCTTGTCAGGTACCAGTAAATGTCCATGGAAAAAGAGACTGTAGAACAACTTCCCTGTACATACGATATCAGTCTGCAGAAGGCTCAGCAAACTATCATTGCAGATAACAGATAAAACACAGAGGCAAATTACTCAGAACATTATCTTTTACCAAGTCACCTGCATCTTGTGATATTTTTATGTTGTATTTAGTTTAACAAGCACCTATTTCTCTTAAGTAATTTATACTACACAAATATACAATCTATTGATTTCTGCCAACAAAGGGATTTTCTTTCTCCACAGAAATACAATCTATTTATATACAGTTTTGAAAGGTACCATGGAAGCTCCAAGTGTTTTAATAGCCCATTATCAAAAATTATCCCTTGGCAATAAAAATCCAGACCACTGGCTTGAGATCAAGTCAATGAAAAATGGGATTATACAATTTTATCGAGAGAGAGGGGGACAGAGAAATGTATTTTTAAAAGCCTAGGATCACAGAGGAGGGAAAAAAATGCAGAGAGGGTAAAAGACAGATCAGTTCTATTTTCAACCCAATGTACTCGTCTCTCACATACAAATCCTCTGGATTTTCCAAGTGTTGTTTTTTCCTTTCTTTTAAAAGAATAAAAATGAACCAATGTTTTATATTTGTTATTTTTTAATAAAGAAGAAAAAAATCTCACTAGAAAAAAAAAACCAACAAGAGGTGACAGGAAACAAAACAGCATTTTGTCTTAAATTTGCACAACCTAATTTATAGTAATAAAGCAGAACCTAAGAGTTCTGGTAAATGTCAGTGCAGTCATGTTCATTACATATGTTGATAGGTATGAAGCAAAGTCTCTGTAGGCCCTTCAAAAATTGCACACAGCCGATTTAATGCAAACCAGAAGTCACTGACTGCTGGATGAACGTTCGGTTTCATTCCCACATGGATATTAAGACAAAGCAGGGGGAGGGGGCTTCCTCCTCATTTATTTACAGTTAAAGGGTGGGTCTTGAGGAATGAGCATGAGGCCAGTGAAGAATGGATTTGGTTTATGGGAAGACACCTCCCAGCCTCCCATTCTGCAGCCACCGCAGCGAAAGCGCCCGGGCTGTGTGTAACCTCCTCCCTCCCCCATCTCGCATCTGCCTTGCCCAATCTCGTCTGGGCCCGCTCCAATAACAACATCTGCTTGGCAGCTTTTCAAACCCATGGATAGTTATCTAACTGAGGCTTTTGTGCTGCACTGTTTATTCTATGTGAAGAAATGCCTCCTTAGTTGAAAGAGTACTTTAGAAAAGCTGTGCAGCTATTAGCAAGTGAAGCACAAGGCTAATAACCCCCACCTGCTCATCAAATTAATTATGACATCTGAGTCATTATAACTCAGAAAGAGCACATGACTGCAGACTTGTCACACGTAGAAATAAAAACACTCCACATTAGAGGAGGGAAATATATTGGGTGGGGGGGGGGAGAGGGTGGAAATAGTCCAAGAAGAAAAAAATCTAACCTTCCACAATTCAGTTATTAAAAATGTGCCTTACTAACTGCCCAAAGGCAAAAACTGAAGGAGAGAGGATAGGAGTGGCTAGAACTTTCCTGCAGAACAGATCTCTACCCCTCTGTGTGGGCTTTATCAAAAAAAGAAGAAAAACATATTAACAGATTGCTCTTCATAGAAGGATTGTAAATCTGTATGTTTTGTGAGAAATCTTGTTTCCATAAGATTTCATAGTAAACTGGTAATTCTTATCTCATCTTTCCCTCCCCAATTCAGTTACTCCAAATTAACACATATATCTTAAGTAAAGATATTTTCAGGCTTAATGAGGACTAGAGTAAGGAAAATTCTGTGGGGGAAAAAACAGTCTAATATATCAGCCAAACTTTAACTATTTAGAAAATAGCAAAAGAAATAAAATACTCAAAACAGTAAAATATCTGCAAACCAGATTTCACTTAGTTCAGACTGTAAAGGATAAAACATTGCCACACTTCATATGCACATGTCGCCTACTAATTTGATTACTCAAGCTATTGGATCATTTTGCCACAATTCACGCAGATAATAAGTTCATTTCTTTCAAACACAGGTATGAACTCAACTAAAATCGTTAAACCATACATTTGCTTGTAACACTTCTAAATGTCTCCAGTATTCAGAGAAAAGTTATCCTGTCTTGTACTTTGCAACACTTTTCTGGAAATCATAACAACTTTTCACTGTGAAAGACACAGCCTTCACCCTGTACTTCAGTCTCAAAAGTGGTTCTTAAACGCAAACTGCAACTGATGGCTAGCTAGTTTTAAATAATTCTCAGACTCATACCAAAATCAGGTGATAGGTAAAACAAACCAGTAATACATTCATATATCATGTGTTTTAGTTCAGTGAATAAAAATATATTGGGCAGTAAATACATTAATCTTGCGAAAGTGTTTTGTCTTGTATTAGTCCCAACTGATTCACTGTCAATTCACGGTGCTTCCTCCAGAATAGGAAACAGAGTTGCTGAATAACTACTCTGAATAACCTTCACAAAATGTTTCTGTCACAGGCAGGGACTTTTAATCAGTTACAGAAATAAAAAATATTTTGTAAGTCAGTCACAAAACACAGTCTGAAAAGTAGATAGGAAATTACTTGTTACAGATCCTCTTCATCAACACCATTTCTCCCATTAGTGCATATTTTTCACTGTATGGTAGCAAATACCACTCTTTGCAAATAAAGACCTCCAGCATTATTTCTGGTGAAAAAATATTGTAGAATTAGCTTTTAGACAAGATGATACTAGTTGTCTGGCCTCTTCACATTTTTCAAGTAATATGTATGCAAATTACTGGGAAAACCAAGTCAAAACCTCTTTAACTATTCGTTTTTATTTGGTTTTAGTTCAATTATTTTTGCTACTTGAAGGAAAATTTTGGTTGATTCATTCAACTTTTTCATTTAGCTCAAAGTTGAGCGGCATAAAAAGAAAGTAAATACTAAAGAGGAAGTCCCAGCTTTGCCTTTGCCAAATAAGACTGCTACGTATCCTAGAAAATAAATTACTATCACTTGAATGTGTCAGTGCTGTAAAATTAGAATAAAGAAGAAACAGGAAATCTATTAATCACATAGACAGGCTGTTCTGCACAGATTTTTATGCCTGCTAGGATGAGCCTCAGATTCTGTCTTCTCAAAAACTCCAGTTATGTAAAAATTCTCTTTAAACTGTATTTGATGTGTTGATATTGAAACCTATGGCTTTCTCCACGGTATGATTAGGTCTGTAGGCAGAAAAATTACTGTGCTCCTCCCTGCTATGCTCATACTTCCTGGCACAGAACTGTTTGCAATGCCCTCCCCACAACCTGTTCCTGCTCTGCCTGATCCATAGGCACAGATTTCTCCTTCACAGAAAACACCAGGAAAATAGTGAAGAAATAAAGCAAGGAAGAATATGGTGCTTTCAGGATTCTCACTGATTTTAGTTTAATGGATTATTTGATAAAAAGGATATACAGTTTTTATTCACTGATAAAAGCATGGGTAATTCAATTTGCCGGAGTGTACTGCTTCTGTTCTTACTGTAAGAACACACAAATTATATATTGCTCTAGGACATGTTGCCCTGCAGAAGCACTTAAGCGTAGCTATAAACCACACTGGATCTGGCCTTGAGCTAATATGTTTAGGGAGTTCTAACAGGAAAGAAAAGGAAATTTTTTTCTCAGCTGGTACATTGCTAACTGAATCTACAACAATGCACATGACCAAAGTTTGAGTGGTATTACCAGTAAATCTAAATTTCATCAGACGGCTCTATGTATTTTTCCCAAAATATCATCTCATCAGAAATTAAAGTAATTAGAGATGTAGAATTCAGACTCTAAACCCAGACTACTATTTGCAAAGGCAATATCCGAGTAGAAAGATTTTATGCTAAACTGATCTAAATATTTTTAAAGTTATTTTTTCATAACTAGTTCCCACAGTTATGGAATTCCTTTAGCATGATGAATGATAAATATGTATTCCAGAAAATGCAGCTAGAGCACGAAAGCTTGTGCACCCACACAGACACATGCACTGCATACACATTATGTATGCTAAAGTGCATGAAGGGAACATTACGCAAAAAAGTGTGATCTATGATAACCACATATGAAAAACAATTCTTCAAAGGGTTTTCTAACAGGTTGGTAGATCTAACAACATTGTCATTGAACACTTAAAAATGTCAAAGGACACAGCAGTCAGAGCGCATATTTATCTAAATTTTTCAGTTCCTAGATATTTACAAAGCCTACTGCTTCTCAAAGCCACATAATCTCTGCACACATCTCCACCCCTGCTTCCTTCCCAATGGTACGTGGTCTTGAAAATACAAATGTTCGAGTTTCCTGGAGCTGAGCAAAAGAGGAAAAGTCACACTCCCCAGGGGCAAAACTAAAGGTTCTCGGCGCCCCTGAAGTTGTTAACTACAATACAACATAACGTGTCACTTCAACATAATTAGTAAGAGGGAAACAGGCTTTTTTTCACCTCCAATGGCATTAACGAGATAAGACAAGGAATTCCAGATCATATCTGAAGACACAAAAATGTCTGATCAAGAAAGTGCTTATATGGACAAGGACTGACTGACTTGTGCAACAAGCAGGAAATAAAAACAAAACACACACACACACAAATCATAGCAGCACACATCTGCTCAAAACTAAGAAAAGAGTCCTCAGATTATTTCTTCATCTTCAATGTTTTCTTGATAAAGGTGTTCTGCACTATTTCTGCTAATTTTATTAATGCTCTCCTCCTCCTTCATGTGGATATATTTTTACTGAGCATGCCACTTTGGATATGCAAAATGGTTAATCCTGAAAGGCTTAATTCTCCAGCCTTTTGTAACTAACACTACTTGTGTGAATAGTACCAAATTACTTTATTTCATTTGTGCATCCATCTTTCACTTCTGAACTGTAAGTAACTTCGAAAGTGCAGAACCAGAGATGGTACTGCAAACTTTTTCTTCTCTGCAGCTATTCTTCATAGAACTTGTATATAGATATTCCAATATTTTAACACTCCTATGACAATTTTGATTTTTTAAGAAAGGGCAGGATACACTATGTGTTTCACTTGTTCAGGTTTGAAGGGGGAGGAGGGGTGTAAAACATAAGTAAAAGTAGCACATAAAAATGGCCTGCTAATGGCTCAAATCCCCCAGCTACAGAGAAAATCACATATAAACAGGGACAGTGGTTTCCTCTCACAGATCTATAAATGTGCCTTAATGATTTTCTAGAGCAACCACATGAAAGAGAGCAATTGCTCAGTAAACCATGCCTATTCATTCTAGAGTTTCTCTGCTGATATCACCAACCATTTCAGTGATGCTTTTCGATAAAACAGTCACAAGTTCACCAGAAACAAGACTAAATCCTCAGTCTTTTAGCCGAGTAAGACCATATTCTTCAGAAGACACTTCTGACAACACTTTTATTCCCAACTTTTACTGGTTAATCACAGTAGCAGCTCCCAGTCTCTTGAGTGCAGTTTTTACCATTTTCAGACTGAAATTTGTCCATGTTCAACATCATCAATTAGTGTGTGCTCCAAACACAGCAGTGCTTGGAAAGAACACTGCAGCAGCCAACTCTACCACAGACCTCCTCTGAACTGCAGGACAGCAGACAAGGGGATATCCAGCACCAGCACAGACTAAAAAGAGGAAAAAAATAAGTCTGGGGGGCTTGCGTTTTGAAATTTGTGGTTGTTGGAGGAGTTGTTCATATTTTCATATATTTTTCCTTTGATGCAGCACCCTTCATTACCAAAGACAAGGAGACACCATAAACCTATTCCACCATCTCTACATAAGTAGTGGCCACATGCGTTGTCCCTTCAACTACACTTTGTTTCTGTTCTAAATCACGCTCAATTACAGATTATACCAACAGAGTGCATGTTTCTGGTACTGGCTGCCAAAATTATTTTTAAAAGCAGTGTAGCTCACTGTGATTAAGCCAAACCAAAACTCCCATCAGTGCCAGATGTGGCACTACTGCCAACTGTTAAACTATACCACCCGTTGTGGGATCATGCTTCCCCTCTATCTGTGCAATAAAGTGGCTGGACTTTGTTCTCCCAGAGTGACACATCAGTGCTTTACTCAGAAATGCAAACTCATTTTTGGACACAACAGAAGTCTTTTTTCCCTCCGGTTCCCTCAAGCTGACAATGTGTGAGATTATGATATTTTAGACATAATTGAGGACACAAATCTCAAGTTATAAAACTGGGCTCATATTTTTACAATGAAGCTCCTAAAAATAAAGATTTTATTATTTATATGATAACACAACTTCATCGCTTCTGTGGATCTACTAACTAGAGTGCTCAGTTTTTTATTTTTCATCTGTATAAAATTAATATTGTAAGGATAAAATTTGAAAAACTTTCTCCCAGTCATCAAGCCAAAACAGAACACAGAACACTCAAAAATCTGATCCAGAGATTTTGGATTTTTATATATCCTGCTTACCAGGACTTATCAACAGTTCCAAAACCACAACCTTTGAAATACCACAGTCATTTCCTATTTTAGAAACAGAGAAATATAGCAGTCTCCAAGACAGCACAATGCAATAACTATGGAGAATTACTGATTTTACACTGATAACCACTGCACTGCTTTTTATCCAAGTGCTTCGAAGCGTCTTACAAATATGATTTAGCCTTACCGTGACTGGAAGATAAGCAAACGTGTTAGAAGTTTCAGTCCAAGAGCTGTGAGAGAAGTTGAGGCACCTAGCAATATCCAAAGGAATTTTGCCTTTTAGCTCCATTCAGTCAGGAATCAAGGAGAAGCTCGCTAATGAAACTGAAGAACCTGATCTAAATTCCCAGAGAATCCAAGTTCCTGGCCATTGATTGACAGGAGCTAAGACAGTTTACAATCTGGATGGGTGCATACAAAATGAAAATGGTATTTGAAATTTTTGAAAATTTATGTGCAGGTCCAAAAACATGTGCTGGAAAACTTTAATTAAGCCAAGATCTAATCTTCTTTAACATTTTAATAGAAACATTACAGGAAATTAGTTTCTTAGTTTAGTGTTAGGGATACATAGGGATATATATAAAAATACTATTCATTATACTGGATGCATTTTTGTGTTCCTACAACTGCAGAATACCATTCCTTGTAATGTTCATTTTCATATTATTTTTAATGTACTTTTGCCCCCAAAGCTTTAATGTCAATTCTACTGATGATTAATTGTTAGTCTCACAAAAGTAACTGCAGGAACTATTTTTCTATTAAATGTTACAAGAAAAAAAATGCGAAATTTATTCTTGGCATTATCTATGGGCTTTAAGGGCAAGTAAACCTGTTTTCATCCTTCTTTTAAAAAGTTCTAAATATGAACTGTATATGATGAATTCTCTCTTCAGCAGTCCATGCACACCAGTTGAACAGGAAAATATGGTAGCTTCCAATATGTATTTCATTTTACAGTCTGTCTAGACTGGGCAATGTTTGCAGCATTGTCCAGAGTTAGCAATGCCATCATATTTCTAAACTCTGCCAATGCAATAAATTTTCCTGCACAAAGGCACTCAGCACCAGCTAAGAATGTTCGCACCAAGAGCTGGTACAAAGCTTTCACTGGAGTGCAGAAGAGAGTAGCTGAGTTTGCAGCTGTGCTTATTTAGCTTACTTTAAAAAGGCTTTCCATACAGAGAGAAAACCCTAAACCCATTTGAAGGATATTTATTATACCACGCTACTGTCCTAAAATTTCTCTATTGTTTGGAGGAAGTGAAAGGGTGGAAGAGAAGAATGAAGAATAGTGTCATTTAGATTGGAGTCTCCAACTACGAGAAGAAAGTAGACAAATGCAAAGTTTTTTGTCAAAAGTTTTGAAATTAATAAATGGGTCCTGTACTACTAAACCACAGTTTCCCTCATAGAAGCCAAAAAACTGTTTGCCTACACTAACTTAAATTTTCCTCACACCTCCTGATTTAAGCTCCAGAATCCAGACCTCAGCTGAAACAACTGCTAACAGGTCTCACAAGTAGAGATGTGCTTGAGAACTGCCTTCAAAAGAGTAAGTAGAATTGTTAGTCTTTTTGTTCCATACCAAGTCTTTGAAAAATGTAATGCAGTATACATCTCTGATGTTTTGCATATCTGATAAATGCTTAGCTTAATGCAGTAAGTTTGAAGTAAGTATGAAGGAAGGAGTCTCACTTCCTTCTTTGTTATCTATTAAGGAAAGTCTTAATGCCCCATGGCATATACAATGCATGGAGTCTTCTTCCTACAGGAAACACCCTTTAATGCCGAGTGAACTGGGTGTGGGTATCCAGGTGTTGGCACTGGGGGGCTTCAGGGCTGACCTTTGAGGAAGAGACAGTCTGTCCTGGCCCCAGCAGGCTCCAACAGAGCCACCACAGGGCAGAGCCAAGCCCCTCTGCCCAGATGGAGGTGCCTTTAGGAAAATGTATGCCAAACAGGGCAAAACAATGAGGACTGAGGGGGAAAAAGCACAATAAACAACTCTACAAATACTGAGTTCACAGGAGAAGGATATGGAGGAAGTCCTCCAGGGCTGTGGTGGAGCACGTATTTCCCTGCAGCCTGTGGAAAAGACCACGACAGAATCACAGAATGAGTAAGTTTGGAAGGGAGCACCGGAGGTAATACAGTCCGACCTCCTCGCTCGTGTAGGTTCCCGTAGAATATGTAATTTAGGTCTGTGTCCGGTTGGCTTTTGGGTATCTCTGCATGAGGGAGACTCCACAGCAGTTTTGGGAAACTTGTTCACCCGCACAGTAAAGCTTCTCCTCATGTTCAGATGTCTGCACTGCAGCTGGTGGCGGACTCCACATTGGAGCAGGTTAAGGATTTCCTAAAGGATTATACTCCATGGAGAAGATGCATGCTGGAACACAGGAAAAGGAGGAAGGAGATGTAGAGAGGAGCTGTTCTGACCTGACCAGAACCCCAGTTCTCTCATCTTCCTGCACCACTGGAGCCCAGAAGAGAGGGTGGTAGTAGAGTCAGGAATTAAGGTGTAAAGTTGAGTCTGCAAAAAGGCAGGGGGTGGGAGGAAGGCGGCTTAGTTTTTTTCTGTGCTCCTCACCATCCAACTCTATTTTAGTTGACAATAAATTAGATCAATTTTCCCCAAAATTGAGTATGTTTACCAATGAGGGTAATCTGTAAGTGACCTGCCTGTCTTTGTCTTGACCCACCAGCTTTCTGTCCTCATTTTCTCCCTTGTTCTGCTGAGCAGACAGAGTGAGAAAGCAGCTGGGTGGGCATCTGGCATCCAGCCAAGGTCAACGTACCACAGTAAAAAAAAGACAAAATAGGCTTTGTCTTTTTCTTGTTGCAACCGAATATGCTGTGTTTGCCTGTCTCTCCTAGTAGTGTCCAGACTAAAAGCCAGAATCTCAATTTAAGACATAAGTTGTCTTTCACCATTCTCATTTTCTCAAGGAAAAAAAGTACAATTTACAACTGTGGGGTGACAATATTTTCACATCAAAACCTAAAGAAAACTTACACATTTTTCACATTGAAACCTAAGAAAATTCAGATTTCTCTCAGGTTTTATACAATGTTAGTCATTGTTCAATGAAAGATGGACATAAGTATGAACCAGAGTACAGATACATCTACCTCACTTTTTGGCACACACAGTGTGCAATTAAAAAAAGAAAAAAAAATTTTCACAAAAGGTTTGTCCAAAGCAGCAGATCTACCAGGACAGCTATTCTGGTATAATATAATACAAGACAACTTTGGAAAATTTTCCTTGGAACTAAAGTATCCTTTCTTCTTCTAAAGCATCTTTTTTCACTTCTAAACACTTGCAGCTAAAACAGTAATTTATAGTGAAATAGCCCCAACAGAATACACTATTTAAAATTTTGTATTTTTACATCTAGAGTGGCAAAGAAGCATGAGAGAAATTAATTTACTGTTTTAAAGCTAAGGGGAAAGCTCACACCCCTTCGAAAAATGAAACGGCTGCTTACTTTTATGCTGTGTTTCATTGCATTATATTTCAAAGTATCGAATAATTACATCTGCTTTTTGTTAATATAGTATTTTAAACCAATGAGTTTCCAGACTAAATTCATCCTCTGATTACCTAAACACTTCCCAACAGCATGGAATGGAAATCAGCAGAGAGATGAGACAAACAACCAGCAGTTTCAGGGCAAAAGAAGGCTTCCGTGGGAAGCTATATGGAGATGGCCAGAAGGGAATAGGGTCTTTTTTAAAGAAGTTATCCATAAAGTCATCTCAGCTGTTTCATGGAGTTCTACCCTTAAATTTATCTGAATATTTGAAGCCCTTCACTGTTAAATAAATGATGTGTCTAAGAAGAGCCTAAAGAGATTAACATGTGGAACAATGGTTACTCAAGGAAGAAAAAGACTGATTTCCTGATTAAATAATTTATTTCATGGACAAGGTTTCTACTCTAGTTTTGCAGTATCTAAGCAGTGGTTGTACGCTGTTTTCAAAAATTTGACAGCAAGAGAGGGAAGAAATTGCAGAAAACAAAGTAACCTGGGGGGAAGAAAGCAATTCTGACTAAGAAATGCTCTTCAATATCTGTCCATCTTATGTACAGTACCTCTATGAATTTTCTCTTAGTGAAAGCACCACCATTTCTCACACACGCACAAACACAACAACAATAACAACAATAAGCCAAACGCATCTAGGACTCCTGGTAAGTTAGTAGGGATACATATTCATCATATCCCAAATTCAAGCATAACACTTAGTTTTCTGGAGGAGTTCATGCTCAACACCTCCAGACATTCAGCGCGTGCACACAGGCAAACATTATAGAATTTTTGAATCAGTAAGTCATTTGGAAGAATCTCCAGAAGTGTGCTGAGGCATGCTTCTGGTGCTGTGCCAAATTATGTGCTTCTGTTTGTGGCTTTCATATATAGATTAGACAGATGCACAAGCATGTACTATTTGGCAAGTAGTGACAATAGCTTATTCTGAATTTAGCAATTCAAGCTTGCTGAAGTTTTATTAGGTGAAAGAAAAAAACTAATGACATAATGTTTGGGCTCTGCCTTTATATCCTTTTGGCATCTTCCTGCTCACTTGCAAAAGACAAGAAGCCCCTGTAACTCCAGACTGTCCTCTTTAGATCATTCAAGTGCAGGAATTTCAAGTTAAAGGTTGAAATGTCAAGTTCAATTAAAATGGAGCTTGCATTAAATTGCCCTTATTCTAAAACCTCTCAAAATTTCCAGAAGTGTCACTGTGCAAGTACCTAATACTTCAATTTCTGGCCACAGATCCACCTGGAAATTAGTTAAAGGCCCAATGATCCAGTCTTGTGACCTGACTGTGCCATAGGTAAATACAGACTTTCTTACAATACATGCCATGGGTTCACAGGCTTAATAACCACAGAGCTCTTCCTTCCTCCTTCCTCCAGAGCACTTACCACAATGAGGTTGAATGACATACCTGGGGCAATGCTTCTTGATTCTCTACACTTCAGAGCTTGAAACACCGGAATTTCAAACAAAGCTTTCTTCTAGATCCTGCAATCATTACAACGTTCTGCAAATAACAGACTTTAATCTTCACTTTAATCTGAGTTTACCAGGAATATAAACACAAGTGCCATTGTCTTCTATAAATCACATATAAAATGTTGTGCAAGGTCAGTCCATTCACAGTCTGCCACTTCCCTCAGTTTATAGGTAAGAGTTAGGCATGGAAAAATGTACAGAAACCAGGAAACTTTTTTTAAATGATAGAAAGGATTAGATACTGAAAGTGGCTCATTGTTAATTGAGTCCCATGTGTGAAAGCTACAGGAAGATGAGTTTATACAGCTGCTGCTCTTTGTCAAAACATTGCTAACAAGGTACACATGTTAAATCTGTACATCTCCTTTCAGTCCCTAAAAGAGAATGACCACATTAAATCCCATGACAAATGTTCATTTAGAAAAAAATCACTGTTATTTCCTGGGGAATTCAACTATTTCAGACTGTTCTTACTTTATAATGATAATAAGCATTTTTAGGCAATCTTCCATCAAATGAAAAGAGGAGAGCGCAGAGGTAGGAACAGAAGGAAACTGAAGGTTAAATCCTAGTAATTTCTCCTCTGGGTCTCCAAATCTAAGTCTTCAAGGACTGTTTTGAAACAAAACAAAAAAATAATGTTGCAGTCATTGCCAGAAACAAGAACCTTTTAAATCCAAAGCACTGGCAACTCAGTAAAAATAGTGTTCTGAAACTAATGTGAACTTTAAATTTATTCTGCTTTTTACAAACTCAAATTAAAAAAAAAAAAGAGGGGGACTAGAGATTGAAACAAATGAGGAAGCTCTTCGACTAGGAAGTGGAGAGAACAAAACCTACAGCAAACCTATCCCTCCATGCAAACTGCAAATAGGCAACCAGACCTTCCAAAGAGGGAAAAAAGTTAGCTGGAGCCACTCCTGCTGCTGCTGTGCTAGGTCATGTTACAAGGGTGGACTACATTGCTAAGTGGCAGCTGGGCACTTCAAAGGGAACCTCTAGAAGATAGTAGCTGCATCTGAAAAGCAACTGGCCTCACCATTCCTCTCCCCAGACACATGGCCTCCCTCATCCCTGTCACTTGAGCTGGAAGGGAGCTGTTTGTGAGGTCAGAGTTACCACTCCCCTGCTCGCATTGCTATTACAAGTATGGGAGTATATTTGTAGGCAATGGTATGCAAGCCTTGACTGTGCCATGAGCCAGCTGGCCAGAACTGAGTGCCGTGTAGTTGCTGCAATGTGCCTGGTGGACCCGACGGGAAAGGTGGGAAAGTTTAGGGAAAGTTTGCTAGATCTGCTCATAAAATGCTGTATAAGTATGTCCTAATCTTGCTTCAATTTTCTTAACTACTGGCTAAACCACTTTAGTACAAAGCACTTTTAGAGCAGGTGAGCTCAGGCTTTTCTGCTTAAAAGTTAAGTCGTAACAAAAATGTCCTACTATCACATACTTCGCAGCAGTGCCCAGAGATATCCTTAAAAATATAATTGTGCTCTCCCTTCTAAAACTGGATGCCAATATGATGGTACCACACAAGACTAACACAAGAGGAAGTTTAGTGGACTCTCAGGGAACCAAGAGGAAATATATTGAAAACTGCAGGTAGGAAACCAGCCTTAATTTTAAACATTTGAGAACCAGGTAGCATCGACAATTTGAATGGGCACAGGGACTGGACACTGGAGATTAGAGTTTCCTTTCAATTTGGCATTTAATTTTTGTTTGGCCTAAGCGAAGTTGTTTAATGCACTAAATGAAGAAAGTTTATATAAACTTCAGACCTCTTGCTACCTGTCATATTCAATTACACCCTTCAGTAGCTTCAGGTCACTTAGATATATCACTTGTGTTCCATATTTGGCTAAATGTTTTTTGTCATATAGATTATGAAAGATTTACATCTTTTCACATTGTGATACTGGTGATGTCTAGGAAATTAAATATTTCTTCTGTGAAATTCAAGTTGGTCTCAGTAACAAAATAATATTTAAATATATGCATGATTATGGCAGGAAGAAAAAACAACCATGAACCACAACAAATAAGTTATATTCTACATACAGAGTATTCAAATTAAATTGCCAAAGTATAAAAAATAATTAAACATGTAAATACACCTGTGTAAATGAGTTGTATCCTTAGATGTTATGACTTCCATTATTAGAAAATACCTGTTGCATATTAGTCTCAATTATACTCATTTCAACCTTAGAGGCAGCTGCCTCATTTAAATATGTTTAACAAATGTGAGCAAGCCAGTAGAGAGTAGTGGCTATGACACTTCACAGTTGAACTCTGATGTATGTGTTCCAACCTTGCTTACATATTTCTATCACTAAGGGTAAAAGCTGCACAGGTTCTACACAGCACAAAGCCAGGTTACTGTACAAAGTCATTGTCTGGAATTTATAATTTTGCTGAGCCAAAATTAAGAAGTGGCAAATAAGAACAACCAGAAGATATTCACAAAACAGGTAACTTAAACTCTCTTTGTGTGGTCACATAAAAACAACAGACAGTGGTAAACCTCCCAAAACCAAATTTAAGTAACAGTCATCATTAAACCAAAAGAATGTATGGCAATGATTTCACCCTGTAATTCTTTATTGATGTACTGCATCAATGGCATACCTTAACTTCACTTTCCTGGTTTACTGCTAAGCTATGAACATGAAAGTAATTACAGTTGTTGGCTTCTAACTCTCTCTGTAAACTATGGAGAGATAAACTGCTATTACTGAACATACACACTACAAATAATCATGTTTTGAAAATAGAGGTAAAGGATAAAAAAAATCTGAAGAACACCAAAAGGAAAGCCAATGATAAGCAATAATAAATAGATCATGGCAGAAAGCACGTCAAGATCACTTATGGAGCATACTAATTTGCTGCAGGCCAAAATTTCATTCCATTCACATGAACAAATGCATACATATTTTAAAGCAGAGGCCTCTCAAAAATCTGGACTTGCTTAGATACCTCAGATTTCTCACTTTTCAACAAATGTGTGAGAATACTACCTGCCACAAACTTTCAAATATTTATTTCGTGTAGGAAATAAATTTCTAGAGCTTACAGAGTCTATAAGACATTATTTTGATCTTGTTATGTGCATGAGGGCTATCCCAGAGTCACAATTTTGTGGTTTCCAAGATGACTTTTCCAAGTGCTTTGACAGAAATATGCTATTGTATTGTGTAATTTCTTTTCACTTCTTCTATAGTCTGCAAAAGAACTGCCCATGTTACCCAAACACTTTTCATCAATGAAGACCATACTAATGATCTTTACCATTTCTTACAAACTACCATGAACTTTTGATATTAAACGTTTAATTTAAAAGGCTATTTAACACACTGTTCAGTATGATTCTGTGGACAGGGAGCAGATTATTTAAATGGGTAATCTGTACACTACAGAGTGAAACTCACTCCTTTTGAAGCCTTTGCATTTATACATGTCAACAGTCAAAACGAAAAATGTAGCTGCATCTAAAGAGTTTTGCAATTCAAAAATGGAGAAAGAGATATGGTCATTTAAAAAAAAAACGCTATTAATTTATTAACAAATTTTAAATGAATGCTTGATCAAAAGAGAAATCGTAGCAGCATGTGCCATGATCCTAAACTTTCATTGTGTTAGAAACTTTTATAAATTATCCTATTTGTATCAATAGCAATGACAGCATCACAAGGAGCATCAGCTACTGAAGTCTCAAAAAAGTACTGGGCAATCCCAGAACAATCCAGTAAAATGAACTCACCCTTTATATTTATACATATATTTTAGTTTGTTTTCTTTTGAACTAGTTAAATTTCATCAAAAGTCGTTTCATTTCTTTCTTAGCAATGTTTAAAGCATAATTGTGTTTATCTACAAAGTGTCCTATTTGGTTTGGTGTACTGAGATTTTGTAGCAGCTATAAAGATTAGGAAATATGTTTTCACTATAATTAACTGAAATCTGTTTTTCTAAAACAAAACTTTAGCTGCTTTCCAGAGTTTTCTCTATTGACAGGAATTTCAATAGCTATCATAGGGAAAAGAAGTTTAAAATCTAAGCATTTATAAGCATGAGAGCACAATTTCTCATGAGAGCACTATTTCTTATTATCAGAGATAAGATATGCAAACACAACAGTTGTTGTAAAGAACATGATGTAGAACAAACTTATCTATTTATGCTTCTGAAAAATTATTTTCTTATTCCGAGAATTTAATCTCAGTTTACAGTACCACAATGAAGAGTATCAGAAATTAACAAACCCGATCAGTTTAATGAATTGTTTTAGCTAGCAATAAGAAAGTGCTAAGAATCACAGCCTGCAGGTTGGAGTGCAGCTATACCATGCTGAGTGCTGCTTTAGCACGGAATTCCACACTAAGCATTTCAAATACCAATGTGCATCACAACCTCAACAGGGCTGAGGATCCTGCTGTGCTTGGTGCTGAGCTGAGGCACAGAAGGCTGTGGATCTCAAATACCTGCATTCTTTCTCCATTCAGACACTCAGTTGCAAGTCTGTGTAAAGCATTTCTAGAACCAGCAAGAAAAAAGTAGTGTGTTTATATGAACGGTCAGGAGACAGCATTTCAAAAGTGAAATACTGAAAAACTCTTTTTGCATTCCAAAGGTGCTCAGCTTCGGTAAGAGCCCTATAACATAGCAGAATGACAGGAGATCTTGTTACCTTAATGACTTAACAAGGTACATTGGTTCTGATGAAGAAGAATATTATTTCTCCTGATATATGAGAAAGCAATATAGAAAACTGGAAAATGAGACAAGGAATCACTTGATACAAATAGTCTTCTGAAAATAAACAATGAACTATTTCTCAAAACTAACTGATTGGTTTCCTTCTGGCTGAAAATCAGTTCTACTTTCTTCCCATGCAGTCACAATCTTCTGTAATGCAAAATCTTCTATAATGCCAAATTCTGGCAAGGACTGATTTAAAATATCAGAAAAACATCTCAAACCAGAACAAAGTCCAGTAAAATTTAAAAGAACCACAAATGTTTGTTATATTATTTAGATTTAACCATACACAAACAAAAGACTAATTCAGACCATAAAGAGCTTACATGTCTTGGGAATTGAGACAGGGGAGGCAAATAAAATAGTGTGCAAAATTGCATTTCAGCAAGCTTGATCTCATACACTTGCTATTTTGAAAATACTAATTCTGTGTAACTCCAAAAAAGAAGAAAATAAAAATTCTGCTGACTGGACTAATTACCACTAGCAGATGAAGATGACATCTCTATATTGAAAAATAATACAAGTGCTAACTTGATATTTTCTTAATATAAATAAGCTTTCCAGAGATTTTGCACGTCTTTTTTCTCCCAAATCTTTCATATTAGTATATGTGTAAATTGTTTTTCTCTCAGTCTAAAGACAAAATATTGTAATTTCAGTTGATGTTCATCTCCATTCCGCTTTTTTAAACATAATATAATAGATTTATGTTGCATATTTAGCAGAGGTCTGATCTTCCACAGAGCTCAATATAAAATCTAGAAAATACTCCCTAAAGCATATTGTTTGCTTCTCAAAAGCAATTACTTCTAAGTAAACTGGTACATTTAAATTCTCATTAACAATCATTAAGAGTATAACTCCTAATTACTTCCTAAAAACATGAGGGAAAAAATGGGTCTGTGATAGGGAAGGAGGAATTGTGATAACCACAGTGCAGAGATAGAGGTGACATAGTAAAAACCCTATAGTAAACATTTTTTCCCCTAATGAAAAGTATGCTTAATTATGAATCTTGCACATTGAAGGAAATTTGACTCATAATAATCAGAAAAGATAGGGAGGCAAAAAGATGCTACAAAGTTACAACTTGTGAATAAAAGTACCACCTTTGAACATGTTACTTTTTCAAGTAATTGCACACAAACTTTATTTACATCCTAGCTTTTGCATACCTATTAAATATGGATCCCTCAAGCCTTACTTATTAGACTTTTAACACTATTTTATTAATTTTTCAGAGGTGCAAGTATAATCATTACAAGTACTCAAAATTAGCAGGAAATTTTACCAGAATTTGCAACCATATAGAGGAATAACATGCCTTTGGTGGACTGACCCTGCAGTTGCTGACAGCAACCTAGTGCTGTAGGCATATTTGAAATCTTACTTCTTTTTTCCCGTTGATCTGATGACATGAGTAGCAGTAGCTTATTGTCCATTACATGGCTCATGGAAATTTCAGGCCATTGTTCTTGTCATGCGTAGACTAACTGTAAATTTTTAGTGCAGGGAATTCAAAACATGGATGAAGTGCTAGAACTATTGTTATAGCATGCACTTCTTTATTGATACAGACTCCCTTTGCTTTTGGACTTCAGAGAGCTCTTTAACCCCAATGCATAATGGCCCAACTGACCAGCCCAGCTCTTTTGCTATTATTTTCTACAGCTATTTTATTATAACTTCTGTGCTGCAAGGGACAAGGAATGATACTTTATCCCTATCTTCAGCTGCACAGCCCAAGGAATGCAGGAAGCGTACAGGACTACATACCAAATGACCCTACCACTATGAATCCACACACTCCTGTTTGTTAGGACACCAGGCCTACAGAAACTGGGAGTCAACCAAGGTATCACAGCAGTCAATTGTTCCTTACCAGATCTCCATGTACACCTCAGAAAAACTGCTAAGCTCCAGCTGCAGCAAGTGCTACCACAGCTATGCAAGTGTTCTCTGTTCTTAAAGGAAAGCAAAGGATCTGGACTTTGTTCTTCCCAACATAACCACCATCTGCTTCTGCTGTTCTCTTTTAGTTGCTTGCAGCATTACCAATTGATCACCACCCATGCTTCCACAGCAAACGCCAAGCAGACTTTTTGACTGTAGTACTTCAGTTAATTCAACCAAAGCAGCATTGAGTTGAACTCCAAGACCCAAAATACTTTAAAATTTATTGACGACATTTCTTTCTCAGTTTCTGAAACTCCAAAAGACAATTATAATCTTTAACCTATGTGCCAAAAGCCTCTTTCAGTACCTAAGCATATCTCAGCATCTACAGCCTGGTTCACAAACTTCATACAACTCAGGTGTGGAACAGCAGCAACCATACATAGCTACATATAGCATTTTCCCCTGTTAATTAAAAATATACAGGAAGGGAAGAGATGCACAGCATATAATGAGAGTTGCTTTTGGTAATAATCCACTTTATAGCAACAGATAACAGTGTTACTATTTTGCTGTTTTCTTTTAGTCCAGATAAAATGTTTCCTCAGAGTTTTCTTTAACAGTCATGAGATTATCACAGTTGGTGCAACAGATGTTGTTCCCTAGGAAGAATGGCCTGATCCTGTAAAACCTGCTTTCTCATGTGCAGGCCCTTTGAAATCAGTGGGATTTATGTAAATAGGGATTTGCAGGATTAGGTTTACAGTCTAGAGAGTCTGCAGTACTTCAGTCATACGTGTTCTAGTTTCGTTGCCTGGGAACTCAATACACCAGAATAGCTTCTGAATAGCCCTTTAAAGAACATCCTTTACAGAAGAAGTATGAATCTGAATACAGTCCTTGAAACATGAATTCAGCATTAGGACTTTGAATTACTGTAAAACAACCCCTCCTGAACTAAATGAGATTCAAAGAGACCAGATGAGATCCATATTAACTTACAAAATGTCCCTCAAGAAAAATGTCCCTCACATCTACAAACCTGGGGAAGGGGAGAAAGATAAATCACAGGAATAAATCAAATAAATCAAAGGAATAAATTCTTTTTTTTGTTTTTCTCATTGTTCCTAAATGGAATACAACATTCTATAAATATATTTTCTTCTTCCAGCATCAAAACCCAGAGCTACAAGCATTCTGTATACAATAGCTTTGGGTTACTAAGGAGACAGAAGAGGAGAGATTGCTATTCAGCAATCAACAGACCTGTCTAGTGCAGGGGTTGCAAAACTGGTGCTATTGGCATTAGAGATGACATCCTACACCACCCCCTCCTCACACACACTCTTGGGTTCTCCTCACACAGCCCCTGCCCACTCCTCCCTAGCCCCATACCTCCCCTCTTCCCTCACCTCACCCATTCCCCACATCAGCACAAGTTGTAGCAGGAGCTGGGTTACTGCTGCAGTTTTCATTGGCAAGGAGGCACGAACAGCCCAGAGCCACCTAGCACTCAAATAATCCAAAAAATCAAAAGAAGCTGATGAGTGTGGACTGTCTGTGAAAACACTCTGTGAAGATATGAAATGCTAGCATATTTATTCATCACTGATGCCGTCCAAAGAAGCAGTTACTCTGCACTCAGGCAATGAGAAATATGTCAGCATGGCACTGGTGGGGCCTCATCTTGAATCCCGTGTTCAGTTTTGGGCTAATACAGCAAATACTTTGAGGTGCTGAAGCAAGTCCAGAGAAAGGGCAAAAGAGATTATGAAAGGTCTAGAGAAAAACTTTCATGAGGAGCAGTTGAGGGAGTTGATATTCTTTAGCCTGGAGGTAAAAAGGAGGGCAAGAAGAAACTTTAGTGCTCTCTCTGTAACCATCAGAAAGGAGATTGTAACCAGGTGGTTGTCGGCCTCTTCTCTCAAGGACACAGGGCAAGAGGAAATGGCCTCAAGTTGCACCAAGGGAAGTTTATATTGATTATTAGGAAATTGATTACCAGAAGAGGTGTCAAGCATTGGAACAGGCTGCCCAGGGAAGCAGTTGACCTGCTATCCCTGGAGGCATTGAAAAGAGGAATAGATATGGTGCTCAGGGATTAGTGGTGAACTTGGCATCACTAGATTACTGGTTGGATTTTCTGATTTTAGAGGTCTTTTCCAACTTAAGCAACTATAGTATTTCATGTGCCACTTTCAAAGAGGTAATGTGTTACCAGTGATAGAAAAAACAGCAACAAAATCCAAAGGCGCCTTTGTCAATAAGATGCATAATGACTTGCAAGTGTACCAAACAGCATGCACTCAGACTGGAAATTTCATATTAAACACCTCAGGACAGACACAGTCAAATGGATATATTATTATTGGAAAATAAAATACACATATAACAGGGACAAGTTCAAATTAATCTGTTATAGCTACTCCAATGG
The DNA here is from genome assembly GCA_037013685.1 of Acridotheres tristis. Taxonomy (NCBI): domain Eukaryota; kingdom Metazoa; phylum Chordata; class Aves; order Passeriformes; family Sturnidae; genus Acridotheres; species Acridotheres tristis. Next base: position 48,603,538 of record CM072919.1, on the reverse strand, counting down.
GCAAATTTTTCCAGAATAGATTGACATAATCCTATAGGGAACCCAAAGGAGCAGTTTACCTGAAAGCACATGAAGATTCCCTATGAATGCAATTTTGTTGCTTTCAGGACCCACATGAGCTTCCTCAGACCTCACCATGATGTCTCTGGTTTTCACTGTGTTGTTACAACATGTAGGCAAACTTCGGCAGAATCAAATTTTAAAATTGTAGAGTCTTTTTGCAGCTTTTGTGCCTGTGTAGATTAATCATTAAATTCTGTTCCATTCATTTTGACACCTGTTTCCAGGGCATTTATCCTGAAAACCAAAGACTTTGTAAAACGTTTGCTAAAGCTGTTACTAATCACTTTTTCCAAAAAACCCAGAACTATCACTACTCAGCAGTCACATCCACATAATCTCATACTGCCACTTTATAAGGTCTCAACTGCACTTTCTGGTCTCTGACAAAGGTGCCTGTCGATGGCAAGAGAAGTGTCATGAGCACAGAGAAGACAGAATCTCATTATACGGTAACATAGAATTTAAGAAAATATCTATGTATAGCCCTCTCTGTAGGTTCCTCACCAGATGGAATAGGGAGTTCTGTGTTAATGCTCATCCTGCTGTGAAACACGTCAGCAAGCCCAAGTTACCAACAATATGACTTATATTCTGACAAGGTCAAACTGGCTGGACTATATTTAAAACACTTTTATCTTACTGCAGTAGGATAATGTGTTCTAAGACTATATACCACAGGAACATAAGACTCTTCTGCTGATTTAAACCAGTCTCAGAAGCTTATGCTCTGTGCCATGCTTCAGGTTAATTACAACTGAACAATGCAGAAGAACAGCACAGAACTCTAACACAGCACCAAGTGAATTAGTCTGGCCTGTTGATCAAAGACTAAGCAGACTTTGTCCAGAAAAGCAATTAAAAAGCTGCAAAAATCTGAGAGAAGGTTTGTGTGATTTTAGTTGCTCATCATTTGTGAAGTCAAAACTCAGAAAAGGAAGAAATGGGACTAATGCATTAGCACCATTGAACCCTGAAATTAGAAAGAATATCAAATGATCATCTGAACTACTTCTCTGCCAGATCAGGTTTAGGTATGTTATCTTGGTCTATGCTCCCTAAACCTGTCCTTGGTCAAAAAACCACCACCCTCATCATTAGAAAGACATTGAATTTATTTCTTGAGCATATTCTTAACTGATGAAATGTTGAGTCTTTATTTCTTGATCTACCTATAAGGAAGGTTAATCAGAAAATTAGAAAGTTTCTGGCTACCTCCAAGTAACCCACACTTTTTTCCTCATGTACATGGAGCAACCAAAACTAGACAGCATTGAAAACCATTACTACTTCATTCAGTTGGATGCAATTAGTAGTGTGTAAGTCCTTCCAACAATTATTGCAACTTCATTCTAGGACTTGGTTCACACCACTGAATGATCAGTATAAGTATTTGACTCTATGATGGTCCTCACCCTGAACCTTAATTACATCTTTGAATGCACATTCTTTGTGCCACATAAATATTGAAGGACAAACAACAGATTAATTGCTGGCCCTAATGCTGTGTTTGTGAGTGCTAAGAAGCCATTCCAAATGTTCCAAAAAGGATTAATGCAGTATAACAAGTCTATTTAATTACTGAAAGACCAGTGATCCTCATTTTACTATAAGCAGCTTTTCCTTTATTTGAAGGTTGTAAATAGAACAGAAATCACTACAGGACAACTATAATTCTTGTCCCAGCATATTCAAGTTATATCCACAATATAGTGAAAAAATAAAATGAAAGGCCAAGAAGGACTACATACACACATTGCATTTGTGTCTGACAAAGCAAGATCAGCATACGTTTTAAAATACACCAGAACTCACTATAAAGTGCAAAAAAACAATTTTATGTTCTAAGTAACAATTTGATATGTTTTCTTAACTTAAAAAAAAAGGCATCAATTATGCCAGTTAAAGTAATTACACATAGCTTTAAAACTAATTCCCTTGGGTTTAATAAAACCAACTAAGTCTGTGGCCCTACAACGTAAGCCTCTACAAATGACTGAACTGCAGCCTGCAAACTCAGCTATGAATGTGTATATGGCAAAATTACAACCTGATATCCTTTAAATTCTATGGCTGAATCCAAAAGTCCAATCAATTTTTCAATTCTCTTTTCTGCACAAGCTAGTTATTCTTTAACTGGAAGTTAAACAATAGAATAACTTTTGATGTTAACCCTTGTTTTGCTGTAAACTGCACTGTTTCAGTATCAGCTGGAAAAATGCATGGACACACTTCATTTTTGTAAATTATTGCATCTTCCCTCTCTGAGAAGCAGATGCAGTAATTTTGTAGGTGTTGGTATGGCTATCTGGTTACCAACCCTGAAATATCATCATAAAGGAGGGAATAAGAAAAGCAGTGACTGAAGGAGTAACAGTAGATGCCATACTAGGTCCAAAAAACACAGGTTACTAATTACTTAGGAGCATTTCACTACAATCACTTGGAGCTCCAGGCAAAGCTAGGCCCTCTAAGACACAATCCTGGACTGAGTCCCTACAAACCAATGGTGTGCCCATCAGCTGCCTCACAAATCAGACTTGTCCTAGTCAGGAAGATGAAACAGGATGGCCAGCATATTCCAGACACAGGTACACTGTTACATTAGCTTGGGTTTCATCCCACACTTCACCGAATTCCTGGCCATCCATCCTGAGCTTCAAATGACAGTGCAGGAACTTTGGTGTTCAAGTGGCCCACTTGAATGGAAACCTGTGATGAGAGCAGAGAGAAGGATGGGAAAGCAGACTGAGCTCATAGGCCACCCCTGCAGGCACTGCAGATGCCTTCTTTGTGGTTGAATATTGATGAACAGCCATACAATTGTCCCATAATGAGTGTTTCTTTTATCTTTCTGACTGGAGTATATTTTTGCTTCACTGTGACAGGGCAGGGCAACTCAGAGAGCTGTCTGTGCCATGTCCATGTCCCATCCCCAAGGGCCAGCCCTGCCCAAAGCTCCCGCTGAATGAAGCAGGGGTGGCAGGAGGAGTGCTGCTGCCCGAGCCCTGGTCTCTTTGAGGGACCAGCCTGCTGTAAGGTTTCGCCCTGACACCCTCTCCCATGGAGCAGTACCACCGCAGGGCTTGCAGGCAAGGAATGCTTCGTGCCCGCCCTCCCTGCTTGGGCAAGTTTCTTCTGTCTGGGCATGAGAAAACTGGGTACAACATTTCTTTATGACACAGAGCCCTTCCTGGGGGCTGGGCACCAGCACATGGGTTTTGCTTGCAGTGGAATACAGGAATCTTTTAGCCTGTACTTATCTCAGTATTTATCACAACACTCACTGGGCCAGCAATGAAGTGGTGTTCTCTCTCCCCAGGTCCAGAGACACAGATATTAATTAACTTGCCTGCAGTCACACAGGGAGATAACGGCAGGGCTGGGGACCAGGGACAAGGATTTTGAAGTCCTTGTAACTAAACATTGAGTCATACTTTACATTGTCATCACAGCGATAGCATTCAAGTTCCGCACACCAGCATTCCCACTCTCTTCCTTCAGAGGAACTATGTAACTGCAATTGGAAATCACACCTAGCTTACAGAGTTTCACACAGAAAGAAAAGGTTTCATCATATACAAGTACATAGGAATAACGTATGTAAACATACCGGCTGATTTCTTTTTCTTGAAAGAAGCAAAAAAGTTTAAGTTTACAAAGAAATCAGGTGTACTGCAGAAATACAAACCTGCTCATGTGCTGTGGAAGTCAGTGCACAGTGCTGTGGAAGAATATGGGGCTTAAATTATGTAAATTCAATTGAATAAATCCACTCGTGAGCAGAGTCTAAGCTAAGGACTTAAAATAAGAACATACCAATTATCTGATGACCACAGGAATACAAATTTACTTGTTCTATAACTTTACCAGTACTAACCTACAAGCTTTCTTAACCTACCCACAGTTTTTAGACATATCCAGCCATTGATTTTGAAAGGTGCTACTTCCTAAAACACTGTCACAATGCAGAGTGTGATTAGACTTAATATTCATTTAAAAAATACAAACTGTCCTAGCAGTCAAATAGTTGGTAGTTATGAGAAGCACAAAATCTGCATCAAGAAGCTATATTAGCATCTGAGATACTGACAGCAGGCAGCCTGTCACGGTAAAGGCACCAATGACTGTCCCCCACCAAGAATAATTCTTAAGGACAAGTAGTTTCCACTAGAAATAATGCATTTTACTTTTTTCTTTTACAGAAGTCATGTAAAGATCATTCTTTCTCCCTTCTACTAAGTTTAGATACTGCATCAAGCATAGTGTTTAAAGTCCTTTGCTTTAGAAATCATGGCTGCTCTTGAACACAGACTAGGTCTTTAGAAATCAACAGTTTTGTTCATGATATTGACTGGAAACACTCCTCCATTTCGTGCCAAAAAATTATTTTAATCACTCTTGTGTCCTAAAAATTGAAATGGTGTGCATACTCATTAGATTTTCAGCACAAAATATTTTCAAAGCAGAACTTTCTTCCCAGCACATCCCACTCAAACAAAGCTTGCAGTGAAATGGGATTGACTAAGATGGATGGTGTTTGCCTTGAAAAAAGTAGTGGCCCAGTGCACCCCAACATAACAGAAATGCACAGCAGCCTGAGAGAGGATGGAGTTTTCCTCCAGCTCCCAGAAATTCCTTCACTACCTCTTCTATTATGAAGGGCAATTTTTCCCCCTCACTGTCAGCAGACAATAGGTGGTGACATCAGGAGCACTTCCAAAAGAGGATACAGACACTCTGGAGGGACACTGAAAACCCACTGGGGGGTAAATACGGGGCCGAGGTCTTCTTGTCAGCAGCTACCACAAAGAAGAGGAGGAAGTGGCATGGCCACTGAACAATGGAGATGTCAAGCAGTTCACAGCCATTTCATGACCCAGACAAACCAAGGTCAAGACATTCAGGTAGCAATTTGAAGTGGGCATGAGTTACAGCACAAATGAATTGTTTTAACGAATCAGCTTTGGTCAATTAAACCTAACAAGATGTGTTGCATCACATAGCGGGGTTCTTGACACTAAGGCCAGGAGCTGAGGCCTGCCTCATAAAACACATCTTTTAACGTGGCATAACAAATTTAAGGTAATCTGTCTAGAAATTGCAGATGTTAGAGTAACTTGTCCTGATCAGGAGAAATTCTCACACTTTTAAATCCGGGACACTAGAGTGGTTATCTCTTCAAAAAGTCAGACAGCATTTTCAGTGGCATTACTCAAGCAATGGATAGATGATGCTCTAGGAAGTATATTTGCTCTCACTCAGACACAATGCGCATCCATCATATTCTTCTAAGCATTTCCCTGTTAGCCACTTCATAAAAAACACAGAAAATGGTTTGGCTTTTTAGCCCAATGCAATTCACAAGCAAAAAAATATACTCTGGGAATATTTTAATTTCATTTAATTTCTAGAGGAATAGAGTTTGTAATTACTGAATTCTAAAGCATGCACATTGTTTTTGTTCTATTTTAAAGAAAACTATGTAAATCTCATGACACCTTAGAACACAACTTATGAAGGATATGGCAAGGAAAGTGTCTGGAAATTAAAATACAATGCTAGGTTTAAGATAAATAGATAACCATCTTTCAGTTGTTTAAATCGATCCTTTATGAAAAGATGTGTAGTAACACAAGTTAATACTGCTTAGAGATCAAGAAGTCAAATACGTAAACAATTTGTTCAAAACATAGATACTTAAAATTACCAATTGTTAAATAATTCCAAACAATATAGAATATACTTACCTGTGCACACCATTTGCCTCCAACAAACACAGAATTTTTTTCCTAATTTCTCGACAGCCACACCAAGTTTCTCAGAGTTCACTACCTGTTCATTTTTGCATTTTTCTTTCCTGTTCACTTTCTAAGGTAGAAAAGGGGAACTGTTTTTATCAATTTCCATATGTATTTTTTTCAGAGGGGAAATAATAAAAAGCCCACTCAAAGCCACAGGGATGTCTTTAGTGAAGGTGCCTCTATGGAAGTACCTTGGGAAATTTAACATGCCCCTTCCACTCTGGAGATGAGCAGTTACTTAATAAAAAAGTGCAAGGTTTCACTGAGAGAAAAGAGCACAATGATTGAAGGGGATACAGCTAAGCTTTCACACCATGCCACATCACAATAACATCTCGTTATTTTAATTCTTTTTCTTGGAGTAAAAACAAAGAAACATACATGTAATTTAAAAATTCCAAACGCCACAGACAGACAAATTAAAATTACTCCAAGGTTCTTATAATTTTAAGTCACCTTTCTGACTTGAAGAGGGATCTCATATAAAGTGGAATGTAACACACAAGAGTCATAGGGCATGAAGGCAAAAGCTCTGGTCCTCAGGCTATCTAAAAACATTTGAAACACTGTTATTGATAAACACACTTTAGACTATCAGCCCTTTCTCAAAATGCCTCCAAACACTAAGTCTGAAGTGCCCATCTCCCACCACTCTTTTTGGGAGTGGAGGGGAGGGGGGGCGAGCGGAATAGAGCAAAAATCACATTCCACTTTTGATGTTCTCAAGAAACAGCTAAAGAAATATATTTATTTAAAATTTAAAAAGCAAAAAATACTTCAGAAAAGGCAAGAATCCTCCTCAGAGGAGAACTGGGGGGACAGCACAAGTAATCCTTTTGTCAATAAAAAACATGGTGAGGGGAAAATATAAACAATTACCTAGAGGAATGCTTCCAGGTTCACACACAACTCACTGCTACAAAACAGTACAATAGACACACCAAAATGTACTCTGCTTTCTCTAAGACAAACCTAATAATCTGAGATTTACTTCCCTTTTACTTTTAGCTTCTGAGACTTTGAAATGTCTTGTAATCCAGGTTTGAATGCCAGGGTTTTAGCAAGAAGTTCTAAAAATCCCACCAGAGTTTAAAATTACAAACATAAAAAAGAGATACAGAGTAAAATCATTAAACCTCCCTATAATGAATGACATCTTGTTTGACACCTGTCAAACAAACTGAATAGTAACGGAGACTTTCTTCCCTTTTCACATTTACTTAGTATATGTAAAGTAGCAGTTCATAAGGAGCCGCCTTCACCCCACAATGGAAGAAGCCACCCTATTCAGTTAAGATAGCCATTTAACGTGATTTTAAGATCATCCTAGTACAAGCAATTACATCAAAGAAACATTTCACCTTGCTGTTGAGACTGGAAAGTAACACTTCGGGAAACGTCTTGAATTACCATGCTTGGCATTGTGGACCACCATTTCAGAGAGCCACCTGTCCTTGACATGACTATGCTACTACACTAGGAGCAGGGAAAAGGAGAAGGAGGAGAAGCAGGGGGAAAAAGGAAAACTAGATAAAGAATCAGAGAAACAGACTTGACAGCAACCTCATGCAATTAACTTTAAAAACCTGCAGAGGCATTTAGAACTTAATTATTTTAATGAAGTTTTCATAGTAAGAGTGAATTTAGTATGCATGAAAATTTAAGAAAGATAAAACATAAAACTCTGCTTTAAACTGAGGTATTTCCTTTATTAATTAGTGGTCTTGTATATAGTTTAGAAGAATCCTTTGTACACAGTATTATTTCTGTCTGAAAGTACCATGAAGCAAGGCTTTTCTGATTCCTTTTCTATTCTTTACATTATTGCTTCTTGTTTGAACTAAATGTCATTCATAAATTAATAGTGACCTCTACATTTTCAAGTAGTTGAAAAGGATTTATTTAAACTTCAGTTTCTTTTATCATAAACACGATTGATGTTATTTAACCCTGTGCAAATTACTCAGTGTATCAGGTGAGAAAAATCAGAATGAGGTAAATGTTCCTTCCTGAAATGCACATAAATTTAATTCCTATTAACGGAAAATTCCCTTTTCTTTTTTCATGAACCTGTCATGTGACCAGCATTCCTGGTCTGAAGAAAACTTTTTTAAATTAAAAAGAATAAAATTAAACATTTTGAATTCTTCAGACCTACTATCTGAATGTTAGTTCACACATAAATGTTCTGAAAAAAAATGAAAATTGCTAAGCAGCCTTTCAAAATGTTTCAGTATCCTACATCTTCATAAACAAAGTAATTATAATAATTAATTTTGAAAAATTATTACATCCATATATACACTGAATTAACCTTCATTTCTTAATGGCAAGTGTCTCTCTTGCCTTTTCAGTATAATAGAGACAGTCAAGAAAATAGTTATCCAAAATTTTACATTAGAAAATTAGAAAATAATACAATGTCTTTTTCAGTTGACACAAAAAAGTGGGTTTTAATTTTTTTTTTAATTATTTTTTTTCTGCATGCTACAGCAGACTGGAATTGTCCAGAGCAATTCAGTTTTAAAAAGGTTGATTATTCCCTATGAGATTTTTAAACTACTCAAAGCTCTTCTCATACTTGAGCAGATAAAATAGAAACTCACACTTCTGGTTCTGCATTGACTGGCTTTCTGATTCAAAATTGACATTTAGTGCAGGGGATCACATGCCATTTGACTGTGCAAGATGCAAGGTCCTAGAGCATACAGAAGCCTGTATATTTCCTGCTGTTCCTGCTGTAACTCATAATTTGCTGCATAAACTCCCAACAAATCAGCTTGCACACTGACATATCCTTTTGCAAAACAGGTAAAATGTTCTACTCTGTGTTCCCAGGTAAAGTATTCAGAAGGAGGCAAATTGTTAAGGTTAAAAGGAATAGAAACAATCAGCAAATGGTTGATTCATCTAAGCCCATTGCTTTTTAATTAATTGTATGTGGAAACATCAGTGCACACAAAAAATCAAACTCTCATCTGGGTAGTGTGATATTTAGGCATATGACCATAATACGACTTAACCAGGAACTGCTCAAAACATTATTTTGAGTGTGATTTTAAGTGGAATTTCATGTAGTCTCAGCAAAATAGCCAAAATAATTTTATTATAATTTTAAAATATGAACAGAATGGCTACACAATAAATTTTCTCTAAATACAGAATGAAAACTAAAACTTAGTATGAAAACTACTATGCAAACCTCTTTCAAAATTTCAGCTCCCTATAGACATAAATTCACAAAATTCAAAAAGTTTTTTAAAAGATCAAGCCACTGATAAACCCATCCAGTCCTGCAATTCACACATATCACGTTAAAAGAAGCATTACAATTTCTTCTGGATGAGGGCACATTTTTCAAGTAAGACAAGGCACACATTGCCAGGACTGTCTGAATTGAGTAAGTGATATCCCCACTTGGCTAGGCACTGCCAGTTTGCTGGCATTAAACTAAGTGCAAGAGAGTTTCAGCTCGATGCGGCGGCAGCACCCTGCACCCCAGCTGAGGTTATCTGCAAGCTCGCTTTTTAGGAGAGTGGGCACCACATTGGGGTGTGCCCATGCCCCCTACCACGTCCCCCCAGCAGGGCATGGCACCTGCAGCAGGGCAGGGCACTGCCAGTCTCCCCAGCACAGGGCCAGCTCAGCACCACAGTCCTGCACTCAAAATTCTTCCCTTGGGTGGCAAGTGCCCTCACTCTTCTCTCATATTTCTCTTGTTTTTCCTTTTTTTTCCTGGCCGACCACCCCACTCCAATCCTCAAGGAACAGAACACAGTCTAGCAACTCAGGGACTCACATAGGCCAGGCTTCCTTCTGTGCAGCCCTTTGGGTAGAGCTGCTAATCCTTCTTATTAATTAATGAGATAATAGCGGTTAACCGGAAAGCAATATTAATGTTAACTATCTAGAAAACTTCCAACAGAAATTATTTATTCTTTTTGACAATTTCCCGGTAACAAAGTCACATAGCTGGAGCTGTGGTAGCACCTTGATGGTGTAAGAAGTTAAAAAACAAAGAGTGCCTCAACACTAAAGGACTAAGGACATCTGCATCTATTTTCTTCCCCACTCCCAAGATAGTTTAAAAGATCCTCTCCTCCTCTGACTCCAGAGTTTATTAACAGCTGGGAACGTGGGCTCCCCCAATTATATCACCCTTACACAAGGACAAAGGAGAGTGTAAACAGTAACATGACTGATAGAGAAATGTACTCTGAAAGACATATTCACTAAAAACACTTAAATATCTTAACATTTACATGTACCTCTGCTTCAGTTCTTTAAACTCTCAAAGCATTTCCCAAGGTGTACTATACTTCATTCAGAATATGCTGAATTACCTATAAATCAAACATCAAGTTTGCATTTCATTTATGCTGCAAAAAAAAAAAAAAGTAGCAGAGATGATGAGGGAATTCAGAATTCTTCAGACAAGGCACACTGCTATAGATATTTTATGATTTAGGAAAAAAATAAGGCAATTTTTAGCTTTTTTTAAAATTAGTCTCTGTAAGAGTAAGTAAAACATCTATTTGAAGGGGAGATTTATATTATCTTGGTTCTGTTGCAGCAAACAAGTACTGCAGCTTTCATTCACTGATTGTCAAAAACTTTCCAATGTGCCCACTGCAATGCGGATGCCAACCAACGAATCAAAGGCATTCAGCAACTAGACAAAGAGGGTCTGATGCCAACCTCGGTGCCACTGGCAACCATTATTGGCATCAAGCACATTGTCTGCCTTTTTTTTCCCCTCTCCTGGCACTCGACAAACAAAATGGCGGTTCTTGTAGCAACGGGAACACAGCAAAAGCGCTGCGCTGAATCAAATACCATCAAATGATTTTATGGACTGAAATGCATTTCATACCAAATGATAGACACTCGCTGATGCTGAGAGAAAAAAATTTAAGAGAAAAAAAAAAAGGACAATTCTGTCAATAGAAACGATGTCACACCATTTTCAAGTTTGGGTTTTATAAACAGATGCCCCTGATACACACAACAAGCAGAGCCCCATAGAAGCATGTTGTGATTAAGGATTATTTTGATGTTAAACATTGATAACAGTGATACTTCACATTTTCTTACTCAATTTCAGTCAAAGGAGCAGCATTGCAACCTATGCCAATCCTCTTTTTTTTCTTTTCTTTTTTTTTGTTTTTTTTAAGAGTATAGCAGAAAGTGAATAGAGGGGAAAACAGATGCTGAATTTTGAGATGAGCGAAAAGTCGCATCTGAGGAAGTTCATCAATGATAGAACTTCATAGATCAGTCCTTATTTCTTCTTTCAAGGCAGACATGGAAATAGAAGCTCTTTTTGTTAAGAACTGAAAAGATTATTGACACTTCTAGATCTGGAAATTGTCAATATATTGTAACATTACTCTGCACTGCAATGCGGATGCCAACCAACAAATCACAGACATCCTAGGCTAAACAAAGAAGGTCTGATGCCAATCCTGGTGCCACTGGCAACCATCACTGGCACTCGAACTATCCTTCCTCCTCTTTTTTCCCCCTAATCTTCTATTTTAAAGCAACAAAAAAGCAAAGTACTTGGCCCTTTTATTCATTTTATGTGCTAATTCCTTCTTCATATTTTGTTCAGGGATTTAATTGTTTCTATGTTTCTACTTAGTTTTTACATGGTGCTATTAGGCATGTTTATATGTTCTGAAAGATAAATAAAAAGCAAAACGGCATACGTGTTATGCAGCATTTTGGTTGACTTAATGCATATCTTTCACAAAGCCTGGCACTCTCAATCACGTACACTACAAAGTGCCACAATTAACCTGCTTTCAATGAGTATAGATAATCAAAGTTTGATAAAATGGAAAAAAATAACATAGCTTAATACGATTTCTTCAAGAAGAGAGCCAACAGATGTTAATGGAAGATTTACAGTAAAGCAGTGAGACATACAAAATACATGCAGTTAGCAATAAACAAAAGGGTCTTCTAAGAGTAACTTGGTATATAGAAATTAGACAGTTTCATTTTCAGTATATCCTCAAAGTAGCATTGTGTAACTTTGAAAGTTGTATTACAGCATGCTTAACTTCCTCATTTCCAATTAGACAAAAGTGTTCTAAATAAACTTATATTTTCAATACATTTAAATCAATAAAATCAGCTATGCCCTGCAATTCTTTTTCCCACTTCAAGTTACTGCCTTTCAACAACTTATAAGTCAACAGTGTGTTAAGAGTACTATGACCCCAGTTTCTTTGGCTCAAGAGCTACTTAAACTGTTTTGCCTCCCTTTGTAGTTTTGACTTTTAGAGACAGGTAAATCCATAGAATTAATCAGTAAGCCATGACTTACGTTATATGCATTCAAAATATAATTTGATATTTTTTCCACAAGAGGAGTTTAAAGGTACAAATTAATTGTAATTAAGCTACTTTGTTTCATGCTATCAAAGAAATCTTTCTTCCGATATTATTTGGGATCAGATTTACCAGACTCCGCAGCTACTTAAAGTCGCTGAAAATACCTAAATGTGTCTACTGCTCTGGAGAGACAAAAACTCAAAAAAATACTAGTGAGGGGGAAGAAAAAGCCGATTTCTTTTCCCATAACAAATATTCAACAAAAAGGAACCTGATATATACGTTCACGAAAACAGTTCTTCATTTGCACGAGTAAATGCTAAAGGAGAATTCACTTAAAACAGAAATATTTCATTGTGTATCTCTCCTCTTAAAGAATAAGAATACACCAAATGAAGACAAGCAATTTTACTTTTTAGTTACTAACAAAATCATTTCAATTTGTTTTCCAGTTAAATCCCATAGTTATTTACTGAGCATCAGATAACAGCCGGCCATCTGCCCTTCTGCAGGCCATTTCTAACTACTACCAGGCCAAGTTGTGAAATGGCCCACCATCTGCAGATGGTCAAACTTTCCCTTGTTGAGATCTGTGGCTAAAAAAGAAATGCATTTTTGTTGCTGATCAGCAGCATTACAAAGACACTTAGAAGATGGTATCATTACCAGAAAGAACCAAAATGACCCTTAGAGAGAAAAGGTATTTCAGAAGGCTTAGTATCAGAGAGGAAAAAAAAACCAAAAAAAACAAAACAAACAAAAAAAAGCTAACAAATAAACAAAAAAAACCTTTATCAACTTACAGCCAATTACAATTTTAGGGAATCTGCCTAATGGTATTGTTATTGAATATCCAATATATGAAATATGGCCAGTAGGTTTTCCCCCTGACACATGATTATCAGAAGATATGATTTTATTTGCATTCTGTAATATTAAGTTTAAGAAGCTTTTCCATAGAGCTCCTGCAATTTTCCACATTTCAATTACCTTCCAATTAAAGGTATATGAGTGTGATTAAGAAAATACACTCTTCATAAAAATTTCTCAAAATGCTATGAGCTGGATCTTTGCTTTAAAGCTCAGATAGATAAGATGAGCTAATGATGTAAAATATGAATAAAACATTACATATTGTATACTGCAATTCTGATTCTACTTCGCATTTACAAGAGATATAGCCACGATAAAGTGTTTTCAAGCTTTGTTTCATAGGTATGAGAAAGTCTACAATTGCTCTTCAATGTGATAGCAGAGTCATCAGTTTAAGGATTACTTCTTGATTATTTATAACTAAAAAGACAATCATAAATATTTGTAGTATTTATTGTGACTATACAATTGCATATACCTGCATCTATTCTTAATAGTACTGGGGTGGGGGTTTTGTTTTGTTTTTCTTTAAAAACACAACTTGAAAAAAATAATGTTTTCTGAAGTCACAACTATGTACTGCCACTTTTTCACAAAAAGTAAAAGGCAACTTCAGTGGAATGAAAGTACTGCCTTGGTATGTGTCTCTCTCTTTTGAAAGAGGCACGTATGTCAAATATGCATATCACACAGGTCTGCAGGAATGTGTGTGTGTTTAAGTATATTCGTATGCTGATTTACAAATGTATATGTAGCCACACTACATCCATAGACCACAGAAAAATGTTTCACTGGAAGCCAGCCCACAGGGGAAACAGGGCTACTTGGAGTCAGAGTCTGACATACTAACATAGAAACATGACAATCTGCTTCCTACCTTGCTCCTGCACGTAGTATGCCAAAAACAAATCAAGCTCCTTTACTGATACTGTTATGTGATGTGGCTGGACGCAAAGTGCTGGATTTGTGCAATGTGGGGATTTCATGAGACGTTCTCCATCCGTACTTTCCAAGGGGATGCCTTTGAACAGGATCACCATGACTAGATCCAGACGCCAGACTTTGTCAGCCTGTCGCAGGCAATCGATTCTCCTAATCTTGCCCTTCTGGTCAGGATTGGACAATACACAGCATGGGTGCTTCTTCCCAGTAACTGTGAGCACAAAATCCTCCCGGAACTCTTGGCGAATATCTTTGCGCAGCTTGGCCAGGAGCCTGGATGCCCACTTCTGTTTAATTTCAGGCTTTTCACTAAGTAGCTCATCTTTGACTGCTCTTTCCTCATCCTTTGACATTCGTTTCTCATGTTTTTTAAAGTACTTGCGTTTTCGAGCCTGAAGATTGAACCAAGTGTAGGCAATTGCACGGACATGTGGAAGAAGTGCCTCAATGAACGGGTGAAATTCATCCTGTGGAAAGAAGTGAAGGAAAAAAAAAGAAGAGAACAAGAAAACTCAAAGTCAGCAAGTTCTCATAACCAAAGCAGTATCAAGAAACGTTTCTGAAAATCTTTAAGTGAAATATGAGACAAAGAGAATAAACACTTAAAATTTAGGCAAATTTCTGCATAACACCTTTTATGAAATTATTACTGTCGTCAGGCAACAGACAAAAAGTGCAGAGAGAATCACATTTTTTTCCCATATTTCATTCTTTGAAAGAACCATGTGAAAATTTTATTTTGTACTCCTCCCCTCATTCCATCCCACAACACTGCAGAGAAAACATAATTTAAGAGATGCTACCGAGATGTTTTGTTCCTAACATTTAAATATTTGAGTGAACAGCTAGCATCAAGAAAAGTACCATTGCACAAAGAGGATGCTACACTGTTTTAAAAAATCTGAGCAGAAATGTTCAGAAGGCTGAGGCAAATGCCACACTTCATTTCTCTTCTCTGTGGCACAGAAACACAAAGCATATACATGCTCAGTGTAATGCCACACAGTTCCCGCTTTTGGAGCATGCTCTCAGCAAGAGACTGCTGGTGGCACAAAGAGCATGCGCCATTAAACTTGATCCATTTTCTTATCAAACGTCCAACATTCCAGCACTGAAACAGCACCATTCCAGTGGTGGTAACTAGAGAAACCAGTATACAGTAAGGAAAAGCAGGCAAAAGACACATCTTGTCATATACAAATCTTGAACAGAATCTTCTGTACTTTCAGCTCTTCTCGCTTCCCTCCCACCATCCCCAAACTCTGTAAAATTTAGACTTTATGAAGGTGAGAACAAAAATTACATTTATGTCCTTCCAGCAGTTCCACTGTGAATTTTGAAGCCCCATAGAGTCAGTTAATTTGTTAACCGATCACATGAATGTGGCAATTATTCTAAACCCCTTAAAAATCAATCTGAGGTGTACAATGAAAAAATGGCAACTTGGCACAAACTTTGCATTCTTTGTCTTTCTGCATGCTGTGGCAAAAAGACATTACGAGTCCACCGCTGGTCCAATGCTGCTTTTGTGAAATCCATGCAATTTATTTACAGTTTCAAAATATCCCTTTCTGTTGTCTGGCTTCACCTGCAAATTCTTATCTTCTGCCTAGCAGCAATATGGATTGCATTAAGGAGGTAATGCTTAGCTGTTGTCTACAAGCACATCCTATAGCAATTAAATTAATTTGGTTTGTCTGCTTAAAGTACCATCCTACACATCCATGTTAATATCTAAATAGACCTTCTCCAAAAACTTATTTTCCATTAACAAGTCTGCTGTTTAAAACACTGCAATCTGCTTATCAAACATTACTGTATTCTGGGTTGAAAGGGAGACCTTACGGGAGGTATCTTTCTTCCTGAGTTCAGGGATATTTGGTTTTAAATACCACGCAGATTGCTCATCATACTTAGTGGCACAGTGCAATCAAACTAAAATTGAACCTTTTTTATGCAATTATATTCAAGAATACAATTAACAAACTACTATTTTAGTTACGCTGCTAGACAAGGAATGAATTATGTTTAATCAATAGGCTGATTAACTCCATTAGGTAAAAATGATGAAAGTATAACTAATGGTCTCAATTATAGAGTGCAGACTGTGAAGCTTCAGGCAAAGAATTCCATGTTTAAATCTTTGAATTTCAAACAAACTTCAAAATTTCCTGAATGTTGCAAAACCCACTAGATCTAGTTACCTCTCTTCCCTAACCATCCTTGAATCAAACAGAAAACAACAGAAAAGTTATAAGCAGTTCACCTATGATCATGTTAACTTCATAGGGAAAAAAAATACGTGAAGGGGGAAAAAAAAAGGAAAAAAAAAAACCAGAGAGGCAATATAGGAAGATACTCCAGGATATAAACAATTTCATTACATTATGATGCTTGACAAAGACCTACAAAGACAACAATTAAACTGATTAGTAGTTTCCAGCACAGATTTGAACAATTCTGATACTATACTGGCACATAAAACTAGGCCGTGGAAAGAGTTAAACCACAATCTGTTCTTTGTGTGGGAAGGCAGCACTGCTCTGAGCAACCACAGCCTATGATAAGACTTTCCTATCTTCATATGCTTTCTGATGCCATGCTTTTTTCCCTTTCAATTGTAGCTACTAAAGAAAGTTTTTTTTCCTCTTACAGAAGTCATCTTAATTTAAGTATTCAAATTTTTTTTTAATTAATGGAAGCATAAAGGCTCTACAGTGTTAAATCTTTGTAATTCATTTCAGGCTGAATAAAACAGATTTACTATAGATTTTGAAAATTCTAACAGCTGGGTCTAAAGGTGGGGTGAAGGCAGGTGGCTGAAGAGCTTTGGGAGAAATTAATTTTTGCCTCAATACAATGATTTCCCCTAAACAGCCTTTGGCATTTATAACTCCAAATGGAAATAAAGTAAACATGGACATACTCTACACTAGTACAATACTGCACATGTAGTTTCAATTTTGAAGAAGAGCATCATAAATTATTTCAGATTGACTATGCCTTGAGGTAACGCATATAGTATTAACAATAATAACCTATAACATTTTATATCTATGAAAATTTTATAGAGAATTTCACTGTTTAAATTACAGTAATACTAATTCTGTAGTAGTCAAATGTTTCCTTTTCAAAAAGAGGAGGGGAAAAAACCCAAAAACATACACACCAGAAACTCCAACCTTTTAAAAAACTGTCTTCAGGCTTTTCTTTCTCAGTATTGTTAAGCCCTAAAGATATAAATATAGGTGAAAAGTGTGGAGGAGAAACACAGCAAAGAACATCCTGTTTGAAAGCAATTTTATCAGATTTTTTGAGCTATTCATTGTGCACCTGGAGTACTTTCAAATGGAAATACCACTTGACATGGGGAAGTGCCCATAAAAATGATCCTAAATGGACATTTGCAATTAATCACACACATTCTCCATGGAATCTCCTAAAAAGATGCCTACAGAATTTTGGTTTTCCTCCTTAATATTCATATAGACAATAGTGAATTAATTTTTGTTTTTATGTGGCACCTGGTCAGGTGTCACAGTTGTTCTTGCAATTAAGTGATTTATAAAAGTAAGGTTTTCAAATGTCACTTCAAATAGCTCAGGTGAACAATTGTGCATTGGCAATTTAAATTAAAATGGAAGTTACTATATAATATCTATGAAGCTTGAAAAGAAAAGCTACGTAGAAAAGAAAGGAAAAAATCGCATTTGTTATATGACAATAGATAGGCCAAGTTTTCTTAATTGAAAAGGTAAAGAGGATATGCAGTGTTCTTCTCCTATCTTTCACTTTTAAAATTTGCATCAGTCCATGAAAGTTCAAACTGAGGACTGTACAATAAATACGGTGGGTAGAAGTATGGAATTTTTATACAGGAAACTTCATCTACTCAATTTCCTTGCATGGATTTTCTCATACCTAGTGAAACAACATATAGGAGCAAAAGAAAATACTACATATTCTGAGATTTTGGACTAGTGTAACATAAGAAGCCACGGCAAAAATATCACAAGAGAGCAAGCACTAAAAGGTATGCAGTAACTGCATCCTATTAGTGCCTCAGCAAGACAGATAAATGCAGTTACCACTCATTACAAAACATAAAGAGGTATATGGGAAGGAGAGGAAGGGAGCCCCCAAAATTAAATTGCATTTGGTAAGTTTTCTTCTACCTTAGAGTTATTTTCACCCACCAATCTTTGATTGTAAATGTGATGGGTAACACTGAAATTGCCAAGGTTTGTCTTAAAGCTGTACTTTGGATTTTAGACTTGTTACTAAAACGTGCTTCAGCGCTGTCTCGGCACAAACTGAACCACCACTTTCACAAATAGCTCTGTCCAAACAGGTGTTCTGTGTTTACTTTTACCAAAATACTTTCTTCTGAACATATAATACCACAGTCAATGTGCATTGCAAGAGTCCTAGAGACAGAGAATACAGTAAAGGGAACAATTTTGCAGTAATACTTTAATGTAGTTGCTACTGAAAGTGAGATCTTTTGCCTTAAACAAAAAAAGAATGCAAGGCATAAGTTCTCACTGCTGGCATTATTTTAATTTTTAATTTATGTAGAGAAAAAATTATTTATAACCAGCTCTTATCATTCCAAGCAGGTAGAAAAAAGATTACAAAGTAAAATCAATTTGCTGCAACTATGTTCCATGTATGTATCACCAAATGGGAACTGTCTCTGCATAGCACATGGTAGAGCATGATTGTAAAATATTATGGAGAAAGTATCAATGCACAAAAGCCAGGAACTGCTTTCTTGGATTAATGGCAGTAGAAGTACAATGTAGCATTTTTGTATAACCTGAAAGCCGTATTTTAACACAAATTTATAAAGAATGAGGAAACTTATTGCATCAATGAGTCTAAAAAGAAAATATAATGGGAAAAAAAAGTCATTAGAGCAGGAAAAAAGATACTTAATTACTGCTGTAAAAGAGGTGATTGTGAAAATCTGTGTCTCAAATGCAAAAAAAAATGCTTTCTTAAGTTGTCCTCTCAGGTTTATATTCTGAGGCAGAGGTCTTATTGCCTGTCAATAATTTCACACACTGGACAGCCTACACAGAATTAATTTTTCTAACCACAGATTCCACGCCGAGTAATTATTTCTATGTGTGTACCTGCAAGCACGTGCATATCTATTAGACAAAATGCTTCCTATGTTTGTCTTTTGAAGAAGAAATATCTCAATAACACTTTTTTTCCAGCTTTCTGCCACTGCAACTCACGTTTACTTACTGAAAATATCCATATCTAAGTCAATCACATTTAGATGCCAAACAAAATATAAACAATAAAAAATGTGTCAGCCAAAAAACTGCAGGACTGTGTCCAATCACTGAATAAGCCTTATCATTGTTTCCATCTTCAATAACAATTTATGAATACTTCAGGCCTTTCGAATTACAATGGTTTGCAACTGCGGAATAACTTAAATCACACTTATTTATTCACGGTGCAAATGTAAGCGCATCGTTGGCCTCTCTGCAGTAGCCTTGCAGCAGACATTACTTTCGCACATTTTCTGCTTCTTTAGCTATTTGTTGCGCCAATGTGGAAGCAGGCAGTTATCGCTTAATCAGTTGACATCACATCCTCCTAAGACAGACTTTCACGAAAGCTGAGAACTATCCCCGGGCTTTGCAGACCGGGTTTACCGTCCGAAACAGGCTCCGGTGCCCCGGCGGTCGCTCGCCGATACCGCACGCCGGGCGAGGACGCTCCAGGGCCACCCGGGGAACTTCCCAAACATGCTCCCGAAACCCCTTGGGTTTCAAAATCTGCGTTTTGCCGCTGCGGGGACCCCCGCTCGGGCTGCCCCCAGCCCTCCGCTCCGCTCTCCGCGCCGCGCCGCGCCGACCGCCGCTCCCCTCCCGCCGTCCCGCTGACAGCCGCCGCTCGGGACCGGAACGCGGCCGCAAGCGCGGCTGTAGTAAAAGGGTCGGTCTCTCCCCGTGCTGGGGAGAGGGCACGCTCCTCTGCCAGCACCACAATTTAGCGGGGAGGGGGAAAAAAGCCGTGCCCTTGTATAACCGAAGGAGAAAACACTGCACATCTTGGTCATCCCCGTTCATCTCTCCCTCATTGCTGGCAGCCTGCATATTATTAATTAAGCATAAGACGGGATTATTTCGCACCGGCCAGTGGTCGTGCTCTGTCAAAAAAAGCACTTTTCCTTTCAAACCCTTTCATTAGGCTGTGTGTAAACACGCGAGCTGAAAAGAGTGCAAATCGTTTGATTCCAATCAAATCAATACTTCTCAAACACGAATTTTTAAGCATAATTATGCCCATTTCCAGTTTGTTAACCTTTGACTTCTTATGCACCAACAATTAACAGTATCTGTCTACGGGTGACACTTTGAATGGATCTCCCCAAAACAATGGCGTGGTACAGTTTATTCTCTAATATTCCCTCCTGAGAGAGGAGTTTGGATCTGACAAGCAGTTACGACTGTGCTTTAACCCGTTACAACTACTCGCAATGACTCATTACCAACCCACACATATATAAAAATTGAAAAAAAAAAATCCCAACAAACACGTGAAAATAAATAAATTAACAAATAAATTAAATAAAAGCGTCTATACCTGAGTGAGACAGATTGGAGAATACATCATGACTTCGCTTTGAGAACACGCTGCCCGGAGAGCCCCTAAGAAAAGCCTCAAAAAGGAATAATTTCATCTATTCATTTTACAGTCATCTGAGACTCAAGGAAGATGAAATCAATCAGGACGGGGCTCTGCTCTGGATCACCACAACTTCACAACAAACTCCAGTCCTCCTTAAATAGCCAAAGATTCAAGTTCACTCCGTGTGCTAGATTTCCCGGGGTGAAATCCAATCTACACTTTTAACCCTCTTGTAGTCGGCGGCGCAGGAGTCTTGCTTTCGCTGCTGCTGCTGCTGCTGCTGGTTGTTTTGCAGATGAGGGGGAAGGACTCGGGGGGGTGGGGGGGTGGGCGGGAGAATTTTTTTTGTTTGGCTTTTTTAAAATCCTTTTTTCTTTTTCTTTTTTTTTCTTTTTCTTTTTCTTTTTCTTTTTTTTTTTCTTTTTTTTTTTTTTTTTGGGGGGGGTGGGGAGGAGGGGTGTATTTTTTCTCTTTTCAGAGGTTGGTGGTGCTGCCGTAATAACACGACACAGTCACCACGCTTTCGAAAGTTCAAGGTTACAGCCCGGAGCGGAGCAAGAGACTCCCGGACAGAGATGGCAGGCGAAACTTCGCCGGGCGGTCGGGACCGTGCCGCGGGGGCGCGCCGAGGCGGGGGCGCGCTCGGGAGGGCAGAGCGGGCGGTGCGGCCTGCCGGCTCCTCCGACAGCCTCCGCTCGTCCTCGCTCTGCGGGCAATGGTGAGAGACTGCTTTCCAAATGGCCACCGTAATAAAAATGTTCTCCTGAAAATTCAAACGATAAATCTCCCCCTGCCGCTCTCATCCGATTTGCTCTCAAGGTGCCCGTGAGTGTCCCCCCCCATCCCGCCCCTGACTCTGTAAAACTTGGAAGTTTAAAAATCCACCGGTTACACCCTGTGGACCCTATTCCAGCTCTCCCCCCAAATGAGACTTAAGTATTTTTGTTTAATTATTTAATTACACAATCTCTGCTTACACTCCTCCTCCTTCTCCTGCAAACACATTCCTTCTCCACCAGATCCCCTTCCTCTGCCCTCCCTCTGCATTCATTACCACCGAAGGCTGCAGAAGGAACGAGCACGTTTCGCAAACATCCCTCCCTCATTTTCCCGCTCTTCTGGTGGGAGAAAGTTGCGGGGGCGAAGGGGAGGGGGGTGGGGGGGCTCTCGCCATCTGCGAGAGGCTTCTTTTCCTTCTTTCGGGGTACGACTTTGCCAGATGCGGCGTGGCTCAGGCGCCTCTGCTTCTCCCACCTCTCCGGGGGTTACACGCGGAAAGGCAGCCCCTCGGGCCTCCCCCCCGTCCCGCACCGCCGGTGACTGATGTCTCGCAGGCTGCGGCCGGGGGCGGCGAAGGGATCCCGGCTCCCGGGCGGCAACAGGGCGCGGGGGTCTGGTTTCATCCTCCCGGGGTAGCTTTACCCAGGGGAGCTGGGAAAAGGGGGGAAAACAGTGAGCGAAACTTATTTCTGCTCCTGAGAGGCGGGCTGCGATGCTGTGCCCAGCTCAGGGGTCGCCCGGTGTGTGCGGCCCCCACCCCCAGCGCCGCCGCTGCGCGCAGGGGCGGCCGAGCTGCCCTTGCGCAGCCCCCGGCGGCGTCCCGGAGGGACTGCCAGCTTCCTCCTTGCCCAAAGTGAGAGTTTATTCACGTCAGGCATTTCACAACGACACATCAAGGAAAGTAAGCAGGTTCAAGTCAACCATGAAATGGTCACTTTTTAACCCCGTCCTGTCCTCATTAGGGAAATGCTCAAACACAGCCCATTTTCAAAGAGGGCTCTTAATGAGGGGAGCTTGCCAAGGCTACCAGCTGCAATTCCCATAAATTTACAAACAAAAAAAAGCAGAAGGATGAGTGGGGGAAGGAGAGACAGAGTACCAGACAGGTAATATCAAAGGAAGCAGCAAGAGCCCAACGCAGCAATCCTTGAAGAATCCATGCCACATCCCCACAGCTTGGTTCCTGACTCTTGCCCAGTTCCCTCAGATTTCCAGGGTTCAAACAACCGTCGTGCATCTTCTCTTCTACAGACTACACTGATAAGTATATATTGATAAGATAAGTTAAGGACATGCATTTAAGCAAAGACAAATGACACAAACTCGGAGTTAATCATAATTAGCAAAACTTATTTTTATATCCGGTATAAAATACTCCTGAAATCCTATCATTTTTCCCTCTACCCCAGACACGACAAAAAGCTGATAATGCCAGCATTAAATTATGGAGTTTCCCTTTGAATAAGTATTCTATTTAACAGGAGTTAATTTACCATAAAAGACATTCCTCTTGGCACAAATGCACTGATGTCCTTGAACACACCTCTTTGAGTGCTTGAACTCTTACACAACAGGCCATTATTGCAGATCTGATTTAAAACAACAATATCTCGCCTCTGTCCCCTTTATCACTCTCATCCCTCCATATAGATCAGGGCAGCCTAACCAAATCCATAGCACCACACCACCAAGGCTGCCCCTATGAGCTGCATAGATGTGAGAAGTCTCCCCTTTCCCAGGCAGGGCTTGCAGAGGGACCCACTCCCCACATGATCTAGCCAAGGGATTGTGGTTGCACTAGAGTCCTGTGCACTTAAAGCAAGAACTGCCTGGCAATCTGGCAAGTAGGAAAAAACAAATGCAGCAAGGTACGGGCGGAGAGAACCCAGTCACTTTCTATTGCCTTTATTACTGCAAGGGATGTGGAGTCAGTGTGAGATGGTGCTTGCATCCCCACAAGAGCTGCCTGAGGATGGCTTTGCATCTCTACCCAGAGTGCACAAGGAGGTAGATGAAGACAGACAGCCCTGCAGCATGTGCCAGTATCCCCTAGAATAGCACTGCTGCAGACCAGGCAAAGCCAGACACCCCCACCCCCAGAGTCAGTCTGCTGGCCAGGATTGAACAGGCCTCTCATACGAAAGCATCTTGGGGAAAATGGAACTGCTTAGCCAGCATGGCTCAAGCAGCATTCTGTCTTCTGCATGACCTATAGGGCATGGCAGGCGTGGTACAAGTTGACATGGTTTTGACCCAAAGGTCAAAACCCATGGGTTTGACCCAAAGGCTCCCAGTACATGACAGAAAGCAGGCTGTTTCAGCTCTTGCTCCTGGTTAATCCCAGTGGGAACCGATAAAGGACGAAGGCTTTGTCCTGGGAGAACCCTCCTCAGAAACCCATGTGTGCATGTGCTTATGCCTCTCATCCTCCTCCATCCCACCCCAGCCCCTCAGCTCCTTTCACAGAAAAGCAAGCTATTCATTCTTTTCAGAATGAATAAAGAATTACATTAAAATCATAACAAAGTGTAAGTCTCTATCACTTTTGATGCAGAGGCATGTTATAAAGGGTATGTGGTAACTGGGTTAACCTGGAGAAATATGGCATTAATATAGCAAGAACACCAGGCACAGCGGCTGGCCCTTGGCATGCAGGGATACCTTGTGAGAAATTAGTTCAACTGCTTTCAAACTCCAGCTTGCATTAATTCCTCAACCACCCCGAAGACCCTTCTCTCCACCCCCACATACTAAAATCCCTGTTAGTGCTGCAAATTCTCTACCCTTGAAGCTCCAGGCTGGAGGACAATTGCTTTTTGTCTTCACTGCCAGAGCTATGCCAACCTCATGCTGCATCTGGAAGTTCAAAAAGCATTTCAATGTGGGCAATTAAGAATAAAAGTCACTATCTGACCTTCCTGGTGAGAGACACTGAGAGCTGTTCTCTAACACTAATCCTAACCCATTGATTTAGCAGGGCCAGGCTGGCCTAAGGGATCCTGCTCTCAGGTGGGATGCAATATGAGAACTGATAACACTGCTTGAACAACACACACAGCTGGGCACCAGCACACGGCTGCTAGAAACCTTCATGTGACAAAAATGCACATTCAGGAAGAAAAGACAGCTTTCACATTAGTAAGCGGCAGATACCAAAGCTGCGAGCAAGTCACCCTCGTGCGGAGCCTGCACTCTCCAGACTGGGGAGTTGCTCCCATGCTCCCCCTGCCTCCCATTCAACTCTGGCAGGGTGGCTAGGATGGGAGGACATCCATTGCCCACACTGCATGATCTGAGATGCTCATCTCACAGGAAAAAACACAAAACCATGGGCAGATGGGCTCACTCTCCTCCACCCATCTTAGCTCCTCAGGGCAGTTTTCTGCCAGCGGTGCAGACCCTGGTATCCCAAACTTGCACTGAAAGCATGCATTTTCTCCCTCTCACAAACCATGCTCACAAATTTCACTAGATGCTGCAAAGTGGCATTGCCCTTGGACTTCAGAGATAATAACATTTAAAAGTGGAAAGGCCATTTAGACCACTTATATCCCACCTAGATCAGAATTTCAGCTGCTGTCTTTTGGCTGGACAACTGCTCAAGTTTCTCAAATTTTGGAGCACAAGACAAATTAATGGAACAGAAAGAAAGGAATCACTAATGCTGAAGTGTGAAGCCTAAGATTATCTCAGAACAAATGTGGGCAGTTTGGTCAAATATCTAAACATACACATATTGAGCTTCTAAAAAATCAAGTTTTAATGAAAATTCCAGTTATCTCTTTATAGAAATCAGAAAGAACTGATTCTGGCATATGACTTTTCATCTCAAGTATGAAATATCTGAGAAGTACCACCAAAACTCTTATGTGAGAGGTCTCTGTGATCCAAAACACAAGTTTTGTATCTAGTTTAATAATACCATTAACTCTTTTTTCACCCTTTGTTAAAAAATATTAACACATGTCCATTCAATAAACAATTACTAAAGTACATAGAGAAATATTGAGTAGCACAAATAGAGTATAGTTTACGTCACTTATGAGTAACAAATAATCTGAACTGTGTTATATTATATTATACTGTCTTGTTACCTGATGGTGATTCTATCTGGATGAGTGGTCATGGTGCCTTGCAAGTCTTCTCGTATAAGCATATTAACCTACAAAGTGAAGCTTTGCGTCTTTGGCATAACCAGAGCCTTGGACAGGTTTTTTTATGTGCAGGAATATTGTCCATGCATGGAGATATATATGTATATATAAACATATGTATATGCGCAGAAATTCAGAGGAAAAACCACATAAATAGGTAAATAAGAAAACTGATGTTGGTTTATGGGGCCTTGATATGCTTTGCATGAGACTGAATTTTAAGTTGTTTTTTACTTAAAATGTAAACAACAGTCAGTACTACTTACTTCTAAGCCGGTGTGGTATCACAAGAATAAAATTACCTATCATAATAATTGCTAGCATTTTTTACTTGGTTTTGGGTGATAGGAAGAAACACATACCATACATAAACTATGTACATGTATATGTTATGATCAGATAAAAAAGCGTGCATATATGCAATCAAAAGGAAAACAAATTCACTACTTACTCTAAACAGAGACACACATACGTGTGACGGGTGTGTGCGCTTGACCTCTGTCCACATATGGTTTGATGGGGGCTATAATACTTGAGTTTTCGACAACTCCCAGACCACAAAATAAAAACATCAAACGTCAAGTGCAAAGCTGTAAACCACAACATTTTGTGTTACACAACTGTGCAATTTTTGTCCTCACTGCAGGTCACATCCTCAGCCTTATAGAGGTATGAAACCCTCTTTTTCCAAAATGGTAAATTCTTTTTAAAACTCGCATGTGCTAATTTCAAATGCCCTGGACATAAACAGCAATGACAACACCACAAATAAAATTCCAACACATTTCTTTTCTGGCGGTTTATATCACTTGCCAGATTTTGAGAATATTGGGATAAGGGTGGGGGGAACATCTAGTAGCTGGATTTAAATGCGTAAATTAGACTTATAGAAGTGTTTGATCTTTTTCTTGTGATTGAACGTTAAAACTGTAAGCGTTGCAGCTCAAAACCGCTTCAGAGAATGTTACTAGTTAATCCTGTGTGTTTTGGCGCCTTTTCCCTGCCAGCTACTGTACTTTAGAGGGAGAGAAAAAACCAAACTGGAAATCTTGTCTGTCCCGTCACAAGTTCAATGGCAGCACTTTCCAGCAGCGGGAGGAGAAGATGGCTATGTTCGCAGAACTAATAATAATTCAAATCACGCCACATCGGCATCTTGTGTCAGAGTCGAAACTGGCTTCCCCGCCCCCTTCAACCTGAGAGCTGCCAAGTCCTCACACACTCCGCATTCAACCACAACTTAATGGATGGGATATTGTGCATTAAAATGTGGCCCAGACACACAGGGGAAGAGAGGACAAGAGGGAAAGCAGACAGACACACACGCACACACACATACAAACAGACACGCAAGAGAAAGGAATGAATTAAAATACACACACAGGTCCTACAACAAAACGGCAGCGAAAAAAGAGGGGGGGGCGGGGGAAGGAACAAAAAGAAACCCTCCAGAATAACTTTAAAAAACAAGTCAGAAATGCCACCCTAACACTGCATCCTGCTATACAGCTTGAAAGAGACCAGCACAAGCCTCCAGACAATTTATCGAGCAGACGATACACGGCAGCAATGCTATTTCCTCCACGATACATTCAAATTGCAGTCCATTAACTACAAAAACCGCTAAAACAGCCAGAGAGAAAATATATTAAAATGTGAGTAAGGAAGCAATTTCTACAGCAATAAGAAAGAGAGGGAAAGATCTGTCTGTTAGGTACCAATAAAGTAGCATTTGCATTAATCCTTTCCAGCATTTAACTGATAGTTGTCTGCCAGAGAAAAGGGGGGAGGGGGAAAAACTTGAAGCAGGAAACATGCCAAGTTCAGCACTTTTGGATGCAAACTCCCATCAACTGATTTCTGGCATAAAAGTGTGACCCACATACAAAAGCTGCCAGGAAAAAAAAAAAAAATCCACCACTCATATCTTATCCCGTAAAGCAGAAGTGGTATCAGCATTTAAGAATAGGGTATATAAACCCACTTTGAAACCACAGAGACACGATCTCAGGAGGAATTACAAAAGAAGAGTCAATTGAGTTAAAAATTATATATATATATATGTATATAACGTATGTATATATGTAAAAAATAGAAATCACTTAAGCACCATGTACCATTGTGGTGTATTGTATTAAATAAATGAGATCTTGAAATATGCAACACACCACTCGGCCTTTGGCTTCACGTTTTCCAGGATGCATCTCAATTCTTTCAAGGACCCAGACTGTTTGGGGGGGTTGTTTTTTTGCTGTCGCTGGTTTGGGATGTTTTGGGGGATTTCTTAGGGGAAGGGGAGGGATTACTATTATTATCTCAAAATATTAGTAGTATTAGCATTAACATTAGCATTAGTATTAGTATTGTTAGTATTTTTAGTATTATTCGTATTATTGCTATTATTAGTATTATTATTGGCTTTGTTTTGGATTTATTTTGTTGCCAGCTTTTTGCCTGACACAGAACGAGATGAAAATTCTTGGAGTGAGCGAGGGAAAAGGCGTTAAAGTCACAGCCTGTGGGCAGAGCGCTCCTCCTCCTCTTCCTCTCTTCCCAGTCTCCTTTCTCCTTTCCCCTTTTAAGCTGCCAGGCTGGAGAGCACGTTTCAGTGGCGCCTGACTTGAACTCGGCCCAAGAATTTCTTCTCCCCCAGCCCAAGTTTTAAACTCTTACACATCCACACACATATAGATGTATATTTTTTACGGCAAGGACGCCGCTGCGCCTCCACGGCCGCGTTCCTCCTGCGCCCCACACGCGAGCGCGGAGCGGCCGGGCCGCCCCAGCTCCCTTCCAGCTCCGGCCGTGGCTGCTCGGCCCGGCTCTGCTCGGCCCGGTTCTGCTCGGCCCGGCCGTGGCTGCTCGGCCCGGCTCTGCTCGGCCCGGCTCTGCTCGGCCCGGTTCTGCTCGGCCCGGCCGTGGCTGCTCGGCCCGGCTCTGCTCGGCCCGGTTCTGCTCGGCCAGGCCGTGGCTGCTCGGCCCGGCTCTGCTCGGCCCGGCTCTGCTCGGCCCGGCCGTGGCTGCTCGGCCCGGCTCTGCTCGGCCCGGCCGTGGCTGCTCGGCCCGGCTCTGCTCGGCCCGGCCGTGGCTGCTCCTCCTCCTCCGCCTGCTCCATGTGTCCCCACGTCTGCCGCCGGCCCGCGGGAAGCGCGGCTCTCCGCTTCCGCCTGGCGGCTGCCGCACGCAGCAGGGCCGCCGCGGGATTTTGCGGGTTAGGGACGAATAATATTTTAGTTTAGCCCTCTCAGGCCACGCTTGACGGCTACGGTTCTTCGCACTTTTTTTTTATTATTATTATTCCTGAAGGGTTTTTGCACACAGGTTGTGTAATTTCGTGGTTTCAGATGCCACTGTTTATAAGCTATCGCATCACACTGCTCGCTCTCTGTAGGATTACCTCCGTTCCACAAGAATTGTTCTCCAGTCCTAACCGGACGGCAGTAAGGCAACCTCACAGAGGAAGGATTTCACATCTAAAACTTCCTATACAATTAAAGCACTTATAATGAAATAAATAAAACTGCATGAGGTAAAAGTGTTTGAAGAGTTTTAATCAATCAGATAACAAATACATTCCTTCCTGTTAAAAATTGGCAAGTACAAACTGTAAAGAATCTTCATTATGACTTGGAGACCATTGCCGGGACTATGGGAGCCTGTCAGGAAGTTAATTTTCTTTTGTTTGATTCGAGAAAAACAGTTTAAGCGTCTAAAAATGCAGTCTACTCTTAAAATTAAGCAGAAATTGCCATGAAATAGGAAAAGAATTTGAAATATAAACTTTCAGACTTAAGACCAACCACTATAGAGTTCTGCTTAATTTTTCGGAGTTTGTCTTTACTTTTACAAAGTAAAATCCTTTTACAAAGAAGTCAAACCTAGGAAAATGAATTATGAATTTGTCTGTTTAGTGAGCAAGAGAAATGACTGTTCGTGCTATGTGTGGCAGATCTCGGAAATTTTACACCAGCCAGTCAGTCGAGTGGAGAGCAGACTTTTCTCCAGGACAAAAAGAATCTGCAGGTGTTGATTTTTAAATTTTAAATGTTTTCCCTTTTTCTATAGAATGAAAGTTTTATATTTGAAAGTTGCACACAATAAAAAAAAATTGTGCTAGTCATCAATACTTAGCAGAGTTTTTGCAAGAACTTCAGCAATATTTCATTTAGGTTTTGAGGCTCTTTTTTTTTTTTTGGTTCTTATGTTTGATTTTGGTGCCACTGTTGTGATTGCTGACAAAGATTCAATTTCCTGTAGACAATCTCTTTGCTCTCTGCAGCTTTCTCTGTTTTGTTGACTGCTTGGTTGCTTTTGTTCAGTCTGTATATTTACTAACCCTAACTTTGCATGTGATTTAGCAAACAACTGCTAAGTTGATTTATATTATATCAAATGACAGAAATAATGGCATCAAGAAATAAGTATTTCAGTCTTTTAGAAGGAAAAAATGTATTGCACAAAGTTGTTGTTCTTTATCAGTTTAGTTTAAACCTAGATGGTCATAAGCAACTTTTGTGAACATATTGTTAACTTCTAAAATTTTGTTATGTATCACTTCCATTGCTTTTGATTTCTGAGTTCCATAGCAGTAATGTGTTGCTTATGGCTTTCTGCTCCATAAATGTAATCAAGAGCTCATATATTTTGTAACATGCTGACCTTAAGCTCTGTTGATACTGGATTTTTTTTGATTTTCTGAGGTTTTCCTTTCTATATACTTGATAATTTTTAACATTCAGAATGGATAAAACAGGAAAAGACTGTAAATAGTTTTCTTCCATGGATAATTGTTACCAGGTCAGTTACTCATCTGTGTATAAGTAGATAGCAATCTGAAGGAAGATAGACTCACTTGCAGAATTTCCACTAAAACAAATAACAAAGAATTATTTGACATCTTTATAACAGAATTTGTGAGAAATATCAAATGTTTCAAGACATTATTTTTGAAGATGCTCATGTAAATTTACTTTATTAAAATCTCTGTGTTATCAAGGTTTGCTTACTACCTGACAACACAGGAAAATTAAATAAGTGAAAGGGAACCTGGTATATCAATGGTTCAACAGTCCAGTCTGCGAAGAAGTCCAGTCATGGGATAAACTGAGCAAACAAGGATCACGTTAAGCAGCAATGCAATAGGCAGGATCTCAGTACAGTTTGACTGTGTGCAATGGCATAAGCCATTCTTATTCATAACAGGGCAGCTGAGAAAACCACATAGCTTTGGATGAATACATCATTTTGCACATGTGAAGAAATGCTCTTGCCCTACCAGCTTTCAAGTAGGAGCTTCCCAGTTTTCACAGAAAGGCCACTGTAGTAAAAAGTTGCTGCTTCCTATTCCTGAAACAACCCTTTCAGTTTTATCTGAGCAGGGCACCATGAAAACTCCGTGATTTGCACATGTGCACAACACTTGCTCATTACTTCTGGAAGTTCATACTTTTGCCATGCTGCTCTTTACAGGACCCCAGCCCCGCCGAGCCTCCTGCACAGTCTCCTAGCAACTAGGAGAATTATAACTCTCATTTTGGCAGTGGCGAAATGATTCCTTCCTGGCTTCCCCCAGGCAAGCACTCTACAGTCCAGGGTGAAATGCACTGGGCAAAGAGATGGCGAGTACTGGTCAGAAGGCTTGCAAAGGCTGTTGTCAGTAATTCCCTCTGTTGCCAAGAAAAGCCTGGAGTTCCAACCTGCTGTGGCAGGGTCAAGTGCCAGTTGTTTCCTGCCCTGCTCTGCCATGTTAGATAGGGGAGAATTCAAGCAGATTTCATAAAATTATTTCTAAAATTCTGTGACTTCTGTGAGAAGAAACAGAGTTGTTACAGTCGAACAGACTTTTCATTTTGGATAATTTCCTTTTGGAAAGGAAACATGGCATATACAATTTTAGTCAGCAGTAAGTGTCCCTTTCCTTGTCCAGGAAAGGAATTGCAGAATCCTGATGCACAGCATTTCTTCTTGCCTAATTAACAGTCTCAACTACGTACTTTTGTTTGTTTAGACCTCTTCTTCTATTAAAATACGGCAGAAACACTATCACAACATCACCACTCAACTGTATCATCACATCATCACCAAAATATTAAAAGATTAGGAGATAAGTGAAACACTGAAAGGCAGAAAACCTTGTGTATGTTCCATTCAAGAGCCTTCAGTTCCTCAACTCTCCTTAATAATAGGGCAAAGTGTAATTTCTTCCTCCGCACCCTTGTTTCTCTCAATCCACAGGATTGCTAAGAAACTGTAACATCATTGTTTTTAATAGGGGAAAAAAAATAAAAGCTGAGGCTTAATGGTAACATTTAAATGGCATACAGAGCCCTTTGAGTTCACACCTCATTAAGGTGAACAGGAAGAGAAGGGGTGCACATCTTTGTTGTTACTTTTGCCTTGCAGCATTTTCAGCCAAGCTATGTGAACAGACCCGCAGCATATTAACAAATTTTGTAGCAGCTATATTTTTGTAGCAGGTTTGTTTTGTTTGGGTTTGTTGGTTTTGGGGTTTTTTTAAGTTTAAAAATTGCAAAACATTGTGAAATGGAGCAAGGGCAGGCCCTTAAAGGACAATTATTTTGCCTTCCTATTTTTTGCAAGCCAATCTACCAGATCCAAATCTCCTTCCTTACTCAATTAGGGGGTTTCTTTTGACGAAACTTCACATGCCCTGCTATTTCTGAGATGTGTTCCACAGCACCAAAAGTGATTTGGCACAATATTTCTTTCCCTGGGCACATGCATGCTTATCTGAGATGACCAAATACAAGTACATTTTTAAGTTGTCTGTTACATACTCCTGTAGCAAGCTCTATGTTGCAGTTCTATAGGTGATAGGATTTGGCCCTAAAATAGGTTCAGCACCAGGATCCCTCAGCAAGTTTGCTGACAGCATTAAGCTGTGTGGTAAGGTCAACAAGCTGGAAGGCAGGGATGCCATCCAGAGGGACCTTGACAAGCTTGAGAGGTCGGTATGTGCACACGTCATGAAGTTTAGCAAGGCCAAGTACAAGGTCCTGCATCTGGAGTTGGAGCAATCCCAAGTACAAATACAGGCTGGGCGGAGAATGGATTGAGAGCAGCCCTGGGGAGAAAGACTCGAGGGTGTTCATGGACAAGAAGGTCGATATGACCCAGCAATGTGCGCTTGCAGTCCAGAGAGACAACCACATCCTCAGCTGCGTCCAAAGCAGCATAGCCAGCAGGTCAAGGGAGGTGATTCTGCCTCTCTACTGTTCACATCAGACCCCACCCAGAGTGCTGCATTCAACTCTGGGGTCAGCATAACAAGGACAGGGACTTGTTGGAATGAGTACAGACTAGTCACTAAATGGATCATGGGACTGGAGCATCTGTCCTATGAAGACAGGCTGAGACTTGGAGATGTTCAGCCTGGTTAAGAGAAGGCTTCAGGGAGACCTAATAGTACCTTCCAGTACCTGAACAAGGCCACAGGAAAGCTGGAGAGGGACTTTTCAAGAGGGCAGGTAGTGATATGACAGGGGTGAATGGCTTTAAGCTGAAGGAGAATAGCTTTAGGTTAGATACTAGGAAGAAATTCTTTACTATAAAGGTGGTGAGGCACTGGCATTTGTTGCCCAGAGAGCCTGTGGACTCTCCACACCTGGAAGTAGGCTGGATGGGGCTCTGAACAGCCTGGTCAACTGGAAAGTTCCCTGCCCATGGCGGGGGGATTGGAATGAGACAATCTTTAAAGTGCCTTCCAACATAAACTATTATATTTGATTCTATGATTTCTGACCATGTCTTCCAAGGCACATACTAGCTTGAGAGTATGATTCAAAAGAGTCAGAGGAAGAAATTCTGTGAAAAAGTTCTTTTAGCCTGCTAACCCAGCTTCTCACTTTCATTACTGTCCTTTTCTGTTACACCAGACTGAACATGGCTCAACCACTTGTGAATGTTGCTTTACTATTATCATAGCAGGAGAGATTAGGGAAGGAAGTAAAGGTTATTTTCATGCAAACATCTGACTTTACACTGGGATCTCCAGGATAATGGAAGGAGAGCTTATTTCTGCTGATGGATCCTCATGATGGTTTTGCAGATACTGACACTTAGCACATGCCACAGTCATTGTGGGTTGTCCTGTAGGCACCCGCACCAGAATGACAATTTGTGCAAAAGAAATCTATTCACTCAGCATGTAGTCTTGGGATATTTAACATGAAATCTTCTGCACGAGAAAGAAATATGCCTGAGGATTGACCGTAAACTTTTCCTGCCCCCATCTCCAGGACCACCCAACAGGGCAGACTTTTTTTTTCCAAGCTGAATGATTTTGACACCTGGTGGTTTTTTCCTCCTGACATCCACAGGTCTGTGTCATTTTGGTGTCACCAAGGCAGCTGAAGATACTGTGGTAGGGAAGATTTTCACATTATTGATGATTTTATTCCTCTAGCTGGTGTGCTTAAGATAATAGCTAAGGTTTTGAAGAATGGACTTCACAAACCACTCTGCAGACAGTGTTAGTACTGTGGATATATGGCACTTTAGCAATCCCATATAACATCTAACCGTCTCAGCTTGAAAGACAATACAGGTTTCTGTCACCCACAGAACAGAATGACGGCCCGAATGCTGCGTTCACGGAGATGACATTCAGTTTGAACAGCAGGGATCTTATTTTCTCATGAAAATATGGATGTTGATAAGAGGTGTATGCCATTTTAAGAAACATCTCTTGCCCTCTTCATGTACACAGCAGAAGATTCTCAGCTGGTGGAGGATGGTAAAGTGCAAACTCAGCAGGCTAAAGAAAAGGTAGTCCTTCTTACTGAATAATTTCTGAATAAAAGCATGGCCAGTGCCATCTCTACTCCTGCTTTTTACAGTGTATTGTACAATGTCTCTAAGGAAGAGGACCTCCGAGGCTCTCCAACAGTTTACAAGGCACAAAAGACCTGAGATAGGTGGCTAGATAGTGTGCTTGTCATCAGTGGGGCACGGCCCAGTAAGCAGCAATTGAACTGAATGAAAACACTCTCTTTAGTGTTTTGTAATATGCAAGAGAAAATTTCATACCATGGAAACAAAATGGGACAATGCACTCTTCTCCAACACCCATGGATACATTTTCCAGGTGTTTTGACACTAACAGGAAACTGACTATGTTAGAGTCTTCCTAATTTCTTCTTCCCTCCTGCACATTCACAAGCCTGGGAATGCCTGAGAAGGTTGTCTAGCTGATTTATTAAATAATTTTTAAATACTAAAATTAAAATGTTACAGATAATCTGTTGCATAAGCACTTTTAGAATCATCACAGACATTCCAGCTGCTTATAATAATGATTTTTAAAGATGCAGATTTGCACTGCCAGTAAGTGCTGACAGTAGTAGTCACACTGGTGGTTGAGAATGATATCTGAAAAATACTATTTCCTTTTGACCACACACCAATGCACTCTGTGGGAGCAGAGTGAGTGGTAGGCACTACCTACTTCCAGACCTGGAAAAACTGAAAATCTTGTACTCTCTGGTGACAGCTCTAGCTGTGTGAGAAGACAGTGCGCAGGAGAGGGCACTAGTGAAATATTTGGGCTGGTTATGTTCCAAGAGTGGGAACTCTTGCCTTGGAAACCATGGGACAAGTCACTGCCCCTTTTTTCTCTTCTGTCTTGCTGTGGGCTCTTCTAGTCCTGGACAGAAAGGTCACTTTTAGCCCTTCCTTTCCCTTAGGTTAATTTTTTTTCCATTTCACTTCATTTTGTTTGTTTGTTTGTTTGTGGTTTGTTTTTGTTGTTGTTGTTTGGTTTGGGGATTTTTGGTTGGTTGGTTGGTTGGTTTGTTTTGTTTTGTTTTGTGTTGGTTTTTTTGGTTAGGCATTGCTCCCTCATTTCACTAGCTTAAATGTTCATCCAGCTAATGTCTAGAGTTGGTGTGTACTTCATGATTATATGAGCGCTTTCATTATACTCTGCTGGATTCTGCTTTGCTTATTGACTTACTCTAAGTGGAGGAAGGTTCCTTCAGGAAAAATTATGAGCATGTCTCTTGTCCTCAATTTAAAGAAAAAATAATGATATCCTTTAAATTCTGTGACCTGGCAGGATCACAGAGCTCCTCCTTTATCTCTGCATTTTGGCCCATATGTCATCTGCTAGCAACTGGTTTTCCCAGTTGATGAGTGCATTATGGGGGGAACTTCAGGTTAATTTCTTAACTCACTGGAAAGAGAAGTCAGGGAAAATGGACTAGGTGGTCATTCCAGAATGTTTGTAAAGAGAGATTACTGGTCAGAAGACAAGTGTCTCGTGTAAAAATCTACACCTGACATGAGTGGCTTAGTGAAGAACACAATTTGCAAGAGACAGGGCTGGTGAGCTACTGGAAATTTATTCTGGCCAAGAAGCCTACTGAATGTTGATACATTAATCTTTAAGTGCTAAAGACAAGTACTGGAATCCTAGATAGGAGAGGGGGACTATTTAAGTAGGCATTGACACAAGACTAAGGTGGGGATTTGAGAGTATGATTCAAAAGTATGATAACAGTAGAGCAACATTCAGGAGTGGTTGATCCACGTTCAGTCTGATGTAACAGAAAAGGACAGAAATGAAAGTGAGAAGCTGGGTTAGCAGACTAGAAGAACTTTTGCACAGAAGTTCTTCCTCTGACTCTTTTGAATCTATCCCAGACTGTCAAATTTATTCTCTCCTCCTCTCCTAGGATGTGAGGTTATGAATGGGCAGCCTCAAGGAAGCCGAAGTCCACAGCTTTGGATGGAGACTTTGTAATATGCAATCACTGATGATCTATAATCTGGATTTGGAGACAATATCTGGGAGTATAATTCTGTACTGTTGCAGTGTGAATGACAGAGAGCACTGTCTGGAGAAACAAGAAGCCAGAGTGGCTAAACGAAAACTCATAGTTTTCTTTAAAAAATAAAATATTTACTTCAAAAGTGGATATTTTAGGCACTCACGTGGGCTATTCAAGTTCACCATAGTCACAGCTGTGCAGGTGCACAACAACACAGCTGTATTTTGCTGCACTGGATTCATAATGGCACACACTGAAATCGTACAAAACATTTTTGTCTTCAACCCTGAACATGCCTCACTAACAGTGGTAATTTTCCATGTAGCTACTAAAATTAGACTGTAAACCACGATCACATCAGGGGGTGACCAAACCTCTTGATGAGCTTGGTGTTGTCAAGATCTGGTTAACCTCGGCAGCATGTCCAAGGTGAGATGAGCATGTAAAAATGGAATGAGCTACATGACAGGAGATTACATGTGCATAAGCCACAAGTGACCACAGGTAATTTGTGTTGCATAGAGGTAAGCCATAATAAGGGAGTGGAGCAGTACAGGCCCAGGGAACAGCAGTGCAGCCTGAAGAGCTAACAATGTATGGCATAACAGTTTTTTGCCAGGAGCCACTCACTATAGTGAGCCTCTTAGAGCCAGTTTCAGAATGAAACCCATATCCTGTGTCTGTAACCAACACGTGGACAAGCAATCCTCTCTCTCAAGTATATGTAAATTCAGAGTGAAAAAATTACTTGAAAGTATTTAAGCTAAAATATAAATCCTGTATCTTACTTTAAACATATAATGGCTTTCTGAAAGACTTGGTTTTGTGTTCAGATAAAAACATCCTAGCGTGTTCATATTTTTTACTAGACACAGGAAATTTGGTTTCAGAGGTGACATTTTCAGAACACTTTGAACATATGGAAAACAAGGCTATAATGGAACTTCTCTGTAGCTTAATCATACCCAGTAGTTCTGTGAATACTCTAAATACAGAGATGCATGTGCTCAAGTTAATAAGGTAGGACTATTAATCATTTTCTTAATTGGCTTAACTGATTAATGAAGTAATATATTTTGCAGCACAATATGTACTACTGAGAGCAAGTGGCAAAGCAGGACACCATGGAGCTCTTGAGTAGAGGCAGTAGAGAAAGTCAGAAGAAGGTGTGACTGCCAGCAGCAGGAGGTCAGTCTAGGCCAAAAGCAGCTCGATTTGACTAGGATGAGGAAAAGCAAGCCTTGTCACAATAATGGTACTGATTGATAAGGCAAAACCAAATGAAAGCAAGTTTTACCTCTTCCATTAACCTCCTGGCCCTCAACACTGCCATTTTTATCATAACCTCTTCTGCTTCTTGCTGAGCCGAAGAAAGGAAAATATGTTTGGAAGTAGGAGGAGCTGGAGCACCTGAAAGGCGTGTAAAGGGCATGAAGAAAGGTCTATTAGACTTCACAGTATGTGAAGGAGAGTAATACATGAGCCTCTTCAAAGAGATAAAATTAACTTAAGCCCATAAGTAGAAATACTACCAATTTTTCAGTATATAATATATTTTGCATAATTGCATCATAGTCTCTATATAGAGATGTTAGAGGTAAAAAAAGCAAACACTGCTTTTCCACTGGAATGTTATTTGGTGTTTTCTTCTGCACCAATAAGAGGAGTTTCTTTTTTCCTTTGTGGTTTTACTTTCCCCCACTGAACCACATCCTCTCTTGTTTTCTGTGAAATTTTGACAGATAAAGTTCTCCAAGAAAAAATGAGTTTCTTTGTTTCTGGAATGCATTGTGCCTATAACTCTCATGGCTTCAGTTCAGGAGTAGGATTTGTTTAAATGTCTTTTTTTCATTGCTACTCTGTTTTTAAGAGTGAGCTGTGGTAGTGGAATTGAAAATATTAGAAATAGGACTTCTCCAGCACCATCAAAGCTGCAGCTTGTCCAAACATCTCTCCTTGAAGGCAGGATAAAGATTAAACCCAGATCATACCAAGAGGACCCAGCACCATTCTTAATACAGCAGTGCCCACATAGAGAGGTCTGTACTATCTAAATTGCAATTCCGACCAGGGTGATCCGAACTGCATCCTCTCCAGCTGCCCCAGGGCCTAGGGCAGGCTACTGCCCCTATGGCATGGACCACAGTGATGCCCACTCTCTTTTAGCCCAGGGGAATCAGGGCAAGCAACTGCAGTGGAAAAGGTCTCATGTCAGGCAGTGTGGGGCTACACTGCTATGCTGCATGCTGCCTCTTCTCATCCCACTCCTACAACCCCACACCAGGCAGGCAGAGGTGCCACAGCTGGAGAGGAGGCGACTACAGAATAGCAAGACAGGGAAGACATGACACTCTAGGGCTCCTTTCCTTCCCCTGCCAGGAGCACTTTCTCTGCATCTCTTTTTTCTTTTTTTCTTTTTTTTTTTTTTTCTTTTTTTTTTTAATGTTTGTTTTAATTTTATTGTATTTCCTACAATGTGGGAGAAAGCTGCAGCCAAAAATAATGTTGCCAAGCCAAGGGGATTGGCACACACTGCTCGGAGTCTGCAGCAAGAGCAGAGGCTTTAAATAGACTGAGCTCTGGCTACACACTGCTCCTGGAGGGCTGTCAGTCTCACCCTAGTAAGCAGAAACGCCAACTGAGAGTGCAGGATGAGTTGCACCTCTCTGTCCCTGTGCCTGTGGGGTATTTTACCCCCATCTGCATTCAGTCCCCTCACCACCCCTAGCTCCTTGCTCACCCCAGGGCAGACTGCAGGGCTATGAAGGCTGGCAATGCAATCCATCCCCTGGAAATAACTGTACAGTTACTAGAAGTCTGTCATCAGTAAAGCTGTGGTGGTCTGGTGGCAGCACATGTGCATGGTGGGGAAGCCTCCGCTCCAAGTGTTACACGCAGTAAATGCCAAATGTGGTGAGAGCTAGCCCAGTGAAGAGGCATTGGGATGGCTTCACAATCCCACTGCCACAAAAACTGTGCAATATTGCTGTTTCATTAGACATTGACCACGGTGAATATTTCGACATAAAGCAGATACACGATTTCAATTTCATCATGCTTTCCCTGAACCAAAAGTAATGCCTGTGAACAACCCTCACCACTGCTAATTAAGCAAAAACCTCAAAGCCTGGCAAGCCTGGTCAACTCTCCCCCTTGGCTGGCAGTGCCATGGGGACAGGGTGACAAGCTCTGTTTTGTAGCAATGCATGATAAAGCTACCTCCTGCCCTGTCGAATTCGTAGGAGGGCCCGGAAAAGAGATTCTCTGAAGTTTACAGAGTTCCTCGGAGTACCTCTTTTTGCCTTGCGCTTGTCCTGCAAAGAAAGCACGAAGTCTGCAACGCTGCAGCGCTGAAGGCTGAAGCGTCTGTTTGCTCCTTTGAATTGCCCTTATGTCCCCAGCACCCCGTATTTTTATCTCACAATAGCTGCCGATTACTTTGCTCTCCGGGGGAAAGGTTCCCTGCGTCCTCCCCTCCGGGGGACGCTGTGGCTGGGGCCGCCCGTCCTGGGGAGCTTGAGGCGGAGGCGGCGGCCGCTCCGGGCAGCATCTTTCCGTGCTGGTTTGTGGCCTCTCGCTGCTTCCGCTTCACACTCTCGCTGCAGGGCAGCTTGGCATGTCCTTCCTTGCGCTTTCAAAGGCTGCCTGCGCAACGAAAGTCACTTTCTCCGCTTGCTACTTTCATTCCCTAACTTCGGACCTGCTTCCTCCTCACAACCCCAATCCCCCAACGAGACGAACTCCAGAACTAGGTCGGTTTCTCCCTGTTTCAGCCGGTATATGCACATTTCCTTGGCTGTTATTCTGAACGGCTATTGCTCCCTCCTGAGAAAGAGCAATATTTTCAGTCTAATACTAATTCCTTACGTACGATAAAGAAGACAGCAGTTAATGTGAATAAATACTTAGGATACAACGGACATATGTTGGTCATTTCCTCTCTGACATCCCAGTGTTACTTTCACGGCGGACGGCAGCATCACTTACGCGTGTTCCGAAGACAGATACTCTTTCTAAGAGAGTATCGCCTAGGACGACAAAGAGCAGGGGCGCCGCTATCTCTCCTTTAAATACAAGACTGTTTGTTTTTCTCTCTCCTTCCGATCCATACACAAAACAAGGAGAGAACAAGGAAATGCTCAGTGTTCTTAGACTTCACTAGATGCAAAAAAAAAAAGCCCAAACAAAAACAGAAAAACAAACAAAAAAATAACAACAACAAAAAACAAAAACAACACCAAAACCACAAACCAAACAAAAAAATCACCCCTCACTAGCGGCTTTAGCCCCATTAGGAAAGTTGCCATTCACAATAGCAGCTGCAAAGTTGCCTAGTGAATCGACTGGTATTTGTGGCTAAAATTCACGTATTTCAAGCTGAAATAATGAATGCTCCGATCCTTCTACCGCCGCCGCCCCGCTCGCGAAAAAATCCCACCCAAACAAACAGGGGACAGGCTCAGTCGGCCGCCGTGAGCATAGCCAGAGTATCGGCAGCAGCAGAGCGGTACTTGGCTTTTGTCTCCGTAGGCTTTCTTCCTTTCCTTCTAAACTTTTGGACGCTCTCTCCGAGCTGTATTTATAGACCTGGAGCCCACGGCTGTATTTTTCCTTATGCCTCCTTTGGCTTGGGCTTAAGTTACTGGCGGGGAAAATAAAGAGGGAAGCAGGCAGGCAGGCGGGCAGACAAACAGGAGGACAGAAGGGGAAAAAGCTGCAAGTCCCGCAAGCGGGACGCGAAGGGAGGCTGGGGCAGGCGGCCGGAGGTGCGGGACTCCCTTGCTCCTAGTGGGCGAGAGCGAGGTAACGGTGAAAGTCCGAGCCCGGCTCCCTGGATGGGGAAGGGAAAGCTTCTTGCCCCGGGAAAGGAAGAGGCCAGGACTGCCTCCCCATCCCGACGCGGAGACCTCAGAGGAGCCGAATCACGAAGAGTTTATGTTTGTGTCCGGAGGAGGGGAGTGGGAGGCGGGGGAAGGAGAGGGGGGCACGCAAAGCACGAAGTTCGTGTCGTATGAGCAGACGAAAATAAAGTGGATACGAGGGCAGCGAGGCTGCCGTCCAGCGCCGGGGAGGCTGGAGAGCCGGAGGTGCGATCCTCCTGTCTGCGGCAGCCCCGCAGGCCGGCTGGCGGGGATGCCGGGGCTGGCGTAGCTGAGCCGGGATGCCGGAGGGCTGCGGCCGGAGCCCCAGGGCAGCGCAGCTCTCCGCGGAGACGGGCGCTGTGCGGAGCTGCTGGGCAACAACGCCGCTCCCCCGGGCTGCCGCCGGCTCTTTTAATACGACGTCTCTACAGTGCTTTAAACATTTAAACCCAAAAACAAACCCCGAGCCTCTCACGGGAGTCGGGAAGTACAGCTGTCTGGAAGTACGCTTATTGGAAAAAGGGAAAGCATTCTATGCTTGCAGAAAAAGTGATTGGGGGATTAAAAGCGTGGGTGTTTGGTGTTGGTGTTGTTTTGCTTTTATTCTCTCCTACCGTCTGCAAGTAAAGAAACTCTTTTTTCCCCACAAGGTGGATGCTGAAAGTCTCTAACCAAATATCTCAGTAACGTGGATGGTGTAATTATCATACTGAGCATTTCCTTATTGACGTGCACCACACTTAGCGTTTAATCTCCGAAATGTATGTCAAAGCAGTTTCCCAGTTTCTGACATGTTTAGAGAGCCTGTTCTGCAGGTAACTAAAACATGAGGCTGTGGAATGAGCTTACTTTCGGGCTGAAAATGAGACTTTCACGTTTGGCTTCGAGTAGCAAAACGGCTGGAGCATTACACTTGGCTGTGCAGTTTGGCATTACCACGACCTCGTTCAAACATTATATTCTGATGTGCCATGAGGAAGGTATAAAATTATTAAATCTCCCAACAACCCATCAAATCACGTTCAGAGCCCCGTCTCTGGACTCCGGGGTGGTTTTTTTGTTTGTTTTTTTTTTTTTCAAAGCATTGACACTTCAGAACTTTCACCCTTCACCTCTCCGGGCAGATTTTTCTGTTTGATTACATTAATAATCTGATTTCTATTTGCCCTTCCAAATGTGAAAATCAACCCCCTTTCCAGCACGGGGAGGGGCTGTTATTTTTAGGTCTTTGGCTGGAACAAAATGTTCCAACATTCTCTGCTTTGAATCTCATTGCGGTTTGACTACTCTTTGATATATAAGACCGTTGGTCATCCTTGTTAAAGTACCTGCTGTAGGAAATGGCTTCCTTAGCTTGGCAAGTCACTCTGAACTAAGTAGACAGCAGCATTTGCCTAACTAGAGAAACATTTATATTAAAAACATATAAATTATATGTATTTCAGGGAAACACATCAAATACCAAAAACTAAAAATTTAAATATTAGAAACCATTAAAAATGGTAAATCTACTGTAGGTGCCACATTTATGATGTTATTAATGGCGTGCCCAGCTATCAAAATAAGTAAGAAGTGAAAAAATACTTCTGTGTCTTCTTGTCTCCTCGACAGGTATATTTTGTCAGCACTTGCTGAACGGTTTCAGGAAGTTCCAGACGCACTTCACAAACAGCACTAAAAATGCGAGTCGGATTCAAATATCGCTTAAATAGCCCTGTTTCCTCCTCTTCCCCCTCCTTACTCCTCCCTTCCCAGTTGCAGTTCTGCAGCCACCGTTGCAGTAACAGAGCACTGTAAAGTGCGTTTAAATGTTCTTCAACCCTGCCCCATTCCCTCCCGCATCCGCCGAGGAGTTCCAGATGACATTACTTCTGTGTCCATTTAAAAAATCTGTTTCTGTGTTGAGCTACAAACCGTCCAACCTAAACGCAAGTAGTTTGATAAAGGGACATAACAAAGTAGAAGAGAAGGGAAGGGTAGGGAAAAGGAGATAGGCACTTCCATCTAGTGATGCTTCCTAAAGAGAGAATTACATTGATCCAGACTTTAAAAGCTAGTATCCTTGAGGTCATAATGCTGTACACATTTGTACGTACAGTCTGAGGTGTAGGAGTTATTACAGGAGTTTTGATCTTCATGGCTGCAGATTTAGAAAGTTCTTATATCAGTTGCTTCTGGACACCTGCATGCATTAGCAAAACCACTGCATTGACTCAAGTGCCTGAACACTGCGATCTTCTTCACAGGATTTTCTGTACCACCGGAGTATCGCCGAGTAGGATGCTCTCCTTGGCCAGAGGGCAGTGGCTGAACGAAGTAAAGTGAATAAAGTGCGTGCAAAGTAGTCTTCTTTGCAAAGCGAGGGTGAAATGCATGTAGAGAGAGCATCTAGAAGAGATGAAAATCCGGGTTTTGTCACTCCAAATCATTATACTCTCGGCAGCAGAATACCATCATTATTCATGAGCAAAAGGGGCAAAATCGTGCTCATATAGTGATTATCGTTATGACAAGGACCAATAACGTCTTTGTTATTAAAATAGTGTTTGTTATGAAGAAATTGGGTGAGCAGACATCCAGATAAACATTCCCTGTGCCTAACAAGCCTACTGTCTTCGTGATGTTTTGTGCGCTGCCAACTGCTCCTCCTTTTCAACCGTTGTGGTTTTTTTTCTTGTGATTATGCACATTGTTTCCTACTTACCCTAATTTCAGCACTAGGGCTCC
This sequence comes from Acridotheres tristis, assembly GCA_037013685.1. Classification (NCBI taxonomy): domain Eukaryota; kingdom Metazoa; phylum Chordata; class Aves; order Passeriformes; family Sturnidae; genus Acridotheres; species Acridotheres tristis. The sequence goes on along the minus strand of CM072919.1, from coordinate 48,559,550 downwards.
GAAATTGCATAGAGAAATAGGAGAAAGGTTATTTTTTCCTGCTTGTGCACACAGATAAATTCGATACCTATTATTGCTATTATTGCTGTGAAGTAACATCTTCGTGTGATTCTGTAGAGCCCACTCAAATGTTAGAGCCTATAATTCCTCTCTATTTTTAATTCATCTTAGGTGCTTTTGGTGGTTTTTTGAAGAACAGTGGTCAATCATTTTTTACAGTGCGACACTGACGATGTTAGGCGCCTTTTATTTGTATGTGTATTCACTTTGCTGTCACAACATCCCGCGGGACTGGTGTATTTAAAACAAGAGGACAGGCACACGCCCAGGGTGCCACGGAGAGCACCGAGAACTCGGGGGCAGCGGGGGTCCCGCCGCAGCACGGCCCGAGCAGCAGCGGCAGCTCCGGCACGGACCGCCCGAATTGAGCTGCAGCCCGAACCGCCGCTTCCCGGCGAGGGCAGCGCCGGCGTAACGCAGCACCCGGCAGCACAGCGCTCCCCGCAGAGGCCGCCTGGAACATAAAGCGCCCATAAAGAGGCTAAATATAAGGCAAGGAGCCCACAAACACAGTTTGGGGGTGATGAGTAGCAGGAGGACGTGCATCCCGTGCTCACCACGGGAGCCTTCGGGAAGCTTGGTTTCAACTCCGCGTACTCGCTCGCTGCAGATGACCCGGGTGCAAGCGGTCGGGTTTGGCCAGGGCGACGGGCCCCTCGCACCTCCTCGCCATCGCCCTCCGCAAGCCTCCGCGACCACCTTTTCGCTCACGCACAACCTGCGCCTCCGGGAGCAGGAGGGAGTCGTCCCAAGACCTTACAGACCACTTCCCGCCGACTCAGGCCGGCGGGATTCCTGCGGATCGCCGCGGGTCCGTCCGCTGCCGGGCATGGCGGGCACCTGGCTGTCGCGGGGCAGCAGGGCAGCCCTCCTTTTCATCCACGGACCATCTCGAGGCTTTCCCGCATTTATTCTTGCACGCAGGGGGAATCAGACCCCGCTGCCGAACCTGCGGGCGAGCAGCAGTTTCGCGGCGGGGGCCAGCGGCTGACGGTCCCTCCGCCGCGGTGGAACGCCGGCAGCCCCCGGGGTCTGGGCTGCATGCCTCTTCCCCCCACCCCAAAACCTATCTGCCGCCTTCCCCCGCAGGGCCGTGACCCCCGGCGCAGGCTCGGCCGGCACTACTTTTAGGACGCCCCAGATTTCCATTCCCCTTGGGAAAACAGCCCCCGATCTGGCCTGCGGCCACCCCGACCTGCCGCGCGGGGCGAAGTCGCCTCCGCAAGCCCCGGGCGCGGCACATGCGCGACCGCGCAGCGCTGCGCGGGCCCCGCGCGCCCCCTTGCGCCGCCCGCCGCTCGGAGCTCGGGGATCGGGGCTCGGGTATCGTGGATCGGGGGTCAGGGGTCGGGGCCGGGAGCTGCTCTGCCGCTCTGCCCGCCCCCCTTGGGGGCCCTGAGCCCGCACATGTGTCCCCCGGGCCACAACACCTCCGCAGGGTAGCGCTGTGCGTTCTCCCTGTGGCACCCCTCAAATGCTGGCTCGCTGGACCACAAGCCTCACTTTACAGAAGGGAAGCAATGGAAATATTACTAAGTTTATAGGCTCTGCTTGAAATAATTAAAATCTTTTTCTACTCTGTTCTGAGTACTGCACAATGACTATGGAAACAAGTTTGTACTAAGACTCTAATTTACCTTAGTTTTTAATTAACTGTGGCATGGTGAGTGCTTAAAACTGTTTACTGGGCATCATTGCATGCTGCTTCTTCATTAAATGGAAAAATAACGTTCTATAGAATCATTTTGGTGGGTTTTCCCTAGAGACTGATGTCTGCAGAGATCTTTATGCAGAGCTTTTCCACAGAGCTGTCAGTTTACTGCAGTTTAGGCTTTGTACCTTGTGCTCCAGGAAGCCATCTCATCATGGACAGATATCACTGTTTGCTGGTTACACCCCTCACCCTTTCCCCGACTTCTTAATCAGCTCAAATCTAACATCATTGGCTGCCTATAGGTCATCCCTGTTACTAACTCAGTCATGCAATCAGATCTTCAAAGTCAGCCAAGTGGCCCATGTTGCCCCATTTCAGGAAACAGAGCTGTTTCACCAGTATGGCATTGCCTCCACGATGGACAGTGCCACACCTGATGTCTATTTTGTTTTAGGCAGATAAGCTTGGCAGAGTTGTGAAACCTACCAAAATGGAAAGCATGAGCTCCTACCATATCTATGAAATGAAATGCAGTTCTCCCCTTACTACAGAATTTAACTAGTGGAAATTTAGACTGAAATCTAAAAAAATTCTGAGACTGGCACATATGTGACCAAAGTAAAGAGGCATCTTCAAGAATAAAAGGAAATTGGACCAAACAAGAAAGAATGAAGTACCTAGATTTCTTCTTGAAGGTTGAGGAATGCCATGGTGATGGCCTATCACAGCTTTAATGGCAGTAGGGAGAAGAAGGGGAGATGATATTTTTTCCTTGCTATTTTAATATGTCCATGCCTAACATTTCCAGACAGGGTAGCTATCTGGGAATTTTTCCTGCACCTTTGGGAACTGAAGCACATATGGCCTATTTAGAGATGACAGGTGGGGCGAGGATGACTCTTCTGATGCCTGCTGTTCAAGGAGCCAAATTAGATTTTGGTGTAATTTATCAGAGCTGGAGGCCACCTCATGTTACAGTAGTTGTCCTAGTGATACTTATGGTCACAGTATGCCATACTTTTTAATGCTAATTTCCTTCCCTTTGTGGCCCACAAAGGGAAAGACACGAACAATGGTGTTTCTAGTCCACCAATAACTGCTGAATATCTAAGAGCCAATATCAAGTGGGAATGAAGACCTCTCACAAGGACTCCAGCAAGTCCAGTTGCTGCATAGGTTGTCATATCTCTGCACATAAAAGTTTCCTCAGACCAGAGCATAGCAGCAGAGATGGACATGAGAGAAGGAAGGTTGTGAAAGGGTTACTCAAGACTTAGTCCTATATACAAGACTCCACCCCCTCCGCTAATGGGGGATGTTCAGCACATATTTCTGGGCTTAACTCACAGTACCTTAACATTACCCCTGGGATGAAATATACCCTCTTTTATGAGCTCAGGAGTGGTAAAATAAGAACTTTGGTCAAGTATGCAGAGGTCATCCTAATTCATAAATATGAAATGGGTTCTTTCCAAAAATGATTTGCTGTATTTTTGGATTGCCGCTATTTTCTATACTTAATCTTTTATGGGGTTTTATGTTTTTTTTCATGGGAGTTCATTTCTAGGAAAATTTATACTCCTCCCTGCCCTGGTCAAGATTCTAGTATGCAATGTCAGGTTTGTTTTCATTTTTTTTGTTTTGTGATTCACCTCTCAAAAGACTTGGATTTTGAGGGAAAACAACCTCTCCTTATAACCTGCCTAAGGCAGGTACCAACAGCAAGGAAAACAGAAATGTATAAATTTTTTTTACATTTATGCCACTCCTTGTGAAGCTTATTTAGAGCAAAGCACATGGCAACTCTGAAAAGCATACTGACACTATATCCTCACCTGGTCTGAGTACTTTTCATTTCATTTCTTTAGATCTTCACATCCACACCTAAGGGCACTACCCTATGAGTATGAAAATATGGTAGTGTAGCCTCCATAGAATCGCAGAATAGTTTGAGTTGGAAGGGACCTTTTAAAGGTTTGCTAGTCCACTCCTCTTCAATGAGAAGGAACATCTTCAACTAGACCTTCAAGACTGTTTGTCTTTGAACAGTACATCCGATTCACTACTGCACTCTGCACCCACAGCAGACCACGCCATAAGGCTACCTACATTCTTTCTCAAGTGACCTAACCCGGCCTCTGCTTTTAGTCAACAAATAAATGAATCCATCATGCCTGAAAGGGAGACATGCAGAATTCATCGGGGACTCAGTGTGATGTTCCCCCACCATGGCTTCATAAAAATGATACTATTTGGTCTGCATGTAAAGTTTAAGAGCAAGGAGCCCAAGTAAGTCCTATTGATGAGCTGTTGATGAGCTGAATCGGTGCTTGCCAAAGGTTTTCTAGTTAATCCTCAGAACAAAGAAGGTAGCTTTGTTATTAAAAAATTCCCTGTATCATTGCTGAAAAGGTAGCCAGTATTAGAGGTAACTGGTGCTTTATTTCCAAGGCAAGCTCTGCTGAACAGCTGATACTGAGCAGGAGGGAATTGTTCAAACATCTGTCTTTGTGGCAGAATTGGAAGCTTCTGAGATGATTCCTCATAACTGCAGATATAAAGAAGAATGAACAGGCAGATTTTAGGGAAAGTATGATTTAAAAAAAATAGAAAAAGGTTTGAATTCTTTGACTGTGCAAGATTTTTCACTAGAAAAGAGAACCTATATTCTCAGGCATTTCTTTGTAACTTCATTCCGTCTGTTAGGCATGCAAGTATTAAGACTGCTACTCTCTTTTTTCAATAAAAAGGAATAAAAATTGATGTTTTTCCCTTTTTTTCATTAAGGGAAGGAAGTGAGAAGTGAATATAGACTAAATATATATTCATGGCAGTTTGCTGTCATTTCACACAATTCCAGAAGTATATGTAAAATGGAAAGTACAGGCCAATAAAAGTAATTTTCTGAGTCCTATTAGCTGCCAAATGGAATCACAATATAGAGTTAGCTGGGAATCTGCAAGATTTCACACCTAATTCTACTGGACTTAAATTTTAATTTGCCATCAGAACAAAACCTCTAATTGCAAGCAGAAGCAGCTTATTACATCTTTTATGTGACTCTGACTCACACATTGACCAAACTGTAAGGAAATAATTTTCTTTTGCATAGGGATGATGATTCCACTTGGATATTCTGTACCTAAGAATTCCTCACAATTTACTAATAAGAAACAGAAAATGAGAGGAAATTATCTTCATCTGTTTCTTTCACCCATAGAGCCCAAAATAGACAACGTGTTAGAGCAACTGCATACCCTGCACCTTCTCCAGTTAACTCGTCTTGCACAGTTCTCAACTAGCAAGCTGTTAAAGAAGAGAAATATGTGGGAAGAGGAACTTTATATCTCAGGTATCAGTGAAAGGATTGTAGTAAATGCTAGGGGAAAACAGAAAAAGAGTAGAGTTAGGATTTTGAAGGGTAAGGGAAAAATGGGGGAAAGGGCGCCTACTGAGACTTTTCTCTCCAGACATTTATGATCAAAGCCCACCACTGCCATTAGGCAATCAATCTGCAGTTGCATACATAAAACTTTGGCAGTGTATAGTCTCCACTGCTTTCAACAGAGGCTTTAGACATCTGAAACTGGGCACTCTCCCAAAATTTAGATCCAGTTGCACTGTACATTCCAGAAAAGGCAGCATCAAATCAGAGGCCCTCTTTTACCCATGTTATTTTCAAGCTGAAGTGTATAAAATGTTATACTCTGACCTCTCGATTTAACCTCTTGGGTTGGCTGTGTTTGTGTTCTCCAAATTCATAAAATGGCACACACTGCTAGTAGACAATTGCTGGCTAAATTGTTGGCATTGTTGTTTTAGGAGAGAATACTGATAATGTGTACCTTTCTTTCCTGACTAATTCTTTCTAGGATCATTCAGTTTCCTACTGACTCCTTAATTTTGCAAAAGAAATCTACTTTGGCATCACATCTTGTAGGTGTAATGCACATTATTTCTTAAGATGAGTGATTCTGAATCTCCTGATTTGTTTTGCTTTTCAGCTTTTAAACCCTTCTTCTTTTGTGGTAGGACATTGTCCTGCACTTCATTCAAAACAGCACTAGCAGCCAAACAATGTTTTAGCAGCTTCTTATTCTTACTCACGCCACAGCCAGAGGTTGCTCAAGCAGCTGCACTGGATTTCTTGCAGAAAGATATTCTCAAAGGAATTCTGCAGTCACAATCAAAGTACAGAATGCAGCCTCAGTTACTTAATCCTAGTCTATTTACCTATATCTCTAGATGCTTCTGCATTCTTCTGATAAAACACATCTTTAGAAATAACTTAATCTCCGTGTATCTGAAAAATATAGAGGCTGCCATACATTTACTAGATTTTACTATTACAGAGTATTCAATTACTTAATACTCTACTATCTATCTATCTATCTATCTATCTATCTATCTATCTATCTATCTTTCATTTAATTATCAGAAAAAAAAGTGTAAATATATGGGACATTTGCTGAAGTCTTCCATATCCACAAAATGGTTTGTAGAATGTGCAGCCTTCAGTGAAGTTCTACAGAAGAGATCCTTCCACAAGAAAAAGTCAGAGTCCAAACACCACTTAATAGGACACATATAAAAGTGTGGTGAGATCCAGAGCATGCCTATGAAATCATCTGTTTATTTATGATAAGAAACTCACTTCCTCTTGGATAACTTCAGGATTGCTTTTTTTAAACCCTTGGCAGCTTAAAAGTCATCTTGCTTTCCAGCGTCTGAGCCTTCTTCCTTTCTCTTTTCTTCTCTCTTCCCCATACAAGGGCCCCCTCTCTTCACTCAGCTCCCACTCTCCCTCTCAAATGACATTCTTTCAGTACTTGTCTGCACAAACAGCACAAGGCCCAGGCTGTGCTTCTGAAAGCCAGGAATAATGCCTTAGTCTTTTGCAGTGATTGATGCACTATCCATGGAGAATACTGTGCCATGGTTGAAGAGGTTCACAAAGCCATGCGCCGTTAAGATACCTGCTGATCTGCTTTTACTTTCACTGTAACTTAAACGCAAAAATGTGGTGAATGTTCCATGACTATATGGTCTTTTTGGTTGTTGTTGTTGCGAAGATGTAGCTCAAGATTTCAAGTCAGATCCAGACAAGGAATCACACACGCACAGATATATGTTACAAAAAGGTTGTCTATAGTTAATATTTGAAACAATTAAAACTGGAATCAAATGTGTTGTTTGAATAGATCTACAAGGCAAGTCTTTAGTTCAGGCAGTGATGCCTAGTCTAATCAAACACACAAATAACCTTACTTTGATTAGTATATCTAGCGAGCTCCAAGCAGCTCACATTTCCTTTCCTAAACCTTTGGCCTGACATTACACAAGTACTTTCTGTGTGTATCCAAGGACTAGAATACAGCCCAAGATGTTGATACTTGCCCAGCTTGTGTGAGTAGAGAGATTGTGCTTATTATGCCTAAGCCTTCACCTGACCTCTGTACAGACATGCACTGATGCAGACATCTATTACAAGACAAGTTCTAAAGGGTTAAAATATTTCAGTTTTATTGTGATCTTAGTAGCTGAGTAGCTGAGTTGTATCTTTTAACATTACAGGGGATGTTCCCATTTCCATCAAGTCAACAGCAGAATTCTCATTAACTTCAGCATTAAATGGGAATATTCACTGAGCATCTGTCAGGGAAAAAAGATATGGCAGAAATTGGAGAGTTTTAATATCTATCCTGAAAACCTTGATCCAAACCTACTGGTAGTTCAGGAAAAGCTTTGTTCATAACTTCTTAAGGAATTAACCAGCTGCTTTTCTCTGATTATGATTTTGTATAAGGAAAGCTTAACCCTTAGGACACTGACATTTTACCAAATCACCAAACAGTCAGAGCACATCTGGATTTCAGTCAGAAAGTCTCCTGGGCAAGCTGGAGTTTTGAAGGTAATAACATAATTGCAATATTAATCTATAGAGATAATGAAACAATTTAGTTAATTTATAGTTTCCAATTATATGCTATATGCTATTTTTTGTATGTCTAAGTCTCATGAGTAAAATCAGGACTGAAATGACTCTGTAAACCTCATAAAGGTTTTCCAAGTTTCAACAAAATGTTGCCATCTACTGTTAGTACAATAATAATGATAACACTAAATAAAACTTAAATGGGTGAAACTAGCACTGTAATTATGGAAGAACTTTGTGGTTATTTGCGTCCTATTTTGCTGATACACAAGGGACTTTTCTTTGAATGCACAGGCAATAATGTGTTCGTAAATCCTTCTGTATGTCAGAAGGAGAATAGAGTTCATTGTTTGCAAGATCTCATTATAATTACTTTTCAGCTCTAAAAATGTTGTAATAGTTTCCAGAACTAGCATTTATGGTATTTAGTATGTTGAGAGAAAATAAGCTTAATTGAAATTCTTGTTCTAAATGTTCCTCATCTATACTTTTTTTTTGACTGAGCACCCAGAGAAGTAATAGTACCTTGCATAGCAGATTCTCCTATTAAAAGTTAAAAGTGCATACACACATACATACATGTACCCTTTACTGAAAACTGCATAAGGCATACATCAAGGTCAGGCAGGAGTATAATAACTAAGGACATAAAGATCTATCTGTTATAGACTGCTTCTGTTCTGAGCTGACAATAGCAAAACTACTGTCACATTTTTATTTTAGTTTTATTTTATTTTTATTTTTATTTTATATACAGAAGAAACAGTTAAAAACTAACCAAAAAAAAGTCTCAAATAGGAAATTATCTCTGAAGCACCAAAAGTGAAGGCAATGTGCTTTTTCCCCATTTATGATGCTGGAGCAGGAGGTGGAATTCAAACAATTATGGGATCTCTGAATTCCTGTTGTGTAGATCTTAACTGCCATACTTATTTTCTCATGTCCCATATTTACTCATTAAAAAGAACCCACTGAATTTTCTACATCAGATTTTGATGGTATTGTAAAATCTATTCCCCTAGCAAAGCCTAACACATTTCAAACAGAACTTCCCATGACTTAAAAAATAATAAAAAATACCTCTGCTTATGTGTTCTTTTATTGCATTCTAAAAGAAACAACCTCAGCTGCCTGTCACAGGTATGAGCTGTTAAAAGGTTAGAGGCTGTCCACGCTATCTATAACAGAAGGAATGTAAATACAGAAAGAGCAAAACCCATGCATCATGTCATGCAGTGCCACCTGCACCTGAAGCTGTAAATTGTAAGTGATTTTTCAGTAAGGCTGAGGAGGCTTGGTGTTGCTGCTGATGGAGCATTGATGTAGAATGGCTCTTGATCAGTGTATATATATATATATATATATATATATATATATATATATATATATAAATGGAGGGAATATTAGTCATGCTTATTCAAGGTACAGTAAAGCAAAACTTTTGTGATCTAAGTTCTGTTCCAGCAGACAAGTGCAGTTGAATGAGGTGCAGTCTAGGACGGATTGAGAAAGATAGAACAGTAGCCCTGGCCCCTGGAACTCTGCTGGATAGCTTTTTTTCACCATTGTGTGTTTACCAAAAGCAGTTTCAGAAATAGCATACAGTCTCTTTGTTAAGAGGTTATGCAAAACAGGTCAAAGCGCCAATAACTTTTTGAGAAATAAAAAGGAAGGAGTTAGGAAAGCCCATACTCAGCAGGAGTTGATATGATCAAGGGACATGAAAAGCAGCAATAAGGGATTCTTTGGGAAAGTCTAAGACTCTCAGTGACATTTTTGCCTTGATTTTTTACTGGTTGTGTTTGTCTTCAGGTCTCCTAGGTCCCTAGACCTATTATCAAGGCCTTGGGAAATTAAATGCTGCCCAGGGTAAGGGAGGATGGAGTTAAGGACTATTTAAGCAGGCTGGACACAAACAACCCCATGGGACCAGATGGAATGCCCCTCAGGGTGTTTGGGAGCCGGCTGATGCCCCTGTGACACACTCTGTAGGATCTTCAAACTATCACGGTGTTTCAGAGAGGGTTTTCTGGTGACTTGAGAAAGGTAAATAATGTATAGCCTTGTTCAAAAGGGTGAAGGAGGTGGGCCTAGGTGCATCAGGCTGGTCAGCCTCACCTTAGGTCCATGGTGAAGCGAGTTATGAAGTGAGTCCTCTGGGAAGCCATGTCCAGATGACTGAAGGAGAATAAAGTGATTGGAAGTATGACAATGACAATGTCCTTAGCAAGAACAAATGACACCAGACGAATTGGATTGCCTCCTGTAACATCCCATGTAGACAAGAGGTGAGAAGTGGATAGTGTTTTCTCAGCTCAGTGAGGCCTTTCAAGTGATCTCTTGCAGTATATTTGCAGACAGATTGGTGAGATATAGATACTACAGACAAACTACACAGCAGGTGGAAAAGTCTCTGAATGGCCAGACTCTTAAAGTAATGATCAGCATTATGAAATCCATTGTGACTTTGTGCAGGAATCAGTCAGGGACTGGGAAGTGTTTAAAGTAACATTTTACTTGCAGATTTTGCAATTATGAATCTTTTGATTCTGAATAAAAACCAAAATTTTCTAACTTTAAGACTTTAAGAAACTGAATCCAAGCATATGCTGTGATTTTTTACTTTCTTGGCCTTCCTAAGATGTGTTTCCTTTGTTTTATACTGATTCTTGTGTTAGATTTGTCAGTCTGTAGTTGTCAGTCTGTTGAGAGAAGACCGGTCATACCAAACTATTGCTAGATGTAATAATAGAAGCATCTTACTACACATGAGAAGAAATGCCTATTGCCAATAGATTTTCACTTTGCCATCCTTTACTGTGACTGTCCTAATCCCAAACTCTTCTGGAGGTGTCCTGCTTTAGTTCTTTTGGTATCAATTAGTACCTTTTCAGTGGTAGCTGTAAAAATTACTTTAGAACTAAAAAGATCCCTAGCTCTTATTTACTTGGTGCTGGTGATAGGTTGGCTGGTGGACACAATGCAAAAATATCCAGCAGAAGATATGACAGTGTTTTAGGACTTCCCCCATCTATTGCAGTCAGTGAAAACATTTCATAAAAAAACCCATAGTGGAAGTATCTGGTTCCAGCATATCGATAATGTTGTTCTTCTGTGGCATTAAAATGCATGTCCTGTTTATAGATCAGCTGTGTCTTTATCTGCATGAGCAAACACTCATGGTTATATTTTTCCCATGGTCAGAGCAGAGATACGGCATGAAAAATGAAGTCATGGCCAAAAGTCTTCCTTGTGCAAGGGAAGACTAAGTGGAAATCTTATCAATGTATATGAATACCTTTAGAGAAACTTGTGAAGAAGTTTCAGTCAGGTTCTTTCCAGTGACAAGAAGCAATGGGCACAAATGGAAACACGGGAGGTTCCATTTGAACACACCTAACTGAAACACCTATCTGAAAACACCTTTCCACTGTGAGGATGACCAGGCACTGGCACTGATTGCCCAGAATGATGATGGAGTCCCCATCTGACAGTCAAAAACCAATGGGACAACCATTCTAGGTGTCTCTGCTTTAGCAGGAGGTTGGTCCAGGTGACCTTCAGAGATCCCTTCCAAGCTCAGCCGTTCTGTGATTCTGAGCAGCTTTATTCCATAAGAAATGGTGGCATAATCTACTAATCCCATTTTGTTTAAGAATAGCACTTTTCTACTTTTCCAGTAGTTACGAGTATTGTGGTTAGACAGGAAGAAATGGAAGGTAACATGCAAATGGCAACATGTAGCTGTGCTTGAGCGCGCTACCCTCCTCCAGCCATGCACCAAGCAAAGAGTTCTTGCAGTTATCTGAAGAAACAGTTTTATCACTTCCCTTTCAGTTTTGTTTTCTTCAATATATGCATATTATGGGTCAACATTTAAATCATGCGAATAAAACCCAAAAAGGTCTAGTTAAGTAACTATCAGTTATTAGATACAAAAAATAAAAAAATCATGGATGAGGAGTTAAATGTAGTGAGATTTATGAAAACTAGTCCCAGAGGATATAACCTAGATGTGCAAAATAATAAAATTTAATATGGAACATGCTATCAGTCTGTTTTGGAGAAAAGCTAGTCTTTCCAAGAGAGCTTTCTAGGCTTAATTTGGCACAGTTTCTGGTAAGGACACAATGTTACAATCATCTATGAAACTTTGAAATTTGGAGCAGAAACATGTTGCACTTCTTCTCCTCAGTTCATTCGCTTCAGTTAGCATATGCTGAGTCCAGGGACAGCAATGATCCAAAGGACAAACATTATTTAAAATGGACATATTTTGTGATAACTGGTTTTTATTTTGTACCAAACTTAATAAGGGCTTTTTTGCAGATTGTATGAACTGCAGCGTTATTGAATGTAACTATTCTTATTTTCATGTCGTTTGTTGGGGGGTTTTTTCCACTTAAGCAACTGTTGCAGACTGAGGATTACACTGTGGATACTGGAACCTGGGAAAACAGCAGTTTTCCCAGGCACTTGAAGGAAAACAGAAAGGAAAGAATAACAAAAGTTGCACCTGGTGTTGTTGACAAGGTGTGTGAGTGTGAGACGTGATGTTTTGGTGAAAGTATGTTTACAAGAGGTGTTGCCTTCCTTGGCAATAGGTTCAGCGAACCTTATTCTTGGTTCAGCAAAGTAATCTATAAAATGTGTGTACTTCTACAGTAAATCGCTCCTTCTATCTCCTGAGAGGAAGCTGTGTGACTGATTTCTTCGCTGCTCCCTATAGCCGACAGTGACATCATATAATATAACATTATGTAATAATATAATAAATATAATATTTATTGTATAAGAAATATTATAAAATAAAACTATGGTGATATGATCATAGAATCATAGAATGGTCTGGGTTTGAAGGGACCTTAAAGACTATCTAGTTCCAACCCCCCTGCAAAGGGATTCCTTCCTCTAGATCAAGTTGCTCCAAGCACCATCAAATGCGCCTTGAACAGTTCCAGGAATGGGGCCTCCAGAACTACTCCAGACGAACTGCTCCTGTGTCTCACCACCCTTATAGTAAAGAATTTCTTCCTAATATCATACCTAATGCTACTCTATTTTAGTATAAAGCCATTGAATCTATGATCTCACCTTTCATTAAGAAAAGAGTACCCCAAAGTATAGTTGCATGCTTTTTCTTCCCTTTTGAGCAGCTCCTCCAAAATGCGCTCTTTTGGTGTTTTAATGGTTTTGTACAAAATCTCATGATTTCTGAACAGGTCTCAAGATTTTGAGTGGGGGCTGAGCAATTTTTCTGATGTCATGGAAAAACACGTGAGGTATACCAAGGAGCAAATTAAACTCTTCAGGGCTGAAAGAGGCATAATCAAATTTCCTTTACTTTTGAAAATCTTAGTTTCTTTTCACAGTAAGGAATGCCTAGTGAAAAACACAGGTCTCGAGAACCTTTGGACCCAGTAGTCTTAATTAGTGCTCCAGCACTACCTTTAGATAATATTTTGATGTATTTTCCTTTAAATAGTGTTTTTAACAAACTAGAAGAATAAGAAAATTCACTTTCCTGAAATTAATGGCAAAATCCCAATCACTATCCAGCCCTCATACACAGGACCCAGGCAGATTCATATTCTTTTCTGAAACCAGCAGAGGAGCTGGTTTTATCCAGAAAAAATATTGAAATAGCAAGGTGTTAAAATTATGGGAAAAGAAAACATTGCCTAACCACGTGAAATAGTCAAAATTATATGAAACAAGTTATTAAGTCTTAACAGACAAATCATTTGGAATGGTTTTCACACACAATTGTGTTATCTAGTAATATAATGCAAAAACCCCAAACCAAAACCAAATAAAACAAAAAACCAATCAACAAACTCCATGATCTGTGTTTGCCTGTAACAATATTTTCATTGTGCTACAGTTTTAGTCAAAGTGAAGTCTAAAATCAGGATCAATTCTGTCATTTCATTCATTATAAAAATGTGTCATGAGAGGCATGGCAGTTACCTCTTTCTGCTTAAAATTATTATTTGCATAGGGCAACAGCATCTAAGTAAAACTGAAATTGTATTGGTTGGTTAATACATAGGAAGGCTTTAAATACACAAAACCTATTATTGACTGTTGTATTTGAGTTTGAGTCACATTTAGGAAACCATTATACATGCTGCTGTTAAAATTACACACCTGTCGTGGTTTACCTTGTTTCATTTGTTTCATCTATGATTTGAAAAGTATCTTTTCAAAGTATCTATCAGCCATGATAATTTACTTTTTTGGCTTGATTTTACAGTTATTAAAAATAATGTCTGGATTTCACACATATGAAAAATAAGTATTTATAGTTAAATGTCTTGCTGAGGACTGGGCAAGAACAATGAGAAATCACATATCTGGGCTGTATTAGGTTTTCTCTCCCCACAAAATACCACAGCAATGAATGCGCTGTAGGCTGAGGACACTGATCAAGTGCTGCAAAATGAGGGGAGATAAGGTCATGTTTGATAAACATTTCTTAGTGTTGGTTATTATAAAAGAAGTGATTAATTGTCTCTGGCGTACTTTGACCTATTCAGGTTATATCCATCTAAGATAACTCATATAATTATTTTTTGGTAATTGCTTGATTGCATAAATATCGGGATACTATAGCTGTAATTACTACTAATGCATCCTAAACAGAAATCTTTAATTATGCTTTGGAATATATCTGATTTTGAAATGACACTGACATATCATTTATATTATTAGTATCTCAGTATCATAGGCAATGTACTTTCTCTTCTGAGAAGCAGACATTTGTTAACATTAAGAAATTACATTCTCACATGCCTTTGAGAGTCAGTTTATTGGTGTGTTCTAGTTTTGGCCAGGACCCAGAGGTTTATTCCGTACCAGCTTACACCACTGCCAGGGGAGGAGAAAGGTACTCACTGTCTTCTGAGAAGAAGGGTGAAAAAACAGTGTCATTTTCTGCCATTGTTCATTGATTCTAGGTCTATGGTGAGCATTTTTGCATTTGGATCACTCACTTTTCCGTACTTTTGTTGTTAATATTGTTGCTGTTATATTTGTTTTCTTTCTCATTGCTATTTAAAGTAAATTGTTCTTATCTCAACAGCAATCTTCACCTTCTGTACATCCAAATCTCAAGTCCATCCTGCCAGAGTGTCAAGGGGAAGGGTAATGGGGGAGTGAATGAGCAGCATCTGATTTGGAAGACTCTTGGTGGGGCACTGATTTGGGAATTACCATCCTAAACCACGACAAGGTGAAAAGCCAGCCTGTAGACTGAATGCCTTGCCTGCCGTGATCAGCTGATGCAAGCCTATGGCCAGTCTGCCTGGCCATTTCATACTGCTCACAGGTGAGCTACCAACCACTCTAGCCAGCTGAGCTAGGTCAGTGTTATTGCTCCCTGACAACATTCTCTGAAATCAGAAATGCTTATATCTCACTCCTAACTAGTCTTTTAGCCCTTCCTACCATGAAAGATGTTAGGGAACATGTGTCATCCTGAGGGCCTGCTTAGAGGATGAACACAAGGCTGGTTATGCCACTGGTTGTGACCTGGTTATAATCTCTGGAACAGAGAAGAGGTGGCAGCGGGAAACCCAGTTAAATTACAAAAAATACAGAATTGTGAAACAGCAATCAATTTACAGCTCTAAACTTTATAAAATCTGTTTCCTCATACCTTGTTTAAGATGATTCTGATGTACATCAAAAAGGGAAAGACAGAGATGTGGTAAGAATTATGTGGCAAACAGCACTACTGCTTACAGAGAAAACCTGGTGTCACTTTCTTTTTGGCACCATGTACAATTATTTTCTTTTTTCTTTTTTTCCCCCAAAGTACTATGTATTAAAAGCAAATTTTCAATGAAACAAATCCAGTTAGATCAATGAAAATCTCAAATTTTCAAATATTCAAAATGTACACACAATTGGTTAAGCCACTATGAAACAACAACTCTCTGTTTTCAGGATCAATTTAATAGCACTGAAAAGATTTTAATAGTTTTAATTCAGTTCTAAGGTTCAGTTTATAATATTATCCATTTCCTAGACTGATTTTTAACCTGGTAATATTTTAACATTTTGTTATGTCACAGATATAAATTGACCAATTGTTAGAGTTTTTCTAAAAATAAGTACTCTCTAAAATTGTTCAAACAGATATCTCTCAGACCATTCAAATGCAGCATAAGGAGTCATGAATTAGATTTCTGAAGGAAGTCAGAAGCCTGACATTATTGTGCCTGTTCCTTATGAGCTCTTGCTAGCTAAATATTAATTATCTGACAAATATAAACCACATAATTTTTTTTGCAGCTTTCGACCATAACAAAACATCATGAATATGAGATCTTAACCACTTTTAGCTGCATATAGAATTTTAAATAAGACAATTGCAGATTTTTTAAACAATATGTATGTGGGATATGGTTGAAATTTTTTGGTTTATTCACTTGTTTACATCCTACACATACAATAAAAGACCGTATCATAGAATGTAATGTCTTTCTAACTTTAAGACTGAAAAGACTACAAAATTCTTTTACCTCCAGAGTTTCAAAGGCCTCTATTAGAAGTAGCTCTCGTTCTGTCATCCCCTGAACAGATTTTTCAGACTCCAAATAGCAGGTGGAAGAAATAATTTGCACTGCAAAATCTGACCATAATAATCTGAACACCTGTTTTAATGCTAACTAACCTAATAATTTTAAAATCTTCTACTTTGCAACCAAGAATAGAAAAGGCATTTATATAGGTTTTATACTGCAGGCTGTTGAGCTCATAAGTTGAAGTAACTTTCACCACACTGCATCCAATATAAGGGTCCCAATTGAATTAAAAGAGGCTATCACAGAAAAAAAAAAGTACAGTAAATAAAAGAAACAAGGAAAGTGCTAGCATGTTTGTAGTCAGTATCTGACAGTTGTCATTGGGATGATATCTGCAGGGGAATGAATCTGAGTTCTCATGGACACCCTGCTACACTGCTGTCATTGACTATTCTACTAGCCTGATGCTTTAGATGGTGTTGTCAGCATTATACAGAATGAACTTGTGACATATTTATAATATACCATCCACTATGTTTGTGAGGCTGTTTAAAAATTTTTAAGTCTGAAAAAAACATTGAAAACAGATGAGAAAAGACTTTTTGACAGCCAAATAACAGCAAGAATAGTCCTGTCTTGATTATGTACAGGGACTTGAGCATGGGATGTTCTGAACAATATTCTGATAATACCAAGGTTACCTTTCTTTGAAAAAACACATATGTGACAGGAGTGGCAATATATTCCTAAGAAAGCTCAGAGAAGAAACCTGAAAGTATCTGTACAGAAGATGAAGCACCATTTCAAGCAAAAATTATACAAAGATTTGATCAATTTTCACAAAACTTTACATAATTGATCTGCTTATGGACCATCTTGTCTTTTATTAGTCTCTTATTACTTGTATTGTGACATGATTTTACACTGAAAATCATGACCTACCGGCAGCAGCTGAAAGACAGAAGGAATCTGTGTGGGTATCTTTAGGAACTGGTAGATTTTTTTTTTTTTTCTGAAACAGCAATGAGTGCAGTCTGATAGCTGAAGATAAATGCTTGGCTGTAGCAGTGAAATTTGTAAAGTTGCTCCAGCCACAGGTGCTATGAGCTGGTGACAGTAGGCAGATGTGGCTGCCATCATACACCTATGCCTTCAGGACCACAAAGCAAGGCTCCCTGGCAGAGACCAGTATTGCTTCTTGTCCATGCATTTCTGATGTTTGCTAGGAATGGCAATATATTGCTAGAAGGATTATACTATACTGATAATGACTATTCATGTATTAGAGGAATTAAGCAACTAGCCATTAAGATGAAGATTTCAGGAAACTGACAAAGTATTTTGAACTGAAGAAGCACAGGACTTGAGATGCACACAAATAAAAACCAAAACATTCATGTTTGCTGTTGATGCTAAGGGGGACAATGCTACCTAGACAATGCTACCTAGGTGAAATTACAAGATGTTTGGCAGTGGAATTGCAACAGAAAGGTCATTTCATGCTTTTTTACATAAGTGTGTTGATGGAAATCGTCATATTAGAACATGTCAGATAAACCTGTTTATTTCCAAGAAGAAAATCTCAACCTTATTAAAAAATGTTCTAGGTTTCTATGTACCTTGTTTTATGAAAGCTGAGCTTCTGAGAGTCTAATTAATTTTCAAAAATTTTTCCTTTTATAAGCAGTGTCTTAATTAAAAAATTGATTTTTAAATCCTTTTCCTATTTTGAAAGATACTCAGGTAACCACCCATGATCAGATTCAATTTGGTTATAGGATTGAAATGATCAGACGAGTATTCCCCTTGTAACAGCTGGTCTGAAATTTTCACTAATGCTCTGCATAAGAGAAGTGTCTAAACATTTCCTTTGTGTTTTTGCATCATGGTTATCTTTTCCAAGAACAAGGTGTAAATCAAGTTAAGCGTGACTTCTGTGAAATTTCTCTCACTACTGCCATGGTATCATAGAGTGTTCTGTGTTGGAAAGGCTGGTCCAAGTTGCTCCAAGTGCTATCCAATCTGGTCTTGAGCATTTGAATGGGGCATCCCTAATTTTGCTGGGCAACATGTTCCAGTGCCTCACGCCTACACGCTTTTGTAAATAGTCTCTGTCCATCTTTTCTGTAGGCTCCCTTCAGGTGCTGGATCTCCACATTAGGTCTCTATGAAGCCTTCTCTTTCCTGGCTGAACAAACCCAACTCTCTCAGCCCTTCCTCATAGGAGAGGTGCTCTGATAGAAAAGTTTCTTCTGAATAGATTCAGTACAGTAATGTCTGAACAGCCAAGCAATCTGCATTTGCTTGGCTTCTCTGCATTGTAACACCTAAAAGTTAGAACTTTGCAAGTGGGTCATTAATGTTTGTTTAAAATGGTGGCCTTGACTGCAGCTATGTGTCTACATCAATCATGAGTACAAAAGGTAGGATTTCAAACCAGAAGTCTCCTAACAACAGTCTATTCCAGTCTGACATGCTCTTTGCAGAAGGACACATCACCTCTGAACTGCTTTAGAGCAAGAACAACCTTCAAAAAAAAAAAAAAAAAACCCCAAAAACTAATATTGGTAATGAGTTAAGACAGGTTTTGGCATATGTGTGCCAGACAGACTGAAACAGCTAGATGTGATTGATTTTAGCTTTCGGTATCTACCCTTATTCCTCTCTGGTTTCTTTTCAGCATTATGTGAGTTGTATTTCTACACCAGAACTCCAACTCAACAGAGTCATAGGATGTTTTATGGATTTCCTCAGGATCACATAGACTAATTTGCCAGACGGGTTTACTTAAAGGTGGGTTTATTATCCAGTGTATTATTTAGACACTATAAAATTAATATCTCGGTGAAAAACATTCAGTATCTTTTACATTAAACCTAACTTTACTAACTAACTTTTACTAACTTAAGATGAGAAATTACTTGAAAATGTAATTTTAAACTGCAAGAGTTTTACCATCAAACTCAGGTTACGATAAAGGATTTTTAAAAAAACTTTATTGGAAAAGACACTAACACACTTCAAACCTAAATATTTTTTCTGTCTCATATTACCTTGCATAGATACCCTAAGCATTCTGCAGTCTGCATTGAATTCTCATTTAATCTTCTACACATAACCACTCAGACAACTAAAAAGTAAGTATACTAGGAGGCTCAATTTCTACATTTTGCATAGTTGCAGAGATAATACTGTGTTACAAGCTTTCAGTTTAACCAAGAACTCTTCAGACTAATTTAGTGATGCCTTGTCATTAGGATGATTGCAATGAAACAGTTTATCAAAGTATTTACTTTGGAATGCACACCCCTTAGGGTAGTCCACTTATTTTTCTCAGGAAAGTGCACAGTCCTTAGCAACTGAGTTAGCCGTTCTGCATCCTTAGCATAGCCCAGGAAGAAGCCTCTTGCTCTGCGGCCATTTTTCTAGAAGTTGTGTTAGTATTGAAGCGTGCAATAACTCAGAGTATGTATCCCTGGGCTACTTTACATTGATATAATGTAAACAGAAGTTCAATTCAGTGAAAATTTAAGTCATGGTACACAAGGAAAGACAGGCAGCAACATAAGGTGAAGACAGATTACAAGGTGAGAGGATTTTACTAGCAGCAGATTCTGAACTGTAGCAGTAACATTTCCTGCAATATTGAAAACTGTAGAGATGACTCTGCATATGCCTTGGGGCAGAGGTCTGCTTTACCACTGTGAGTTAGAGTGCTTAGGCACTTGAGCAGTCTTGCTGTGCCCTAGTAGCTACCTGCTGAGCACAAAAAACATGACATGACTTTAGTTCAATTCTACTCGCCTCTGAGTTTTGCCTTATTCTAGAACCCTCTTTCCAGTGATGTTGCTGCTCTAATGTAAACAGCCTTACAACCCTAAGAGCACAGCTAAGTTTCTTCTGCTTCTGCTGCCAAGTTAGGCCAAACCAGTGGTTCTTGGATCATTTTCAAATGGAAACACTGGAAATACAGTGTGCTAGGATTATTTCAAAGAGACCTGCTGGTTTTCAGCACCATTAGGCCAAGATTCTGAATTTCCAAATGAATTGAGGTCTTACCTAAATGTCAGCAACCACAATCAACTAAAGAAACTAACACGCTATCAAACTAAGGAATCCCCAGAGCCACGAGTTTTGTATTCAGACATGCTGACACAGTTTAATGTGACAAGTTTTTCCCTTGATGCCAACAGTGACTAGTCATGTTTAACAGGTACAAACACACAAGATGAGTCAAAGGCAGAAGCTTTGATTCATACATGCTGATGCTGCAATCATGCTTTTTAGTTTAAAATTTATAAAAATCACTCCTTTTCTTGAATGATACATGGTACCACATAATTAATAGATTTGTATTGGGTTTTCTGACAATAATACGGTTTATTTTCAACAAAAGAGAAATATGGAGGATGGAAGCATCAGAGAGGGATTACTGGGCTGCAAGTAGGCCTTAAATATGAAGTGTAAAAGAATTTTGTCTACATTAGACCATGCGCAAGTATTACAGATGTAAAAGTCTCTCATTTAACACAAAATCTTACTAAGAATCGCAATTAAAACTATGCATACATATTTACATGCAGAAATGTGACCTTGTGCCACATTGATAAAATAATTTAAACCTTTGGATCAAATCGAGGAGTGCACATATTGGGACAGAATAAAATCCTATAAATGGAATTAATTTGCAGCACAATTGTGAATACTCCTTTTATTATTCCAGCACATACAAGCAGGTATGCAGTGTATGTTGTATGTCCACAAACAATATTGGGTGAAGATGTTAAAAAAAAAAAAAGTAAAGAAAAGGAGCAACTGAATACAGTGGTAAACTAGTATATTTTTATTTATTTGTGGTTGCTAGATAGCCAATTCTTTTTCGTAATCACATGGAATTTGCCTCAAACAATGTAATCTATATTCATTCATTTTGGCAAAATGAGAAGCTGGAAAATTCCAGGAAATGTTACTAATCTATACTTTTAAATATTCATATCCATCACAGGCTACCTCTAACTCCCTGGACAAATAGAGCACACACATGTGTTGGGTAAGATGAATGCTATAAAGCCTTTGTTAATTCTGAAAACATAGAAGTCTTTGTATCAACTAAGATGCTCAATCTTCAGCTACTGCTTACTTCTCTGGCTCACACAGATTTTGTGGATTTTGACAGGGAAGGTAGTGAAGCTTTCAGTATCCCATTTCTTGGGACTCATTGACTCCCTCTGCTCAACTGCCTGTACTGTTAAGCACATACATACATTACAGAAATATTAAAAAAAAATTTCAAGCACTGCCATTTTATTTTTGGTTAACTGGTTTGAGTTGCTCTTATTGTTGGGATTTTTCTTTTTCCTGAGGAACACTGAGGCTGGCTGACCCCTCTGGAAATCTCTAGTATTGTGGTGACTTGAGCAGGGTTGGCCACAGCGAGTTGCCCCAGACCATATTGAGTCAGGTTTGAATACCTCAAGGAGGGAAACTCCACAACTTCTCTGGGCAATTGGTGTTCAACTACCCTTACAGTAAATAAGATTATCTTATATTTAAAAATAATTTCCCTTATTTCAATTTCTGCCCATCACCTTCTGTCGTATCACTGCATACTACAGATAGGAGCCTGGCTCTAATATCTTTACCCTCCCATCAGATATTTATGCACACTGGTTAATTCCTCCCCCAAGTCTGTTCTTCTTAGAAGTAAAAAGCCCCAGCTCCACTGTTTAAGCTGCAAGCCCTTCATCATCTCAGTGGTTCTTCAGTGGACTCACCCTAGTATGTTCATGTCTCTCTTTTACCAAACAAGAGCCCAGCACTGGACACAGCACCCAGATGTGTCTCATCAGAGCTGAGGACAGAGAGAGGGTCCCCTCTCTTGACCCGTTGTAATGATCTGCCTGACGCAGCCAGGGTGGCTTTTGGTCTTCTTTGCCACAAGGGCACACTGCTGGCTCATGGTCAGCTTGGTGTCCATCAGGATTCCCAGCCATTTTCTGTCATGCTGCTCTCCAGTTGGTTAGCCCCCAGCATGTGCAGGTGCATGGGGTTGATCGTCCCTGAGTGCCAGGTTTAGCATTTTCACTTGTTGAGTTTCCAGGAGTCCCTGTCAGCCCATTTCTCCACCCTGATGAGGTCCTTTGGGATGGCAGCACAACCATCTGGTGTATCCACCAATTCTTTCCACTTTTTTAACTAATTAACAAAATTGTGAAGATACTTGGTATTATCAATCTTTGCTTGTTATCACTGTCAGACATAGAATTTTAAAAATGAGACTAAATGGCAGGTATGAGATCTTTAATAAAATAATTATTAAAATTACTCTACTTGCATTTTGAAACCTTAACTCTTAAGCCTGAACTGAAATCCTTCTTTAATGATTCACTGCTGTCAACGTTTGTTATTTTACAAGATTTGATATTTTTCTGCTATGTCTGTTGAAAACCTGTCAAAATGTGCCATCTTGCTGTGACAGTCCGGTGGCTGATACTACGTCCTATGACTATGGCAAATCTGGCTTACAGCAGGAGGGGAACATGTGTTTTCATGCTTCCTTTTCAACAGCTTTTAAAATAATTATGTAACTTTGAATGTACTTTCACCAGGCTTTCCCGCACTGCTCTCTGAAAACAGAAAGAAAATACACAGACCAAAATTATTGCGCGTTTGGAGATAGATGTTGGCCAGACAGAAGGCAATGGAAGAGTCCATCAACAGACGGCAGTTGCCAAAAGGGGCAGGACTGTTTTTCTGCGACCATAAATAGGATTTGTTTACTTTTATTGGCACGTGTGCCTGTCTTTGGCCGGTGCTCTGCGGGAGCGCCGTTCGCAGCCGGGGGATGCGCCGGGTGCCGGAGCAGAGGCGGCCAGCCCGGGGCGGTGGCCCGGTGGCGTATTCTAGCCGGCCCACACTAGGTGGCAATGCTTGCGCGGCTCTGCAGAGCAGGACACAAAGGGCTGCCTGGGACATGCGATGGCAGAGCGGTCAGCACTGGGTGTGCCCGCAGAACCTCGCTCCGAACGCGAGTCACGGCTCAGCGGGAGCGCTTGGGCACCGCAGACAGCAGCCGCGAGGTGACACCCACGGAAACCCCCACTCTGCAGAAACTACTTCTGCCACCGATGCACAGGAAAAACAGCCGAGAGAAAGCAGGAGCTGCACGAAAGAAAGGCTCATATGGCTCATCCCTACCTGACAAGGTGGTCGGCATTCTCTGCACCATGAGCTTCTTGTCTCATTTTGTGTGGTTTCAAGAAGATCACACTGATGTTCCTGTACTATTGTTGTCTGGAACAACACTTTCTCTGATTTCACACTGTCAATTTTTAAACAAATGTCCTTGCGTTCTCCCAGCAAACCTTGATTCCTTTCTGTGATCCGTCCCCAGGGATTACTCACCACAAAGGAAAATTCCGGAAGAGCTTTTCCAGAAAGAGCAGCAAACAAAGCACTAAATTACATGCAAATTATTTCCTTACTGTGAGGCCTCATAGTATCCTTACTCCAAGAATTATGCACTTATGAGATGCGTAATCAATAGCAGCAAATGGAAGACATCATGTCTAGGTATAAATTTGATAAAAGAGAAGCAAGATGGTGCTGGAAGTGCAGTGTCTTTTTTTTTAGGGGGAGGAGAGGGAAGAGAGGATGATGCAATCAAGAGGATTCTGCCTGCCACGAGGTGAAAAAACGGTCTAGTAAGATTCTCTGTTTATCAAAGCAACTTTCATTCCTCCTGCCCATACTGCCTGGTGGGGTGTTTCTGTCTATCAAGGCGGGGGTGCTAGGGACCAGTGGTTTTCCTGTGTGGGGATGGGGAGGTAGGGCACCTGGCTGAAAGGTACACGGGAAGAAATTTTGCAGAGACTTTCCCAAGCACCTACTGTTGGCACTTTGTATTCTGACTGAATCATGTGGCAACACAGTTCTAATTTGTTATTAATAAAAATATGCTCTAAAATTTATTAACAAACTTAGATTATGTAATCAATTGGAATTTTATCCATAGATAGCTACACATCCTGATGACTGAATTAAAAACTGCTCATTTTGACCAAACGAGTTCTTCATACTGAAGCACATCACCTGACTACAGATAAAAAGAAGAAACAGGCTGAAAAAGGAGGAAGCAACAAATACTAATTTATGGCAAATAGATTCATGTTTCTGACAGTTGACGCCAGATTCTCAAAACTTCTCTTTACTGAAGGTAATGTATGTCCTTCTGAGATCAAACATCATTCAAGAAACCAGACAGAGTATTCACAACTCTTGGCAAACTTCCTTCAGATGTTTGTCCAGACCTAGGTAAGGAAGCAAGACTAGCTTGAAACTATTAAGATGAAAAGAGATTGCTTTCAAAGCAGAGCATACATAATTCTGAAGACCTGCAGGGAATATTTAATTCCATTAAATCTATCTATCAGCAAACAAAATTAAGAACAACCTTATGATGAAACAAAGCTGGTGAATCAACCACAAATCTCTTTCTAGAAATTATAATTTTTATTTCATGTTTCTTGTTTTAGGACTTCTAGAGTTCTTTTGCAATTATTTTTCAGTCAATTCAGCTCAGATGTTATGAAAAAAAACCCAACAATGCAGCTTTCAAAACGTGTTTCCAGCAAGAATTATCTATGATATGCAAGTTTTCTTACTGTTGCTTTAGCGAAATTATTCTCAAGTGTAACAGTAAAATACTATTTTATACCATATGTTTTTTATACAGATGTGTTTATAGCTATATGGTAGAGAAGTTCTCTGTGCCAATAAAAAGGTCAGGACACCTTCTTGCCTTCAGTTGCATGGTGAATAATAGCAGTAGTGCAGGTCCTAGAATAAGCACATCCTAGTATGCTAGATTTCCCTGAAGACTTTGATACAATTATGGAGAGTAAAATAAGAGGTTTGCTGCTCATATTAGAGAACAACAACAGGGTAAAAAAAATCATTATTTGAGGAGCCTGGAAGCATGAAACCTAAACTTGGAATTCAGGAATCCACAAAAAAAATTACCAAAAAAATTGAGGCAGTTCTGTTGTTGGCTCCATGTAGATCTCTCAGGTACAAGAGGAACATAGGTGCTAGTTTAGCAGCACATAGATGCTGATTATGTTGACACTACAGGCTGTGTTTTAAAAGAATATTTTTAATTATCACAATTATCAAAAAATATCAAAACTCTTCTCAAAGACTTTTAAAGCACTATGTTTTGAGATCCCTTATAATTGAGGCTTTTTTGTGGTGAAGAATGAATTCTTTGGAACGAGTATCACAAAGTGTCATCTCCTGGGTTGTATTTGGTGGAGAGAAAAACATACACAGCATTTCTGTATAAAAGAGTGGAGGAAAAAGTTGTAAAACATTAAGCACAATAATTAATTTCATGAAGCTTGGTGGAAGAGTTATTTATCAGATATGTTTGAATCTGAATGAAAGAGCTGATTTTGTTTCTGTGAAATTTTAAATCAAAAGTTCATATCTATAAAGATTTTAGAATAAAGAAAAATGAGAACTTGGAATTTTAAGATGAAAACACATAGAGAAATAAATTTTACAGAAGTGAAACATAAACCATTAGTTAGATAATTTTGGAGACATTTGGTGGGTTTGGGTTTGTGCTGAGCTTTTGATGAAGATGTAAAACCGGACTGTACACAGTAGTTTGAATTGTAGTGTAAAAGATTATAGGACTCAAACCTGTGTCCAAACTTAACCAAAAGCGGTATAAGTCAAAAGCTTCAAAAATTGGACAATAGTCTTCACATGTGTTCTGGTGCAGCTCTCCCCAGGACTGTGACTGCTGAAGAATTATGAATAAGAAGCAGTCTTATTTAGAGACCAGGACATGTTTTCTTTCAAGAAACACCAAAGACAGATTATGAGAACAGAACTGCAACATCAGACATTGTTTATGTAGTTCTGTTTACACATCAGGCTCAGGAATTTCTATGTCTGCCAAATTTTTCCCAATTACTACCCATTCTGCAATAATAGCCTGTAAACTCAGAGCTGAATTTCCAGAGGTAAAATCATCCCACCTGTGAAGTGAATTCCTGGCATTCTTTGCTAAAGTACAACCAGGTATTTAAGCTTTCAGAAGTTCTTTTTGCCACATATTTCCTTTCAAAGAGTCTACTTGACCACAGCCTTTTGAAAGGATTTCAGAAGGGACCTATAAAAGTTTTAGTATGAGCTGTGCTCCTGTAAAGAGAATGAAAAAAACAGAATTAATTTGATTTGATGACTGCAGATTCAAAATAGCCACTGCCTTCTATCCTGCTCAACACCCGGTATGGACATCAGACATCATACAACCAAATTTGCTGCACTCCTGAAAAATGAAGAGGAACAGAAACCTACAATAGCCTCTACTGATGTTTCAAAAGTTTTCCAAGACTTTATGTTCAGTGCTGCATTTTCAAAAATTAGCTGTCTTTCTCTATAATTTAAAAACTCTAGCAGTTTTAGCCCTAATCAACAGCTAATGTTAAGATACAATAACAAGAAAGATATCTTTCCCCAAAAACTTGATGAGTACATCATTAGTTTTTCGTTTCAGTGCCAAGAAGCAAAGTAGTTGTGCTGGGGATATGGAGACAGATGCACCTCCATGTCCTAAAGATTTTATGTTTTATGCAGAATGAGCTATGCGTGAGAATAGCAAGCAAGAAATGACATGGGAAAACTGCAAAGGAAGGCATGTACTCTCTTCTCATGCCTTGTTTTTAAACTACTATTCATTTCATACTTGCTTTCAGCTTGCTGCCTAAAGGTAGAGAAGGCTGCTGAAGTGAACCCTTCTCTATGGCCCCCAAATTGTTCTTAGATAATAAAAAATTCAGAGCTTCTGAAATAGATGTATGTAAACCTGTTAATCTTTTTAATATATTACTGCTATTATTAGACCATGGTTTCCAGCTGGAAAAGAGTTGTGTGGACATGTCTGCTAGACACGACAACCTGCAATTCCAGCAACATACAGGCAAATCTTCGTGCAACTCAAGGTTCAAAATCAGTTCCAGGATTACCTCTTTGTGTTTCCTAATCTGCAGTCCTGTTATCCTTGGAAACTTTTGCGCTGACGTTTTTTTCTCTTTTCTTTAACGAGAGGGGGAAATTGATAAATATTTTCTCAAGAAGTGGAATACTGGGAGCCATCTGCACTTGCATGCTTATATTCCAAAATAAAGCTGGCTTTTAATTGTCCTTTTCTCGCAAGGAGAATACATAACTGCAGGGGGAAGTGATATAAGAAAGGTCTGATTATCTGCCAGTGTGATTCTTGGTCTCAGTTTATAGAATGGCCATTAAGCTAGCAAAGCAAATATTGGTATCACAAATTAAATAAATCAAACTGAATAAGCACTGTTTTCAAGTAAGTCAACATAAAAAAAGAATAATTTTTTTTAAAGGGCACTTGGAATTTGTCTATTGTCCAAATGAAATTCTTCAAAATAATCAATAATTACAATAAGGTAATATTTAGCTACAGATGAACACTGGATACAGAGAAGTCAGTTCCAGGTAGGTTGAGATCAAGCAGGGGTGAGCTTTGAGTGCTTTAGCAGCCTCAGAATGATGCATGAGTAGTGCAAAATATTTGGCGTGGCAATTTTAAATTCCTTCTTTAGGAAAAAATTCACTAGGTTTCTTTAAAGAGTACATGCACCTGTGATGAGTTAATTTGTTATTTCTGGATTTCATAAAATCTAACACAGCAGATGACATTTCCGAAAGACTACAACAGGGATAGAGTACAAAAGATCATCCTCTTTCATGCTAGTGCATATTTCTAAATTGCTTTCTTTTGGGAAATCAGTCACATCTGTCTCATCAATTAGACCAAGAATTCACAAGCTAATTGCTCTGACATGCTCCTAAAAGGCTGAATGATATTTAGACAGGAAAACTAAGGCCAATCAGAAGAATACTCAAAGATATTTTGAAAAATACAACAGAAAGAGCTCTCATGAACGTGAAGAAGGGCCAGGGTTCGTTAACCTATTACACTAAAACTGGGACATCTAAGCCCACAGCCTCCAAAGGTGATATGCCCTCCCAGGTTTCCAGGTATGCAGGGCTTTGATTGTTCCTGACACTGGTGCTAAAAAAGATTTGTTTCACTTCCTCACTCAGTGAGATGGTAAAGAATTTTCCTGTTCCCTAGGAGAGAGAGAGAAAGGTACCTGTCATTCACACTACGAAGCAGCTGGCCTGTTGCAAGAAGCTTGAACCTGTCTGGGGTTTTTGGAGATGTTATCCATTGCAAAGGGGCTGATGTCCTGTCAGGTGCAGCAGTGAGAGAACAGCAGTGCTTGCTCTTGAATTGACTCCATATCAAATTAAAGGACCAACGACCAGAAACTATTCAGTAGCTTACAAATTATTTTATTAACTCATAATAATGATGTTTCATTAATTTAGTTATTACCCATTATGTAATTTTGCTTGTTTATTGCACAAACAGCTGTTAAGTACCATAACCAATTTACTAAGTGGAAATTTTAGAAGTCTCCATACTGAGAATCTAAGTTCATATTACTCAGAGAAACAGGACAGTGAAATTAGACACTGCTCCTACTACAAAAACAAAGAGAATTAACAGACAAGTATGGTTCCTCTTGTCTGTCACCAGACTTCTGCTGGCAGCATTCCAGGCCTAGGCAAGCAGGATTTCCACATCTACCACTGTCATATTTCCAAGTAATTCAGGCTGATTGTTTTACCAGCATGAAAAACTAGGAAAGATCAAAACCTTAATGGTTTTGATGGCTCAGTCCAGACATTAAGTATCTGTAAGGACTAAAAATTCCATGGCTACTATGAGACTGCAATTATCATGATATCAATAAAAATTTAAATTAAAAAAATCCCACTTGGAACCGGGATTTCTGAATTAATACTTGCTTATGCTATGTACTCTATTAGAAAAACATTCTTGTAAAATTTACGGAGTTTCTAATTGCTTTCTCCTCTTAGTCTTAGACACGGCTAATAGATTACCTCTGATACGCGATCTATAATTACATATCTTCAAAAGAGACATCATCCCCTGCCGTGACTCGGATTTGAACCGAGGTTGCTGCGGCCACAACGCAGAGTACTAACCACTATACGATCACGGCAAGCCGTCAGAAAACTCAAATTAAAACCGAGAATTTTTTTCCCTGGTGCTCTTTAAAATGTTGTATAAATGGTGCCACCTGCAGTTTACACTGAGTGTTAGCAGCAGCTTGGTCTAAACATTCTTACAATTAATTATCATCTTGAAATTGCTTCCAGACTTTTTTTTACCTTACTCTTTATAATCCATGTTTATCAGAATTACCTAAAAATAAAAGGTTCGGGATTATTCTAATATACTTTCCCTCGTCCCTTAAAAATCTTTTCAGAGATATTTTTTCTTATTTTATCAGTAGTGGGGATGGCAAAGCATGACAACAGAAAAGACTGACAATGTAGAAACAGATTTAAGCAAATAATCAAAATCTATTTAATTGAAAATGCATTTGATTAGTTGAACCAGGTCTGATTGATTCTGGTGTAAATGTTTGTATTGATGGACATCATCTTCCTTACCTCTGCCATAAGCACAGAACATAAAAGATATCACTTCCATAATTTAAATTGCCTCCGTGAAAGATAATGGTTGAACGCTACAGATGAAGTCTGAGGGGAGTAAGCCCTTTGCTTCTATGAGAGAAGAACATCAGTGAGTGCAATCCTGAAGCTGAGATTCTGAGTAGCACTTTTTTACAGATATTCAGGGACAAGAAGACTGCAAACAATATTCAAATAGGGAGAACAGCGAAACAATTACTAGTTCTTTCAAATGAAAGCTGCAGCAGAAATCAAGCTACATAACATAAAGGAAGATTATAATGAGGAAAAAGAATAAGGGGCAACCTTCAGGGCACTCAAATCCTGTTCAGAAAATGCAGCCTGGTTTTTTGTGCTCACCCCCTCCTGTTATATTTATTGTTTTAATACAAAATATTGTCTGCTTAATTGCCTTAGAGAGCACAGCAGCACCACCTCTGCAGTGGTACATGTCCCACTGAATCTCTGAAGGAGAAAGACATGCAAAAAAACTTACTAGACTGCAATGTGCAATACCATTAAACTGCCTTCAGCATATCTTCAGCATGCCAAGATATGGATTTACTCTGGATGAAGGTCTGCATACTGGGATAATTCATAAGTAGACTGTGCAGAAGAAAAATGAGGCTGGGAGTTTAAAATGCGAGTTTACTAAACAGTCTCTGCCCTGCTCTGCTCTGCTCTGCCTGAGGAGCAGAGGCTCTCACTGCCTCCTTCTTAGGGTAAAACACTGGTAGTTCTTGCATTCGCATGGAGGCCCACCCTGCCACTGGAGCAGGGGTAGGAGAAAATGTCCCTTTCTGGTGGCTTCTGGGGACACTTGGAGCAAAAGAGTGCTCTGATGGTGGTTTGGACTGCTGTACTTCACCCTACAGCCTTCCCCAATGGCTTCAAATGGCCAGAATAGCATTTTTCACTCAGGGGTCAGCATACCTTTACACAGGACAGGAAAATGGCATTGCTCAACATCATGGAGGTGAACAAACCAAGAAAAAAAGTTGTTCAGTAGAATCTTCTCTGAAGTTTCTTGTTATTATAGACCTGTGAAGGCAGAGCTGTCAGAATATTTATTGCATTTACATATGTATGACTTTAAATAACTAAGTTTTCTAATTTCTGATCTTGTTATTACTGGTTACCTGTCTTGAAGTACTAAAGAACTTAGGTTTTGCGTGAGTGCCTCAGAACATAGATTTCTCCTAAAGACAGAAGCCAAGTAAACATTATAGATACAGGGTTTTGGCCATGGCATCCTCCTTCAAAGCAAGGGCATTAAGTTAAAATTACTGCAGGACTCCTTGAAGTGCATTATAACATGATAATCAGGAGATTATGGAGATTTTAATTGTGGTTTAAACACTTGTAGATGTGATGAAACAGGCTTTTTGCAAACTCTGGAAGATCTATTGATCTACTATAGTGTTACCTTCCATCACAGTCATAGGGGTGCTTTAGTTCTGCTGCAGTGAAATTGGTTTGCTAGACTCCCCTCCAAATATATCATGTGATTTTTTAGAAATCTGAGTGTCAAAGAAACAATTACAAAAAGACCTATTTCTAGTTCCATCGTATTGCATGAAGTTTACAATGCCATCAAATGTACTTTTTGCAAAGTTGGAGTCTCTTGATGTACAATTTTTAAATTTAAGATCTATCTATACATGAGAATATAATAAAACAATTACATTCATAAACCTTTAAGATCAGTACACAAATTTTTGAGATGAGAAAACGAGCAGTAACCACAGGATAACAAATGATAATTTAAGGACTTGTTCTACATTTGTACTACTTGTCATTTAATCACTATGCATTTCACATTTTTTGGCATTCATTATTATTTTTTATAATTTCTATTAGAAAATGTTATTACTGGTTCCTACTTTTCCCTGAAAGAATGTTAGTGCACATGGGCATGCTTTGTGAAGTATTTGCTTAGTCACTTAGTCGTGCAATTCTCTGTCCCTCAGCTCAGCCTTCTTTCCTTAGGCTTAGAAGACAGCTGTGAAATTATAACATAACTGAAATTATAATCTTTCAAAACAATTACTTTTTCAGTTAACTCATCAGTTTTGGATAGAACATTTCCCTTGTTCAGGGTTGGCTCTCTGGTCAAAAGCAAAAAAAGAGTAATCTGAAGACACACAGACTCCTCCCAACAGCCAACAGGTACTTGGGGAGGTCTGGAAGAAGGAGAATTTGAAATGTATACAAATAGCATCTAGATCTCTCTCATTTCCAAGTGTGAGTCTTTACCTTTCAGATTATTAATTAATGTAAGATGAATCTTTACTGTCATTTTAGCACAGGCAAACATTTGATAGGACTAGCCTCCAGACTTCTAACCTGTGTTCCAGCTGAGTGCCGCCAGCACCAGGCCATGAAATTTTTTGCTTTTTTTTTTTTTGCCTTTGCAGTGAATTACACGTCCAAGGTTTGTCAGGAAAACTTGGTGCAGACACACCTCTGCCACACAGAAAGCCGAGTAGCCCAAGACATACACACAGGAAAGAGGAGAAACTGTTCAGATCTCTCCTCTGCTTACTACTACATACCTGGGTTTCTCAGCCTGTTTTGTGCCTGTCTCTACCAGAAAGGCTGTATTTCTTCTAAACTTAAAAATCAGAGACAAGCTCTACTTAATTTTGAGTAACAATCTCGATTTCCATGACTCTCAGAGTAACTTCATGTACTTCAAATATTCATTCTGACCACATGATAGAGTAGATGCAAGTGCTAAGTCAAAGTCCAAACTTGGCTTAATACTCTTTTTAGACTACTTAGTTTAAATTGTCACAGTTTGCAATAGGATACTGAAAATATATTATTTTTAAATTGTTACTGCAATTTTACAGTAGGCAGTTGTCATATCAAGACACTTTGGGATGTACAAGTGAAAAACTCTTTTGGTACTGTATTTTAGTATTAGAAAGAGAATTCTACAGGCA
This sequence comes from Acridotheres tristis, assembly GCA_037013685.1. Lineage (NCBI taxonomy): Eukaryota > Metazoa > Chordata > Aves > Passeriformes > Sturnidae > Acridotheres > Acridotheres tristis. The sequence goes on along the minus strand of CM072919.1, from coordinate 48,526,814 downwards.
TTTTTGCATTTGGTGTTTTGTTCATGGATGCCTTCAAGCAAGAAAGCCCATCCCCACACACACGTGCAGGAATTATTTGTCTCAGTAAAAACTAGAACAGAATTTATTACAGGCTGAAAAATTTTTGGTTAAGGCTCTTTGTCGTTAAAAACATAAAGGATTTTAAAGTTTTTGGTGCAGCAATAATGACGTGCTATGAAAGTTTAGCATTTTTAGGAGGCACAGTCATCACCCAGGTCAGAGATTCTGCCTGGAAGAACTGATGCACTGCTGGAGTTGTGACATTGTCTAGATGGAATATACAATGCACTTGTCGAGGGAAGGTGAATGCCATGATATGGCCACTTGTTAGTTTTCATTGCAGAGTTAACTTACTCAATATTTACATTTCCTATCCTCACTGATTACATTTTTTAAATGAGTATGAAAGAAAGGAGGAGATAAAGTTATGTTTAAGTATTATAAACAGTTCAAGCCAGCATCTGGAGGTCTGCTCTACTCCTTTGGATAGATGACATCATTTGAAGAGGCTAAAGTCATAGTGTTCTGTATATAGACAGTTCTGATTAGCAGTATTTCATAGTTTCAAGGCACGAGGGGTTTTGGGGTTTTTTTTAATTGCTACATGCATGCATGGCATTCAAGTAGTTTCTGCTCAAATGATTGCTGACTGCCCTTGGTTCAGCATTCTCACCCCCAGTGGTGGGGTCCATGTGGGCCATATGGACTGAGCCAGGTTGCCAAAGGCAGGGTGTGCTCCCCTTCTTTGACCTGCAAGAACAGGTCTGTGTGAGCCTTGCAGAGCCCTCGGTACTGCACAAGTACAACATGTCACTCAATACTGCATCTCCTGCCTTGCAGGGGCAGCTTTCAGCTGATCCAGCTCTCACCCCACAATAAAGCGTGGGCATTAATGCCACCCAAGGGTGTACAGGGAGGGTGAGACAATCCCATCCATATCTCCAGGAGAGGATGAACCTATTTCTCTTTCTGCTTAAAAGGCTGCCACTTTGCTGATCCTAGGACAGAGAGACCGTGTACCTGCAGGCAGCTTAGAGTTACTATAACAGGATTATATGGGAACATAGAAGTTTCCTGTGTTGTGTATGTTTGCCATTTGGCTACACTACTTTCTTAGGCAGATTCTGCACAGATCTTCACTTTAGTCTGTGTATAAATGGAAAATACAATTAATGCCCATTAGAAGTAAAGCCTGGGCTGAAAAGACTCTCTGGCAATTCTTTAGACAGCTCTGCCATCAGCAATTAGTTTTCTTCTACTAATATTATTTCTAGTAGTAGGGCAACTACTCTTTTTTCTGTGTAATCTCCTACACCAAGAGTCCTAGTACAGAAGAGTCACCTTGTGATTCCTATTTTTCTTAGAATTCAAATATATTCATGGTACAATAAATTTCTTTTGCACTGTGCACTCTCACAGTCAGTCAAAAAAGACTATGGAAATGTCTGTTATTTTCCCTTAGCCAAGATCATGTAACGTTTTGTGAACAAATTTCTCCCTCTTCTAAAGGTTTTGTTTTTCTTTTCTGTTCTTTTCCTGCAGCTTTCAAGTTTCTTTTTGGTAGCCAGGCCTACAGTGAATAAAATGCTTCAAGCATTCTTCCACAAGAAGTCTATCTGCTTACAGAAACAGAATATTCCCAAAGCCACTACCACTCCTATATGGCTACTTCTGCAACCATGTATACATAAATACAGACGTTTGTGGCACAAATTGAGCAAGTGACATGGATAAAATCTTCAAAGTCATACCGTCAGCATGACTTAGTTCCAAATGAGAAAATTGTAGTCAGCTGCCAATCACCCAACTTTGCACAAGCTACAGCCAGCAGAGTGCTCTGGCCAACATTCTAAAAAGCAGATGCACTTCTGTTCGTGACCAGCAAACTTCCAAAGCCTATATCATAAGTGGAACTTCCTACCATGTTGTCCAATGCTCCTAATACGCAGTCCAAACCTGCACTGGCATTTCATTCTGCCTGTGTTTCTTGTACAAGTGAATGTGTCATCTGTAACTTTTATCTTCTTGCAAAATTCTCCATCTTACTGAATATTCTTGTAGATCTTATTCCTACAGTTGAAGATCCTTATGGGTCGGAATTTTTTTCTTAAAAATTGCTCTTTAAAATTTTTTGCAAACTATTCAAGAAAAACCTACGTATCAACTTGAATTATCGACGTGTGCACTGTGGCTTGCCTGAGGTACAGCATAAACTAGTACTGATCTATCCCTAATTTTGATACTGAATCAGTAGCCTGTGATTCACCCGAAGGGTGAAGAGCCTCCTGCTGGGAGGGCAGAAAATTTTCCCTGTACCTCCAAACATAGACTGAGGGTAAGAAAGGTCTCAGGGTGTTCTGGTATTGTCAGACTGTTCTTTTAAACTCTAACAGGACATAAGCACAACTTCCCATTTAGCATAAGTTGTTAGCAAATTAGTTGGAGTACATCCAAGGAAAGGTTTTGGTAAATGTAGCGTTCCTATTTTTTTTTTTTTTATTGTAATGCAACAAAGTACTTTCATCTAAAGCCAGCAGACTGTCATGTGTATCCAATCAGTTGCAAACCACGCAACAGGGAGGATGACTGTTAGGCAGTTTTATAGTTTGTTCAGCACCGTGCTCTCTCTTCTGGTTAAGAAAAAGAGGATATGCCTTTCTAAGCCAGGATTTGCCACTACTTTTCACTGTGCTGCATTTTAACTTATTCTCAGTGGTTTCAGCTTTCTACACACCTTTCTGCACACATGCTCTTGCATGATAGGCAAGTCTGGAGAAAGCACCCAGAGAAAAGCTAAAAGATAAATCATGTCCACATTCAGCTCAGGCACTTGCAGACATTGAAGGACAAGTGAAATTCCTTACAAGGAGATAGTAATAAACAAAGCAGTCAAACCAATAAAACTGAGTTAAGGCCTCATAAGTTATATGACCTGTACATGATAATGGTCTTTAGACTGAACATGTCTTCTTCATGAGAGTTTTCAGCTAAACATTCAGTAACAAAGCAGGTATTTGATCACTCTGTGTTTACTGTAAGTTCTTGAATCACTCAGAAAAGTATAAAGGAGTTAAAACATTAGCCTTTTTGTGAGACCAGAACTGCCACATCCCATCAGTCTGGAACGTCATGCCTTTAGTTTTTTCAGCAAGCTGCACAAGCTCTGAGATATGTTGATCATTAATGGCACTTATCTGCAGCCTTCTCATAACATGAGAGTGAGCATTATTTTCCATACACTTTTCTGCTGGAGCAAACTGCCCCATGTTTCCACAACTGGAAGGGCAGAGCCACAGGGCTATGCATCTTCAGCTACAAGCAGTTGTAACTCTTGGCTAGTCAGATTTTCAGTGCACTGTCAGTGCTGATGAGCACCACATGGCTCCCCCAAGACTTGAAGGGTAGATATCCATCTCATTAATCTTTTTCTTATTATAAGCAGAACTGCTATGTATTTCTTTCATCATGAGTCATAACGAAATTTGTTTGTGCCTTCTGTGTAGAGGTAGGATACAGTTGGCCATAGGAAAGTACTATTAAATTAAATTACCCTGTGTGGTGCTATTTCCAGCCTAAATTTACAGGATTCAGCTTGGAGTGCCTCACAATCTAGCTACCATGGACTAAAAGTAGCATTGACTGTGTTACTTTTAGTAACTGTGTTACTGACCTGACACAGAACTGGTGCTGCCTGAGAGGTGAAGCAGAGCTCCAGTCACGTCATCCGGAAACAGTAGCTGATGGTTCTGCTCTTAGCCACTTTGAAAGTGTTAATGTTATAGCAAAAGAGAGAAAGCACTAAAATTAAAGGCTGGCCAAAGACAGACAATAGAGCCCTCAAGGCTAAATTCAAGTAAATAAGTTGTTAGAAATGAAAGCCTAAGTCAAGCAAAGTTTCCAATCAATAAGCTGGAATAGTGGGATTCTGTTTTTTTAGCTGAAATAGGTAGAGGATGTCCCCAGTTTTCAGATCCTTTTGTTTGGTTAGATAATATCTATCCTTTAGATTGCAAGTTCTCTATCATTCCTGAAAGTTAAGTGCAATCATCTTAAACCTACAGAAAATATAAATTTTCTTAAGTTATGAAACAAGCTGATTCCTAAGAATCAGTTTGGTTGATGCAAATCATCTCCTCTTGCTATCAAGGAGTATGGAATGGTTGACCCTAGACAGGTTCCTGTCTCTTCCAGGTCTCAAGCAATGTGGATTCATGCATTACAACTCACTCTCTAGTCCTTCCTCTCCCCATTACTCTCTCTTTCCCCATTAGCCTAATTATTTCATGTACTTATTTCATCCTGTAAACTAATACATATTCAGAGGATTACTCAAAATGAGTGAGTCTGTACTGAAACGTGTTCACATTACTGTATCAATTTGCCTCACTTATCATTGCACCAGATTTTGATAGGAGTCCATTTACTTATGTATATGTATCTAAATGGGACAGATGGATGTAGGATTTATGCATGGATTTGTTGTGACACAGCAGGGGAGCATGATGTTAGCTGCAGTCCTGTACCAGGCCCTAGCAAATACATGAAGAAAAGGGTGCTTTCTTTCTTTCTTTCTTTCTTTCTTTCTTTCTTTCTTTCTTTCTTTCTTTCTTTCTTTCTTTCTTTCTTTCTTTCTTTCTTTCTTTCTTTCTTTCTTTCTTTCTTTCTTTCTTTCTTTCTTTCTTTCTTTCTTTCTTTCTTTCTTTCTTTCTTTCTTTCTTTCTTTCTTTCTTTCTTTCTTTCTTTCTTTCTTTCTTTCTTTCTTTCTTTCTTTCTTTCTTTCTTTCTTTCTTTCTTTCTTTCTTTCTTTCTTTCTTTCTTTCTTTCTTTCTTTCTTTCTTTCTTTCTTTCTTTCTCTTTCTCTCTTTCTCTCTTTCTTTCTCTTTCTTCCTCTCTTTCTCTCTTTCTCTTTCCTCTCTTTCTCTCTTTCTCTTTTCTCTCTTTCTTTCTCCCTTCCTCTTTCTCTCTCTCCCTCTCTTCCTTCCTCCCTCCCTCTCTTCCTTCCTGCCTTCCACCCTCCTGCCCTTCTTTCTGCCCTTCCTTCTTTCTTTTTTCCCAAAACCTTTTAATACTGATGTGAATTTCTAGGATAGATGGGTGACATGTTTCTTGGTCTGACTATGATCAATTTGTCTAAATTTCATAGTGTCTGCCTATGATATGCAGCTTATGACTGGATGAACACCAAAGTCATAGTCTGAAAAGTGTTCTGTGAATGTGCTCAAACTGTTCAAACTAGTCCCAAAGCACAGATACCTGGCTTTGACATGGGTAAGTAGTTGTCTGCTCCTCAGCCAACACACAGAAGCTGAGGCCACAACTTTGGATTGCTGTGACTAACTGGGGAAAACCAGATTTGATTTCCAGGCTGCATCCTAAGCAGGATTTCATTGGGCAGTGATCCAGTGCCAGTGGTCCACAGTATCTCCAGAACCACAAGTCAGCAGTGCTGCTGTGGTCAGGGTTCCACAGTATTGCAATGGATACAAAAAAATTCAATATTTTCCGGTTACCCTCATTTGCAGCAGATCAGCTTTCTAATGGAAATGGGTTTAAAAGACGAGAAAACAGGTTCTTAAGGCCTGTAGAATCACAGACCTCTTTGATCTTCACTACAAGAAAGACACTGAGGTTGTAGAGTGTGTCCAGAGAAAGGCAATGAAGATGGTGAAAGGGTCTGGAGCACCAGTTCTGTGAGGGAGCTAGGGTTATTCCGCCTAAGCAGCTGAGAGAGGACCTTATCACTCTACAATTACCTGAAAGGAGGCTATAGCTGGGTCGGACTTAGTGTCTTCTCCCAGGTAACAAGTGAAAGGATAAGAAGAAATGGCCTCGAGTTGCACTCGGAGAGGTTTAGATCACATATTAGGGAAAAATGGATCACTGAAAAGATTGTCAATCATTGGCACAGGCTGCTCAGGGAAGTGGTGGAGTTGCTATCCCTGGGGGTGTTTTAAAGACAAATACATGTGGCTTAGGGACAGGGTGAGGGACAGGGACAGGGTGGCCATGGCGGTGTCAGGTTACAGGTTGGAGTAAATGGTCTTGGATATATTTTCCAACCTAAACTATATTATGATTTTATGATTCTTTGACTTTTTGACGTATTTAAATATGAAATGTGTAGTTTTCAACTACAGCAGAAGTTTCTTAGCGATTTCTTCTTAATGAATAAGAACTTCAAAGAGAAGTTTACTCTTCACTGTTCAATCACCAGGACTACTGTGTCTCTCTGACAGAGCTGATTCCCAAAAGTGTTTTCTAAGCAGAGGCATCTTTTCACACATCGACATGCAGTAAATTTCTTTCTTTTTATTACAGCCTGCAAAACTATTTCCTATTTTCCCTTCCCCATAATAGCAGTGTGTATGATAGTGAATTCATCACCTTCTCCAGCATTCTGAACACCATTTTTGCAGCAAGGAATGAGGACAGGTCAGCATCACGGAAACTACCCAAGAACCATCAGTAAGTGAGCAAAAACACGACAAAGCAAGTCATTGCATTTTTAATTCAATTTTTCATACCTAATTTTTTTATATACATTCCACCCAAAACTACACTATAAAAAATTTCTATGTGTCTGCAAAGATCATCATAAAGAGCTTAATTTGTTTTTAGATGTCTGCAACTTACATTCATCATTTTTAAAAACATATTCTGCATTATTGTAGGGAATATGACTGCTAACATACTGTGGGCATTTAAATGTTATTCAGACAATTATGGAAGAGTTACTTTTTGAAAAAATTACCCTGCAGACCTTTTTTGAAAAATCAAAGCCAGGCAATCAAAAAAGCCATCAAATTATATCCCACCAGCCATGGGATTGGCTCTGAAATTCAGTTTGTGATATTTTTCTTAAATATGTTTTAAAATAACAAGTAAGATTTCAAAGTTACCCATATATAATTATTTCCTTTTCTTATCTCCTGTATTGGGCTGCAGAAAAAATATATCATTTGGAACATTGATTTATAGTGGTCTGGGTCACATACAGAGTTAAATTGTGCCACAAATCAATTTCCTGAAATAGCAATTTTTACTTTCAGAATTTTAGTTTTATTCAGTAAGGAATCAGATAAGAGTTATTTTCACTTAACACAAAGATTGGATTATTGTTGTTTTTTTTTTCTCACTGCTCTGCAGATAAAAATATAAAATACAATACACAGCTTGCAAGATTAACAAAAGTTCTGGCTACTGTGCCAAAGAATGACTGAATAAAATTTGATATTTTTTATTATTTGCCGTACTTTACTCACTTAAGCAAAACCCACAATTTTCAGTTCTATAAGATAAAGTGCCTGTGTGTGCTTTAAAACATCTGATGTTACTTCTGCTCAGAGAGCCAGATTCCCATATCTGAGCTTCTCCATCTCCCAAAAAGCCATCAAAATTTATTTTCACATAAAATATGCTCAAGGTTTAGTTATGCGACGTTCAACTTTGCACATTTCAGCTGCTTTTTAATGTTGTTTGAAGATCAAACAAGGTTTAACCAATCAGTAGTAAATATAGAGGATTTATCTGCAACCACACTATGCTGTTCCTTTAATACCTTTCAGCAACATAAGTGCTTACATCCTAATAGGTTTTTAGCTTAAGATCTAATCATCCACTCTTGAATTAAGATGCTTGAATGAAGCCAACTCATTTGGAACTAAGCACTTTAATGTCAACAGAGACATATGGTATTGAGACTGAATTACAAAGGATCTCTTCTGAGCCATCTATTACGGAAGCAAGACTAAGACTCCAGCATTATTATTAGTTTACTCATTTATTTTCTAGCAAATAATTGAGAGTAAGATCTTCTTAAGAAAGTGGAAATCGTCTAATAATTGCAGTCTGGTGGTATAGTACATTCCCGTGTGCATTGATTAAATCTCTCCCATCCATACTTTATGGCACTATGCTCATCTGTAAGATCTTCTTCTGAAACGGACAGAAACAAGCAAAATATTAAGTGAGACAACTTTAGCCCAGTGATTGAAATTTGAAGTTATCTGCAGTAATGTCAAGTCCTCTAACATTTACTAAGAACTCTAGACTTTTCTGTGCCCTGAATTACTCAAGCCTTATTATCTGACAAAATATTTCTTTAAGAAATTGTTAATGGCAAAATTTATGGCAAAAAAAACCACCCTCCTTCAAATAAAAAGTTAAAAACAGAGGTTTCCTTTTGTTCTCAAGCTGTTCCACTCTCTCTAGATTCAACATGATGCTGAGAAAAAATATTCTAGAGTGATCTCCTGTAGCATCAGTTGGAAAAAATGAAGTGGACATCATTCCACATTTTTTGTTTATGGAACAAAAAGAGCAAACAAACAAACAAACAAAGCAATATAAACTGAAACTGAAAGTGTTTTTTTCTGGGATGGGCCTTTTAAGTAGAACCCAGCAGCTTTGAAATGTTCATGACCATATAAGAAAATCGCTGCGAAGATGTTGTGTTTAAATAGCACTGTGTGGCTGAGGTAAAGGCCAAAGTTTTGTTATAATACTATCAAGAGTTTCTGTCTACATTTGTAAGGAAGATATGGTTAGACAATAAAGTTGAATTAGCTATCTAAACCATGTGCTACAAAAGGCTCCAGCAGACAGTGGTCATCACTCTGCATTGCTATTTATTGCATAAATGCATTCCTACTCCTGGCTCAGTAAAACTGCAACATGGGCTGTCCTCACAGCCTGCGTGCTTTCCCCCTTTAAAGATAGATCTTGTCCAAAAGACTGAACTGCCTCCTCTGCATCACCACAATAAATACCTGGCAAATATGACTGTAGAAGTAAAAAGATGCAGGGCAGCTCTAACAGGAACATCAGCCGCTTCTATACTGTGAGGGCTTGAACATAGTTTCCCTTTCTCCAAGCAGACTGCTCAGAAGAACCAGAGCCATGCATTACACTGTTTTTTCCCCAGAGAATTTCATCTTTGCAAATTTAAGAGACCTCCTGCCTTTCTGAATATAGATACCTTCCTATAAAAGCTTGTTCACATGGAAAAAATTGCTTAAAGTTTCTTTTATTTGCTAAATAATATTTGCTAAATATTCCATTAAAAGATAGTGGTTTGCTAATAGCTTGAAAGCTCCATTTTTTATTTTTGGAATTTATGTTATTAACTACGTTAGAAACAGAAAAGGCAGTTTAAAAATAATATTAATTTCCATAAAGCTCTGCTTTGCAGGCTTTCTTAATAAAAATGTTGGAGTCTCACTGAGATCTCAGCAGGGGCCTGGATGCATTTAGGCACTGTACAAGTCAGACCACAACGCCAGGTCGTGTTTTCAGTTTGTATTCGGTGCAAGTAACACACAGACAAACACCTCAGAGAGAAATATGGCCTTTGGCATGTGCCAATTTGGCAAAGCCAGTTCTTTAGCCGGGAGAGAGGCAAGCGATGCAGCAAACAGTGAGAAACAGGAGAGCTTTTATTACTGAATTTATTCTCCACAAATAACTTGCGAGATTTTGAGCATCTTAAGCCTGAAGAGCTCTTTTTTCCTGTTTTGATCTCTTTTACAGGTAGATTGCAACACTGAGGAGTTCTGTGACTAGCATGCCTGAAATTTTAAAGTGGACCATGGAGACACTGACATTGTGAGTAATTTCTACCCAAGTGGCAAAAACTGCATCAGTCACATTTGGAAGTTTTTCGTCCAAGGACAAGAAACAAAATTTTTAGTAATAGAAAATAATATGAACATGTTTGTATCAGTCCTCATCCCGCTATTACCAGATTCATTCACAAAGGGTTACATAACATGTGAAGGAAAGGCATTTGTAAGGATACTGGAGAAATCTGTGGTTTTGATTCTCTTTTCAGAGCAACTAGTATTTCTTCACAGCCTAATTTTTGTACTAATTATTTGAGGGGTCATGGGAGAGATTAATGCTAAAATACGGAGGAGGAAAAGAACAGACTTGAGGGGATGAATAGCAGCTGTGGTGAAGAAATCTACCAGACGGTAATTGCACAAGTCCTTAAATACCCAGAACTTAATCTGAAACCTTCTCTGGTGTAGAAAGGCATGTGACAGAAAGGCATTGTTTCAGCATCACCAGGAAGTCTTTTGTTCACTTACTCAGGAGCTCACAGACAGGGCAGCAGCTTTCAGCTCTAAAGAAGGTAATGGAACGTGGTGGTACTCAGCCAACACCAACAAACTGAAAGCACACACAAACAAAAATGTACCATCCCTTGGACTAGTTTCCTACCAAGATCCACCTGCAAAATTTTGTATAGGAATCTAATACAGTGTGCCAGGCAACTCTAACCATCTTTTGTGTGTGCGGGTTAATTTTAAACATTTTTTGATGGTGATTTGCTGAGAGAAATGCCACAAAGTCTGATAAAATCAATCTGTTATAAAATCAAACTTCATGTGAAAATGCACACAAGTTTGTTTCTTTTAGAGGAATAGGAGCATGTATCCACATTTCAATTTATTCTGAAACATACCACAGTTGTGAAGATAAACACGGGTATGACCCCTTAAAACAGGAGATCATAATGTGCTACAACTAATAAATAAAAACAGATCCTTACTTCTGAGATCAGAATAAAGCCTCTGAAGAAGGAATTAATAACTTCACATGGTATAAATCTAACTATGACAGTATTTAAAATAAATACAAAATAATTTCCATAGCTAACAGCTAGGATTCTAAATTATCTGCTTTTCTGGTCAGTCTTTATATTCAAAACATTTTGTTCCACACGAAAGGCTGTACTCCTCTCTGAAGAGCAAAGCCGTGGTTCATATTTTGCTGCCATTCTCACAAGCCACCACGTGAGGGACTCAAGGACTCTTGTCTTTGCAAACCAGATTTATATGTACGTTAAACCTATTGCTTATGATAAAATGAAAAATTTGGGGAAAATACCTCTGTACTTGCCATCTAGTAATGCTGATAACATGCATGGAAGATTTTACTGCAGCAAATCAAATTCATCTGTTTATATTGGGAGTCAATGTAAGTAGACGGTGGTAACTTACAGGGCAAAAAAATTCACAAAATGGAAATTACTTTTTAAAAATAAAATACTAACAGTGATAAACACCATCATTTTTCTCCCTTGTTTAGACAGAGAAAGCTTTCATTCTGCAAAATGTATATGCACAATATGTCTCTAGCAAATTAAAGCATAGATTTCATTTGGTCTAGGCACAGAACTGACATGAACAAAGGACAATATGAACAGGAAGTATCTGCAATATCAGGGGAAAATTTTACCCAGAGCTTTTGTGCTGTTTTATAATCAAATGTGACTATATTTGGAGGTGCTCAAACCGTATTCCCTGCTGAAGCTTCAGACAAAGCTCTGTAAAAGTTAAGATTTTCCTACACACTATCCCTGCAAATCAAACTAAGGAATTTTGACATAGGCTAGCTGTATGCAGATGAACCCTTTTTCAGAATACAATTATAGACAATAGATGTGTAATAACAACTCCAAAATCAAGTGGGAATAATATCTATTGTTTCAGAAGCAGAATAGCCGTGTCAGCCAGGCACAGTGCCTTACTGATGAAGTAACTCATCTTCACAGTTCTGAAACTGCTGAGGAGTTGCTGTACTAAATTGCATTGTACGGCAAGGAAACGCGACTTGATTTCAAGTGTATGTTCAAACAACTGATTTTTTCTTTAAAAAGGCATGTTCTTATTTTGAATTTTCTAAATGGAAGCCAGATACAAGCAAATAAAGGCAATACATAGTTCTCACCCTAAATCAGCTGGCTGACACATCTTCATGACTTTTAATCTGACTTGGTAGTTTGGACTACAAACAAACAAACATAAACAAAAAGGGTTTCTTATTTTTTCTAGAATTTAAAGTAGATTAGCTGACTTCAGGAAAAGAACATACTGTTTTCTCATGAAGACAAATGCAAAGCTTTCTTCCAAATACTGGCTAAAGTAAAAAGACTTTTAAGTTGAAATTGTTTGGTTGGAACGTAAAATACAGCCAAAGAACTTGAAAGTAGAATTGAATAATAAGCCAAACCAACTGGAAAAAATGGGAAAATGAACACAATTAACGTACTGAAATATGATTTATATATATATATATATATATATATATGCATGTAAGTTATTAAAAAACAGAAGGACTTGCAAATCTCATAGTCTTTTACCACAATCATAAATAGAAAGGCCCTCATGACACCTCATAGAAACTGGGGGATTTAAATTTTTTTCTACTGAACAGTTCCTTCATTATATAATATGCTTGCAGAGAGCTAACGCAGGCACAGAGAGATGAGCCCTTTGCTTTGTTGTAGATAAATGAGTAAAAAAATCCAGAAAAACATACAGCATAGAATTCCTGCAGAGTTTCTGCTGTCCACAATCCTTTGCCTACATTGCTTACAATCTTAGGAATGCAGAAACCACTGCTCAAATACAGCACCATGCCCAGAACTGAGCTCAGCTGACCTGCATGCTATGTAATATTAAACACTTCCGTATTAGTAGCACTGGATATTGTCTGTAAAAACAAGAACCTAAAAGACAGAAGGATTGCTGCATTTCCCAGCCTCATAAAATCTAAACTTGTCCATCATAAGGAAAATTATTTGCAAAACATAGGTGTGATATCTATTGTCTGTAACCCCAAATGCAGAGAGGTGTCTGGAAACCCAGTGAAGTGAAGCTAGCACATGCTAGCACAACAGGTTAGTGTATCATGCTGTAGTCATTGTTGCTTTACACTTCCAGGTACTAAAATGGAGAACATAGTGCCATTAGAAAATTAGACTAGAAATTAGTAATTGCTGAAAACGATCTGTCAGTGCAGATCTCTTTAAACAAAGCTGGTATTCATCCACTGGGAAAAGGAAGTGCCATCTCCCTAATGCATGCATGCAGGTGTGTATGTGAGAGGTATTTTAATGAGGAAATTAATTTAAAATTTGTTAAAATTTGATACAAACAAAATATTTATCATGCATTCTCTTTGGGCATTTACGTGGGGCAGTTATTTAATGTATATTATAAATAAAGCTCTGCAGATGCTCTGTGGACACACACTCCTTCAAGTGCTGCAGACTCGTAGTTGTAACAAAATGCTAAAGTATGGGAGAAGCAAAAATCAGATGTATTTGTGATGTTAGTTTTTGACCATTTACTTGTTTTGTTCCATTCACTTTTCCTTGTTCTGCCAGCAAAGATTTAGCAATATCTACGTGAATGCTCTTATCCTGTAACTGTAATGAGCACAATTTTAACCTTTGTCATTTAGGAACCTTTGTCAGCTTAGGAACTTGCTCTTGCTAGTGTTGTTCCTTTTGCTGATTATTTTGTGGCTTGATAAGAAATGCACAGTCAGCCTTTCAAAGAATTAGATCGTTCCTTTGTCCTGTGGTAAGAACAAAAATCTTGGTTCCACATTCACTCCTTGAGGAATCTCATTTCACTTCAGTATCTCCTCTGTAGGACCGGATTCACATCATCAGCTTCCATTTTTATTTTCTTTCCAGAGAGAAAACTCCCTTCATGCTAAATTAAGTAGTCCTCTGAGGTTCCCTTGGACTGTATCCACAGAGTAATATTTGCTTTATAAAAAGAAGTATCCTTCTATTTTCAGTGGGTTTTTTCATAAAACCTTTCACCTTAAGAAATACTATTTATAGCCTGCCTCATTAATAGATATTATATTTAGATTGCTTCATTTTATTTGTCAGAAAGTGAAGGACATCACTCCTAGATGACACTTCCTAAACTTTGTTACAGTTCACCTGCATCAGTTTACCTGTTCCTATAAATTTTCACTGATGCCACAGTTATGCAGCACCCTAAGTGAAGACCATAAAAACAAGGGGCTTTCACAGAGGGGAGCTGGTTTGTTTTCCTTTCATCCTCAACTGCCACATAGGTTATTACAGAACATTTTTACAGCTGCCATTAACTTAACTGCTAGACATGAGAAGTACAGTATGAGGGAGCTATGTCCAAAAGATGACTTTTTTACCCAGAGTAGGAGATCTTTATCAGGTTTTTTGCTCTTTTTATTTAAAGATCAGTGTAAAGCCTACTTTCTCTTCTTATTGTAATTAAAATTCTTACTAAAACCCAATCTGTTCTATTCCTTCCACTTGCAGAACTTCTTGTTTCCCACTCCTCTGGCATAAAACATCACTCAGATGTAACTAAAATTATATGATCAAACAGGTCTTGGACACACTAGAATCTAAACTACCTATCATTGCTGTGAGGGTCTGGCTTTTTTTTCCCCAAAAAAATAAATGTGCACACATTTATGCAGACATTATTGAAAAACCCTTTGTGTTCCTTTGGTTAGTGGCTCATTAATGATATTTTTTTCTTTTTTCAATTCACCCTTAGCCCTCAAGACTACATTTTGATCATACTCAAGACCTTGCTTGAAGCATGAGACTTACAGTACAGGAAGATTGTTCCCAGCACAAACAGAGAGGGAGAATGAGTACTTTGGAAAAAATGTTCAAAGAAATAGGATTTAAACAAATAGATAAAGGAGGAAACTATTTAGGAAATGGCAGACAAAATTGAAAGAGGAAAAAAAAAGTGTATTTCTTTGTAGACCTCTGTATCTACTTAAAGTTTCCAGATTTATAAAGATCCAAAGTTTGTGCAGTCAGTCCTGCAAGGCTTCTGTTTGATTGCTCCACATTAATTCTTTGATGCTTACAGATAGACAAGATTGGAAGAAACACTAACACATACAAATATAACATAGATAATAGAGAAAAGGAAGCACCAAACATACTTTTGCGTGCCAAATCTTTTGTTTAAAGTGTACAGGAATAATGAAATGGAACAGAGGCAAGGCCATGGTCTCAGTACGTGTGTGTGTCTAGTTTTGGCTGCACAGTACAGGAAGGGCCCCACAAGCTGCCTGAAGGTGTAGGGTGGCCACCGACGCAGTGGGGCTGGAGCTTTTGATCTGGAAGGAGAGGTTTCAGGCCCAGGGCTGATTCAGCTGAGGCAGGAGGTACCCAGCAGCATTTCTGACTTTGGCAGGAGTGTAGGGAGAAGATGCGCAGGAGGGTGAGAAGCACAAGCTGTCAATAAAGGGGGGCTCACACCCTGTGTGGGAGAAGCCCTGGGCAGCCCAGTCTGACCCCAAGGCTGAACCCAAGGCTGAGCCCATGGCTGAGCCTGCCTAGATGGACCCTTTATTCTCCAGTTTGCCATTCTGTGGTTTATTACTGGAAAACACAGATGGTGTACTTGAATCTCTCTCAACCTTCTCTTCCCCTCATCCCTTCACACAAGGTCTGAATACAAAAACTGAATGAGAAAACTGGGGGTTCCAAGTAAATATCTTTTCTTAATGAGACCTAGATGGCAAGAAACAAATCACCTGGACCTGTTTAAGCAAAACACAGTAATTAAACTAGGCAGCAAACATGCAAGAATATTTAATTATTCTCCTCTGAAATAACTAATTTAGGAAGCAAAACTTTCACAAGTTGTGTGGCAAGAATTAGAAGTCTCCATTTTATGCCATATGAAGAGTTTGAGTAGGTAAGTTTGAAAACCAATAGACAGAAATATTTCTCCAAACAAAACATAATGCAAAAAGGTAAGCTCTGTTTCTTCATTCCTTATGGGTTGTACATCTTTATGAAAAAAAGAACTTCAAGGATCAGCACAGGCACTGTACACTTAGTTATAAGTATGTAATTTTAGAAAATCTTCCTCTCTCACAAGTACACTTACCTATATGGACACAGACATAGACATAAACATGTATCTATACAAACATGTGTTTTCACATACAGATATACATATGTGATATATATATCTGTGTGTGTGTGTGTGTGTCTTTATACACATATGCACACATATACATATTAGTCTTTCAGGCAGATGTATATAAGACAGCTCCTTAAAAACAGCTCTTAGATGATTCAGAAAACTCACTGTGGCTGGGGATAGGGAAAAAATCATGGTACAGATATTGGCACACCTGCCCTGAGTCACAGCAGGGTTTTGCCAAACCCTCTACTAGAGAATTAAGGCAGTAATACAACTTCTGTGCACTTTCTACATGAATGTGTTACTCAAGTGTAAATATATACACATAACTAATGACATAAATATTTCAGAGGTTAAGTAACTGAAATAGCAAGTGTCAAGGGCCTTTTCTTATAAGTGTAGCAGTTTAATTAGTTAGAGAATACTGATTTTTTTGTAGATTGTCTCATTCTAGAGATATTACTGTGTGATGTAGATGAGATATTAATAGCTAACACCCTTTTCTCCCCCTTATTTCACTGTACATGCACATTTAGTATGTGCACAAAGAGAGTATAGTTGAATCTAGTTTATGCCACTACCCTGTCAAGCAGGACAAGAAAAACTGATATTGAGTAAAGCAGTCTAAAGCCTGACACATAAGACATTAGAAGCATAACCATCAGCTAGTTAGATTATCATTTAAATTTTCTTAAATCCATTCTGGCATCCTTCTCTTCTAGGCTGACTGATGCATGTTTTAATAGAGTCTAAGATATTAAGGTGCTATGAAACCTCATAAGAGAAACAACAGTTCCCTTTGAATTTAGTTAGTATTTCATTATAAATAAAACAGGCAGACTGAAACCTGTGTTAAATCTTAACACACTTAGAGCAGATGTCTTGCTGTACAGAGATGATAATTGTGCTCAGCACTCCTGTCCCAAAAGGATGGAAAACAACCCATTGCTGTTTATATTATTTTATAGACAGCTATGCACAGACATCTCTTTTGTCATTCTCTTTTTAATTTGTTTTTCCAGAGTCCTGGTTGCTAGCAAGGTCATATGGTTACTGCCCTGCTCATGTGTGTCTGTGTTCACTTCTGTGTTTGTACACACACACGTACCTTCAGGCAGCTCAGAAGAGTCTTAGCTGCATTTAGAAGGATACAGGCACTCCCAGCCTCCAGAGATCCGAGTCCTGGTAAGCATCATGGTGTGGAATGAAGAAGGGGTGGCTGTGTGTGTGTGTGTGTGTGTGTGTGCCTCTTCTCATCCTGACAGCCTGCTCAACGCCTGCAGAGGCCTCGGCTGTGCACCAGCTCTGGGAACAACAATCTGTTGCAGCCACACACACAGAAATGTCTGAGCCGTGGCAATATTTTCATCTAGTCTGTCAAATTGGTTGTAAGAAAGACGGGGATTGCTAGAGTAATCTGCTGACACACCAAGATTATACCAATAAGCCAGCCGGAAAGAACTGTCAGCCGAGTGAGTACAGAAAGATCCAAAAGAGTTTCTAGGAACCTGGAATGCCAAATAATTTCCAGACAAATATGACTGACCACTGGAGACCAGGCAAAAAAACCCAACCAAACAAAGAACAGATTAAGTCCAAAGCTATACCTGTTTCCAGCTCAGCACAGAGTTGAGTTCAAATGCCTCAACTTTCAGAATTTGCAGACAGGTAAAAAATACCTTCTGTGAAAAGCTTTATTACTATTGGGGAACAAAGAGGTTTAAAAGGTAAAACATAAATACTGCAGTGTCACAAGCATCAAGTCATTTTAGTTTTTAGAGACATCATCATCTCATGTCAAGGATAAGCCATTTATTTCACAGAACTGTATTGAGATGAGTCAGTGACTCATTCACCGACCATTCATGAGCATTCTTTTTATCTCTTAGTGTTTTCTGATTTAATTACTAGTTGGAGAGTTGGGATTTTTTTTTTACACAAAACACACAGAGCCTTCTTTTGAATAGCATTATTTCTTTGCACTCTTACATTCAGATCAGTTTATAGGAATAAATTTTTAAGAAGAAAACTAAGATAACCATACTAAGCCAATACTTCTGCTCCCTACATGTAAAAACTTGCTTGTCTGGATTTTTCAATGGTGATTTTTTTTCAAATGCACTATGAAGGATGTAGTCTACTGATAAGAAAGTCATGTTGAGGTTTTTCACTTGGACAAATCCCATAGCATTTTACTGTTGCCAATCCTCTGGCCTTTCAGATGAGACATAAAAGCGTGACTATTCACATAAACACAATTCACAAAATAGATAATTGACAAATTAGGACTTAAATGCAATTTCAAGATACAGCCTGTGTTTTGCAACCATCTTGGAATGTTACAGAAGACATTATATACACAGAGCTACTAAAATGGACTAAGCTGGTGACTTGAGGAGAAGTTATGTGAGATATATTTTTGAACAAATATTTTCACTTTTGGCGAAGAGAATATTTTTAATATCTAGGCAGAAATGACTAAACCACAAAAAGAGGCTTTTTTGTTTAAAATGGAAATATTTTTGGTTTCTTCAGTTACCTACTTTCGTGCAGTTCAACCATAACAGAGTTTTTG
Source organism: Acridotheres tristis (assembly GCA_037013685.1). Lineage (NCBI taxonomy): Eukaryota > Metazoa > Chordata > Aves > Passeriformes > Sturnidae > Acridotheres > Acridotheres tristis. The sequence continues at coordinate 48,508,466 of CM072919.1, read as the reverse complement.
AAGCTCTATTAGAAATGGCTGATAATTGTGTTTGGAAGTATGGACCATTCTACAACTAGCACAGGAAGGCTGTATATGGCTATTGCAGCAAAGCATTCCCCTGAGAAACACGATAATAGAAAACCAAAGCAAATAGCAGAGAGCTTTAGCAAGAGGACATCTCCATTCAGAATCTACAGTGTAATTTAATGTCTTTTGTTTTACAGCAGGCAAAAAGTGTTCTTTCCATGTCTGATTAAGTTGGCAGAAGCTTAGTTTAGTATCTCGCTCTCTGTGTCAGCCAAAATTAAAAGCATTTATTCTTACATATGGAAAAATGAAACTTCTATTTCTGATTCCCTCTCAGCAGAACAATAACTTAGCAATTCAGCTACCGCATCTGTTGAACAAAGTCTATGAGCAAAAACCAAAAGTATGTTTGTAACCTCAATGAGCTTTCACAGCAAAATAACTGAGACATATTTGTCCTATTCTCCTTCCTTCTTAAGCCTATTTAATTTACCCTTCACAAATGTTTCCTCTAACTTCCTGACCAGATTTTTTCCCCCAGCTTTTCTAAAGGCTTTGGATACTGAGCATTCCTTAATGTCCTAACCCTGTCTTGAATCAGTCCAAAGGAGCCCACTGAGAAAACTTTACCGATTCCTCACTGTTTAACACACAGACACACACATATATATAAAACACTTTCATTTTGACTGCAGAAAGGTGCTAAATGTTCCTTCTACATTTCAGCTTTATACTTCTAAGTTTTGTGCTTGTTATGTATAGTCTCAGCTCCACTTTTGAACTAGTAGTTTTATATCACTTAGTTCTTAATACTAGATGAGGACTTCACTGTATTTCACTTAGAGCAAACAAACAAGCTTAGTGTTAAACAGAGCACATTTATCCCCTCCTTGGGCCCAGGTAGATTACTGGTTATAATCTAATCAGTAGAAAAACAAACAAGAAGATGAGTGAGGAACAAATGGCTGTTTCCCTGAAACTCTGGGCAATACTGTTTAAACATCCATTCATTTGGGTTACAAAGGTGGTCAAATGCAGGAAAATTATTAGAAAAGCATGACTGAGAGAAATTCCCTGGGCTGTTGAACTTGACTTTCTACTGACCTTCTCCTGCTATAGATACACTTTCATACTCAAGCTGTACATGTTCCTCTCGTATCACCATAGGTATTGCAGCATTTGTCTTTGCCTTGGAGGACTTCATCTCTCTGTAGACCTGGAAGTTTTCTAGATGTGCAGCAGAGGCAAAGTGACTTTTACACACTTTTTCTGACTGTTGATGCTCTAAGTTATGATGGCTTTCAGTGTCACAGAAGTTAAGACCAAACACTTCAGTGCCCATACGCAAAAACGTTTAAAATGAGTAAGTAGGAAGCAGTTGTAAGTTGCCATCACCTATGGCTGTTGTTTGTTTAGAGCTTCAGTACAAATCTTAACATAATATTGTTACATGAGAAATTGTTTGGCAGTTGTATTGCAAAGGATTGAACTGGTGCAATTATGCTTTCTGATTTAGCAGATGTTCTGAGAAATCAGAGTTGAGAATGTTTTAACAAGTGCCCATGTTCAAGTTTCTTTTACTGTTACCTAACACATCGTCTATGTCTTCTATAGATGAAAAAGCTACATGTGACATTGTCACTGTGCAAAAATGTATATTTTTCCTTAATCAAAAGAGTTGCTGCCAATAGTATGTAGGTGCCTCTTTTCTGTCACAATCTGTTGTGTTCCAAAAATTCTGCTCTGACCTCCTCTTTTTTAAATAAAAGGAACATCTGAAAAAAGACAAGGGTTTTTCTTATCTGTGAATGCCTTAGGTTGTCCCTTTGCTATTTCCTAAGCAAAGATACATGTGGAGCCAATCTAAGTATTTAAGAAAACAATATGCAGTTCATTCACATGTATGTACACAACAGCAGTCTGCTTGTGCTGTTGTGAGGATTAAAAGGACAAGATAATTACATCCTGTCTAGCATGCTGATAAAAATACATTAGACAAAGTAAAAAAAAAAGTAACATGTGTGATAAAATCAGAAGGGTCCCAGAATAAACCATCAGAGACCTGAACTGAGGTCACTTGATACAACTGAGTCAATACTGTCTTTGTTGCTTTTAACTTTCATTTTGTTATCTATATGAATAGAAGCCTTTTCTATACAGGGGTAGCAATGGCAGTAGTAGTTGAATTCTCTGAGATCCTTTTCTTTGTATTTAATAAATGAATTCCTTTATAATTTTCACTTTTGAGGACTGGGCAGAAGTTATAAAACTAGAATTTGTCTGTGAATATTAAGCCTCTCCTTAAAAATGAGAGTAATTATATTCCCCTTTTTCACAGGCAATCAGATGAAATAGGAATAATAGGCCCTCGTTAATTTTCTGTGTAAATTATTAGACAAAAAGTTACACAGTGCACATATGAAGCGGGGGGGGGGGGGAAGCAAGATTTAAGACAAAATTCCCTTCTTCTTCCATGCATAGGGAGCTGAGATGGTGAAATTTCATGACCTAACCCTAAACTCAGTTTTTAGTCAATTTCTCCATAAACATTTATCAAAGAGAGAGAAATTTCTCAGACAGCAGAACTCTAGACAAATAAGAGTAATACAAATGAAATGCAGAGGTACTCTGACAGCAAATGTTACCAGTCCTGTTGTTAAACTGCCAGAGTACATCACTGCTGGTTCTGGGCAACATACACGAAGCAGCTGGCACCACATCCCAACCTAATTTTGATGCCAGCCCCAGGGCAGTGATCTGAAGTTTTGCAGCAAAAGAACTTGACACTCTTGGTTTCTGAGCTCCATTCTGCTTCCTCAGAGTTACAGGAGCATTTTTCTTAAGGACACAGCATCTGGAAAATCTGCATCTTTGATGTATATATTGTTTCAGAATGTTTCATATCATAGTAGGCAGAGGGCTTCGTTGTGTTTAAGACATTGACACCAGTATAACTATTTCAGTTTAATCAGATTTACTTCTGAATTATGTCACTTAAACATCAGCATGTCAGCAGCTTTGACTTAGGATGTAGTTTAGATTTGGTCAGCCACCATCTAAAAGCATGAAGTTTTCATAGCCTTTAATGTAAGACCTTAAGATTATTCTGCTTTTAATGTTTTTAATTGCTTTTGTTCGTATTTTTCTTTATGTATTTAGGCTTCAGAGAAAGGTTTCTTTTATTAATTGCTTGGAAGATGAAAAACTCTTAGTATAGCAGGCAATAGAGGCAGCAAACAAAAGTGAGACATGATCACTTGTTAACTACAAAGCAAAATTTAGAAAATAATTGTAAGAGTAGATGAGACAAATAGAAGCATAAACACAATATCCATTTGCAAGATGGACCTCTCTTGGCTTATAAACATAATTTCACAGCATTATGATTTAGCTAAACATATAATTTATGTGTGATAATAAAAAAGAAAACTTCTCTGAACTGAAGGCTGTCTGGTCATTCTTGATCTTACTGCTAATTTCACTATTAAACCCAGTAAGTTCAGTAATCAATGAATATTTGAATATTTGTCAAATCATTTTCTTTAACCATGAGTTCTATTAGTTAATCACATATCATATCAAACATTATTTGTGCGTATCTCTCATGAATGCATCCCATCTCAGTGAGTGCCACTTTAGTTATGCATATTATAATAGAGTAGAATGGTTCAGCTGGAAGGAACCTAACATCTGATCATCTAATCCAACTTGATGTGGCATAAGTCAGTCACCTTCCTTACAAGGAACATTTAAATTTCTCTTATATGTCCTCTCAAACACCTGCCTACCAGCCTAAGTAACCCTAGCCCTTTTAATCTCTTCTCTAAATGGAATGTGGCTGTGTAATTTGTACCATGGGAACAGAGGGAGAGGAGCAGCCAGTACTTTTCTGACCAGGCTAGCTCTTGCTTTTCTCCCAACAGACTTAGAGGGCTAAGAAAAAAAAAAAAAAGGTGTGGGGGGAAGTGGAGGAGGAAAATCCTTCTTAGTGCGAGTCATGAGGTGATTATGAACAGCTCTGGCTGTGAGTGCATACTAAAAATAAAAGTAACACCAGATAACACTAACAGAACTGATAGGAACTCTGGGTGCACAGACCACCAGAGTACCAGTTTTCACTCAAAAACAAATTAAGAGGACACACAAAAGTTTGTCAACTTGGAAGTGTCTTTCAGAAAACAATCACTTCTCTGGACCAATGTGTGTGATTGCATGTGTTGATCTGCCCATCCTCACCCATAAGTAGTCGAAAGAAGGAGCACTTCTAATCTTATTCTAAGCACAGATAAGTACATAGTCTTCATTAACAAGTTTTTAAAGCAGGGATAAACTTGGCCATTATGATTAGTAATTTGGCAGAAAGGGAGAGCAAACTGATTTTGTCTGAAATACATGCTGCTATTCACCTGGTTGTTCAAGTTCCAGATTAATTATAGAAGTAAGTTTCTGAAGTACTCCTTAAAAACAGTCTTCCCTACAGGAATTCTTTCAATCCTTTTCTTGATGAGGTTAACTGGCTTGTAGGCAGTTCAAAATCTTGTATTACATGCAGGTCTCAAGCTTCTTGCAAAACTGAATTCCTGAAGCCTTTAGTGTAATGCACTAAGACAGTTTCAAAGTACTCTTTCTCACATATACCTCAACTCAACATGGGACATGTATAACACAGGCAGTGAAAGAGCTGTAGTCAAACACAGGACGTGACTAAAGAGCATTCAGATTTAAAGATATGTAGAAATATATGTAGATATATAGGAATATGTGGAATATTCTTGAACCTCTAATAGAAAAAAAATGCAGACAAAAACTCCCTTATTCCCTTACTAAAACATTCCTGAAGTCAAAATCTTTAGTTCCTATGGAAAAGTTCCTCAGTGGAGTGCCCATATAAATTACAGCAGACAGATCAGTAACTCAGTTTCTTAAGGATAGTCAGAGGAAAGTGGTATTAGTCTAGAGCGACTCAGAGATTTCTGAGGTAATTTTACTAACGTTACCATGCAATTTCTTTATAGATAGCAACAAAAATTATTTGAATCAACACATAAAATGATTGTCACTCCGTGGAACAAAAGGACAAACCGTTAACCAGTTAACTTACATATTTAGGTAGGTTTTCCTGCTTCAGATGTCTGCTAAAGACAGAAATCCCTTCCTAACCTCCACTGCTTGAGTAGCTTTTAACTTTAGAGAGAGGCTGTGGCCACTTGCTCAGATGTAGATGTCTGCACCATAGCAAACCATCTCCACCAGATAAATCCCACCCTGTGCACTGCTGTGAATGACTGAGAGCAATGTTTTTGTGCAGCTTTGTGTCTGGTCTGTCTCTAAGAATAATCATCAGGTGAAGTTATAGGAGCTGTGGTGATCACTGTCATTAGACTATCACCATGGGATTCACCATTGCATGTTGATTTATGGACATGGATTATTTGCAATTCTAATAAAATAAGCAAACTTGAGAGCTCCTGGAAAGTAAAGTCATCAATATCATCCTTTTGTTAAAACATTCCTTCACCTCAGTTGTTTCATACAAGATTTAGTATCTCTGTTTAAAGCAGTGGTTGTATTAAACCTACAATTTGAGACAGCCAAGTCCATTACCATTCCAAAGAGGTCAGAATATATCAGCATCTTAAGTGCAGTGAACTAAATCCTAGTTCAAAATGTTAGGTATTCTTGTTTAATTCCAAGAGTGGCTTGTATTAAAGCAACAAAATGTACTGTACTGCTGAAAAGCACATATATTGAAACTAGGACTGCCGCAGAAGTGAGGATTCAGCTTCCAGGTGAGGAACCGTAATTTCTTAAAATTCTTTTTAAGATGTTGCGTGTCATTGCCTGATTGCATCCCTTACTGTTAGGTACCCACTATTCTTTGACTCTAGGACAGAAAGCATTCAACTTCTTAAAAGATCTGCTCAGATTTCAAATATGTTTTTAGATCTGATTATGACTGGCTGAGACACTTCTAAAGGTAAGAATGCTGTGCAACCTAATACTTTTCATTTAAACGTTAAATCAATGATGAAAGATTTCACACACTTATGCAAGCATGGATTTGAGCTGTCTGGGAATTCTAATTGAAACAGCATTTTTATCAAAAAGGCCAATTAATCCCAATCAAAATTTTCAACAGAAAATTTATAGTTTAAATAAAACCTTAACCCAAAATAGAGGCCAAATATATTTTTTAATTAAATAAGGAAAAGGGGGAAAGGATGGGCAAGAAAAGAAGCAGCTCAGTCTAGGGTATATCATCCGTGTAGGAAACCAAATTTATCACCTTCATTCTCCTTCAGATGAAAGGTATAGCCTCTAAATTTCACTTTTTGTTCTAGCTGTTAAATTTCTTGGAGTGAGTCTCTGGTTGTACTTTGTATGTCTGCAATAACAGAACAATATTGAATTCACAGACTATATATCTATTTCTTCCAGGTATGGTAGAGCAGGGAATTTACTCTTGTCTTATATTTTCCTGTATGAGTGCAACATGCTGCTACATAAGTTACTGTCTGCCCATCTGTGAGCCATGTTCTCTGTCTCTCTGCCTCCCATCTTCCCTCTGTCTTCCTTTTCAGTCCTAATGAGTAAATAAATAGAAACAGAAACACTTTTCAGTGATCTGAAGTAGAAAGTACTTGAAGCTTGGGAAATTTAGAGAGGAAAACCAAATTAAAATCCACAGCATACATAAAAATACTTGCAAAATCTACATACTACTCTTTTTTATAAAGTAAGCATTTCATAATTTTTAGCCACTATATTTTCCTGTGTCTCCTACATATTCAGCTCAGACAAAACCAAAGATGGGGTATAGGTATGATAAGATCACCATCTCAGAAAGCCTTTGGAGCTTTCTGTTTTTCAGAACAAATGACCTTTGTGTTCAGTGTAAGACTTGGCATAAGGAGTCCAACACTTCTTACCTGCAGATTCATCCACAAAACATTGACATTAAACTTCACTTAAATCAAAATTCTTGTCTTGTACTTTTTGGGGTACTTCAGGAACTCAGAGTTCCTATGCTTCTTCTTCCTTAGCTGCTGCTTTATGTATATATGCTTATATATATACACAAATTATATATGTATAGGTTTTATTCATTAGGAAGGAAAGCTTTCATAATTGCTGTTCCGTGTGCATTTATTAACAGCTAAGGAAAGATGTTTTACAAGGACACTTTTCCTATCTGGCAGGAGGATTCAGCACAAAGCAGAAGTGCTAATGAATTTAGATTCTGCAATAGTGCCCACATTTCTTGGGGCATGCTTTTGTGCTTCAGCCGTGGACTACATCTGTACCACACACTGCAACACTGGGCAAAGGGATATGCTCCACAAAAGTTAGATTAAGAAATATTAGCATGAGAGATAGAAATGAAACCACACAATTTCAATAAAATATTTTAATATAGGAAGTAATATAAAGGCAGGTTTTCAATTGGAGGCCTCCATGTGCAAATATGGCAAAATGCACATATGATACAGAACTTCTACAATTTTAAAAGTTTGAAAAAATTAGGATATTTGACAATAGTGTCCAATTAGAAGAGCACTTGCTTAAGTAACCCCCCCATTTTGGTTCTGCCCCATGTGAAACCCCCCCTCCCCCTGGAGTTTCTAGTGCCATATTTATTACTTCTAGAATACTCTGCAGTGCTTATAAACATATCTACAACTGATTAAGCTGGCTGGTGTGGAACTCCTCACAAGGCATTGCTTGGAAGGAAAAATTAACCTGCAGCAGTGCATGCTATTTAAGCTTGAGAAGCAGTGGCCTTGACAAAACAAAAATGTTTTCAGTATGTAGCCTGAACAGGTTTCACATTGCTGAGAAAATGTTCTGGCTACATTCTGAAAATATTTTCAGAAGTCTGCCAGAGGCAAGGCTCATCTAAATTTTGGATTAGGTCTCCAGCTGAATAGGTGCCATAATTATAGGTCCTGTAAGAACAGGCAATGTGTGTGAGGTATACACAAAACACTGCAACACAGTAATACTCCTACACTTGTCCGAATCAGATCTACTACACTGTAATATCTATAGTATTTCAATTTCAGTGACTAACTAGGCATTACTTTGAAAATACACCACCTAACCAAGAACTCTTTGATGCTACTGAGGAAATTGTATACCATAGGAATACTACACTACTGCAGCAATTAATAGTAATAATAGTAACAATAACAAAAGTACAGAGAATTCCTGGAAAATAATTGTAAGCAAAGAAATAACTTGTAATAATTTTCCTAATCTGATATTTAAAATAGCCATACTATCTGCTCACAAAGCTTTGAATGACCATCCCAATACAGGGAAGAGAAGCATTGAGAATCTGGATCAAGGCCTTAAAATAGAAAGCATCTTAAAGTATATTTTTAACATAATCCAAAGTATGGATGGTGAACTCTTTTTTTTTTCAAAGAAAGCACTCATAACCTAGGCATACTTTAATTATTAAGAAAACAGGTATACCAAATGCTAAAACACTGAGGGTCAATTACATTTTAACTTACAGCATATGCCTTCACTTTTTTTTCCTTACCTAACTAGTTTATGTTTGTTAGTAATAGTACGGATGTACGTACACACCACCTAGTTCTCTTTTATCTTGAAACGAGCCTAATTTAAAAAAAAAATCCTCGAAATGTCTCTACTGTGTAGTGTATTAGTCACCCTATCTTTTACAGATTAAGCTCTTTGGCATTATAGGAGAAATCATCTGCTGCATACTGGCATCACGCAAAAGCAGATTCATAAACTCTGCCCTTAATCTCTCTTTCAGTTTTCTTCCAATTAGAAACAATCTTTCGCTGATACTCTAATTAATACTTACACATTAAAATATTAGGCATTATAGCAGAAATCATCTGTTATATTCTTGCATAAAACAAAACTAGGTTTGTAAGCCCTTGCCCTTAATCTTTCTTTCAATTTTCTTCCATTTAAAAAACATCTTTCCCCAATACTCTAATTAATGCAAATGATATTCATGATTAGTTAGTATTATGCTAATCTGAGCCCCAAATTTCCCTAAATCTACATGGTGTTGTCTGAGTACCAGATTGCTTTGAGTTCCTAAGTAAAATTACATTAGCCTGCCAGCTGTACAAAACACCATGATAGAGTAGAAATCCAAGCAAATCATCAAGATTACATTAGTTTTGTTTCTTAATGAACAACTGTTTGCATTAGGGATTACAGACAAATTATGATTTTCCTCTCTGTACCCAGGCAGCCAGGCATCTGTTGAGAAGTTTCATTTTTTTTTCCTGACTAAATAGATTGAGGAGAGCTAAGACAGGGAGACGAGTCTAATATTTCACATAATTGAATTTTTTCCATTACAAAGCAATCGGCACTCTGTGGCTCACTGCTAACCTTGAATTCTCTCTTCCACTCCAGTCTGGAATGCAGGAGAAACCTGAGCAGCTTTTTTTTTTTCAGAAAGCCATCAGTCACCTAGCTTCTCCTCTCCTCCCACAGAAGCAGATTATGTACTTTATAGTCATACCTGCTTGCTGTACACTTTGAGCCTGTTCCCCAAACTGTGCTGCACCAATTCCTGCTGCTCTGATATATAAACAGCGTGCCGCCACAAAACGTCAAAAAGCGTGTGGAAAACAGAGCATCAGGCTCATGCCTGTCTGAGTTAACAGCCCACACAGGGAAACCAAGCCAGGAAATTTGGGTGATAATGAACACGGTACACCGAGACTGCCACTCTTTAAAGCATGACAACGAAGCACAGCTCAGTACACATACACAATTTAGCAGCCTGTTCAAGTTTGTCCCTGTTTCATGCCAAACTCCTCTAATGTGCTCGTTGTTATGTCCCACTTGATTCAATTTTGCTCCTAGTGTACAGGTTTGCTCATTCTTCCATGCGCTAATCTCGTCTCCAAAACTCGCACTGTGACAGCTCACTATTGGTGGCAAAATGGAGCACGCTGATAGGAAAAGAAAGGCTCTGATACATTTATCATTGTGCATCAAGACTTCCTGATTACAAGATACAAGTAGCAAGTTAATTGTGATCAATCCGTAGAATGCTGGGCAGCAAAAGCGTGGGTAAATCACCATCCATATCTTGGATGACAAAACAAAGTAGCAGCAAAATAATTACGCACAAATTTCTTTCCTCACATCAAAACCTATTTTAATATTACAGCTCACTCTTGGCCTATACAGATCATCAGATGTATAAAAATGTGTACTGAAGGGCACTGTCAGTGTTGTGGAATTTACTAAGAAGCCTTACCTGAATATCCTCCAGAACACAACCTTCATTTCCTTTTGTTGAAATAGCCAATTTAGTCAGTTTTAATTAAGTTTAGCAACAACATGTGAAGCAAAAAAGTAAATTAAACTGACAATTATCTTTTCTAGTTATAGAAAAGTTATATAGTTATCTATTTTGGAAAAATTATTTATTAGGGTACATAGTCTGAAACAGGTGAGCTACAATTCTGTCTTCACTGGGTGTTATTAGATGCAGCAGTTTAAATTGCAGCAGGATGAAATCAGGCCTTTTACTTGAGAAATTCCTAAGAGCCAATTCAAGTGTTTTCCCCTCCATGCTTGTCACATATTGTACTTCTGTATGGATATTATTCTGCTGTTGACAATGTGCACAGAACATCAAAATAGTCACTATAGTCAAGGAGAAGACAACCTTCACATCAGATACCAGGAAACTTTTAATTACACATCAGTATCATTTGGAATGTAGAGATTCACAAACACAAGATCAAAAATACCAGGGAGTATAGCATGTAAATAAAATCGTTCACTCCAAGAAGTAAAAACATCTTTCAGAGTTAAAGCCCTCTACAATTTCTGCTGTGGTAATAGGCATCAATAAGGCAATTAAATGGACCTGAATAATCAATATGCTATCAAGTGTAGACATTCTTTCAGTTAATAATACACCTGTTTGTTATTGATTTGTGAAATAACACTAAAAAATAATTATACTCTTCCCTAATACTTTTAAGTGAGATAAATTGAGATAATTCTAATAGCCCTATGGAAAAACACATCTGGATGAAGTGGTCTAAAGACCACTGTATGATACTAACTTTGGGTAAGACTTTTTAGTAAATCAGAACTTATCTGTCATTGTTATTAACACATTCACACTGCACGCACTAAAGTAAGATTTCACACCAATTATTTGGGCAGGAGCATTAACAGCAGTGCAATTTTACCTGAGAAAGAATAAAATAAATTCCTCCTTCTCTCACTCCTCATCTAAGGTAGTCTTAGGCTTAAAATAAACTCATAATTTTTTCCCCTCTGGAATAATTTCCAGGTTCATAACTAATTTCAGTGAAAATAATAGAGTTTTATGACAAATCACAGCATGAAGTTGAAGCAAGACACACATCATTAACAGGATTAAGGTGAAAAGTTTTTTGGTGGGAATGAACTGAAATAGCTATTCAGTATTAATTCGAATTAAGCAAATGGGTAACTGAGTTCAGATTCTGCCCCAAGAGTCTCAACCTGTCTCTCAAACTTGCTAATTATCAGTATCAAGACGGGAAACTCTTGGACCTTAGGACTGCATTATACCCTTGTAGAGCTGAGATTCAAGCCCAGGTGTAAAGCCAGTGTTACTGCTGCTGCTTCTGCCGTGGCTGTTGGGTGAACAAATGGCAGCCTTTGGGTCAGGTCTATTTGGTACCTTCTCCTAACATTGGGCCTGTGAAGGTGCACCCAAATACAAATTTTATTGGCAGGTAAAAAATCCTGACAATATTTTTATACAGACTTTTGTGGACCATATTCTCCTTACTTAGCATGACAGAGTCATGCTGCTCTAGCCAGCAAGATGACAGTTCTGTGAAAGCAATCGCTGATGTAACAACAGACCACAGCTTTCTCCTGTGGACAGGAGAAAGCAAACCACCATTTCCCCCCAGTATCCTCAAGGATTCCACTGAGCAACTCTTGATTTACTAATACTCGTGCAGGAACAGTGCTGTGGCTGGATGCTGAGGTAGTAAACCCTGCTCAAGAAACATCAGCTGTCTGCAGAGATGCTCTGAGAGATAAAGACCCCATCAGACTTTCAGGATGGTGCAAATAATCTCAGTGGTTTCTGAAACTATATGAACTTTTACTGTCAGATAGCACAATGACGCCTTCATGCATGGAACAAGCACAGTCAGATTTATCTGGTGAAAGAGTCTTCTTTAAAATCCCTTAGCAGTGATTTTTGAAAGTGTTACAAAAGCAGGGTTTCTCAAAACATATAAAATGTAATTAGAGCAAACAAACACAAATCAGCCAGAGCAAATGGAATATGACTGGTTAGATGTGACAATTTGGCAGTGCCACAATAGGAAGAGGAAACATTTCAAGGATTTAACTCTTTTAGTTTAAAGACACAGTATTAAAGAATTCCATTTGATCCTCTTTTTAAGGGAATTTCGCTCCTATATTGTATCCAGAATTTTCAATAGGTTTTGGTAATAGCTTTATTTTACAGATTTCTTGCCCTAAATGAAAGATTACCTAACTTTATTGGTTCAAATTTAGTACATGAAATAAATCAGAAGTCTTTATTATATGGAAGAAATGAAAACCTTTTGTCTCATTTTCTTGAGCACTGGGAAAATTTACATCTAGGCCAACCATGTAAGCACAATCTTTCCTTCACTTACAAAGAGTTAGGTTCACTTCCACTGGAAGGTAATATTATTCTGTATTTCCTAAGAAGCGTGTCATCATTTAAAATGATGCTACATAGAAAATCTCCCCATTAGTGATGAATATCTTTGAGAAACTGATATTCCACAATGACAATATGAGATGTGACATTTAATATTGAACCTATGTTTAACAACATAGATCTATCCCTCCATACTACTGCAAGGACAAAAAAAAACCTTCTGGATTACATTGAACATTCAGAGGCACATTTTAATAACATTGCAAAGTACAGGATCTGTTAAAATATTGGTAGTATAGTTTCGTTTTGTTTTGAATTCTGAAAAACAGTAGTAAAATTTTGGCAGTTAATTGCATCACTGCACCACAGTACAAAGTGTTAAAGTTGCTATAAGCAGTTCATAAAGAAAATCAAAGCTGGTTTTTAACCCTATTGGGCCTAAAGATTTGAAACAACTTATTTAATTGTTCTCAATGAAGCTTTTCTTCAAACTACATTTGCCTTGATCCTATAATCTCAGTGCCAGTTGTAGCGAACATCTAGGCATCTCTTATTTTCAATTACTAAAGGAATGATCTATTCACTTTTTTTTCTATTAGTAACTTCTGTTTCTAAATTAAATTGCAAAAATAAATTGCAGAAAGCTTCATCTGTCTTTAATTTAGCTCTTCCATTTCTCTCCTGATTTTACTTCATTCAAGATTGTGATTCTATTGTCTTACACTAGGATCTTGAAAATATATCTTAAAGAGTAAATGTGTTTTGACAGAGTTTCCAGTCTATTAGTATCAAAGCATAGAAAAATCAACTATTTCTTCATTATTTGGATTCAATCATTGCCAAGTAACATTGGAGACCATAAATTCCAGCTAGAAAACAACTTTTTTTTCACATAATCAAATACCTGAGGGGGAAAAAAGAAACTGAAAGAATCAAGTGATAACTCCAGGACAGAAAAAGCAACTTTATTTTGAGTTGCACAGAATTTTTGTAGGTCCTACAGAAGATTCAGGTACATCAGGGTGCCATAGCTTAGTTGGAACAACACATTTCCCCAGTCATAATACATGTTCAGAGAAGTTACACAGGAAAACTATAATTTAATAGGTACACAAAACATCAATGTTAATTACATCTTGAATACTACAGTTGTGTAAATCTCAAACACATTATTGAAAGTACAATTGCATTTTACATGCTGTAGAGAGACGCATTATAATTACATAGATGCTTCCTCCTGATTTTAGTGAACTTTGGATCATGCCTTAAGCCAACATAGATTTAGACACACAGTCACAAGCACACCTTCACACAAACTAATGTTCCGAGTACTGCTGACATACAGTTTTCACCGTAAGAAAAGTATTAACGTTGCCACAGCGAGCAGACAAACCGAGGCACTATCAGACTCCCAGAGCAGAGTCCTGGATAAAAGTATGAAGCACAAGCAGAAAAAGTTGCTTTGCTGAGAAGGTGCTGCAACCACTAATCATCCCACAGTAGCAAATCTAATTGGAAACACATTCATAACATGTGTCTAAAGATAGACAAAATGTGCTAGAGAAATATGTGCTTGCCAGTAAGCACAAATATATTTTTCTTGGTTAAAGGGATACATTTTTTTTTAAATCAGCAGTGAAAGAGTATTGAAAGTGATCAACAGCACCTTAATTCTAAAGTGCATGCTGTTAGCATGTGTGCAATATATATGCATTGCTACTGCATTTTTCTGTGATGAAGCAAAATTATTCCCCCAATCCATAATAAAAAAGATTAAACAATAGAGATGAACATGCATTCAGTATTTACAGTTCTCCATACAGACCTTTCTGATTTTAAACAAATTTATTCTGAGCTGTCCAATTATACAGAGTACCTGACCCAAATATTTTTTATAGACGGAAATGCAATGGTTCTGAACAAGAACTAAAAACTGAATACTTATAGTGTCTCATAAATCTAAAAAACATATATTCGAAAAAGTATCTTGTGGCTCATTATTCAGAATAACCATTAGATAGTCAGTAAATGATCTTGTATTATGATATGTATGTTGTTGGCACTTTCATGTAAAGAAAACTGAACAACAGCTGACAGATATAACCTTATATCCTTTTACCCACTCCTCCCCCTGAAATTTATGGAATTAAGATATGGTGTTCTAGGTCCATAAATAAGCACAGCATGTTCAATATGTCCACAGTTATACTGACATTTGTTTCTAAATCATTTAATTAAAAGTCATTATTGAGAACAAAGGATTCATTAACAAGCTGTACATCTGAACAACTGATGGAGTTGTTGTGTTATGAATATCATTTTAATCCAAATTAGAAAACTGCACAGATGTGCTGCTTCAAAATATTGACATACTACAACTCCCCTGGAATGTGATTAACATTTGTGTTAAACCAAAAAGTACATTAAAACCTGGATTTACTAATAAATTTAGGATTGGAATAATTCTTTTAAATGCTGAAATATAGCATCTAAATTGTTATTCTTTTAACCTCCACTTGGGATTATGTGCCCTATTAATACAGCCTTAATACGATGTGATAAACTTTGTACCAATAGACTTTTTATTCCAAAATTTTGTTATGATCTTTCTGATCATCAGATTAAGCCATTAAGCACAACAAAATGAGCATTATTTACAAAAGATCAGAAGTTGTTCATTGTGTCTGGATTGTTCTTTAAAAACATGTGATTTCAATAGTTTTTTCCCAAGAGTTTGAACAGACAGTTTTTCATTATCTCTACTTCAGATGCATGTAAATTCATGTATAAAATTAGGTTTTTAAGATGAGGAAGAAAATATTTTCTTTAGAATATGTATTTTCCTCTATAGAATTGCATGAAAATTATCTGAAAACCAGAGACATTGATTCAGACTTAGGCACAGATTAAACAAAATAGCTTTCAATATATGTCTTAAATGTTAATATTTGGAATCTTTTCCCACAAGAAAAACCCAACTGACTACTAGCAATCCCACAAAGTTTTGTAAATAGCTACTTAGATTTTAATTTTGAGATCTGTAAAGTGATAAATTATTAAATTTGCGAAGTCAATCACAAAACATATTTATGACTCTAATTCCAAACTAGCCATTTGTCATTAATAAAAGGGCAATGAAAAAATATTTAGCGTTTCTATGGGTATCATTCTCTCAATCACCCTCATCAGCATTCCTCCTCACTTTGTAAATGGAGATTTTATGGTTCCTAGGTTATTTCCCGGCTATAGTGAACAACACTTGATAAACAGGGTCTCTTCACTTCGTGTTCTTTCTCTTAAAGTTTAATGCAAAAGTATGATGCACAAGTAAAATGGTCACATTTATACAATCTGAAAGAAAGTGATAATCAGTTAACAATTTTCTATATATTCAGTTATTTAGTATATTAAAAGTTTACTTTTGTTTGCATTTAGTTGTTTGTTGCATACTCAGTAAAACTTTTGCCTTTTGTGTTTTAGTAAATATGTCTATGTTCAGGAGAACACAGATGGAGAGTGTGTAATTTATGTTTGTTTGTTCCCTGACAAACCACATGTTGTTATTGTAGCCAAATAAAAGAATATTAAGGAAACAAACAGTAAGATAGGAAACAAAAAGCACCCTAAAAACTTAACAGTCATTCCACTTAATTTAAAGAGAAAGACAGAATGTTGTCTTTCTTGATGAAAATAGTTCAATGTAACTACTTAAAAATATCAAAACCCAATATTATAGGTTTATTCAATGGAATTTGAAACTAATATTTACATGTTGCAAAATAGTTATAGACGGTATACGTTTAATGAAACCCCACTAAGTTTATAATGATGCCTGTCATAATAACATTTGTTAATTAACTTTTTTAAAACTATGAGTCACTATCTTATACAATATTTCCTGTTCCCCATAAGGCATTTACAATTGTGTGTTTACAATCATTCAAGAAAAGCAGAAGCAGAAAGATTAAGAAGTCTGTCTTCCTTGTTTTTTCATTCAGAAATCTTAATGTTTTACTTCTACTGCATATTTTGGATAAGAATTTACTGTAAATAATTATACCATAAATTCTGTGATAATATTTTGCACACTACGCCATAGCATTGCAGTACAAAGTTTTCCTTTTCTGAGAGAAAACAATTAGTATTGTACATGTGTTTGCCTTAGATTTTACAGCTGTGAATTTATAAGTTAGAAATATGATGCAAAATAGAATGCAGAGCTAAAATATAATTGGATTTTTACCCATACAGCACAGTCAAGCATTCTGAAACTCAAGACAACAAACATTTATATTACATGTATTTTACAGATTACCATTCAGGATAAAATACTGCAGTGAAAGTATTGATTTTCTTTTCCCTTTGGAAGCAATGCCATCTCACTGAAAGCTATCCTTAGTGAACACTATATTAAACTTAAGATGTGCTCCTTAATAAAAGCAAGCCTTCGCACATGCAATATCAAGGAAATACACTATGCAAACATTTCACAGTGTCTATGTCTAAACATCTGTCAGTCACTTTAACAGCTCTTCTCAATAATGTTCAAAATTACAAGAAGAAAATCTGATTAAAGAGCTAAACATGAATCGAAAGATGATACTTAGCAGCGTAACCCCCAGCAAAATATCAGGTTAACAAAACAGCTTTTCATAATCTACATTCTACTGTTCTTTTTAAAGTTACCCCAGTAGTCCAACAAGTAGCAAAGACAGAATAATTCTTCTTCCCTGTATTCAGAAACTACAGAAACAATCACAAGTAATAAGCATAATTTAAATTAAATACTCCCTTCAGGTTTGATACCCTCACTGAAGGCACGTATCAACATCCACCTTTGGAAAGATAACGAAGTCCTTGCAAAGTAGTGTAGGAAGGCAGTTATAATCAGAAACCTGCCTTCTGTCCAGGAACTGGGATGTGCTCTCCACTGGTGCTCCCCAGACCCACTGCCCAAGAATAAAGTGCCTATTGTCTCAGCACTGTACTAATTGTAAAAACGCAGCACATGCAGTAAGCATTATAATTATCCAGACAAACAAGCAAAGGCAATCAATGAAGGAATGAAAAGGATAAAAATACGCCACCAGACAAAGCAACCCAAGAATGAAATTAATATTCATAATGGAATGCAAGCCAGCCGAATGTCCCTTTCATGGCATGGCTATTGCATACAAGAGACCATTGTCCACAAGCAAAAAAATCCATATGTAGAGAAAATTTAATGTAGTTCTGCTGAGGAGAAAAGCTTTTCATTCCCAAAATACTTTCTCCTGGTCCCACTGTTTTGATTAAGTAAAGTTTTGGGCTCCTTTGCCTGGTAACATTAAAAAAAGTTGTCTCTCAGGGTCCACCCTTCCCTGAGCTGAGTAAGGTTTGCTTTTTTTCCAGCTCTCGGCTTTCATTTGCAGCTGTATAAATATGAACAAAAAAGCCATGCTCATCCAAACAAAGAAAAAATGGACTGAATATGCATATCCTCATTAACTAAATTTAATTATGACAAGCGGCATATTAATCAGTAGTTGCTCCAGTTACTGCATTCATTGGTAGGGAGGAGGACTCCAAATTAAAGAGAAGCGTGGGGGACAATCGCATAGTGATTAGGAGGCTGCTCACAACATGATACAATACACTTTCTAAATAATTATTCAGAGGAAACAGAATAAAGAGGCAGATTGCTCTATTTTTAAGACCAACTCAAGAACAATTAGCCAAGAGCATGATGACAAGGCTGCTTTCTTTTTTTCCGTGACTGTTTCCACCTCCACGTTCTCACACCAGCTAGCTTGGTAAATTGAAAAATTTGCATTTCACAGGGTGCAAGGGTGGGGGGGAATTTGAGAAAGAAAAAAAAAAAAAGGAAAAAGAACAAAAGAGGAAAGAGAGCTGAGGAGAAGAAATAAAATGGAGAAAGAAAAATAAAAATCCCGTGCTGTACTTGCTGCTGTTTTAATGAGAAGGCCCCATGCCCCTACAGCAGCAGAGAAACCCTATCTATCTCACTGTGATGTTAGGAGCTCTGAAGAGTCACTGAGCTGTAGCTGCAAACTGTGCGCTCTGAACTTTGCAGCACGTGCATTGCAACAGTGAAGGATGAGTTCAGAAAAGGAAAAAAAAAAACACTTCCAGGGGGAGGAAAAAAAAATTATCACACCAACTTACCATCCACCAGGTCCTGGCTGACATGTCATAGCAAAGCTGCCATTTTATGGAGCTGTCCGATGCTTTTCCTGCCATTACGCTGTCAGCAACCTTCATCAGATGCAGCTCAATGGAAGATAAGACACCTAATCAAGAAAACATCAGCAGTGGCTTGCTGGGCTACATGTAGGCCAATCCTTATCACACTGCATCATGGGAAAAGCTCCTTTATTAGCAAGAACTCCAACCTCACTGATATAAAGACAAGGATCAGGTCTTTTCTTCTTTTTTTTTTTTTTTTTTCCCTTTTTGTCTGAAGGGATTGGTGAAACCAGCCAGCGTTCTTTGTGTATCATGTGTACACCAGTTCAGTATCTCGCAAGTGGGCGGCTAGCTGCATTGCTGGGCTACACGGAATTAACTTTATTTGCATTCTTCTCAGTTGTATATTGTTTAACATGATCCACGGTCAGTTCTGAGTGTAAGAAGGGAGGGGGAAGAAATTATTCTGAATTAGTCTGCTGCCCAAGAAGGAGAGACGGCTTGGCATGGCGGTGGGCCCTGGCCCCGAGGTCAGCGCACACGCGGATCCGGGTGCGCGCACACGCGTGCCCGGGAACACACAGGTAGCAGCCGCAGCTGGATGCCGCAGGGGCTGCCAAAGGCTACAGACTCTGGAACTGGACATATGGAAACAGTTTAACTCTTTGCAATCAGCCTTTAGCAAGAAACAGGAGGGCTGTAAGTCCTCAGGAGGAGACGGGAGGGGGTGCAGCTAGAATTTCAGTGACACAGACTTTTTCTCCTCCCTTTCCCATGCATGCTCTTGATCTCCTCTGCTCTGAATGTTCTAGCTGGGAAGGGGAGGAGAGTGGGCAGGGAACTATTTTAATCACGGCTCCCTTCTGTCCCACAGCTTCAGGTCATGTGTCTCTTCTACATACTGCCACCAGGGCAAGAAGGCATTCTTGCTGCAGTTTTCCTTGCAGGCTTTGCCCCTAATGGAAAATTTGTCATTCCCTGATGGAAGGACTGGCTTAGAAGAACAAGTAATTCTGACTTTGTTTTAAGGTGCAGAAAATAAAAACTACATACATAATCACACAGAGGAAATCAATAAACTCTGGCTTACATTTAAAAGGTATATAAAGAAGGACCAGGATTTGCCAGTCCTGGATGAAGTGATCAGCATCAGTTTTACTCATGTATTGCAGTTTCTGTATGTGCCTTAAGCAACAAATCCCTCTTTGGCAAAAACCAAATCAAAGCAATCACCCTCTCCATATCCCCAAAATTTTATCTTTGAAATTAACACATTAAAATAGTAACAATAACAACAGAAATGACAATAAAGCAACAGCAACAACAATTGCTTTTATTTTCATTATTATTACTACTATTTTTTCTTTTTTTTATGTTTCCACAAGATCAACTACTGAGTTAAGAGCCCATTTATTTAGGTCTGAAACGCTGACAGCACCTAATTAAATGACTCCCTTGAGCCAGCCCAGAATGCTGAAAACAGAACAGCTCTGTAGCAGCACCCATCATCAAATGATAAGAGCTGTTTTCCCTTCTCCTTCTGTGCTATTGAGTTGGGCTTGCAGTCTCAGTTTCTCAGTTATTTTAAATACACTGATGAGACCAACATCAAAACAATCAGACCAAAAATTAATGGGGATTTTGGACATCCCAATCCCCTGAATTTGCATAACTCTTTTTCTAGAAGAGTTTCTGTACGATAGATGAGCATCCTTTTTAATTTCATTTAGGTCACAGTGATCAACTGGGACATGAAAAAAAATTTTGAATAGTGTAAAATCCGCCTATGATCAGTTGCTGTGGGATGGCTCAGCACACTTAGAGTGCACAGGAGGGATTAACTCCGGCTCTGTACCCTACATCCTGTTCAAACAACCCGGCTTTGTGATAAACATTACAAGGTATGGAGAGCACCAGCAACGGAGTTTTATCCAGTTTTTGGCACGCAGTGTGCAGGCAGATGTCCTAGGGCTGAAATCTTTCACGTGGCCTGCACTAACAGGCTCATCACGGTGGAATAGAGAAAGCAGTCAACTGTAGGTGTGAGATCAGCCCTGGACATGTGCTTTCACACTAACTTCAAACATGCTAACAGGCATATTTGCCAGCACAAGGGAAAATGGGACCGACTTGAAGAGAGGGATTCTCTGCATTTCCCACCCATTGAAGGCTGATCACAGGTGAAGAGACCAGTTGCTTCAGCTACTAATCTGCCTTACTAGGGCAGTTCACAAATCCCCAGCAGAACTGTGACGGCTGGGAGTGTGAGCCCACACTTTAGGTAATCATGAGCCAGTTCACTGTGCTTAAAAGAGGATAAAAGTTTTATCACACAGTAGCTAGCTGAGAGGTCTCAAGCTGTTCTCAGATGCCCAGCCTACAGCAGGATCCAATCTTGCAGCAACTTCTTCTACTAAGTCTTCAGTGAACAGTGGAGCTGCTCCATCCCAGAGAGTTCCTGAAGTTTCAGGAAGACTATGCATCTCCTATAATCACAAGCACCACATGGATATTTGCTTTTGTACATCCAGGAAATACAGAGTTAATGATGAGCCTCCCTTCTGCTGCTGCATGTTGCCTTCTGGCACGAGCTGAAGGCAGAATGGGGATTTCTGGCACCCAAGGAAACAATGCCTGCAGTGCTGGTCAGTGTGTGCATCCCCTTCACATGCTGCTCCCATGCCTTCTCCTGCCTGCTGGGAGGTCTGCCTTTCTCCCAGCCATGTCTGTTTTGCAGATGGGATTTTTTAAACACTGTAATATGTGAAGATACCACATCTCCTATGCGGTTTGAAGATGGACTCAACACAGACACATGTTACTGGACAACATTTTTCAGATGACTTCTTTTAGCTTTCAGAAAAAGATTGATTTATGAAAAAAGCATGTGGTACAATATACTTGTTACATAATAGCAATGAATTTCAAGGTAATTCAGGCTTCCGTATTCATATAAGTTTGGAATGGAATAATTTGAATTTTCAAGTGAACTGGATTATTTAAGTTGATTTTCTAAGTGAATTTCGCCTAAATTTCTTTCGGCTAAGCATTTTTAAAAACATTTTCAAAGGAACAAAAGACATGTATGAAAATATAAAATTTGGCAGAACTAAAATCTGTTTCATATTTTAAATAAATAAAATGCAAGCAAGTTCCGCCACTTCTAATATCTGTCCCTTACACATTAAGAAATAATTGCCAATCTGGCTTTTCCCCAAAGGTTTAAGTTTTTGTAAGGTTTGTTTTCTCTAGGCTGACTCAGATTTTGATTCTACTCCAGGGAACAGTTCCATTTCATACCCAGAAGGAAACTTCAGGAATGCTTTAATTTATTTCTGTAAGGTCCCAACACCTACCAATAGCCTCAAAGAAAGAATTCACACTATATTCTCTGGAGGATGGGTAGTGCTGGGACAGAGAGACCCAAACTAGTATTGTAGATTTAAGTAATTGTAGAGAACAAACTCAGCCACACTTGCACACACTCACTGGTGCTGGGTGGAAACCAGTCCCAGCTATTTACAGTGTCAGATTTTACAGGTTTTAGATAGGTATTCTGAAAGCCCCTTTGGTATTCCCTTCTTTCACCAGGTGTGCATATAGCCCTGCCTCAGGCCTTCATGGGAATCCAGAAGGACTGCTGATCTCCAGAACCTAGAAGTTCTTGGGAGACTCCCCCACACTGCTCCTCAGCATGTACTTTTCCTGTTCCTCCTGCTGTTTTCTGATAAATATTTTAATTCATCATCACTGGCAGCTGCAAAACCAGTTGAAATAAACTGACACAGAAACATCTTTAATAGAACTAGGCCTTTTAATTTCTTTTAAGGGAGCAGTACATGGCTACAGAACCCTGACAATCTGCTGCCTTTGACTGAGTTACATACCCTGGAAAATATAAATTGGATTATTCCTTTATAATGTGGCAGTAATGGGGGTGGGGAATAACTGCTATTAACTTTGCCTGGCCTTTCTATTTTTCCTCATTTGACATTAGTGAAAAGACAAATAAAACTTTTTTAAAGATAATTAAGCCACGGCAGTATTTGCCCAAGAAACTTCTTTGCTGACTGCCAGAGTGATGAAAAGAGTCATTCCTATGAAGCTGTTTACTGGGCATCATACAACCAGACACTTCCATCTAAGCATTCTCTTTCTCGTGGGTAGAAATATTTCCTCTTTTGTGAAGCTCTAGGGTGTCCAAGACGATACTTCAAGAATGTGAACAGCTCCACAGTTAAGTCACAAAGATTCCTGGCAGAGGATCCGGCAGAAGCCACAGCAGTTTCACTGAGAGTAAAAGCGAAGGCTGACAGGGAGGCTGATTAATAGTGTCCTTCCAACACTCTTACTTTTTTCCTGTCACAAGTGCCTGCTAGTCTTCCAAGCCTAGCACAGCACTTTTTTGGGACAGGCAGAAAATAGACAGTGGCAGGTATCACCTGGGGCCGACAAGCTGGCTTCTAAAAGGCTAGAGACTCAGTTCCCAGACTAATGACATTCAGGGAAAAAAGTAATGCTGAAGTATTTGTTTCAAATAGCTTTTTGAAGTAATAGATGTTAAGTGCTGACTAGGAAGACAAAGAAGTGAAAAGTGCTGCTATATTCAAAAGTACACATCAGTCCAACTGATGATGGTATAACTTGAAAAATGAATAACGATACCATTTCATTATGTTCAAAAAACTGATGCAGCTTGTGTGTGTGTGTGTATATATATATATATATATATATATATATATATATGTATGTATGCTTGTGGGCTATCATATCTTGCAAATTGGGCGGCAGACAGTTGGATAGGCAATGACAGAGACATGCCCAGAACTGGAATGTTCAATTGTACATTCAATTGTACATTCTAAGGCCAAGAAAATTATTCATTTGCATTAAATTATTAATTTGCGTTATTTCCATCAAAATAATCCATGTGCAATAATGAATACAATGCAATAAATCAAAGTGGTAAACTTCTAGCATTCTTTTTTCATTTATTTATTTTAAAAAGTTTATAAAATGCAGTATATAACTTTTAGCATGTCTAAAAATACTTTTCCCAAAGGAAAACCATTATTTAAATGTGAAGGTGGAGTTACACTTGCCATCAAAAAAAAAAAAAGTTCGATATTTAAGAATTGTGTGTCTCACACAAGCATTCTTTATTTAGTAAGTGCCTGTTTCATGAGGAGGGTAGCCTTTAATGTTCAGTACAGGATAATGCTCCATCCATCTCATTTGTGGATTAGATTTCATCCCTTTGAGCAATGTGAGAATCATACAAATCTGAATTGTATCCCCTGAGATTCAGTGCTAAGAAGCCCAGCAATAAATGGAGTTCATTATGCTGCTTGCTCACAATCTCCTTAGAAGAAGGGATGGATTCTTTTCACCTTCTCTTTGAAGAGAGGGACATACTGATAGGCTTTATCAAATACAGTGCACTTTTGTAACTGGATGTGGAGCAAGCACTTTGCTTACAGCCCATCTCCAGTTCAGTGGCTGCCAAAACAGCTCTATCAGCCAAGACCAAAACACTTACATCGTGTTCTCTGCAAGCTAGTGTGGACAACAGTAAAAGCAGAGGGCCCTAGGGAAAGTAGTGCCCTTAGCCAGACTGCATTGCAAATCTGAGGGTGTGGGGTAGGTACTGAAAAGAAACTCAAAGCTGACTGCTCCCCTTTCCTAGGGCACTGTAAGCAGTTAAAGTTTGGAAGCCAAACCCATCCCTCAGCAGTGACTCCTTGCCATGAAATGCTGCCCCTTTTGCACAACAGTGCCTGAAAACTGCAATGCCATGCTGTGTCCTCACAGCCATGCCGAGTGCACTCGAGGTGGGCAGCAGTGGTGGGGATACTGTTGGCCCTCAAAGCCAGCACCTGCCTCTGGAGTAAACATTTCACTTACACTATTGAGAAACCATGTATGCCACGTATACATCAGTTCACAGCTGCTGCTCTTCTCTCAGCTAGCTCTATCCCATTCTTTTCACACCTCACAATTTCTAATCAGTTCTTTACATCTCTAGGTTAACTCAGCTTGTTATTGGAAATACTAAATGCCATAAAAAAGTCTAGATGGATTTCCTTTATTTAATATGCCATGGAAATCAATTACTTCCAAACAAAAATAGATTGGCATATTTTCTTGCTGTGACCCATTTCTACTGTTAATTCTATTTTACCTTCATTTTCACAACTTCAGTTGTTCCCAATATATCTTTCTATGTTTAGCATTAATGTCAGTTTGGTGTGAGAGGAGGCTAGCTCCAAGACCTTTTCTGCTTTGTATTCCCTTTTAACTCCGGTGTTTCCTTTGCTTGTAACCCATCAGAAGTGGAAACTTTTTCTACTAATTTGATAGACTTAAAACCTTTGCTAGTGATTTTGCAGTTCTGTATGTTTGTTTGTACTTGGTTTGTGTGGCAAGGTTCTGGTAGCAGGAGGTGACAGGGTGTGAGAAGCTGCCTCCATGTCCAGCAGAGCCAATGTCAGCCAGATCCAAGATGGACCCACTGCTGACCAAGGCTGAGCCCACCAGCAACGGCAGTAACACCTCTGTAATAACATATTAAAGAAGGGAAAAACAGTTATTGCACAGAAGTAATTGCCAGAGAAGAGAGAAACAGCCCTGCAGACTCCTAGGTCAGTGCAAGAGGAGGAGAAGGAGGTGCTCCAAGCACCGGAGATTAAATTCCCCTGCAGCTATGAAGCAGCTCTGCCCCTGCAGTCCACAGAGTCCCTGCAGTCTGTTCTGTTTGAGCAGAGATCCCCCTTCAGACAGTGGAGGACGCTGGATGCCCAAAAGATGGCTGTGATCCCACAGAAAGCCTGCTCCATGCAGGATCTGTGGCCCATGGAGAGAGAAGCCCATGAAGCCCATGCTAGAGCAGGGTGGCTGGCAGGACTTGTGACCTATGGGACCCATGCTGGAGAAATCTGTTCCTGAAGGACTGCACCCTGTGGAAAGTGACAAATGCAGGAAGAGTTTATGAAGAACTGCAGCCAAAAGGATGAACTGAGAGTGCCGAAGTTCATGGAGGACTGTCTCCTGTGGGAGGGATTCCACAATGGGGAAGGATTCCTCTCCCTGAGCAGCAGCAGAAGCAACATGTGATGAACTGACCACAACACCCATTCCCCGTCTCCCTGCACTACTGATGGGGAGGAAGTATAGAATCAGTGATAAAATTCAGCCTGAAAATGAAGGAGGAGTGGGGGCAAGGTGTTTTTAGGATTTGTTTTGCTTCTTACTATCCTGCTCTGATTCTGATTGGTAATAACTAATTCAAATAATTTCCCCAAGTTGGGCCTGTTTGCCCATGACAGTAATCAGTGAGTGGTCTCTCCTTGTCCTTATCTCAACTGACTTTTCATTATATTTTCTTTCCAGCTAAGGAGGAGAGTGACAGAGCAGCTTTGGTGGACATTTAACATCCAGCCAAGGTCAACCCACAACAGGGCTTCTGGGGCCACTCTGCCTAAAGCAAGCAGGTGTGACACTGAGTCTATTGTCACCACATACATTGAGTATTCTGCCTGTCTTCTATCAGCTGGTTGGGTGTGAAGACTACTTACTCTTGGGTAAGGAGATATGGGAGTTGAATTATGACTAGCAATCATTGCTCCTTAGCTAGATATTATCCAGGTAACCTCTTGGTATGGAAGACATACTTATGATGGAAAGAATGTGATGGATAACTGGCTAAGGGACAGGGATTTTTCCATATAGTTGAATACCAACTTCAGGCCCTTACAGCAAATTCTCCCAGGGCAGAAGGACTGGAAATGGCAGGTGCCTTGGTGTGAATGCTGGCCAAACCACAGATGGCACAGCTGGGGCAGAAAATACGGTCTCCACCAGTTTTCTTTGATGAAACAAAACTGAGAATGTGAAGAGTAAAGAAAAGGGGAAGGCCCTGTTCCAGCTCATTTTTTCCAAGAATATTTATATTTAGATTCTTTATTTCATTTTTATGTTTCTGCTGGAATGATGTAAAAAGGATTTATTATTAGACCTGAGGCACATATAGTGGAGTCTCCTTGGTTTGGGGGACAACATGTATCTGTGCATCTGCTGAGAATAATCCAATGGTATCTGTGTAGTTACTGGCTTATCTCTGAGTAAGGCTTGTGGACACACACATTTAGAGAGCTAGGGAATTACAGCTTGGAAATTCTTTTCAGGCCTGGATTTCTCCTGACTCTCAGCTCCATTCCCAGGCTGACAAGCTGACTACAGCTTCAGTTAGGGAGGCAGTCTCCCAGGGTGATAACATGGTGAAAAACTGAGTGGAATTCATAATAAAGATTAACACCTGGTGTCTTTCCCATGGGATACATCCTGAGGTACTGTCCCAGGGATGTTTTTCCCAATTGTCCAATGAACTACTGTCCTATCCTAGCTGCATGTAACACACTTTAAATACAGGCTGTCTGTACAATAAAGTTGGCCTTTTTTCCCTAAAGAGGTCCGTGTGTGTTACTGTCCTTTCTCTCTCTTTGCAGCGCAGTAACCACAAAGGCTTACAGTTATCTTCGTTCCACCTGGCTGCCCAGGTAGTAATGGTTAATGATTTCCCCATGATGAGTATTTTCATGCTCTTTCACATCCTCATGCAGTTCACGGTCTGAAAGCTCATTTTGCTTGTGAAAAGAAAACCACAGAGGTCCGTTTAAGCTTTATGTAGGATAAGGTATTGTGGCATAGCTGCAATTAATTTCATGTGAGTGATTTTCAGCTTAAGTGAGAAAAGGGGGAGAATAGGTCAGGGCTAAAAGCAAAGTTCCTGCCTGAAATATCCAGGAACTCTATTTCCTATTAACTCCCCTGGACCAATAGATGTTTTTGACAGCATCTGCCAGCTAAAGGAGACTACCTTATATAATGCTGATAGTAATCATAATCCTCTCCAGATGCTAAGCAAGAATTCTAATTTCACTCAGCACCAGGCTGGGTCAGGCCCAGCACCATTCTGTGATGAACGCTAATGCACTATCTGTATGAGTTCCTATCGGCAGGAAGGCAGGAAGAACAGGAGGTTTTTAAACAGTGTTCATCTGCACACTCAACACTGAGAGTTTTTATTGCTGCAGTCAGAGAGGCTGTGCTATCCCGTAACTGAGCATATGCCTCCCTTGGCTTAAGGTCAGTTTCTCTTTGGTACTCCAAGAGATCATCACTGTAAGTCCCACACAGGTGGGAGCAATCTCTGCAGATATAAGATGTTAATGTTAAGACCTGTGCTTTCTTAGCAAGTCTTTTTCTGCTGGAGTGTCTGTGCAGTTCTTAAAAGGCTTGCATCTGCCATGATCTTCTCTTCAGCATTCTGTCTTGCTCAGATCTGCAAAGTTGGTGCTGTCCCAGCAAGCAGCATGTCAGGTACTCCCTGGTAGGCAAGCCAGATGCATCAAGGTTCTATGCAGACGTATTTTGCCTTGTTTTGGTGCCAGATCATTGGACCTCACACAGCTATCTGATGCCAGAGGGGAGGATTGAGTTTTCCCAACAAAAGCATTAGCTTTTTAACTGAGTATCAGTATCCCTGCAACTAGGTGTGTGATTTAGCTACCTATCCACATATGCGGATAGCTATCAATGCCTGCTACTATTGTGACTTGATGCAAGTTTTGACCTGCCTAGTTTTTTAGGTGTTTTCTTTCATATTCATGTGTTTCTGCATCTTTCTTTGGTCCAGTTTTACCAGATAAAGGTTGGCACACTGTGGGCAGAGTATGAAGTAACTCAACAAATTTACAAATCCTCTGCTGCCACATTAGATACCACAAACCTGAAGGAAAGAGCAAACATTGGTAATTA
The DNA here is from genome assembly GCA_037013685.1 of Acridotheres tristis. Classification (NCBI taxonomy): domain Eukaryota; kingdom Metazoa; phylum Chordata; class Aves; order Passeriformes; family Sturnidae; genus Acridotheres; species Acridotheres tristis. The sequence continues at coordinate 48,479,773 of CM072919.1, read as the reverse complement.
GAATGCCACAGGGAGCTCAGTGGTGCAGCACTAAAAGAAGCTAGCCCCATTTCTTTCAGTTCATCATCTTTCTATACCCCAATGAAGCACGGAACAGCAAGCTACAAAAGAAAAGAATAAATTGTGTATAAATAGAAAGAAGTGCAACATTTAACTCAGTTCACCCCTGGGAAAATTACTACCTGTTTGAAAACTGCATCAGGGTCTCAGTAGTGTCTGTTTTTAAAAGCTTGCTTCTGAAAGAACGTCGCGTATTAATATAATTCAATTCATCTAAGCAACTTAAAATTCTAAGTACATATTAGACAAATTGAGTGAATTATTCTAACCATCTAGGAAGCTCCTCTGGGTGATAATAATCAAATATATTTAGCTAATGATACAGATTTCTACCTTCAAATGCACAAAATCACTGCACAAAATGTATGGACTGAGATAGCATATCCTGCAAAGAGCTCACGAAACCTGGATTCGCTGTCCTTCTCACAAACTAATCACACATTGCAGATTTGCCATCCATTCTACATGATAAATAAATACAGCTCAACACCCCTAGCACTGGTTTTGTACACAACTACTGCTGTAATACAATACAGACCTCCACATGCAAAGACTTCAGGCATTATAACTGAAAGTGCAGTTAGGGGATGTTTGCCGAAACCTTTATTTGACCTAGTAAAGGTAAGTGGACATATGGAGCCTCATCAGTATTCTCCTAGATGGAGACATAATATCTTTCTCTCCAACCCCTTTTAAGCAATACATTTGTGTTATTTACTGCCTATCTTTTATGAGAAAACAAACTTCTCTTTCACCCATTCATACACTGTTTTTTCCAAAATTTGATAAACAGAAACAATGTGCTAAAAAAAATTATCTTTTACCAGAATCAGCTGCAAATAACTATCATAAAATTTGCCACTGTTGACTTTCTCAAACAAAAGAGATGTAACTGTGATAATTATTTCAACTTAATGCTGCTCTGTATCATCTGCCTTTCAGATTAATTCAAGATCTATTTGTAAGACTAATTTCATTCAGACTTCTCCAAAACTGAAAAATTGTTCCTATGAATCATACATGCACACTGATTTCAACTGTGACAGTTATTAATTTTTAAATTTTTTTTCCTAAGCAGATAAAATAGGATATATAGGGAGTGACCCATCTTAGGTGTAACCTGGCTTTTCAATTGCCTTTGAATTAATTTTTCAAAAAACAGCACCTACATTTTAATGAGAACACTCTGTGAGGCACATTGGTATCAATTTGGCTGGCCAGTATATTCAGAAAAGGAGTAATTTTGCTGCTTTGAAAAAGGCACGCAGCTGAGAAATCTGACCAATACGACATGACTGTGGCTGAAGTTCAACAATTCCATCAGTGCTACATCTTCTAAGTATCTGCAGTTTTGACACATTTGATATGTCTAGTTTTGGAAAAATGAGATCTCTAGGGAATTTGCAGGAACACTCAGAAGGATGCACTGTACATCCCATCCAGATGCACCCATTCATAATTCAGGTATTTCACAGGAAAGCGCCAAGGAATTGTGCTTAACAGAACAATAGCAGCTGAACTGATGGCAGTAGAAAAGATAGAGAGACCAAATAAGACTTCTTTTTCACTTAAACTGCTATTATTTGAAAATCAATATAAAATTAGTGACAAAAATTTTCTCCCACCCACAGGGAGATACGCTGCTCTGAGATCTGGAGGCTGGTGCTAGAACTGTTTACATGCAAAAGCAAGCAAGAAGAAACAAGGGTCACAGAGCCACATTCCTACTCACAGAATCCTCTGCAGCCCCATCTTTGCGTGGTGTGCTGTGGCTGCAGTGCTGTTACTCCCTCTATCTGAAAACAACATTAGGTTAAAAATACATGCTTTATTAATCAAACAAGGCTCCTGACTCTCCAATATGCAGAAAAAAAGAAAATAAAAAAAAAAGAGAAAAAAAAAAGAACACACTTGGACCAGCAGAAAAGGCATCGCAACTCCTTTCCTAGTTCATACATGCTGCTGTGGTTTCTCACTACCCAAGGATATGAAGGTAGTACCTGTTGCATTTGACCCTGTAGCAATAGTTTTTCAGAGTTATGAGGCTATGAGATCATTTGGCTAGTCTAAGAAAATGACTTCTTGGCTTTTTTGTTCTGGGAATATTGAGGTAGAAGAAAAGGGAAACCAAATTCTGATTTTTCAGTGCCAGATTAAAAAACCATCAGCTGATCATGCTGAAAATGTACTAGAGGTGAATGAAGACACTTACAATAAACATTTCCAGTCTTGGCTGTTAGCGATAAATAACCAAAATTATTCTTCATCCATAAACATGCTGCATGTATGTTGTAGTAGAAATATGCCCTGAATATGTAACTGTGTAGAAAAGAGCCAAATTAGATGAACAAAGGTATTTTCAATTTTCTTACAAGCGCTTTCTATTTGAAAGCAAAATAAATTTCTCTCAAATGATTACCTATGACATGCTCATATGTTATCCTTTAATTTAATCCAAACTCAAAGTAGAAAACTAAATACAGCTTCTTATGTAATCTCTCTTCTTGGAGTATCCAAAAGTTCATCAGAATGAGCTGAAAAGCCCATATGCTTCAAATTCCAGTCACCTATGCACTGCTGGATGTTAGGTGCCCCAAATTCCTTATGTGACATGTTTATGGCTCTCGTGTTTATGACATGTTTCCTCCAAAGTGGATTATCCAGGTTTCTGCGACATGGACAGCACACCTTCAGCACTGCGGTTTTGCACAACTCTCCCGACGGAAACCCAGGTGTCTTTGCTAAGAGAAACACAAGTCACACAGAGAACTGAAGGCAGACATTCTGAGCCCCAGACTTGCAGTCCAACCCAGTGAGTTAGCATCCATTAGCTATCAAAAAACAAAACAAAACAGAACATCAAATTCCGCCTCTATAGGGCTCAAATTTCTGCACTGTCTACATTTACACGTCTTACACCTTTACACTTACCAAAAAAGAGGAGCCCATTACCCACACAGCAACCAACAGAGTGGATTTTGGGGGTTTGGGCCACAGATAGAAGAAAGTCTAAGCTTCATGGAATAAAAGTGAGGTAGGGAAGCATATCCTAAAAGACAAAATCATGCTGTATTGGGGAATAAATTATTACTTGGGCTTGAAAGAGTTGTTGCTTCTTAGCAGCACCCGTCCAGGTTATTTTATCTCTGTGCAACTAAAATACCACTTTTTGGCTTACTCCACACAAAACCTTTGCTGCACATGTCTGTTCTCACACTAATCCTTCAGCAAAGGGCATGTTTTTGAGATGGGAATCTAATGAGAAAAATATTGTGAAGACATACAAAAGATGTGCTATAATTGAAACAAATTATGGCCCATTTTTTCAGCTTAGTTTAGCTTCATTTTATTCAGAGGAACACATCCTCCATCATTCCTCGAGGCTGTTTATTCAGCTTAAAGTACATAGGGTTCAATTTTCCCTCCAACTGCTCTTCCACATTAGTATTATTTTGGCTCATATGGGTAATTATAGACTATAGGAGTGTTTGCATGTATTTGTTCATCTGTACTACCTGGTCACCTCTTAAAATAAATTTATAGACTCATACATACTGTTTCATAACTTTACAAATTGACAAAGCACATCCAGAAATACTTTCAGGAGCAACACATCAAGAAATACTTTCAGGAGCCTTAACTAGAGTGTACATTTAAAAATTATTTTTATGGGCAACTGGGAATAGATCCCAGTTTCCATACACTGAAAAGATAGCATGCACTCATACATGCCAATTGTATCTGATTTGTAAACATTAAATAAATTTCATTTCATAGATAACCAGATTTGAAATTATTATGTGGGGAATGAGGCCCACTGAAATTTCAGGCAAGAGAAACTGACATTTTCACAGCAGGTAAGAACAGCTTTTTTTTTGAATACACACAGAACACAGAATTTTACAGGCTGGTTTTAGGGCACTGTGGAAAGATCAATATGGAAGTGATTTTTATTACTGTTATTGGCAGAATCCGGTTCTTGGATTGAAACAGAAGATGCAAGGCCTTTACTGCAAACCATCACCATGTAGTTTGTGCCTCCTGATTCATGAAGTGACAAGTTCAGCTATGTTAATCATTTCCTTGCAGACATAACCACTGGGGGTTTTTTCTTGGGCTTATTAGTCACGCAGTTATCTTCCCAGGTGTCTAAAATCTTCCCTGTACTTCTAAAGCTGAGACTACTGCTTGTACCACAGCCAGCAGCTTTTGTTTTATTGCTCTCTAAAATTTTTTCCTGTGGCCACTGCTGCACTTCTTTTTACATCTTTAAAACCAGTATCTCATTCGAAATAGAACAAAGCGTGTGAAATTTTTCTGCATCAAAATCTGACATAAATTCCATGTACACAAAACAGAACAGCTGCAGATTCAGATTCATTTAGCTCTCTCAAAAACTGCTCCAAGGATGAATGATCTAAGACATTGTTAAAAAAAAAGAGGAAAAAAAAAAGAAAAAAGACTCAAAGATTAAAAAACCTCCAAACTCTATTTCTGCAATTCGAAAAATGGCAATTTATATAAATCTAAGTTGATACCTACATCAGAGGTTCCTAATCTAGCTGGTACTGTGATTATGTAGACAAATTTAACCAATACTATAACTAGTGTTGTATACCAATATTAGTTGGTCGACTACTCCTAACAGAGAAAGTTTTCAGTACTTCCACCAATATTCAGCTCTTGTCTTAAAAGCAAACAACAAAACTCAGATAGTAAGTACCTCACTAACTATTCAGCAATTTTTCACAGTTCATTTTTTCAAAACAATCATTTGGGATTGTAGCTTTTTCACTTGTCACAATAAAGATATACAGCAGTAAGAGTAATTTATAACACAATTAGAAAAATCTACAAACAGTTTGAAAAATATTAGTAAACAATTTACACAACTCTAAATCAATATAAATGAAACTCAGTGAAGAGAAAGAAACTTTTAAATTTTTTATTTAAAAATAAGATTCCATAAAAATACAGAACAAAAGAATTCTCAGTAGGAGTGAAAAAATAAACTATAACTTAAATCAATTTTAGAAAATCTCAGAGAAACATTACATTAATGAAAGAAATGAAGATAAATAAAAACAATACATTGCATATCAGCTGAACATACTCTTGCATTTTCAGATTTGATTAAAAGAATACCAGAGTAAGCTTTCCGGTTTTGCTATTTTTCAGTCATTCACCTTGTACATTACCATTCAGGCATAACCAGTGTTAGACCTCATCATTTTCAACAACTCCAGTAGGAACTTCATTTAGCATTATCTGAAAACAGGATCAAATTAAGAACAACTGAATAAAACTCAATCACATACCCATGTATGAGCTACAAAATTCAGAGTGCTAGTTTACAAAAAGCAGTACTATTTTTATGCCTGTTTAAGGGAGAATGATAATTCTCTGTCTGTAGACTACTGTGATATATAGATATCAGTCCTGGGAATGTGCACAGAAATGCCCAGGAATGCACCGATATTAGAAGTTAAATTTCATATTTTCTAATTTGAAAACCACTGCAAATATAACTTATTCTTACAGTTATACAGTTGATACTTAAATGGCCCTTGTTGCAACAAGTGGCTTTAACCACTTTGCTGTAGTCTGGTCAAGACACAAGATGCCACTCGATAATTTCAGCAGAACTGAAATCCTAGGCCTTACGTCCTCCACAGATACAAGTATTTCAATGCCTCCCAAGGTCAAATGCTCAGCCACTGAGAAAGTAGTGCAAAAATCTTTTGAGGAACATTTTCTGAAATATCGTCATCACAGTGACAGGGCCTTTTCTGCTCCTTACACCATCCCATCAAGGAGGCTGGGAGTGCATAAGTTGAGAGGGGACACAGCTGGGACAGCTGACCCCAGCTGATTCCAGGGACATTCCATACCACACGGTGTCACACTCAGCAAACAGAGCTGGGGGAAGAAGGAATACACAAATGTTTGGAGTGATGGTGTTTGTCTTCCCCAGTCACTGTCATGTGTGCTGCAGCCCTGCTTTCTCACAGCTGGCTGAACACCAGCCTGACCATGAGAAGCAGCAAATAATTCTTTTATTTTGCTTTGCTTGCTTTCATGGCCTTTGTTTTATCTAGCAAACCTACAGATTGTCCTTATCTTGACCTAAGAGTTTCACATTTTCACACTTCCAATTCTTCTCCTCATCCTGCCAGGGGGAAATGACTGAGTGGCTCAGTGGTGCTAGTTGCTGACTGGGGTTAAGCGTGACATCTTACCTGGTGCTTTATTAACCATGTATTTATAAACTAATGAATCAAAATAATTATCAGAATATCTGAAGAACAGTTCAGAATATATTTTAAAAGCTATGTGTGTTAATACAGACTAACGCGTAGAAAATTTATTCTTAAAATTCCATGTATATGAGACTTCAAGACTCGTAACTCCTCAAGACTGAAAATGATTGTGTACTTGAACTACTAGACCAGCTGTGTGATGGAATCTCTCCTTCTAAGCAACAGATCAGAGTACAGATTCACAAACATTATTTAATGCATTATCTTTTATTTTAGACACCAGCATTTTTCAAATGACATCTCAAATTTCTGATTATGAGAAGATAGCAAGTTAACATTCTTCAGTCCTACCAGAAGTTATCTCACTCTGCAAATAAACCACTTACTTCCAAATGTTCTCAGGGAGAAGTTCATTGGTTCTTTAAGTTCGCTTTGTGCCTCTCAGGAAATTAAATATTGCCAAGTCAGAAGATAATATTCACTTTTCTCAATAAAGCATGTGTTGTTCTGATATTAAGATTAAATTCAGTAACACTGTAAGATTTTTTTTTTAATGCATAAAAACAACAAACACTAATCTGTGGGACACATATTGAGAAAGTAAGAAAATTACAGCCTGAAAAATATTCCAGGCTGGAGCTTTTCAGCTCTGTTCCCAGCCGATAAACTGGTCCAGCTCAAGAATTTCTCCCAGTGTGATAATTTGGTCAAAATAAAAAGGAATTAATAACAAGATAGAACACCTGTTGTGGTGTGTGACCAGGCCCTGGGAATAGGGTATCTTCTCTCTGAACCAATCACCTTTTCTCTACTCTTGGAATTGTGAGTCATGCTATAAAACCAAGTGTGTTTCTGAATAAACTTGTCTCTTTCTTTCTGTCATGAAAGATGACCATGTAGCTGTGCATCTTACTTCTGCCGCATTAAAGGGTTAAAACCCCTTTCCACGGCTACACTAATCAATCTTAAAAATGCTGTTTCTACTAAAATAAGGAATCTTAAGGAAGACTTGGAGGGAAAGGAAGCAATGGTTTGAAGGATTCGAGATTAGCATTAAAAACTTCGAACTATGTTTGACACACGGAACATTTAAATATTGTCATGGAAAACGAAATATTATTTCCCTGTATATTCCTAAAATATAGACTAAATAGTGGGGGAGGGAGGGGGGGGGGGGAGGGAGGGAGGGAGGGAGGGAGGGAGGGAGGGAGGGAGGGAGGGAGGGAGGGAGGGAGGGAGGGAGGGAGGGAGGGAGGGAGGGAGGGAGAGAAGAAAATAATAGAGCCATTACTTTATTATGTATATCCACATCCCTTTCAATTTCAAGCACTGTTCCAGTCTTTTCACCCATTTCCTCAAGCTTCTTTAACTATACTACCGATATGCCAATACCACTTGAAAGAAAGTCTTAACCTCACTACAATTGGCACGAGGAAAAATAAAAGGAAAATGGTTGAACATTAGGCTTGACATTTAAATTAACAAAACATTGCATTTATTTTTAAAAGGACAAGAAAAGTAAAGTTGGATGAAATGTTAGGCATTTACAAAAGCTTAAAGTTCAAACGATTTTTAAGATACACTTTTTGGAACTTTCAATTGATCATCAAAATCTGTTAATTCAATAAAGGGACACCTAATATTGGCAGTAACTGCACTAAGACTTTAAAACTGTCAATCTAAAATATTTTTGTGAACACCAGCAATGAAAAATCTTACCTTTTTTTGAAGTAACTGTTCACAAATAAACTTACTTTCTGCACAATATACATATATCAAAACCTGAATTTGAGTCTTTTATTGTGTCCTGCTGCATGGCTGCAATTTAAGGTGGATCCTAGTCCTGTTAGACTATGCAACAAACACAGTAAGCAGTATAACTGGAAACACTGAACTGTGAATTTCTCCTAGAAATCCATAGTAATTTTCACAATCATCTGAAGCTAATAGTTGTATAGATACAGAGTGCTAAAGTAAGTACATAATTTTTCCAGACACAAGAAGACTGAGCTGGTACTTTGGAAATAGGTATCATTTTACCAGATCTGAAAGATGCTTTCTTTGGTTAACCTACTTCCACATTTAAACAAACAACAAGCTATCTACATCAACACAGTACCCTATGAAATGTCTTAATAGACTTCACTGTTCATGTTAGTAGCAAATCTATATTTTTGTATAAATATTTTTAATTACTTTTATTTTCAATATACAAACATTTAGACCAATTTCAGCTAATCAGGACTAAAGAAAAGTAAATATAAAATTTTTAACTTTACTGACAATATACTCTTCTTTATGGTACATTATGCTAACTAATTACATCTCTATTTCTCAAAAGTAATCATTCTAGTATTTGCACTATGCAACTTCTTTGCTGATTATTGCTGATTTGAATCCTTGGGATTTAGGGAAAACATGCTTTTTAACTGCATAGTTCCCCTGAAATATTTAATCCCTCTCACTGACATAAAGAGATGAACACTTTTCACTAACATCATATCTAGGCCAAAAGGTAACTGTAAACTGTTCTCTATGTAAACACACACATTTGTGTGCCTTTACAAAACCTCTCCAAGAAAGGTTTAGGAAGTACTCTGCTTTAGCTTTAAATGTTACCTTTTATAGTGCAGTGCTGTAGGATTACTTTTGCATATCATAAATAACTGACAGAAACATGGAATTTTAAACATATGTAGCAGGAAAAAACCCAACATCATTATTATTATTATTATTATTATTATTATTTTCCAGACTTACTGATAAAAATCCTAAAAGAAAAATTTCAAGGCAGAATAAGACACTTAATGAGAAATCTAACCAATGTAAACGTCAGTGCTTCCTACACAAAAAATAAAAAAGAAAGAAAAAAAAAAAAGAAAAAAAAGTGCCAGTATCAAACTGGATGAAGACTATATTCCAGTTGTTTGCTTTTGGTATTAACCTCAAAGGCAAAAGGAATCTCTTTGGAAAGCTAATTTGAAAGTAAATAAGCCTGAAGTTGACGGTTTAACTTGCATTAATTTCAGAATGGAATCAAAACCATAGCTAAAGGAATGCCCAGGGCACACTGTGATGCCTACAACTGGATTTTAACTGACTTGAGGACTGTCATAGTCCCATTATCATAAAACCTGTAATGTACTTCCAACATGGAGGACCCATCTGCACCCACCATCCATCTGTTTAGACATGATTGGCAAAGTGGTAGGGAACTCGCAGTGGCTGCCTCTGCCTGAAAGGAATAAACCACAGGATCTTCCAGTGAGTGCCAAAAACTTCTGAGAAGGTCTGCTGCCATGGCTTTCGGGGCCTCGATCTAGAGAAGACAGCATTATTAGTGAAAGACAGCATGCCCACAGTGCACTTCAGTCAGCTACAACAATGTAGGCTGGCTGGGGATACAATACTGTACTCTGATGAACTGTGTCCAAGCATCACAAATACAACTTTTATTTCATTACGACACACAGCTGTGACTCAACTTTGGGGAACAGAAACTATCTGTATCATCAATCAAACAAAGGCACATTCTGAAGCACAGGAGAACTCACTATTAAAGAAATGTACATCAAAACACTGCAGAAAGTATTTTTTGATGTGTAGTTATGAAAAGAAAATATAGTTTCACTGGTTTAGGATAGGAAAAGAAAGGGAACATGAGGCTATTTTGTGTACAACCACTATTAAAAGATTAGAGAAGAGTTGCTAGAGATAGGAAGTACAGAGCATAGTACCATGCAAAATCATCTTAACAAACACCTACTCCCTTAGCATTTCAGCAATGTAGGAATTTTATAGAACTTACATGTTTTCACAACAGTTTGACATTTTTTCTATACTTGTAGTGTCCTGTTAAAGAAAAAAAAATACAATGAAGAAGTATTTATTTACATTCCTAATTTTTAAAATCTCAATATGAAAGCAAGTAAATATAGCAGGGAATGAATTATTAATGTACATTGCTTTGACATTAGTTCAGTAGATTGTATATTACACATATGCCATATTAGATTTAATGTAAGATTACACACATAAATTTTAACTCAATCTGTTAAATGATTTTTACAAGCATGTTATGAAACTGTACTCCATAGTTCGACTACAATACCAAAGAATGCCAACAAAAACTTACAGCATTATTACAGCTATAATTAATTCAGATATTACAATTAATGCACAGGACATTTAGAAGCCATGTGTATAAGGTCCACTCTGCCATACTTTCCACAAGCACTCATTCCAGACTTGGAGTATCCCACTGAGATAACCACAGGGAAAGCTAGTAAAATGCAGTCATTAACAGATGCAATATTTTGAAAAGCAGAAGCTAGTCAGAAGTTTTAAAACCACTAGCTTCATGAGCATTATAATACAAACAATACAACTGAAAATATACCACGTGTTTCTACAGTTCCTACAATTAAATACCAAATATAAATACTGTTCTCTAAAAATATAAAAGCTAAATAATGAGCAGAGTGAAGGCTGCAGCTAATAGCAATTTAAATTCATACTTTAATTTTAAAACATGAAGAAAAGTTAACAGATCGGTTTTAGTTTAGGTCACCCCCAAATAAAACATTTAAAATTACCAATAGTACTTTTTTCTCACTTTTCACTATGGATCTCACAAAAAAGCTTCCTTTTTCCTAAACAGGGGGTTTAAATCCACATTTATAGTTCATTACATCCCAAAATCACTTATGAAGTTCAACACACAGTTAATTGAAATATTCTTCACGATTTCAACTCCTGTGCATTGGTAGTTTGGTATTTCCCTTTACTTTTCATTGATATAGGCAGGCACATAACACACCTGAAAAATTACAGAAGAATTTGAATAATATCAAGAGCTAATCTCAATTGTCCCCAGCCACATAAAGACAAAAGGATTGTGGCTGAATTAGGCTGCAACTTCATCGTCATCTGGAAACACTACCTAGCACTAAAAACCATACTGTGCTCCTTGATTGTTCCTGCATGCAATTCAGTGCAGGCACTGCTGGGACTCTGGCCTTACTTTCCTAAAGTTTTAAGGGGGAAGGGCACAATATGAGTGGGAAATAACGTACAGGAAACTGATTCCCTGCTCCACAAGACATGGATGGCCCATGGAAGGCCAATCTTTGTCTTTCGAACCCACTTCCAAGCTCTGAAGAGTTTTGGAACAGGATCCCTTACCACACACACTAAAGAGCAAAAATCTTAATTCTGTCCGTGATCTATCCAGCTGAATTCCAGATGCACTACGGCAAAGGAGAGGAGTCCCCTTTTCTCATGCCAATCCACCAGGACGCACGAGCTCTTGCCCAGTGGTTTGTGTAGAGAAGGCATGCACAGTGAAGGTTACATAAACCATGCTGGCCCCATCATTAGGTGGGTTTTAACACCCACTCAGCATCGGGAGAGGAAAGGACTGGAGGCAGCAAACTAAATATATTGTTGTTTTGATTCCCAGAGATAAACTGCTGCTCCTCTCATGTTATGGGCATGTCTTCCCTCTCCTTCCACAAGTGTTGGGAAAGCATTACAAGACACAAGTCATTCTCCTTGTTAGGGCAGGACCTGACTGCTCAGCCAAGGAATACTTTGCTTCCTTGGACTGGCTTTTTGTTCAGCTTTTGTCAGAGAAAACACCATCTTTGTCGACCATAGAAATTCATACATGGCTTTCTGAATAAAAAAGAATAAGTGAACAAGAGATTACTTCCATGGCATTTCAGCAAGGTGGTAATAGCATTTTCATGAGATGCTATAACTCCTTTCGTAACTGCAAAAATATCTCAGTTCTAGGAATTACTCTCTGGCCAACTCAAGGCTGTTTATCAAATAGTACAAAATAATACTGGCATGTTTGAAAGCAGCTGGTCTTTCATGAAAAAAATGACATGCTAGTCCAGACTCTAAATTGACTTGTAGCTATGGAATATTCATGCTACCATTTCAAAAGAGGGGCCTTTAAATCAGCTTTGGGTGCAGATACATCACCAAATACCTTAAACATGGCTTTCTCCTATGTTTCTGCACATTGCTTATACATTAATACACTTGTAGTGCTCCCTAAAATACTATTTGAGATTTCTGGGGGCAAAACCACAGGTTGAAAACTGGAATTTGCAGTTCTTTTTAAGTGTAGTCATGGCACGTTATCAAGACCTGAAAGGTTCACATCAGGATCTGTTCCTCTCAAAACTGTAATCTGTTAAATTAACTAAGTTAAAGCACCAAACAAGGAACTATCTTTCCTTCCTTTTAATTTTTCATTTCCCTTCTCCCTTTCTTTACATACATTAAAAAAAAAAAAATTAGAGCCACATTTCAAAAGCTGCAAACTAGCAAAGAAACACTGCTCTGAAGTTTAGCTGCTTAACAAGTGCTACCGAATGAACTTAAGAAACAAAATGCCCCTCATACCTTCCCTCCCCCAACATTGCTGCTAAACAGGCTCATTTGAAATGTACTTTAATTTGAGAGTGCACCAATTTACCTTTTCACATGAAAGTGAAACTTCACAGCACCCCAGGAAAGTCAGTAGCCCCTCTGGAGACACGAGATGAAGGAAAAGGAGAGTACCACAGTTGAGTTTTGACCTGTTATTTAAGGCTTACTTCTCAGACACGACTTTTTTTTCCTTTTGGAGACAAAGACCCAGAATAACCACTATTCTTCTGAGTGACAACGTGGTATTCTCACCACATCTGAAAAATGCCTTTCAGCTAGAGTATCATCTCTCTTAATTATGCATTTGATGTATACCAAGGTTTTGCTACAACATCAGAATTACTGTGTTCAGCCTAAGAGGCTTTAGCTGTCTGCATCTACTATCAGCTTGGATTACTATTAATACAAATAGAACTCTGCTAAGATTTTTTTCCAGACTTATAGCTAATGCTAGTGTTAAAACCTTTTTTGAGCACTAGAACTCATCAAAAAGTTTAAAATAACTTGGTGTGAGCAAACGTCATATTTCAATGGAGTCCTAGTAATCTCTAACTTTTAAAATATCTTAAAACTTGAAATTGAATACAAGACAAAATTGACAAACACAATTGATTAAACTAACATGATGGATCACATGGGTGGATTCCCAATGTCATCATCCAGATTGGAAATAAAAATTGTTCCTGCATCTGGTTATTCAGAGATACATACCTAATGATAAGCATCTTAAAGCAACTAGAGAAAAAAAATCACACCTTACTGAGATAGGAAAAAGAAATTAAAGGAAATAAACACAGGAATAGGAATAGGAAAAGGGCAAAGTGTTCAGATTCTGCTGAGGGTAGAAAAAATATGGGTTGTTTTCACTTTGAGGCTATACTACAAGTCCATAAGAGCAGTTTGCCTACTCAAAATTAAGTAAGCTACTGCCACAGCTGAGACTGCTGTAAGAGGAAGGAGAAGAATGGAGAGAAAAGAGATGTATGCAAAAGCACCAGCAGAGTTCTACAAACCAACTTCAGATTCACTTGCAAATGAATGAATCCACGTTAGCTCCAAAGAGAACTGTACCTTTTGCTTCTACTCTTTTATTTAGCACAACGAACGGACAAAAAAAAAAATTAAGAAGATCACATGCACTGTTTAACAAACTGTCCTATAGGATGGGTTTTATCATGAACTAATTATGAGAAAAGCACATGCAAAGAGTATTTTTCATTTACTGATTCATGTTTTCCAAAGTATAAACTGTAATTTGTAACTTACAGGACTAACTCCAAAGCATGCAGCTAGAATCCCTGGTACAGTTTTTCTTCTGTGTTTGCTTAAAGCCACATGCAATCATTACAGCTCTATTAAATACTCGCAGTCGTATAATATAAGCATTATGCCATGCTTTTAGTATTTTCAAATGTGCATTATAGATAAATTAGCAGGAAAGTATGATGAAGCAGAAAAAGAGAAAACAAAACTGGTGAGCCTTCCTGGATTTGCAGCCTTTACTTTTATCTGAAAGTTCAAGACAACACATCCTTTATATACACTTTTTTTTCTTCTAACATCCTTTCATGGTGTGCATGCAAGTAACAGGTGAGCAACCAAAGAATATAAAATACTAGGCATAAAAAGGATACATCATATTTGAGAAATTTTCTTTTTTGGGCATTAAATACATGTTGGGTTTACTTTTGGCCACTTTTTAGCATTCTTTTCTTAATCTATACTTTAGCATTCTTTCCTTAATCTATACTTTTTATATAAGATGGTTAATTTTATCAATTATAATTATGTCAGCCTGAAAATTATTAGTTCTGTTTTAAGTTTAAACTTCTATATCAGACTTTTGTGCTAAATGAAAAATAAATCTACACTCTGTTACTCCTAGGGAATATTCCTGCACTCCTCTATGCTCTGATTAATTTAGTTAAATAGATTTCCAATTTATTTACAGGATCTCAGATGATGACTCAATGAAAAGAAAACATCTACAATGGAGGCAATACAAGCAGATCTCTTAACTTCAGGCTATTTCAAATCCATGGCATGTTTGGTGCAGATAGCTGCATGACAAGAGACACAACAAAACATATCATAATTATTGATCCTTACAAATACCTTAAGACAAAAAATATAAGGGAAAAATATTTAAGAAAGCTAGTTGTTGATCTTCTTCACACAGAAGTCATTTTAATGGTCTGATGTCTAAATTTGACAAGCAACATGTAAACCAAATGTACTCAGCCCCTGGAATACTCAAATATTATTTTTATAGTTATTTATCTTCAAGTGGTAAAAGGTACTACCTTTACTATTAGAAAAAATAGATTAGTAAAAGGACTTCCTTTTTGAGTGATGAACCAGTGGTTATTTTGGCATGATATTCAATGTTATTTTGTACTCCTTGCACAATATAAAATCTGAGTACATTTTCTAACTTGCACTTTTTCCTTAAAGTATTTTAAATTATTAATTTCAATAAAAATATTAATATTTACATAAGAACATGCAGTGACCTAAATAAAAGAGATCTTTTGCCACTAGAGTGTCTTATAGGTCTATTTATACCTCTATTTTAAATAGCTCATAAAAGAGGGATTTTAAAAAATAAACTAGTATTTTATTTTTACGGTAAATATGTATTTTAAGATGTCAGAATACATTCATTAAAAATGCTATACAAATTTCAAATCTATTTGAAAGAAATAAGGTAAAGATACAAAAGAATTTACACAGTTAACAAAATTGTATTTAAAGAGTAGGATATTACTAATTCCTAGCAATTTAATTTACAGAATTTCATGCAGTCTTCTAATAGGAGATCTGGCTATAGGTGGATTAAAGGTAAGACAGGAAAAGGGGAAGGGATAAGAATAACAAGGAAGAGGAGGACAGATAATGTTAACATTGTTATTTTCTGTTAGTAATTTCCAGTTACTCTTTGGGTTATAGCTTATATATACTTTGCTTTTCCTCTGTAATTACTTTATATCTTACACTATATTGTAGCCACATAAAGAATACAATTGCCTGGAAATCCTAATTTCCCCTACCAATCCTAATTTTTAATATGCTAAACTTAATTACGAGGATTAATAGTTCCTTGATTACACTTCTGCCATGTTTGAAAAAACAGGAAAAGCCCTTAGCATTCACTAATCAAAATAGTATTTAATAGATTATCTGATTAAAGATATGATTGCAAATATTTTTAATTACATTATACTTATTATTAAAGACAAGAAGCATTTCAGCAGAACTAGATCACTTGTCACTCTGCATATTAAATCAGCAATGGATCAATACATTAAAATACACAAAGAACTAAAAAGCTCTTGATTTTATTAACAGAATAACTGCAGCTACATTTTCATTATTTTGAAACTCAATCTTTGTAAAACGGTTGAAAAACTAACTCATAATATACACTTGCTAATTTAAGGTGAAAAGGAGGAACAGTGAAACAATAAAAAGCAAGTATCAACATTTTTAAAAGCTTCTAAGGGAAAAATGTATGTGGTAGGCAGCATATTATGCACCGGACCGGCTGTTGAATACTATTTTCCTTTCTATCCTTCCTAAAGAAAATTAAGGGAAATTTCTCTTTTCCACATCCAGAAAGTACTGATGCAACAGGATACTGGCATATCACTGTACACCGTTCAAACAGTTAATTAACAGGAAACCCTGGTAGCATTAATTAAATTAATAAAGTCACTGTCCACTTAGTTTATGATAATACATCTTCTACCTTGCACAAAGGCCACATGGTATCTATTAAATTTATAAAAGCCTATCCATTAAATAGTTCTGCCCCAGAGAAACAAGTTAATTACTGAAAAATTTCCACGAAAAGTTTCTCTCTGAAATACTAGCATAAATCACATTAAATCATATTTAATGGACCATAGTAGAAGAATTAAGAAAATTTCTTTTCTTCCACAGAAATAGTTTGTTAGAACATATGGAAAAATGAAAACACTGTTTAGTGTTTGAGATAAAAACAATCAAAGGTAATCCTTTAAAATTAGGGTTCAGATTAGTCTCTGCAGAGGATGCTGTTTAACTGAAACATCTGGTAGTGTTACGTTGAGAGACAGGCCTTTTTTAACTTTGGAAATGAGATTAGTAGATCAGTTATTTGTAAGTGTCCAAGTAATTTCTAATTATTTTATCTGGGTCACAGATAATCCGCTTTTACAGGGCTCCCACAATGACATCAGAGGATCACTGTTGAACTGATTATCCTGTTACCTTCCACCATCCATGGGAAGACCGGATTTTCCTTTTGTACAGAGAAAGAGAAAGAAGTGGCTGATTGCTTCAGACAGGTGGCAGCCAACAAAATAAAGAACACCACAGATCTTGAGAGGAAGGAAATCTCATATATGCAAAAGGTACCAGTTTTTAAAAAATGGTCAACACACTGAATACTTCTTAGCAGTATCTGGTGCAATTTAAAAACTCACTAGATATGAACAAATATCAAAATAATCAGAAAAGCCTTTGTTTAAAAAACAGCATGCCACATCATTTTTTACATGTTCTGTAGTAATGCCTTGTAGGTCAAACATAACAAGTGGAAGAATCCTACAGTATAAATAGAAAAACTGGGGTTTATCATCATTTAACTCTTATTGTTTAAGACATAGAGAAGTATTTTTTTAAAACTGAAATGGAATATGAGTGAGAGAAATGTAAAAGCCAGGGCTAGTCTTCTAATAAACACATGAGTATCCTGGCCATTCCACTTTTTAAAAAAAGACTGAATCAAAGCATTCTTTTTAAAAGAGCTCTGTACCTTCAAAAATCATACATCAGTAACAATCTGAGGTTGATAAAAGACACTTTTTCCCCTTGGTGAATTTATGCCTTTTCCTATGAATAAATGAACAAATAGGCTAGTTATGGGACTTTTTTGAGGAAAATAAACATCTGTTACATAAAAACATGAGAGAAAAATTATTAAAAAACATATGTCAAGAAAATATGTCTTGAGAGAGCAAGTAAGATTCTGGGTACTATTTGATTTAGCTTCCCAATAAATTTTATTATTTCATATAATTACATGAAAAAAACAAATGGAAATAAAAAATAGTAACACAGATACATCCTTCTCAATACTTTCTTCCACCTTAAGTGCAAAATACTCTTTTTTAGATAAACTTCGGTTTTGTCACTTCAAAACAATGTCATTAATAGATGCATCCACAAGACAGATTGTCTGTATTTTTTTTTTTTCAGGAGATTTTAGAACTTTCTGAAATGGACTAAGTGATAATTTACCTATAAATAATACTTACAACAAACCACCAACAAAACCCCACATCTCTACCTTCATGGTGTTTTAATGAGTCTATACTGGAGCTATCTAGTTATCCTACAGCGATTCAGGCCAAGTATTTGCGAAGTACAAGCAGCTAGAGGAGATCTGAAGTAAAGAGTAACAATTATCTTTAAAATTGTTACTTTCAGTAGGAGAGTAAAAGAGTTGCACCCTTGTGAGGTGCAACTCCCAGACTTCTCTTTTGTGGTTTTTTTTTTTTTTTTTTGGTTGTTGTTGTTTCACTTAAAAGTTTGTGTCCACTTTTCAAACAATGTAATTTAAAAATCATGCTGCCTGAGAATATAAGAACACAGGCTTCAGTTAAGGAACATAAATTACCAGTTAAGGAATAAAAAATTCAAAATTTCTCTACCAGAAATAACAGGGAATAGAGGAGTGGTAAAGAAAGAGACAGGCAGGCCTTTAACTTAAATTCATGATCATTTTTGTAATTACCTCTGACGGTGTTTAACCCATGGGTGAAACCAATTTTTCCACCCAGTTCTTTAAAAACTTTAATATTTTAAGTTAGAATACTAATTGTTGATGAGATTTTAAGAGGAATATCTTCTTAAGAGTCCTAGAGTTCCCAAATTAGAATTTTAATTTTCTCCCTATTCCAGAGGCTTATGAATTAGAGAGAAGCTAGATATTCTATTTCCAAAGTATCCAAATAAAACTTCCCCGAGAGTAATGTAAAGTACATCCAGAAGAAGTATCAAAATTCACGATGATAACAAAATTGGAGGCAAATAAAGCTCGGGGAAAGCAACTGGAGAAGGAGGATGAAAAGAGCCACGTGCCCCTTCTGATAGAAGTGTGTTTCACATATGCTAGTTTCTAGGGAGAAAGCACTAATCCTGTACACAGAGGCCATCTCAGCTGCTCCCCTCTTCATCGGAACAATTCATGTCAAAAGTTCCTCTAAGGACAGTTTTTGCCAACCAGCTGTTCTCCTCTCATTGTAGGAAGTCACCTCCTTTGCTCTTTGGCTTCCTGGACCTCCAAATGAGTTATGAATAGCCTTGTGCTAATGATATCATAACAGTGATAGCACAGTGGTGGCAAATGCACTCAGAGAAATTACTGTCTGGTAAGTTACTTTGTCTATTAATCACCTTATCAAGCCCTACAGCCTCAAGAACATTGTCCCTGTAAGAGACAAATTTCAGTCTATAACTTAAAAAGTTTTCATTTTTGCTAGAGAACACATTTTTTCCAAGCACCTTGAAGCACATGAAGCAGGGTAGCAGCAGAATACACACATATGCAGAATACATACATATTTTTCTTAAAGACTTTTTAAAAATTGATCTACTGTTATAACCAAGGACAGTTACACAATGACAGGCACACATCAGACAACCGTGCAACAAACCTGAATTTTGCAAAGTGCTAGCACACATGGCAGAATACTTCATCTGCACTTCATAATGTGCTACTTTGCTTTTCTGTTTTTAACTACTGCCCCGTTCCAGAAAAACACGGTGGAGGACATCAGATATATTCTTTCCATAATGCATTCAGCCACACATTTTACGATTTCTGAAAAAATATATCAAAGAGGAGAAAATGCCAATCCTATGAAAACCTATGAAAAATTTCTGCTCATTCTTACGGCTTGTCAATCTAGCACTTAGCTCAATTCTAGTAGAGTGCAATTCTGCTTCTAGAAATGCACACAAAGATCACATGTGCAAATTTATTCTGCACGTTAAACTTTATCTATCTTGGTGCTGTGGCAAGAGGATAAACCTCTGTAAATAAAAATATAAACCAAGAATATGGAATTTTTTAAATAAGCAGGTCCAATATTCCTCAAACAAATGGGCCTCAGCTTCATATTACTAAGATGAAACAAAAGCTATTGGCTTAATTTCTGGAAAATTTACCTTATGGAGAATCAGGATGTTTTGTTACAAAAGGGTTAAAGTTTGAAAAATCTTAGATTTATCTTTCTTTCCAAAAATTTTTGCAGCACTTGAAATACAGATAAATAATAATGTTAAACACTAACAAACCTCAACCTGCTGGACTCATTCAGCAACAGTCTGCACCCACTAAAGTTTAGACCACAGAGCTGCATTGTTTATTGTCTCTACTGCTTAAAACCAGCTTTTTTTTCCAGGAGCTGTGGAATTAATCGTGGTATATGTTAAACTGCAAGAAGAGGCACAAGAGCATGAACTACAAAAATGTGCATTACCATATAAGCACAACAGCTGCCTTGCCTCTTTCAAAAGGCCCATGCTTTTGTCCCTTGCACACATCTCTAGGCAGCTTCAGGAATCACTGAAATTAATGCTTTCATGAATAGCTATGGAGCAATTCACATGACATGAAAGCTTTAACTGTACATATCCGTGGCTCCAAGCATCTTAAGTTTCTTTCAAGGTCCTTGTCTGCACTATTGTACTTTAATGATTGTGTTCTGCTATTAAGTTTAGATCTATACCTTATACTAATTTCACCACTAATTCCGTTTTTAATATAGAGCTCATTTCAGATACAATTTGCCTAATTTACACAGGAAGGCTAGATGCTGAACGGTAACTCCAGCACAGTACACAGTGGATACATCACTGCTTCTTACCGTTCATGGCTCATTGCTCCTACAGGGCTTGAATGTCTTGCACACTCAATGTGCTCAGCTCATGGTTGGGCATACCAGTTTCATTGTTTCCCTACTTTACCACCACAGGCATGCATTCTGGGAGCCTGCAGAGAAACTAGTAACTCACATGCTGTCCTCTCCTCTTCTGCCTTTTCCAGTTGCTAACCAAAGCTGTCAGTGCTTATGCAGGAAGCAAGCCTCCACACTATAATGCTGGCAATCAAAAATCATTTGCACAGAGTTTCTGACATCACTTTTAGACTAAGCATAACTAGACCAAACAGACTTGCTTTGTTTATTTGAAGTCTGGCTGGTTGTTGCCAAGCAGATTTCCTCAAAACGACTGTATTGTTCATTCTTGCTAATTCTGTATTTACAAAGAAAGGAATGAAAAAGGAGAAGACAATTGTGCTGCTGGTATGAAATGCTCTGAGTGGGGGATGGACTACACGACCTACATTCTTCAGTGAGTCAATGCAACAGCATCCACATGGTGTGAATGAATTAATGGAGATATACCAGTAATGTATTTCTACTTCTACAACAATCTCATCAAGCCTAAAAACTTGTCCATGTGACAATAGCCCTTTTGCTATTGGGGGGAACAGGTAAGGTGCAGTGAGAGGCCTTAATGAATATCTGTTCTTTTCAGCATCTGCCTCTCACAGACCATCCACATCCACAATTACTGTAGCATGCTTGTTTCACATTTAGGCAACAACAACAGAAAAGAGTGTCCAGGCAGACTGCAGCTCAGTCATTATGATTTCAGCAGAAAAATGGACTTAAAAATGCGATTACCCCACACCTGTCCCAGTGTAGCTGCCAGCTCTGTAAGCGAATAGGATGTACTTCACAGTATACTACACAACTGACACAGAAAGAAAAAACTTTACAGCAGCTTATAAATAGAGTGCAGTGGTGGCAGCAGCCTGGAAGTGTTAAGGCTCAGGACAGCAAAGTTACAACTGGGCATTCGTGCCTGTTGCAGTGGCAGTGTAGCTGGTATCCTGCTCAGAACAGAAACAGCCCAGGTTTCAGGTATATCTGACAAACATAGGTTCAGTCTAAGTGGTCTTATTTCACATCCAGTAATAGTATCTGAATGGATGTTGATGACCACTGTTAAAATTTAGTCCAGCTTCTGGCAGCATACAGACAGAATGATAAACTTAGGGTCTGCTCCTTGTTTTCTTCTATATCCTATCTGTGGTTTAGTGCAATACTGATCAGATGGGTTTTCTGATCCTTCTCATATATATATCCCCATTTAACAGAAACTGAAAAGACATTCATATTTCAGTATCTAAACAATTAGGCTCACTAAGTTTCTGTCTCTGTCTCACCTGCTACTGGTGAGCAGAATTCACCACTTCAGCTAGATAGCCACCATAGTGGTGGTCTAGAAAAACATCTCAGCTCTAGATGATGCAGACATAAAGATAACATTTAAACAGGGAAGAGAAAATCTGTCAGCAAGACTCTGGAACAGAAATCAGGCACACAGTAAAGGTGCACAAAGGTAAATCTGTTGACCTGGGGGATGAGAGTAAGTACAGAATGTATTATGGCAGAGTAGCTAGAGAATGGTAATAATAACTACCATGACAGGAAAAGCAAAAGGTAGTAAATATGTAAAGGTAATACAGTAAAATCAAAAAGCACTACTATTTCTTTATCTAGCATATTTAAAAACTACACTATAATTTTTTTCTTTATTCCATACAAATGAATTATGCAATACAGCGGAGAGGTTTTCTATTATCTACCTACAAAAGTTAATACTGTGCAAACACTCATAATTCCAAAATGAAATCTAAGGCAGATCTCCAACAGCTGTAGCCACAAAGATGTTGCTGTCTTGTACATTATTGTCTTTTAAAATAAGTTCAGCAGGCAAAATCATAGACTCTTTCAACATGTACATACCAAAAAATATACCGTCTCTGTTGTGTAGAACAGTATTTTAATCATTTGTATGGATTCTCAAGATAATTTTAAAGAATTTGCTAGCAGCTATTAACTTCTAATGTACAGAACAAGATGTTATGTCAAAAAAAGCTTCTTTCTTGCATATATTTATTATGCTACCAAATTCATTTAACTGGAAATTTTTTCCATGCAAAGGATTTTTTTTTCTGTGTATCTAAATGCAGAATACACAATGTACATGATTACATTCCACAGTTTAGCAAATTAAAAAAAAAAAAAAAGTATATTTATGATAATACTTAACAAAGACGCCATGTTCTCAGAATTTGATTTATGAGTTCACCTCAATATCACATAATTTTGACCAGGGCACACAAGAGTTTAAAATAAAAACAAAAATCAGCTACATACCCTGTACACTGAGCAATTCCAGGACAAGGTATGAGTTTATTTAACTAATACAAATCAGGAAACTGACTTGATGGTGGAATTATTAGACACCTGCTTGCTAGAGAGCTCCTTAGATTTCACTGGTGTCAAGAGGCTTGACAGACCACGTATCAAACAAGTGCCTCATAGTGTAAGTATTTTTCTAGTCTTCCCTGAAATGCAATATGCTTTTCTGATTTGACTAATTGTACTGAAAATAAAACTAATATATACTTCTGAAATTAGATACTTACAGTGAAAATACCCATTAGCTGAGTGTAAAAGAGTCGACTTATTCCACCTAATATTATCAGACCCATGAAGGCAGATATTCTTAGGAGAGCAAGTTCATGTCTAAATACAAACATATCCTAGAAAAAGACAGAAAGAAGAGAGAGACTTTAGCAGTTACAAATTAAAGTCTTTGAACCAAATGGAAATACTAGATAAGAGTTGTGAGAGATGTTCTCAAAGCTTTAAAGCTGAAGGTAAATATTGCGTTCTGAGCTACATTGCACATCATTGATATATTTATTTATGTTCTAAAAGCAGAAACCAATAATCTTTTCTTTATACACGTTAACAGTTGAGTGTTTATTTTGCCAAACTGTTAAAAAACTCTTTCAAGTTGTTAAGGTTTTGGGAATAGAACAATCTCAAATGGGATATTTCTGAATCTTCCATCGTAAACTGTGACAGATTACTACACACAAACTATATAATACAGGAAAACTACTCTGTTAAACAGTCTGATTTATTAAGACTCTTATACCTCAGCTACCAGGCCCAGCACACTTCCTTTTTACATCACCTCTTCGGAAAGAAAATAAACAACATTCCAAGACTGACATTTGATGATTATAACTACAAAGTCCAAGTATCTGTACTGGATTCTTCTCACTGTAGTGCTGTCTATTATCCAACATAAACTTATCTATAACTTAAATTTTGGCCTTGAGTGGATTACTGCCACTTTGGATAAGGGTGAACAGTACAGATGCTTCAGTGTAACAGGAATATGGATGTATTTGATCAGCTGCATTGGAAAGTCTGCTCTCATCCAGCAGAAAATATGAAAAGCATTACAGAGTGTTATGTAATGTCTTCAAAGGATAGAGCACCTTATTTTTTAGGGCAGGATAACATTTTTACATGGCAGTTACATTAGGTGAACTGTGAGTTCAGACCTCATTCTCCTATTTTTAAGTTACAATTACGTTCTCAAGGATGTCTTTTGAATATACACATCTGTTTTTCCACTTTAAAAAGCTAGATCATGGCAGGAAAGCATAAAAACCTTTCAAGTAAACCTGAAATTACAACCAGAATATAGAAGAGAACTGAATGAAAAAAAGAGAACAAAATGAAACAAAACAAAAAAATACCCCAACCGACCACTAACAAAACAACAAAAAAAACCCCACAACACTGCTTATGTTCAACCACTAGAACTTGAGGAAGAGGGATACTGGGTTCTAATTCAACAGAGAAGAGTTAAAGCAAATTATGTTAAGCAAAAAAAATATCTGATTCTTAATTTAAGTAATTTCCATGAAAGTTCAAAATATAAACATGGGAAAAGAAGTTTAAACTGCCTACTAAAGCTGTGAAGAAAATCAACAATCCCAACAGTCTTTTCTGAATGATTCTAACAGTGCCCTCTCCCCTCCCTTGTTAATAATATTGGCCTTTCTTGCTGCTGTAGAAAATATATTAATTTCCATTTCTTTTAACTCTTCTTACTCATTTAATGAGCTAATTCAAAGATAAATCAATTCAAAAGCAGTCATACTATTCTTAATTTCCCTTTCCATTAGCTCAAGAAAGCCTTAAAGAAAAGCAAGATAAGACACAACTTCTACTATTTGTAAAATACTACTTCTTCATATCTTCACTGGTATATTTTATTATACTAGAAAGGTTTTGATGTATTCAACTTCACAGAAAACAGTAAAATGTAAGAGAAAAGTGCCAATAGCAAAGTTACATTCTGAATCTAGTATGACACTCCCCCATTAACACCCCCTGCAACTTTAATTTAGAAGAGTTCCTTCTCTTGAACATCGTTTTCAGCATAAAAAAATATATCACCAAACACATGACAAAAGAAAATCCTAGCATACAGAACAGAAGTTGCAGTTTCATCTGACTCTTTTAACCCACGTTAAACTAGAGGTACAAAAAAGGATATACCTTTCACGCTAAAGGTCACATAATCATAGAATCACAGAATAGTCTGCATTGCAAAGGATCGTAAAAATCAT
Source organism: Acridotheres tristis (assembly GCA_037013685.1). NCBI lineage: Eukaryota > Metazoa > Chordata > Aves > Passeriformes > Sturnidae > Acridotheres > Acridotheres tristis. The sequence goes on along the minus strand of CM072919.1, from coordinate 48,454,447 downwards.
TTAGTCCCAACTCCCCTGCTGTGGAAGGGATATCTTTCACTATAGCTGGTTGTTCAGACGTCCATCAAATCTGGCCTTAAACATTTCCAGGGATAGGACATCCATAAATTCTCTAGGCAACTTCTTCCAATGCCTCTTTAGCCTCTGAGTAAAGAACTTCTTCTTAATATGTAATCTCAACCTACTGTCAGTTGGAGGCCATTCTGCCTTGTCCTGCCACTGCATGCTCCTGTAAATAGAAGCTCTCTATCTTTCTTATGGGATCTCCTCAGGTAACAGAAGCCTTCTCTTTTCCAGGATGAACAAACCCAAATCACGGAAACACAGAATGATTAGGGCTGAAAGGGACCTCTGGAGATCATTCAGTCCAAGCCCCCTGCCAAAGCAGGGTCACCTAGAGCAGGTGACATAACAATGCATCCAGGCGGATTTTGAGTGTCTCCAGAGAACTCCCCAGGCAGCTGTTCCAGTGTTTTGCCACCCTCAGTGTAAACAAATTCTGCCTCATGTTGCAGTAGAATGTCTTCTGCTTTAGTTAACTGTACCTCAACCAGTTTCTGCGCATCACTGAAAAGAGTCTGGCACCATCCTGCTGACACCCACCTTTGAGATATTTCTATGTATTGATGAGATCCCCTCTCAGTCTTCTCTTCCCCAGACCAAACAGATCCAGCTCCCACAGTCTCTTCTCATAAGAGAGAAGCTCCAGACCCCTGATCATCCTTGTGGCTCTCCACTGGACCCTCTCCAGTAGCTCCTTGTCTCTCTTGTGCTGAGGAGCCCAGAACTGGACACAGCACTCCAGGTGTGGCCTCACTAGGGCTGAGTAGAGGTGCAGGATCACCTCCCTGCACCTGCTGGCCACACTCTTCCCAGTGCACCCCAGGACACTGCTGGCCCTCCTGGCCACAGGGGCACTGACAGCTCACAGAGAACTCATGATCCAGCGGGAGCCCCAGGTCCTTCTCCACAGAGCTGCTCTGCAGGAGGTCAGCCCCAGCGTGTGCTGGCACTTGGGGCTGCTCCTCCCCAGGTGCAGGACCCAGCACTTGCCCTTGTTGAGCCTCACTGGGTTTCTCTCTGTCCAACCCCCCAGCTGATCCAGGTCCCATGGAATGACAGCAGGGCCTCCTGGATCAGCCACTGCTCCCAGTTTAGTGCCATCAACAAACTTGGTAAAGGTGCATTTGATCCCTTCTTCCAGGTCATTGACAAACAAGTTGAATAAGATTAGTCCCAGTATTAGTCCCTTGAGAATATCACTGACTGCAGGCCTCCTGCTGGACTCTGGTCCACTGATCACGACTCCCTGAGCTTTGACTTCAGCCAGTTTGTGATCCACCTCACTGTCCATTCCTCTAACCCACATTTCCTGAGCTTTACCTATGAGGATGTCATTGGAGCCAGTGCCAAAACCCTTGCTGAAGCTCAGGTAGACAACATTCACTGCTCTCTCCTCGTCGACCCATCCTGCCATGCCATCACAGAAGGCCATCAGATTGGTCAAACATGATTTGCCTTTGGCAAAGTCCATCCTGACTACTCCTGATGACCTTCATTTCTTTTATATGCTTGGTCCTGGCCTCCAGAGTGATCATGTTTCCAATGGATGATGGTGAGGCTGACTGCCCAGTAGTTTCCCAGGTCCTCCTTGTTGCCCTTTTTGAAGATGGGAGTGACACTGGTTTTCCTCCAGTCATCATCTCTTCTCCACTATTTTTCAAAGAAGATGTAGAATGGGCTTAGCAACAACAGGGTTGGGCAGAGAGAAACCCATCTCCCTCAGCACCCGTGTATGCATCCCATCAGGGCCCATGGATTTACAGTTTTGTTTGCCTAGCCAAAGGATCTCTAACCAAACTCAGTGGCCAGGGCCAAGTCGTCATTTCTCCAGCCTTCCTCTCTTGCCGCCAGGGTCTGGGATTCCTGAAGGATGGCCTCAGCAGCAAAATCTAAGGCAAAGAAGGAATTCACTCTGCCCTCTGTTTCATATGTTACCAGGTTAACCATCTGATTTCAGCAGCATCCCACATTTTCCCTACTCTTTCTTTTGCTGCTGATGCACTTGTAGATGTCCTTCTAGTAGTCCTTGATATCCCCTGACAGGTCCACTCCCAACAGGCCTTGCCTCTCCTTGTCACATCCCAGCATAACCTGTCAATACTCCTATATTCCTCCCATATTCCCTCTCTTTTTTTCCACATCCCTAGCAAATGAATTCCTAAGCAATTATGAACTGGAAATCAATACTGGGCCCTCAAATTGGTACAAACAGAACAACTTTTTTTCTATAGAAAACCAAAATATATGCAGTAACTGAGTGTTTTAGCAATCAGACTTTAAAAATAAAATGACGCACAAAATTCTACATAGATGACCCCTACAATGAATGCTACCACTGACTAGGACAACAGCTACCACGGCTTTATACTATCATAGAGGAGAGAGGTCAAAAACAGCAATGGGTCCAGCTCTAGATCCTAGTCCATTATAAGATCAGTGTTTCCAAATTCAACTCTCTTTGTACCCTACCAACAATAACAACAAAAAAAAAGCCCCAAAACCATATAACAAGTCCCTGTCATGTGCATTATTGTGCAATTGTTTACAAGGATTTATAGTATTCCTTTAAAGCAGCACACTGTACTGAGGACAGAGCTTGCAGAAGGAAACACAGGACTATTGTATCTGTTCCAGAAGAGACTATTTTCATAATTGTTCATTTACAATGGAAGATTAATTCTATTCATTCTTTATTCTTCACTGAAATATGACACACACAGAGATTAATATACAAGAAAAAATATAAAGAGACCCCTTTTTTTCTTGGGGAACGATATTTTATGTAACATATGATAACCTACTTGTCTGTGCTCAGTTGTAAATGCCTGGGATGTTTGCCCCAGCCTGCTGATGAAGTCGGTCTATCACCTTGGCTATCACAAAAACAGTATATAATACAAAAGAAAGCCAGGCTTTTGGGAAAGCAAACTAAAAAACATAGAATGCAGATTTTGCAGGAACAAAGAGGAAGGATTTAATTCAATATTCATGTACTGTCCTTATAACTATAACTGTAGGAGAGCAGGGTTAGGTTGTATTTGCCGAACGCTGAAAAGAAAAATTTTGATGTTTCCATTTCTTAAAAAACTCTCCCATCCCAAACATAATTTTGTGATTCTAAGAGAAAAGTTTCCTTTAGACTCTCTTTATAGTATAAATGGACTTTGCATGATACATATTTCCATATTTTAATTAATATTAGTCAATGCATAATATTAATATTACTGCAAAAATCCTTTCCAAAGTCAAATGTTTTGTAATTGCAGAAACAGGAACAAAATAAAACTAAACTAGAGCAAAGGGGCCTAGGTTTTTGTATGCCAGGAGGTTTGGCTATGACAATTATTGAAGCAACATTTCTAGCTAACAGAATGTATCAGCAAAATTTCTTTTGCTTAAAAGATTAAAAGCCTTTAATAAATAAGGTAAAAGATATTACCAAAGCATTTACTTTTTCAATTTGACCAGCAGTATCTAGAATCTGTGCCAGCACAGCCATGGAGAGACCAACCACGTAGTGATAAGAAATCTAGTATTTATTCTTCTCATCTCACTATTCACAAGACTGACTACATCCTAAAACCTACAGGCTTCCTGACATCTTTTCATGAAGATGTAAAATTAAGAATATTCCTCTGTTAACCTCTGAAAATCACCAAAGTTTGCAGAAGAACTAATAAGCTGATTTTATTTGAACAATATCTTTTTCTTCTGTTATCATCCCACATAACCAGTTCAATTACCATCTCCTTTATTTCTAGCAGTAATTGCACTCCTCCTGCTGGACAAACAGAGGCAACCATAACCTACCTCTCTGGCAGTATATTAGTTACAAGAACCAAGACAATTATGAAGCAATTTTCTGCAGTAACAGGCAAAGCGCTTTCTCCATTACTTTTAAAGCTATCACCCTTAAGTCAGAATAGTTAATTAAAAATTTTTGGGGTTTTCTTTCTTGCCCTTTAAAAATAAAAACACAAGTTTTAATTCAGAAAGCGACACTAACATGCCGATAACATTTTTGCAATGCATTAATCAGTACCGTAATAAAATTATTATTTCACAATAGCACTAAAATCAATTTTAATTCTACAGCTTCTGTGTTTTGTACTATTATATAACTGAAGAATAAAAATATACATGAAGGCACATTGCCAAAAAATTCACAAGTATTTTTAATGAGCAAGAATAAGCCTATTCCAGATGGCTGTTTAGAAAAAAAAATACCCAGTTCTTTGAATCTGTCCTAAACACTAGCCCCTGTCAATTCAGAAAACGTAATCTCTCAGTTATAGCCAAAATTTCAACAAAGAACAGTGCTTTTGTGAAAGGTTGAAGATACTGCATTCTCTGGAATGCTGTGGTACTTCAGCTTTAATTGATATAGGAAGACAAAAAGAATCTTGCAGGACGTTTGCCTAAAACTCTAACTACTTCTAAGCCAATATTCTCACCAGTCCTGTTCATTTGGTGTCAAAAAGTCATAGTTCGGACAAATTATTCTGTGGCACAAACCTATACAGCATCACATCCTCAGCAACACTTTAAAAATCAGCTTCATAGAATTCTGGTGTCATCTTCCAGGTAGATATACTGACTAGGCATGCCAGCAAACTATTTTAGTTTTCTCTACTTCACTGTGTACTCTCCAATTCCACAGCTGAAAAACTGAGAAAGCTAAATACTACTCAGTGTTAAACCATACTTAATGAAGGTCTGAATAGCCCAGACCTGCTGTGTCTAATGTTTTTCTATATCGTATAAGTGTATTTTTCTCTCTGGGGCACAGAATACTGTATACCATAACACTGATCCACTTTTTAAAAGTAAAAGTTGAAGTGTTCATATACGGAAATTGATAAAACCAAAAACAAAAACCCAAAATCAGGTAAAACTAAATAAAACTAAACAGAGCAAACTACTTGATTTCTTCCACAGCTCTCTGTAAACTTAGGTAGCCAAATACAGGAACCTGATCCACTCTTCAGACAAACACATTAAAATAGATTAAAAATAATTGTTGCACATTTATTCGGCCTCCTAACCTGTCACCTGTCAAAGGAGAAGATATTAAAATTAGGCCTCTCTCCAAAAGATGTCAAATGAATCCAGTCATACCGGCAAGAACAATTTCATGCATATTCATACTTGTTTTTTGAACTGTCATCATTAATAAATATTTATTATCACCTCTTTAGGTATCATAAAACATCTGAAGTAAACATGATTTCCCTTTCCCTCTCTTGAACAGACCACCTCCAAGCAAATAATTTGATTATCCTACATACTACTTTTAAAAAGCAAGGCCAACAGACAGAACTTTGGCTCATTACCTAAGACAGTGTAATTACATGAAGTAATACATTTGAGGAACACCCACAATAAAAAGGAAATACCCTACCATGACATTATACCATTAGAAGTTAACAAGTCTGTTTCAGTGCCTATGGAAAGATGCTCCAAGCAGACAGCAATTTATGTTCTCTTACATATTTCTAGAGTCCCTTTAATGATTTAAATGGAAGTATTGATGCAGATGGAAAAAATAATAAATTAAATAATTAAATTATTAAATAATAAATAATTCCTTTAGAATACAAATTTTTTAAGGAATGAGTTACAACAATCCTCAAACTTCAGAATGTTCTACACAATAAAAAGTTGGTATCTATGAATCTGGATATAGAACTTTTATCAGTTTTGGATTATCCAAGGAATACAGTCTTCCTACACTTTCAGCTGTCCTTGGCCACATCACCTTCACACACATTTTTATAGGAACATCACATCCACTTCAGACTTATATAGGAACAAGTAACAAGCTCAGAAGACTATGCCTCATCCTCTTCCAGAAGTAGAATTTTTCACAAAGTGAAATTCTTACATAATGTAGAATACAAAATCATATGACAAACTTTAGTTGTTAAAAAAAATGGAAAATGGGACTGGCCTTACCCACAATGAAGGGTCAGGTTCTAGCAGCCTGGAAAGATGAGTATGATATCACCACTAGAGAGTATGCTGAGATGTCACATTAAAACAGAATTAAAAAATCTTCTGCACCTCAGTACTTAGAAAAAAATCTCAACAAAATTTAGAGTGCAATACCTGAGATGATCTTATTCTCTCCACTTATGACATCTGGAACGTCATCTAATTTTGAAAATGCTTTAAACTTGTTTTCCAGGTTTTTGTCTATAGCGTACCTGTATCTTGTTACAGTCCAGTACAAATACAAAGTTCATTTCCGACTTAGACTAGAAGTTTTTATGTTTCTTCATAAGCAAGATCGCATGACAGTTTTCTTATAAAGAAGGAGTTTTAACTTTGCTGTTCCAGCACTTTCAAGCACTGAGCAACTTTCAAGCAACCTTCTTCAATATTCTGAATACTACAGATAATAGGCATAAATGAACACCAGATAGCAAGTTTACAATATAAGTTTCATAGTGGAAGAAATTCCTTTATTTTTCACTCTACTCTAGTCAGTAAGTCCATTTACTCTGTATACACATATATATATATACTGTGTATATATATATATATGTCATCTGTATATATACTGATGACAAGACATGGAAATACTGTAACTATTTATATATAGTCCACATAAAACAAACCAAACTTAATTCTCCCTTAACCCACATAACCTTTTCAAAACAACAAAAAATACTGCTACAAAACCATTGTATATTTTTTCGCCTTGTAAAATGATAATGTGTTTTTCTTTTTTCTTAAAAAAGCAGTATCAGCTTTTTAAAACATGACATTAGGATAACTATATATTCTGCATCAATCTACTATGAAGAAAGTAGGAGGAAATTTGAATATATCTAAAGTAGCTAACTTACTTCTTTCCAGTACTCACAATCACTTCCAAAGAAAGCTAATTGGTTCTTCCCTCCTTTCCCAGATTCCTAAGAAAATTAGTACTGTGTTTTTAACACATAGAAATCATACGCCCTTTCATAAAAATATTTTGTTACTCACTATAAATCAGTTTGCTTACTTAATAACATACAGCTAGTTGAACTCTCTTCACTGAGAGTGAAGCTGATCCACCAAAGATATGTAGCAACTAGATGCCAAAACAAATTACATTGCAATACTATTTTTTTGCCTCACAGAGAAAACAGGTCCTTACCCAGTTTTCTTTTTTCAGCGGCAAAAAGTAGTAGTAATGGCAGAAGTCAAGTATCAGCGTGTAGGAACTAAGGATCTGGGTGTAGAAACACAGCTGTAAAAACAGCCAGTGATTGTCTTCACCAACACAATTATTAATCCTGCAGAGAAACAAAGTGTACATACATAAAAACAGAAACAAAAATACTTAACACTAAAGTTATGATACACTGTGAATAGAAGACTTCATGATTGCTTGTGAAGCAAACTACTGGATCCCTTGCACCACAACTTGAAGTGGAGGTTGCACTACTGAGATCATTGCTTAGAACAGGAGACACACTTCTCTGTATTTTTATATAGCAAAGATACATATAGCAACTTTAAGTAAAGCTCTAGTAATAAAATTGGTTTTTTAAAGTCTTCAAAATTTCCCAGTAATATGTCTTATCTTCTGCTACTCAATACATTTCACGGGTTGTGAATGACAGAGAGGCCAAAAACTGGTCATGAAAACAAATAAATGTGATCACAGGCTCCCCCAATAACAAAGAAATATGACTTGGAAACGAACCAAAGGCACAGAAGACAATACAGGCATGGCTATTCAGAAACGCCTTCTGCATGAAGAGTAAAGGAAACACAAGGACTCTATCTATAGTAAGCACAAGAACCAAAACCTTTGAAATTGGGGCACAGTCTGCTTCACAGAAGTTACATGGATGCAATTTCATGCAAGCATTGGTACACACATCAGGACCAAACTAAGCCAGTGTAACAGAAGCACTATAACAGTACTATTCACTGAAGTAGCAAAAACCTGACAAAAAAGGTAGTTTGAAAAATGGCTAAACCAACATAAGGGAATCCTAATGTCAATTCTGTCCTCTGCAGTTTGCCTTGCTAAAAATGACACCTCAGAACTACTTTCAGAAATGTTTATTTTTACTTTTCACTCTGAGTTTTACTGGTAGATATATGAAAGCTCAAATTTATTACTTCCTTGCTTTAAATGCCTAAATGAATAAGCACCACTGGGAAAGAAACAGGAAAAGTGAGCACCAGTCAGCACCACAAATTTCAAAATTATTCACTAAAACAACAGTAGACTATTAGAAGAAATGTCCTGGTTTTACCATGGACAGTGGTGATCCATCCTCCTCACACAATGTCCACAGCGACTGCAGTGGTGTGAACGCTTTGGTCTCATCATATTGCATTTGTAGCATAACTCCCAACGTTCTCGTTCTAGGTAAAAATTTACAGACACGTTAGAGAGATTCAAACTCAGTAATGTGTGCTTATAATAAATCTGTATGCTTGTAATCCTAATTAAAAAAACAAATCTTGCTATGACCTGAGAAGGATAAGCATCACATAAAAAGCTTTTTCCCACTGTTACCTTAATTAAACTGGAAGATATTACTGCTACTCTGTGACAGTTTGCTTCTCCAAAATGCTCTCTCTTCCTATAAATTTCTACAAAGTAATTATTACAGAACAAAAGCTGTAACTCAAACAAGGAAGACTGTAACTCAATTATTTCCTTACATTTCTACTGTGAAAAAAAGTATCTGCTAGACAGAACCAGGATAAAATCTCGCTGCTATTCCAGAATCTCCGGAGGAAATACTGCTACTGCTAGCTAACTAAAACATGAAACACAATGAACACTTCAAGAGCATCTTCCATCTCAAAGCATTTTAAAGACATGTATATCACCATATGCAATTTTACACATAAGGCAATCAAAGAAAGAGACAGAGAATAGGCTTGTATTTACAAATATATACTATTTTTAAATTACTAATGTGAGATTTTTTTAAAAGCTAATCTCCAGAGATACTGAGTAGCTGAAAGTACCAGGAGTATTATTGTTCAGATTGGCTATCAATTATCTCAAATTGCACCACTCAAATTAGAGGAATTCTTTGAAAATGAAAATTCAAATTATATGTCCAAAAATTTCATCTTCACATGGGAAAGAAGAAAGACTAACACTAAATAATTTCAGTCACAAAAAGCATATATTTTCTTTCTTTAAGGACAAGAAGTGGATGACTGAGCAACTTAAATACTTTGACTGTTCAACTTTGTTTCTACCTAAGTAAACTGATTTTGAGGCACAAAAATTGGTCAAATCTCAGGGATAGAGGGGAACAAAAGGGAAAAAAGCTTAATATTTACAGTAGGACATTCTGAAATTTTATACTGTAAAACACTGTCCCTATGTAAACAAAATAAAGTTACATTTAGCACTTCTGAGCCACCTGCAGGCTGCTCTAATCTGGTCTTTCTTGCTGAAAGATAACATTTAGACACTGAAAGTAAAGAAGCCCAATATCTGAGATCATTAAACTAGTAATAATGACAGATGGAAACTGATTTACAATCTGTTGCCATGAATCCAATGTCACAAAGGTGTCACTCACTAAAATAGGGTAGCCACCAGCAGAGTTCAGGAACACCCCAACTCACTTTTTAACACAACTTATACTATGCAAAAATGTATCCTCCTGTCAGTCTAGAGAATACCAGAGAATTGAAGTGCTACCTCCAAAAGTACAAAACCCCTGATATATCACATACCAAATCAAAATATCAAAGTCATGACCTAACATAAACATTTCACCTTCAGAAGTACTTGTAAAGTATGACTGCCATATGGACTGAATGAAGCATGTAAAGGTTGGAGAGCTATGCAAAGAGATACCTTAAATTAGAAAAAAATATTTGTGTACAAAGGGAATTTGCACTGCTCCTGGTATTTTAAACGTAAATCAAAACCCCAGTATAAATGTAACCGTCTGTAACTAAGAAGAGTCTTCGTTATCCAGCTCATGTTGCTCTTCCTGCAGCAAAAACTTTGACTCCAGAACCCAAGTCTCAAACACTTGATGTTTTACTGACTCAAATGATCAGCTGCCAGAAGCAGAAAGAACACTGGCATGAGATTTTCTGCAACTACTGTTGACACATCTGAATCCCAAGGAGATGCACCCCTTTCTATGATCAGCTGTCTATTTCATGCACATCATATCATTAGCACTAAGGCTAAAAAGACCATGTTTCCAAACACATCATGCCAGATATTCAGTAACATCGGGAAGAGAACAAAATTTTATTCTGTTTATCTCAAGACACAACTGAAGTATTCATCCTCACTGTATGGAATACATTTTCTTCATTCGTGAAATGTTATCTGTTAATATAACAAAGCTCATGCTGTTTAACACTTCATTCTAAACTCATAAGCAAAAGCTCTATAAGTAGATAATAGCACCCAAGAGTTCATAAAAATACTGTCTTTCTCTGTGAAGAATCATTAATGTTTTAAATTTTCTCCAACTTCTGGAGAACTGAATACCATACAGGAATTGTGGGATAAATTTACAAGGACAGAAAAGACTTGCTCCATTAAACAGCTACTTTATAGAAATGCAGTGTAATTAGCACCGTGGTTTGGGCTTTTTTTGTTAACACCCTATACAATTGTAAGATTCTGGGGAAAAAAAAAAAAAAAAAGAGTAAAAAACACACAGGTAAAAACCAGCATAGCAAAACCTTCCACCGCCATTTTCAACATTGTATAAACTTAATTAGACAAAAGCTATAGAATTAAAATCACTAGCCACCTCTAAACATTTTTCATTAAATACTATCAAGTTAGTAGCATATGCAATATGTTTGAAAGTCTAGAATGTAAAAAAATTCTTCCCATGGAAATATTTCCTAGCAGAAAGTCCTACATAACTGAACTTTCTGGTAGAAAGTTCAAGAAGTAGTTTTGGAAGAAGTTTTGAGACTACACAAGGAAGAGTCCTAGAAATTTACAACTTAAAAACAGTGACATACTAACTTTATTCAGCAGAGACAGCTCATGGTTTCCATTAAATCTCACAAAGTCAAATGTATTCCTAATAATTTTGAGGATATTAAAAAGATCTTCATTCAATTATATAGAAACAATTTAACATACCTGTAATTGGTATCTTTGGATTTTCAGGTAGTTTTCCTGGATCTGCTACTGAGGCTCTAAATAATGAAGCTATACAAAACAATGAGCAGAAGTAATAACCTAAAAAGTAAATAAGCATTTGTTAGTCTTTTTCATACGAAGTACTTTGTACTTGTACAAAGTACACTATATCAAAAATACAGATGCTCCAGAACTGAGCTGGAAAATACTCAGCCTTGTCATTGAATTCCAGATACATTTTTCATATTAAGTATACAACACTAAGTACTCCCTAATAAACGGAGTGAAAAAAGTAGTTAACAGTTCTCATAGCACCAGCAGGTGCTACTATGACCATACGACTGTTTTTAAGAAGTTCCTCCACAAACACCAATCATACCACACCTCAAAGCCTCCATATGAAAAATATTCCCAATAGTGCATCTTCACCTTCAAGTTTGTTCCAGACACAATTCAAGCCATTTCCCCAGCAAATCTATCAGCAAAACTTGTCTGAGCTAACCCACACAGGGACGTATGACAAAACTAACAAACTTTAGTTTGTTGCCAGTCATCAGTACTTTCACACCAAATTCTGACAGGCACTTAGAGATGTGAACCCGAAATCCTGTCAACAAGTTCTAAGTACAGGACCTGAAAGTCACATTCAGGCTTTTCACCAGTTTCCACAAAAACAAGTTCTACAATAACACCTGTGAAATGAAGTGTCTCAGATTCTCAGAACACAAAAATGTAGGACACGTCCACTACTCTTACCCTTTATCTTACCTTCTGTCTTTACTTTCACCCTAGTTTTTTTAAATGTATATTAAGCAGAGGCACTATTTTCTTAGTAGCAGAAAGAAGTTAAAATTACTTACACAAAACTGCCACAACTGAAATATTTCCCTCTTCATAATGAGGAAAAAGGATGACCTTTGGAATGAAGATTGTATTGTACAGCCAGACGAAGATAATTAGGCCCATGCAGCACCACCCCTGAGGGTCAACCACAAAGTGAATTCGTTGCCCCATCGAACAAAAACAGGTAATAAATTGTCACGACCAAGGAAGACAATCCTTAAGAGAGGAGAAAAAAAAAAAAGGAGCAAATTAACAAGTATAGTGCAACCTATAGGGTTCATATATTCAAATAAGGAAGAAAAAATCTGTCAGCTGTTGATGTGAGGAATTACATAAAAATTTACAAACATTTCACATACATTTTTCGAGCACCAGGTAGCAAAACATTTTATGATCTCATTCATTAGTTATCTGGCTAAAATGTAACATTTATCACCAAGATGCAAGTAAAACCACTAAGTGGGAAAACTATTAAATAATAGGTAAAGCAGCAACTGTCAGTCAGGTGGCAGCAGCAAAGAAAACTCTTCCACCAAAGTAAAAACATTGCAAAGCAAATTAGAAATATAGGGAATTATTTATGTCCCACAAAGATTCACTCCACCTATCTATTATAGTATCCCCCTATATCTCATGTTGTGTTCTTAAAGCTTTTATACTAAAATAGTCAAAAGCTTCACTAAGAATTCAGGGTTTCCTTGCTTAAAAAACCTCCTTCACGACATTAATAGCAAACCAAGGGAGAAAGGAGTCTTTACCCTGACATCTCTCATACAGATTATTAAAAATATAATGCAATGGAACAATTTCTATTAATCACATTTAAAACATCAAGGTTTCCATCCTTATATTTTAGTGGGCTGGGTTCCTTTTGGTTTTAGACTGAAGAAATCTCACCAAGTCCCACAATGTGAACTTCTGAGCTTCATAAGTTGATTTCCATAACAACACAGAATTAAGTCCTAACTGCTATTCAGAACAACTAAAATAACTACTGTTATTTTTTTTTGTCAGACTAACTTCATACACATATTTTATTATTGCAAAGCACACACATACACTAAATCTCAACCTACTCTCTTACCCATTTGTTTCCCCAGTTTCTGGGTGTCAGGAATCTTGTCCATTTCTGATGGATTTCTTTCCATTCCTTTCAGCTTCTACTTGTTGCATTGAAATTTTGTTTATCAACATGTTATCTGTTTGCAGGGGTTTTGCTTACTTGTTTCATGTTCGACTGTCCTCAATTGCATTCAAAATTTCCTTACTTAAAACCATTCACAAATTTCATTAATGTCTTCTTTTCTTCTTTTTTTAGATATCTAATCAAAATCTGATCCAAACAAGCTGTCATTTCTCCACTCTCCTTTGTTATTTATCATAACTCTCTGTTCGCTATCTTCCAATGTAACAGTGCTCCCATTCAAGTATCACAGAGTAATTAATGTTTTTATTTTTATCCTAAAAATACAGCATTTTCTAACATTTGCTTTTAGAACCATATTGTATATTGAATAAAGCTGCTGTGCTGTTAAAACTTGCTTTTAAGATCACGATAATCATAAAACCTATTTAGGCCTATAATCTCTCTTAATATCTAGCACACATGCACCACCGGCTGTTACACACACGCATGTTATCAATACACTACACACTTATGTACAGACTCTAGACATAAAATGTCGTGGTATTATACTACTGACTCTGCCAGCTCTTAAGGTTTCCCTGTTGTAAGCTAGCAGTGGAAACCAGCAAGTTTAGAACAAAACCAACATTTTATATACTTCTAAGCATGAACTGATGAAGGACCCATCTCATCAAGCAGACAAGCTGAGTGAGATAAGAAAACTGTACATTCAGGGGTGCTGAAAAAGAGATAGACCAGGTCCTCACCAAGTTCCTGCCGCTACAGAAAACCCCACTGCACCAGGAGAAGTAGACACAGCCTCAGCTTGTCAAGCCCGACAAGAGTGCAGAGAAGTCTGGGAGCCTCTGAGCTCCAACACCAAGAGGACAGTTCCTGTTCTGCCTGCAGCTCTGATGTACAGAGCAGGTTCTGAGCCCTAGCAGCACACATGGACAGAAGCTCTGTCCAAAAAAGCCCCTGAGCCATCTCTGCCTGAGTCCTATGGCAGTATGGGAAGGGTGGGGTAAGGAACAGTGGTGGGTCCCTGCTTCTGGGACAAAGACACCTCCTGTCACCCGGCAAAGTATGCTGCTCGCCAGGGTCCTGGATACCATGGACTGTTACTGAGAATGGTGGTAGTCTGGCCCTTAGACTATTACTCTCACCTGCTCTTCCATTCGGGCACCATGAACATAGCCAGGGGAGACTAGGAGTGTACCAAGCATGACTACATAGTTCACAGGGTATGGCCAAAGTCTAGTAGCCAAGTAGCATCTCGTTGATGCTGTTGGTGAAGCGGGAGAACTTGAGCAGCAGATAGATCCTGCAAATGAGCAAGTGGTGCACCATGTTCATCCACAGAACTTTCTATGAGTCTCAAGAACTGAGGGTTCAAGAAGAACAAGATCCACCTGAAATTACACGGTGTAAAAGCATTTTGCCAAGAGGTTGGTTAATCAGCTTGGGGAATGCTTAAACACGGAATGGTGATAGAGGAAGGTGGTGACCTCTGAATGAACGAGGAAGTGGTAGTCACAGTTTTCAAGCGAAGTATGCAGGATGATGTGAAAAACAGAGATCTTATAATCAACCAAAACAAGGTGAAGGGGGGCTGCACCAATGTGTGCACACAACTGACAGAGGAGCACCACTTAGGTGCACTAGGATAGGGTTAGGAAAACCAAGGTTCTCCTAGAGTTGGATCTGGTAAGGGATATGAAATTCCAAGAGAAAGATTTGTACAGGTACATGAGCAGCATAGGAAGGCCAAAGGAAACATTAGCTTGCTGCTGAAAAGTATCAAAACGACACAAAAATGTCAAAGCACCTTGTTTACCTTGGTATTTCATGGGTAAGACCTGCCTTCTGGAATCCCAGGTCCCTGAGACCTCTAAAAGTCTAGAGGAAAGTGTAGATGACAGAAGATTTACTCTGAGTGAGGGAGGATCAGATTAACAATTTTTTAAGTGAACTGGACCTAACACTTCGATGTGACCTGCTGAGGTGCCAACCTGAGCGCTGAGAAAGCTGGTCTTGTCATTGTGAAGCCATTCTCAACTACGTTTGGAAGTTTTATGCTGATGGAGGACATTCCAGAAGACTCAAGAAAACAAGTGTCAATGAAAACCCTGCTTTCAAAGACAAGAAGGAGAAGCCGGGCAACTACAGCCTCACCTTGTTCCCTGGGAAGGTGAAGGAAACAATCCTGGAAGCTACTTTCAAACACAAGAAGGACAAGGAGGTGACTGGGAGTAATCACCATGAATTTACAAAGGGAAAATCATACAGACTGACAGAAAGATAGAGGCCAAAAATGTAGCTAGAAACGCTGCTGACCACTGAGGAATCCATCTGTTTCCCATCTCACCAGAGCAGCAGAGATTCCATGACTTCACAGCACTTCCTCAGAATGGGAAATAATATCTCAACAAACAAAACAGAGATATTTAATTACTGAAATACTTGCTTCTGAGTGACCTATTGTATGATGTGAGCAATAAGTAGTGAGAGAGATTCAGGAGAAAACAGTAAGAATGCCTATCAAGGAAATATATTCAAAATTCTTAACCCTCAGTGACTTACTTTTGCTTGCATGATCACATTCACTTTTATAATTACAAAACCAAAACAAATATCAGCCACCCTCGAAACAATACCTTGGATGGCAAATTCCACAACTAAGCCAAAACTATGCAAATACAGGCCTCACTCTCAGGACAGGGTGATTTTTCATCTGTCTTCTGTATCTTCTGAAAGAGACAGAAAATAGTGTGATATACAACCAACCATTATCACTTGTTTGAAAGGCAGCATATAACAGGTTACTTTCTGTTCTGTTTTTCAAACCCTACCTTACTTACTGAGTAGAGTTGTCTCCAAACTGACATATTAATTCTAGCTAGCATTCTTCACATCTCAGCTCTACACCATTTCACAATTTTAATACATATTTAAAAGGATGCAAGAGTTCAGAGAAAGGTCTATGTAAAAGTACACTACTGCCAGTGTATTTCAGTTACACACATTTGCTTCCTGTCTACTATTATGGCAAATTTTTATATTTTTTTCATTATACTTTGTCAGTAATAGCAAATAAATTATGTTAATATATTGACTTACTCTGTCTGGCAAAGTGAGTTCTCTCCCTCTTTCTCTTGGTTTATGTACCATGCATAAATATATAATGGCGGAAAAAAGAAGTAAAACTAAGAGGTTCAAAATCTGATAACTACGAAGAAAGTATTAGACGAAAATTTAAGTCACAAACAAGGTGAATTTATTACTCTTTCAAATAGTGTCAAGAAAAGAGATAACTGATCTCATATAATTTTGTTCTTCAAAATTCATAATTTCTAATCAGAAAAACTACAATATGCAAAGGAAAAAATTCTATGAGAAGGTTTAAAACAAATAAGCTGAGAGAAACAATTAAGTGATTAATATCTGTACATATTCAGTATACCTACAAGCAATTAAATTCTCCAAGCAAAGCAATTTTCCAATGAAATAATTTAAGAGAAAATACAGAGCACTAATGTCAGAGGTTTTGTGGTTTTCTTCCCTTGCACCCTAATTTACAGATATTTCTTCTAAATAAACAACTCAAATAGAAACCATCTGGAAGCCAACAGTACTTGTGCCTATGAAAAGCTCCAGCTGCACTAAAACATGACTGAGTCTTTCCTACATGACCAGGAATTGTTCTTGCCTTTCCAAAAAATACTTCTATTACAGGATGCCTGGACGGCATTTTTTTTCTAACACTTTTCTTTCTGCCTAGTTCCATCAACGGTGCCATAAACTCAGCATTTTGTTCACTACAATCACCTGCAATATGACTCTTCGTGTGACACCCACAGAATATAAAGATCACAGAATGAGCCAGGCAGGAAGTAAATTCTGAGAAATGAGAACGCTTTTTACTAACCAGAAGTGTTAACATGAAATATACATTGCTTTAATTGACTCATTTGAATGCAACCTTAGAAAAATAAAAGGTATACAATTTTGAATCAAGACCATCCCAAAACATACTTAGGAAACCGTATTTCATGAATACATCCAACATAAGCAGTACTCATTTTCTCATCCTAAGCACAACAGTCAGTTCTGGGACATTCTGTTTCTTTCACGTACATGGGTGTTGCTCTGATACACAATTAGAAACCACGCCTCACTTTAGCCCTGCTCATTAAGAAAAGCATGGCTTCTGAAATGTAACCTGCAGAACTTCTTTCAGAAATCCCTGAACAAGTGCAGATCAACACAAATCAATAACTTATTGTATTGTTTGCTGTGAAACACAATTTTAAGACTTCACACAAACTGAACAATACTGTAATACACATTTCTAGAGCGGAAAAAACACCACTTTCTAAAAAGGCTGTATCCTAAGCAAGTCAGAAAAAGGAACAGAGAGTAGAAACACAAGATAGCTACACTTGTAGTATTTTTGAAAACTGAGGCAAGGCAGAAATAACCAACAGCCTTCCCCAATTTCTAGATCTAGCTGCATTTTTATATCAGTGACTTTCTTGAAATCTTAAGAATAACTGCCGAAGATTATTGGTACTAAACTACAAATACTCTTCAACAGGAAAAAAAAAGGTGGACTTGAAACAATCTACTTCTTTTACGAACTGGATTTTAAATTAGTCACGTTGGGTTATCAAGTGTCATTTAAGAATTGTCATTAAGCTTTTTGCTACTCTTCTGTTTAACAGAACAGAATAGGTATCTGAATAACCAGTTAACATAAGCAACAGCATATTTTTGCTATGACAAAACCCCACACACCTGGCATTTCTTGTGTTTATACAATAGATGGTTGCACTAGAGACCTTGTCACAATGCAGTTGCTAGGTGGCTGTTGGCAGGTTTGTTGAGGTAGGCGAGAGATTCTTACCCATTTACTCTTCATCGATAGGATCTAGCAAAGCATACCTGTAAACATCTATTATATGTATAAAAAATGTCACTTGGGCTTGGAGAGGGATGTGGCTTGACATTAACATAGGCACGCCTTTATCCTCCTTATCACAAGTCCGTGAAAACTATCTTCACCTACGGCTGACCAAGCAGCCACTCTTAGACAGGTAATGGATGTTACTTTAAGAGCATTACTGTTTGGATCATCAGTCTGAGGGGTACGAAGACCTGCTATTTCATCTGGAGCTGGAAAATGAAAGTGTGAAACCAAGGCAGGCCAAGGCCATTGCATTTCCTTGTGCCGCGCTGCTGGAACACACAGCCCATCAAAAACATGTGCCTCTCCCACTACCACAACATCAGCAAACACCCTCCTCCTCTGCAGGGCAACCAGCACCCTAGAGCTGCACGAAAGCGACAGCAGCATCTCCTTATGTCACAGCTGGGGAAATACCCAGCGCGCCCAGGGCTTCCCTACCCAGCTCCCTGCAAGGACAGCACCAACGCTGGAGGGAAGGCGCAGGGATGGAGGAAGCCCCGCGGGAGCCCGCCCGCCGCGGCGAGGCCGTGCCCGAGGAGCCGCCGGTACCGCCGCCCCCCGCCCCTCCCGCCGGCCCGGCCCGGCCCGCCCGCGGCGCCGCTCCCGGCGGAACGAGGGTCGCGCGCGCCGCCCCCCGCCCGGGCACGCGGCGGAACCAACCGTGGGCTTCCGCCGCTCCAGCCGCGCGTGCGCGCTCCGAGCGCCCGGCGGGCGGGACCGCGCCCCGCGGGGAGGGAGCGGCGCGGGTAGAGCCGCCCTTCGAGCCCGCCCGGGCCGGGCCGCATGCCCCTCATGGCCGTGTCGCCTCGGCGGCGAGGGGTGCGCACACGGAGGGCGCGGCGCGGGTCTGAACCTCGCCTCTTGCGCGGGCGGAGGAACCGCTCTGGACGGGTGCTCTGCCCAGCCCGGTGGGAAACCTATGTGACCGATCAGACCGATTTCCCCAGGGCTGGAGTTTGCTGTCACTGTGCTGTCACTGTTCTGTTCCCGAGCACTGACTTCAGTCAGCATGAGCCCTCCTCCGGACATCATTTTTGCAGCGTCCCTGACAAAAATGAGCGGTGCAGGCAAGACTTCTGCCTCAGCCTCCAGGCTTCTGCTAGGAGAATCTGGCAGCTGCACCAGCTAGGCCTCGTAACTTGAAGTTGTATTAACTCAATAGTATAAACTCACCCTAGCTTCCTTTAGAGATACTTATTTACCTTGTATACCGCATAGCCGTGGTTTCACAATAAGTGACGGGCCCCAGCTCGCTGGAAGGACAGTCCTCACCTTGCAGATAAGGACCTCTAATCCTCTGTCTTGTCTCTCAGAATCTTAAAGCCACTCATGAAGATGAAAAATGCCTCTGGACTACGAAGATAACACCAGAATCCCAGTACTTTCAACATCTCTGGCAAAACCCTGCCGTTAATCTGGCTTCATCGGTAGCTGTAGCAAGACCAACGCCAGGGACACCTAAATCAAGAAAGAATCAGCTGTGTGGTGACACCAAAAATTTATTACTGTTTTGCAGAATAGCAGCATGAATGTGGGTTATGCAGTGAGTGGTCAAATCATATTGTATATGAATGCGTGAAAGCCATAAGAACCATTTGTTGAACACGTTCATTGTGCCCTAATTTGAATGGGACACTTCCTGTTCATGAATGAAGAATTACTCTTGCAATTCTGTACTTTGCATCCTGGCCTCTCTCCTCAATCAGCGCAGACCAGTTGCAACATTTTTATGACATTCAGGTAGCCTGCTGTGCCGTGCCCCTTGCTCACGTAGGATCCTTACCTGGCCACAGAAGCCAATCTTGATTTTTAAAAGGTAATTCAGACCTGCGAGGGATTAGCTGTGGCTAAGAGCCACAGACAGCTTGTAACAGACAAAGTTTCCAGTGTTCTCAGCTGGGAATCATGCCTTGAGCACCCATTGCTGATGAACATATATAATCTTTTGGCTCCCTAAAGGTACCCCATCTGTCTGAGTGGCATAGTTCCCACTGTAAATTGATGGCTCTTACCCTGGAGCATTTTTCCTTCACGATGATGGATGAAGAGTAATGTTGTGAACACTACCAATGAAGAAAATTTGTCTTTATTACTGATCACATTCTTCTTAAAACTTAATCATAATGTGATTATTCTGGGGAAAAAATAGTGAGATTAGTGTTTAGGTAGTTTTAAAGCTTTTGTCAAGATTTTAGATCTTGTCCTGATTTGTGTGTCTACTGTCTTCTCTTACACAGGGCAATTGTTAACTCTAATCTGAGTACAGATGTTTGTAGCAGAAGCAGCAGATTGTCTGGAAGGAGAAAGAAGCATGTTCCAGAATCAGAGAACAAATTAGAGAAGATCAGTTCTTTCAGAACAATCTGTATATGTCAATAGGAGCAGGTAACACTGAAAATAATAAATGTATTAATTGGACTGTTACTATGTTTATTAAAGGGAAAAGAATAACTGAAAAAGTTGTTCTTTTATAAATATTTATAAATAGAAAAAAACCACTCTCTATTCTATGACAGATTTCATATATATATTTATGTCTGCATGTAAAAGACCTAATAAGCTATGGAAACTTCACTGATTTGAAGAATAAATTTCGATGGGGAAAAAACCCAAAACAATCAAGAAATGTAAAGGAAACCATGGACTTGGGAAGTAAAATGGAAGTGTAAGAAAAGAGTAATAGTATGATCAATGAAAGTTTCATGTGGGATGAAAAAGAATCAGTCAGTAATGTTATCTTCCATTTGAATACTGAGTGTTTGCATTTCTGCAGTGGTATGCTGATAATGGCCAGTCTTCAGACCTATAGTCCTGACAAATAAGTTGTATTTTTTCTGTTCAGGAATGTGTAGTAAACATAGGTTGTGGAACAAGGGCAGTGGTCTTTCCTGGCTTAGTCATAGCATAGCAGTCCCCTTTTGTTAATGCTTTTTTTTGAGAAAGCACATTGCAGGAGGAAAAG
This sequence comes from Acridotheres tristis, assembly GCA_037013685.1. Classification (NCBI taxonomy): domain Eukaryota; kingdom Metazoa; phylum Chordata; class Aves; order Passeriformes; family Sturnidae; genus Acridotheres; species Acridotheres tristis. The sequence goes on along the minus strand of CM072919.1, from coordinate 48,433,383 downwards.
CAGGCAGTTGTTTGCTGGACTTTCCAACTGAAAAGTCTTGGCCTAGAGATCTTACCTGACTCTTTTGCCAGAATATCAAATCCAGATAGATAGATAATTAGTCTTTGTGGTGAACTCCATTCTGTTTGAAAAAAATCATACTTATGGGAGTACTAGCTTTGCATAATATGGACTTTACATAAGATCCAATATGAGTGTATTACAGGAAGATCATTAGAAGTATGCAGAATTATTCGCCTTCTTCAGTGCTGAATATTGCACAATGGCATAGAATTCCTCTTGGATTTTCTGATGTCTGTGTTGTGTTGTTGTTGCTGTTTATAAATTACCACAGGAGCCACCAGCTGTCGTCCTATAAATTTTATTGGCACTCTGTAAATATTAAATCAGCTTGCTAAAATCAAGCCATGTGCAGTAACAGCTGAGGCTCTGTTATGGAGAACACATGCAAGAGAGAGAGAGAGAGAGAGGTGTGCACTGTGACTCCCAGGATTCTTATAGCTCACAAGCCCCTTGCTTCTTGAGACTGTTTTCCAGGATTCATTTTTAGCCCAACTGCGCCCCTTGACCAACATGCAGAAGGGACATTGTCTGTGCAGAGATACATACTGACCTGAGAAGTCAACCTTCTCAGCAGTACTCCATTTCTTGGATCCTTCTAAAATTTGTTGCTACCGCATTCCTGCAGCACCACTGCATAGCTCACTCTTTTGTAAACCTTGGTGAAATACATAGAAGGCACTTGTAAACTCTAAAATGGGAGCAGAATTTTTGGTGTCATGAAGATCCACGTCACAAAGAAAAAAGTCTATGTCAATGAAACAGCATACTGAAACAAAACCCATCGTGGCCCATAAGTTTTGCCAGTCAAAATGTGACATATTGAGGATGAGGCTTTAGATGTTAAAGGAAAATTCGTCTCAGGCTCCATTTTCTCTCTTACTTAATAGCCAAAAAAATCAAAGATGAGTTGTGTTTTCTAATCTGCCTGCTTCCATAGCAGACATGGTTAAATCTCCTGATCTTGCAGCCCAGATAGATTAAGTGGGGCACTAAGATAGACCAGGGAATAGTGTAATTTAGGGAGTTAATTTTCATCTTAGGCACTTCAGTGTTGTGAGGAGTTCTGCTCAGATAGTGTCCAGCTGCAGATGTCCTAGTATTCTAATGGCTCTCTTCCTCCCAAGAGTTGCTGTCTAAAGACCAGGCAGGGCAATTGACTGATTGAATGTTCCACATTTATGCAGTGCGGGGTGAATTTGAACAAGCTTCAGCAGATACAGCCTTGTTCCAAAGGCGACGTAGGTACATGCCTGTTCACTTTGAACACCCTGACTGTGAGCTGCAGCCACCAGCAGAATGTCAGATTAAATGACTGGTAAAAGCAGTAGTTAAACCAGGAAAAACAAACATGCCTCAGAAAAGCCCTTAGAGAAACATCAGGCTTGCTCTGACTTTTTTATTTATTGTTGTTGTTATTGTTGTAATTATCATTATTATTTTTATAATTGCTATTATTATCACTATCATAATTGAATTAGTAGTAGTAGTAGTAGTAGTAGTAGTAGTAGTAGTTTTCTGGTTATTTTTTAAATTTTCGAGTGAAAATGCAGTTTGCTGATGCCATGAAGCCTGAGGCACTGTAAACAGGACAATTGTGTTCTCAGTGGGGATAGTTAACCTTCTATCAATGTTCTTGCAATAGTGCCATCTACAGAGTCTTTTAATCCCCATTCTTTCTCACCTGAGCAGAAGGAGTGTGCACAGCTGTCAGGGAATGATTTCAGGTGAGCTGAAGTTGGTGGTTACATGCCAAATACTCAAGGAGTTAGATTTAGCACAAGAGAAAATGTGAAATATTTATAATTCATTAGCACTGTTTCATGTTTCTGTTGGTAAACTGTCTGATGGAGGACCTGAAGTAGCACCAGTTCCACACCTTAAAAATGCACCTTCTGGCACAGCACATACTTCTGGGTACATTGCACAGGATCTGCTGTTCCAGATGGATCTCTACAAATCTATGGGATGGGATTCCTCCGAGAATCCTCAAAGAGCTGGCTGATATCATTGCAAAGCCTCTCTCAATGATTTTTGAGTGGTCTTGGGAATCCAAAGCAATCCCAGCTGACTGTTAGCTGGAGAACATTGTGCGGTTTTTAAGAAGGGCAAGACAAAGAACTTGTCTTGCAGAAGACAGAAGACAGAAACTGCAGGGTCCTGTCAGTCTCACTTCAGTGCCTGGTAAAGTTATGGTGGTTTTTGTGGGAGGTATTGAAAAACACCTGAAGGACAGCACATCCATTGGTCACAGTCAGCATGGCCTCATGAGGAGACAGTGCTTTTCAAACCTGACTTCCTTTTATGACAAGGTAACACACCCAGTTGATCAAGGGGAGATGGTGTAATCTTTTTAGGCTTCAGCAAAGCTTTTGATGCTGTCTCTCACAGGATTCTTCTGGACAAAATGTCCAGCCCACACCTGGATACACACATCATGTGAGGGATGAGCAGGTGGCTCATGGGTCAGGCACAAGCGGTTACAGTGAATGGGGTGAGATCAGACTGGGAACCTGTCATTAGTGGGGTTCCACAGGGCTCCATCCTTGGCCCTCTGCCCTTCAACATCTTCATAAGTGACTTGGATGCAGGACTGGAAGTGATAATAAGCAGGTCCCCAGGGAGGAGTTGATGGAGGGAGGCAGGGAGGTTCTGCAGAGAGGCCGTGACAAATCAGGGGTCAGGGTAATCACCAACCATGTGAAGTTCAACAAGAGAAAGTGCTGGATTCTGCTTCTGGGATGGGGCAACCCTGGATGTATGGACAAACTGGGGCATGGGATGCTGGAAAGCAGTGCCATGGAAAGGTACCTGGGGCTCCTGGTCTATGGCAAGCTGAACCTGAGCCAGCAGTGCCCTGGGGCCAGGAGGGCCAACCCTGTCCTGGAGGGCATCAGGCACAGTATCACAGCCAGGCAAGGGAGGGGATTGTCCTGCTGTGCTCTGAGCTGGGGCAGCCTCACCTCCAGTGCGAGAAAGATGTTATTAGCATACAAGGAAGCCAGTGAGGATGGTGAAGGGCCTTGAGGGGAAGCAACCCTTACGAGAAGCAGCTGAGGTCACTCGTCTGTTCAACCTGACTGAGGAGACTGACGGGACACCTCATTTTGGATATGACAGCGCCCTTGTGAAGGAAAGGGGAGGGGTAGACAGTCATCTCTTCTCTGTAGTGACCACTGACGGGACACAAGGGAATGGCCTGAAGCTGTGTGAGGGGAGGTTCAAGTTAGATATTTGGAAAAGGTTGTTCCCACCAGAGGGTGGTTGGGCACTGGAACAGCTCCCCAGGGCAGTGGTCAGAGCACCAGCCTGACAGTTCAAGAAGGGTTTGGACAACAGGCACATGGTGTGAGTCTTGGTGTTGGCATGTGCAGGGTCAGGAATGGGACTCAATGAGCCTTGGGGGTCCCTTCCAACCCAGCATATTATGATTCTAGACATGGTTATGCAGCTGGCAGAGAGTGTCTGTATAAGTAAAGAGTCTTGTTTTGCTCTTGCAGCAAGGAGTGAGTGAGTACATTTAGGAGAAAGCACTGCAAGAGATTTCACCACCTGCCAGTAAAAGCTAGTCAGCTGAGAGCGATGGGGTTAGTTGTGAATGTTTCATAGATGGTGAACAAAGTACCAAGCACAGCATGAAGTGCAGCTTCAGAGACGTTTCCCTGGAATATATGCTCGTGCAGAGTTCAATAGGAGTTTGATGTAACCCTGGTGTTTGATGTACTTGCAGGCATTAAAGCTCGTTGCATTAAATCCACACTTAAAAGAATAGCCTGGACTGAAGATTTATTTTGCTAAAGCAGTAGGACAAAAACAGCACTTCAATTCTTTTCTACACAAAGCACACCCATTTGAAAAAGAGACAGTGGGACAAGTAAAAGGGCAGAAGTATAGAAACTGTGCTTGGAATTGATTAGAATTTTCAGAGAGCTCTGCAACTATAGGCTTGTTCTGTAAGGTAGGGTTTGCACAAGGAGTGCTCTAAAGTAAATGGCATTAACAGCACTTAGATTCTCAGCACAGCTGACAAAAGTAAAAAGTAAACGCATGCAAGCTCTGAGTGGACACAACTAGGGTTTGTTGCTATAATGTTACTACTGAAAGCATCCATGTAGGGATCACACCCCTCACCTTTCTGATCCACACCATTCTGCTTGAGAGGCGATCATTATGCCCAGAAACAAAATCCTGTTAGGCCCTGGATAAAATGTATTCCTAATATGGATTTTTTAAATGCTGAGAAATCTGATCCAATTAACACATTGATTGATTTTGAAAAATACTGTGCTAATTACATGCAACCAGTCATTGCTGGGTTAATTAAACATACATCCAAAAAACCTACAGCACTAATCTAATTAGCAATTACTACAGCTGTCATTACCTCTTGTCACCTACTTTTAAGCTGTGCAAATTCACACTGAGTCTCATCCTGCAAACTCTTTACATGAATGGCTTTCTTTGACTGCAGTAGTGCTTCAGCACAGGGAAGAAGCTTTAAAGATTAGGCTGTATAGTTTGCAGTCTGCAATATAGTCTTGGTTCAGACATCCTCATGATAAACTCATAGTATATCCATCAGTTTTGTCAAAATTACAAGATTGGAAGATTTTTTCTTTTTAACTGATGTGTGATCTTACTGGGGCTGTATATGGATCCTACCTTCCAGTGGTTGCCTGCAAGCATCAAACCTAAAAACATATTTGCATTTCAGATAACAAAAAAAACAAAACAAAAACATGGATTAGCATTCTTATATACTCAGACAGCTTTAAAATGTGTAAAACATTCAGAGTAAAACATCTCAGAATACTTGGCATTTTCAGATTAAAAAAAATAAAGAGAAAAAAATTGAGAACTTTAATGCTGTGTGTGCTTTTCTTCCTTAGGCTTGATTAAAAATGAGCACCAATTTTCACACACAATACAGGGATTATAAGACCTTGATAGCTAGTTATTTAGAATGGCATCATATTTCGTGCCATAGCATATAAACAGCCAGTTTTTACATCAGTCCTTCATGTAAAAGAATAGAGAGAAGACTTTCTTGAGTTTTAGTATGCAATTTTTATTATTTAAAACAGGTTTATATGTAATGTAAGGTAACTATATAATAATCTTCAGTTCATTCACTGCCAGTGACCTGCAGAAGTAAACAGCTTCACACCCAGTATCAGAACATAATTCAGATGCAATTTTCAGTAAATATTCAACATGAGCTGTGCTGCACATATTTTCTGAAGGAATATTAAGATACTTCTAATCCCACTGCAGTTCAAATAAAAGGAACCATTTACCCAGCCCTTGAATTTGACCTTGAATAAGCTAAGTCAATAGTGATTTCCAATACCCTAAAAAGGAGCTTTGACAGTTTAACAACAGTGGCCCAGGTGTGAGAGCAGATTCCCGGAGGACTGACAAAACTGGCGCAGAAATATGCTGAACTCTGTTGCTGGAAGCTGTCTGGAGTGCCAGGTCTGCAAGATAAATCCGCAGAGAAGCAGCTGGAGAGGGCAGGAAAGCCAGCAGTTCAGCTAATAGTCACTGGTGCTGTGTTACCTAGCAGTAGACTCCAACGCTTCCTAGCAGGGCTCTCTCACAGCCTGTTCCTGTAAAGTTGTTAAGGTGTTGCTATGATGATAAAGTCCTTCTCAGATTTTCTGTTACACAAATGCCTTTTCTGCTTTAGTTTAAGCATTGAGTACATTATTTAAACTTTTATCTTAGATTCACTGACAATGTTAAAAATCATTGGACTGGAAAATGTGCATCATCTTTCCCCAGTAAATTTAAATAATAACAACATCTGTGATGTTTTCTGTAGGAGTATGACATTTTTAATTTTTTTTCTCCTTTTACAGTTGAACACTGAGTAAAAATAAAGATACAGAGCGAATGTCGAAAAGAGAGTGAGTGATTTCTATAGCAAAATACCCTTTGCCATCATCTACTGGTGTCAATTGTATAGTATGTTGGTTTTCAATGAGAACTGAACTCCAACTAGGATCAAATGAGTGTGACATGAACTAGTCACAGCTTTCTATGTACCTGATGTTCATTTATGTTTTACACTCTAGTGCCATTATCTTGATGTCAAAGTAGACCTATATTTGTAGGGAACAGCCTAAAATTTCATCTTTGTTGCCAATAGAGCTATATTGGCACTCCCCACAAGCAAAGGCAAGTCACCATTCAGGTTTGCACTGATTAATCATGTTAGTTCCACCTTTGTTTACTAGCATCCTAGAAACAATGATAGGAAGGATGGAAAATTTTTAGTTTTCCCTTGTTAAAGTAAGATCTTTTTGCATAAGCCCAGTAATTTCACCTCTTCTTAACAGCTGCAAGGAAACATTTCTTACACTTTAGGTAAAGTTATTGTTGAAACAGAGATCAGGTCTACCTTTTTAGTGGTTTTTTTCACTAGAATGGTGACAACTTGTTCGAATTTTTTCATTGGAAAATTCTTATGAACAAGTTAAGCAGTACTTTGCACAGGTTAGTTGTGCTCGCGTACATTTTCATACAAGTCTGACAGTAGAGATCCAATCACAGGGTCTTTAATCTTCCGAGTTGCACATTTACACTCTTCTACAATCATGATTTCTTTGACCACTGGAACAGAATCAGTGCAGTTGAGGTCCAGGCGCTTCATGGAGAACTTGCTGGGCAAGCAATGAGAACAAAAGGTATAAAGATGATCTTCTGAACCAGGAACATGGAACGAGCTACATTTTCCAAAACACAGATTATTCTGCACTGTCACCTTTTCACAGCCGTTATGAGTAACACCCTGAAACAGAAAGCAGTTTAATGTTTCTGATGCAGAAATGGTCCGTGGACTTTGCTAGAAGGCATGAATGGAAAAAAAAAAAAAAAAAGGAAAAAAACAAAACCACTTCATTTTTTTCTTCTCATAACAAAGAGTACAGGTTTCTAGACAGCATCTGTATGTACGTATGTCTGTATGAAATTAATTTAGTTCTGGATATGAAAAGACATGGTCCTTGAGAGATCGTGATTACAGAAACACTGAGAGTAGATGGTGACTTACAAGGCATACAACACTTTTACCTATGCTATTTGCTTGTCTTGATGTTACAATATGACAGAATGGCTTCATCTATGCATGGAATAATCTACCAATTCTCCAAATTCTTAGCACAGAATTAGACAAAAGCGTCAATTTTCTAATTAATACAGCAGAAAACAATCCTTGCTTAGCTGTAAGAAAACAGCCATCTTTTCCAGTAAATACTTGTCCTGAGAGTCTGTATATGCACACACAAATATGTGTGTCTGTGTGTGTGCATACACATACATATCTATATCTATACATACATAGAGAGAGAGAGAGAGAGAGAGAGAGAGAGGGGTCATAATTCAGATCTGCAGACAGCTGAGATATATATTTATTGAATGGATAATTACTCATAATTTCCCTGCCTACTTAGACTATGTCTGAATATCTGTGCATAAAAATAATAAATTACTAAAATAAATAAATAATAAAAATTGAGTCTGCAGCTTTCCAGTGCTGCAATTTAGCAGTTTGCCTCATCAGACTAAAACTTTTTAATCAGCACCTTTCAGCCACTTATGAGCAAGTGTTCTGATGCCCTTTGACTGAGCCACTTAAACAACCCATGTCCCTTTAGCTGCTGATTACAAGAGACAGGGGAAAGGCATGTTTGTTGATCTTGTTCTTACCTGGGCAAAAGGCAGGGTTCTGCAGTTTTCTTGCTGCATTTCATTGGTCTTGATTGGCAGGACAACCTCTTCAGATGCTGAATTTTTCTTTAACATAAAATGGTCCCAGAATTTCTTGGCATCTTTTCTGTAGGGAGATTCAGATTCACTCTTGCTGGAATGATGGAGTGGAGAGAAGTTTTCCACAGGAGAGCTCTCTCGGGGTGCAGCCCATGATCTCAGGTTTTGGTCTGCATGGAGTCCTGCATTGGGAAGTATGAATCTAGACATTTTTTTCTCCTCTTTCTTCTCACTTCCAGATGCTGTCTGTGGAATTGATACAAAAAAGCTTGGTACTTTCAGGGTCCCTTCAACTCCTACTGGGTTCTCACTTACCAGCTCAGGAGAACTTTGACTTTCAAACAGTTTTTTGTCCGTGTAGAGAAAGTGCTGAAATGGCCTTCTGCTTTTCCTTTGCTGTGAAGTTCTCTGTAGCCCTGTGGCTCCAAGACATGAGAGCACTAACATCTGAAGGAGAAGCAGTGACATGATGCTGGAAAGGGCAACCCTGTAGACCTGCTGCTATTGCAGTGAATGTAGTATGCTAGCTTTATACAAGAACCTAGAGTCAGATTATGGCAGAGAAGAGGAGGGCTCAGGAGAGACTAATTACATTCATTTACTGTAGATTACAATTATGATAAGGAAGTTTGTGCTAATGAACTCTGCTTTCAATCTGAGTTATGTGTATTAGAAGCTCCTATCTAAAATCTAGTAACCCAGGATGTTGTGGAGGACAGGAGGAGTCAACAGGAGGAAATGTTTGGATTAGGTGTCTAGTTTAGGCTAAGGAATTAAGTAAACATTTGAGGTTGTGTATTAGAATGTTCAATGTGGTCTTCATTGTTTATTTTGACTTTCCATTCCGTACAGCCAGAGACTGTCAAAACAGGGAGTGTTATTTCATTACAATAGGAAAAGGCAAGCTGATTAAAGTTTGCTGAAACATTAAGCTCAACCTGGAGACTGTATTTTCAAAAGTTAAGTCTAACTTCGGACTTTCAGATTTAGGATATGATCCAGGGTCTGCAGGACTAACAGACTGCTGCTCAGACAGTCAGAGGAATCTGTCAGGAAGCACTAGCCCTTGCTTCATCTTCCTCTCAGCAGGTTTGCAGCTGCTGGGTTGCAGACATGTCACCAGCACAGAGCAGAAGGTCTCAAGGTGAAGAAACTCTGCTTCCTGGGTTATCAAAGATTATCTAACAGTGCTACATCCTGTTCAGGCACCAAAGACACTCCAGGCATCCTATAAAGTGATTATGATAGATGAACATTCAAATAAAGCATGTTAAAAGAGATATATTTATGGATCTAGCTATCCAAGTCTCAACAGAAATACCTAAAGACTACTAGACCTTAAAACAGAGGCATCTTTTGCAAAATTACCGTGTTATGCAACATGTAAGAATAAATAATCTGCTAGAACACCATATAAAGAAAAGTTTTGGGAGAAGAAAAAGTTATTTTCAATAAACATTGCAAACAATGATCCTAGTATTGAAATAGAAAAACGAAATTCTGCTTCAGAGAACTTGCCATTTAGGTGCTCTAATGTCCACACACTCCTGTTTTTATGAAAGTCTATCAATAGACTCTAAAGTTTGTATTATTTTTGAAAAATTAATTTGTCAGTACTCGATGTATGATGTTACTTGACTTTTATTTCCAGGAATTGATTTATTGCCTAGAACTTCAGTTTGAATCCTCATATCATATCTGTGTTCCCCAACAATTAGAAGTGAAGTAGTCGACTTTTGTAACTAAAATACCTTGTATCTGGTGTGTACTGGTAACAGTTACTCGAAACTATCCAGCAATGACAAGAACATGAAATTCTGAGTTTTCCTTCTTTTCTTCTCTGTATCAGTTGCTGAAGCAACTAATAGTCCCAAGACTTGGCTGATATTCAGACCTATGTATTATATTGCATTGTATTGCATTATATTATATTATATTGTATTATATTGCATTATATTGTATTATACTGATGCAGGGACTCTGACACATTTGCCAATGTGTCATGAAATTTGGCTGTTTGAAGCAAGATACATATTTGCAGGTCATCTAAGGCTGTCTCTGCTAATGAGCAGTAAATTGTAGAACTAGAATGATTTTGCTTCCCAGACTGTGTAAACTAAACTGACCTGGGTTATTGCTGCAGTGTAAATGTTAACCATGAACATATAAAAATCTTCATATTGACACATATGCAGAGATGTTTTGCTGCTAGTGTTTCATTGCAGTGCAATGGCAATGAAAAAAACCTCTTCAAGATGAGAATCCACTCCTGATACGTACCATTCTGTCCTGTAACATACAGCAATAAGAAAAGCCTTTGAGGCCTTCAGATGTAAATGCACAAATTATTATTTACAGAAGGATAGGGAAGAAGACTGTAGCAAAGCGATGTCAGCAGGTCACTTGGCAAGCTGCTCCACAACCCACAGGCTGATAAAAGAACTCTCTTCACTTTTAGGTCAAGCCAGTTCTAGTCCTGGGGTTTGGATGGTTTTATCTAAGATCTGATGAGATGCAAAAGCAGCATGCCAGCCAGCTCTGGTTCTGCTAATGCTGTTCCTTCACGCCTACAGTAGTATGCTATGGCTGCTTTCCAATATGCAAAGTTGGTAAGATATGGGATGTGGTACATCTGGGCATGGTTTGTTCAATATCTATTGAATATCTATGCCATAATCTATTTTGAATTCAGCTGCCTATGTAGCTGTGTAGAGGTAGCAGGTCTCTACTCAGCCCCTCTGCTTAGGCAAGAGCCTGTCTGCATCACTGGAAGGCATCCTGGCTCAGACAGCAAGCTCAGATAGTCATTCTGAAGTTAAAAATAACAAGCATTTGCAAGTCTCTTTGTGGTGACATTAACTGCATAGACTAATAATTTACTATAGGGACTGGACTGAGCACATAGACATTATGTTCCAAATAGACCTAATCTCAGCATTCTACAAAAAAAACAATGCTGTTTCATTTCTAAAAACTTGTTTTCATGCCTGATTACCCTTTAATATAAGCATAACATTTTCACTGTATTGTAGTTGTTAAATCTTACAGCTATATGCAGCAGTGTCTTTCAAGAAGGCTTTGGTTTGCCTTCATAGTAGCAATTTATTCAGGACATTCTGTTTTCACTAGAAATAGTCACTGTGAATGTTTGCCCATCCTTTTAAAACTGTCAGGTCTATAGATGATGAGTGCTATGCAAATGCAAAGTGGTATTATTCATTTGTTTCAAAGCTGGAGTTTATTCAGTCATTAACGGACATTATCTACATTGCCAGTTGATGCCTAAAAATAATTCTTGGGCAGTGCTTGAATTACTTGCCTTCTGTTGAGCTAAATAGTCTCATCATACCATGATTGAAGATAAAATCATTAAAATGGATTTCATATATAAAGACCAATATCTTATTATTTTCAAAACACATCCTATGTAGACAAACTTGTATCCAGATATATTTTTCACAGATCCCATATGAAGACCACAGAACTAATGAATTATCACTATGCAGTTTATTCTCCAATAATTGTACTTATCAAAGAAGGCCATCTGTGGTCTTTGTTTTACTGAGTTTCAGGGAAACAGATCACATACAGGCCTCATGGGAAATTTTTATTTATGAAACCAAGAGTCTTTTAACAAGGTAGGAGATGAAAGAACAGGCAATAGATTTGTTTAGTTTAGTACCTCCAACCTTAGTAACTCTACATCATGAACTCATTTCTGTTTCAAGTCCGCTATTGCACTGCTTCTTCTTTGCTTATTTATGTTTTCCTGTTCACATTTCTCTGTTTCTTTTCTGTGTTCTGGCAACAGAACACAGAGAAGTATAGAGTTTCATACTGCAGCCAAAATGAAGGTGGTCACACTTTAGAATGGTTTTTTTTATGTCTTCAGTGGGACTAGGATGAGCATCCTTTCACATGTATTGGCCCATGTTCTCCTGACTGTAGGTACACACACAGGACACAATGGGTGGCTGTCTCTGAATGGTACTGGCACATATGTACTGCCTAATTGACAGTGTATCCAACTGCAGATCCAGCCTGAGGAGTTTTCTTGGGTATGTGATTAATTGCTGCAGATTGCTAAGGCATGGGACAGGGAGAAAGACACTGGGAAAAGCGATGGGACAGAAACAAAGGAGTCTGGGCAAAGACACAATTCAGACTTCAGGAAGATGCATCTTTCTAGATTGTTATGAATAATTTGAGAGAGAGAGGTTATTCACTAAATAATTTGACACCACCAACAAATGTTTGTGATATAATCCAAGGAAGATGCACGTAAGATTTTTTTTATTAAAACAAAAAATTATGTATAGACTTACCATAAAATTTCTTCTGTATGCATAAAATTATATTCTTTTGCTCACTCTGATTATATGCAATACTTCAGATACCAGATTCTTAATCACAGAATCATTAGGGTTGAAAGGGACTTCTGGAGATCATTGGCCTCCAGAGTGATCATGTTTCCAAGGGATGATGGTGAGGCTGACTGCCCAGTAGTTTCCCAGGTCTTCCTTGTTGCCCTTTTCGAAGACGGGAGTGACACTGGTTTTCCTCCAGTCATCACCTCTTCTCCGTTATTTTTAAAAGAAGATGCAGAATGAGCTTAGCAACAACATCTGCCAGCTCCCTCAGCACCCGTGTATGCATCCCATCAGGGCCCATGGATTTACAGTTTTGTTTGCCTCGCCAAAGGATGTCTAACCAAAGTCTCAGTGGCCAGGGCCAAGTCGTCATTTCTCCAGCCTTCCTCTCTTGTCACCAGAGTCTGGGATTCCTGAAGGATGGCCTCAGCAGTAGAGTTTGAGGTGAAGAAGGAATTAAGTTACTCTGCCTTCTCTGTATCATCTATCACCAGGATGCCCACAATATTCCTATAGGCTTCCCATACAGCCTCTATCTTTTTCCACATTCCATAAATTTCTTCCATTTGACATTTGTTAGAAGCTCTCTGCTCATCCCTGTAGGTCTCCTACCAGCTTTGTTTGATTTCTTGCTCACAGGGATACACTGGTCTTGAGTTGGGAGGAATGCTGAATACTGACCAGCTTTCCTGGACTCTCTTGTCTTTTATACCTCTAAACCATGGGATTCCTCTAATTAGGTCCTTTTTTTCAGGACTACTTCTGATTGAAAATAATACATTACCTCAGTGCCAAAAAAGGCCTTAAAAACAAGAGCCTATTTTGTTCAGGTCATTTAAGTTGTACTGATACTGAGAACAGTATTTAAGTAACACAGAATAGCAGAGTTATCAATATTACAGTCAGCATAGCTTCTTAAAGGGTAACAAGAGACGAAAACTTCCTTTTAAGATAACTGAAGTTTCTGAGGGACAGTGACTTTTTCCACATTCTTTAAATCAAGAATCATATTAAAATTCATTTTTATAGACTGACAGTCTTGCTTGAATTCATTCTTCTTCTTCTTGTATATCTGCTTGCAGTCCTATACCTTTTCTTAGATTTATTTCTTAAAATAAACAGCATTTTCTCTTTTATAAGTGGTTACCTCATGGTACAAATTTCCTCATAGTATTCACTCAAGAACAGGCCCAAACAGAAGAAAAAACTGAATTCAGAAGCTGCATAGAGTAAGCAGGAGGTATATTATGCTTAACTATAAGTGCATTTATGCTATGCTAAACACTAAAGGTGTTAGCACTAGAAAATGAGCTTTTGTGAGATTTTGAACTTAAGAAAATCATATTCACCAAAGCATATTTTAGGGTTTATTATTACACACACATTACAGGGTAAAACATGACAATATATATATAGTGTTACAGTAGTACCAATCCTGTGATGTAAATAATGCAGAATCACCAGTATTCACTGAATCTTATGCATAATTCTCTCAAAGTTATTTTTATCATCTGAGTGAATGAAGACTTGAAGACATTCAATAAAGTATCCATGTGTAGAAAGAAGATCTGGAAAACTTTCTTGATATTTTTCAGACTAAATACTTCATATATATAAAGTTAGTAAAAACTCAAGTGGTTTAGAATATTTTGGTTCACAGTAAATGCCCCTGTGATCTGTTGCCTAACCATTTTTTTTCATAACCATCAGCTTTGAGTTAACTACCTCCCTGTCAAATTTGTTTGAAATATTGACAAATTTAAAAGATATTTGTCAGGGAGTGAAAGTGGTAAAATGTGACAAGCACACACAATGCTTACACAGCTCATCCCTGTACAGAAATCAAAGGCAACTGCTAGGTTAATTTCACTGAGCATCTTGGTTCTGTTGCTCTTGGGTATAGACATATGGATAGTTGTGGTGAAATAAATCCTTTGTTTATCCAGAAAGTGTGACATCCACATGTGAGCAGCAGAATTTGCATGCTCCTTTTTCCTATTTTCAGCCTTTTGAAATACTCCTGGGGGCGCTGATCCTCTAAATACTGATTTTTCCTGGAGTTTACTCAGAGTCTAATTCAAAAATGCTGAAGATGAAAGGAATCCCCAAAACTCCTCAGGACTGTAGGCCTATCCATGACTAAACATCCTAGAAGCAATAATTTCCTATGTCAACAGAAAAAATATTATTTGTGCTTTCCCTGATTTGAGTATGTTTTTTTCCTTTGAACTCAAGTATTCTAATAATAAAAATAAAATATGTAAATATCTGTGAAAAAGTACTTATTTAAGGACAGTAAAAATAAAATTTATTACTTAAATGTTTGGAAGAGTTAATTGTATTGGAAAAAAATACAGCAGCCTTCCAGGGCAGAAATGTACTTGCTCTGCCATATAATAATTTTAGTTTCAATAGTGTATTTTGTTATATATAATTAAACCAGTAAACTCATGCAGTTTGCACAGCTAAGAATCTGTTGTGTAATGAAATCTTCATACCCTGCAATCACTTTAAAGTACTTCAAATGAAGTACAGAAAAGGGAAAATTTCCCCTACTCTCAAAAAATCAAACCTGAGGTCACTGCTGCGTCAGATGGCATGAGTCATTTATTAGTTACTGATCAAGTAACAAGCTTTGTCAACATCCTCACTCTGTGTTGATATCATTAATTTATCAAATAACTGGGAGAGGTATTTGAATAATCTCAACAGGCTTTATCAAATTAGCACCAAATAATTCTACAGCTTTTATTTTAAAAAGGCCCTAAAGAAATAAAAGTTGATAATGTCTCAGTCAATTCTCCCTGAAATTCCAGAGCACTCCACTGAGAGGCATTGAGAGTGCTTATTTTAGATGGTTTTGGGTTTTTTTTCTGAAATGAAAACTATCAGAAATAAAGTCAGGTCTAAAACCAGATATTCAAGAGTACTTGGTTTGGAAACAAGTAACATATCTATGTAGACCTAGAAAACTCCTTAAACAAAAGAGTTTCTGTCTCGCAAAAGTGTCTAGAAACTTTTCATAAATATTAACATTAAAAACAAAAAGAAAAAAGAAGAGAGAAATTATGGAAATATTTTTGTCTGCATCTGTTGATAGCAATAAAAAAAGTGAGGAGGTTCTGTCCCCAGTACTCTTTTTCTCTGCTTCTATGAAGCACTCATATTTATTGTCAATAGTCCTTTCAGGGAAGTTCTTTCCTATTCTGAAAGACTGTTCAGCTGCTCACCTTTTGATTGAACTTGTCACAGACAAGGAGGAAGGATGAGTAGCCCATGCATGACAGAGGCAAAGAGGAGGGATATACATATTTTTTATATATATATATATATATAAAATATATATATATAAAATATATATATTATATATATATTTATATATACACACACATATATGTATTATATATATATACATATATATATAATTCCTGAAACAGTGTCCTTCAGCTCAGAGAGCAGAGGTGATTCTGCTCACTCTGTCCCTTGCAGGACAAGAAAAATTGCTATGAGGAGCCCGAGGAGGTTTTGCAGCTCTGTTGCAAAATTGATCCAGAAGCTGGCTGAATAGATGAGCAAGGGGGGGATCAACTGCTGGCAGCAGGCAGGCAGATGGGAAGGATGAGAGTTCATAGGTGCAGGGCAAATTCACACCCTACTCACTTCCAAGCCAACTGTCACACACTGGCTCCTGTTGAGAGGAACTTTAATTCTTTTTTTTCTTTTCTTTAGGAAGTCTATGCTTGGATCCTCATTTCATGTTTGAGGGTTTTGGGGTGTTTTGCTTGTTTGGGTTTTTTTTTTTGTAATTTTAAGGCTGGCAGTAAAAATGTCCAAAAGCAAGCTTTTGACAGGTCAAATATAAACCTACTATAATATTACAAAATGGTTATAGTGCAACTATATTTATCTAAAATAATAAGTTCTGGCCAGCTGTTTTATTCCTATTAATTGCTGGGTTTTAAGCCTTTCTCAGAAATAAATCTGGATTTTTAAATATTATTTTTAAAAGCCTCAAATCCCTAATAAAGACTTAGATTAATACTTTTCAAAAGCCATAGCTGCTTTCCTACAAAATATGTCTCATTATTTATTACATTGGTTTATACACACATATAAATCCTATTGATGTTCATGTATCAGTGAATATCCCCAGATAATATCCTAGGATTAAATTTACATATTTTTTTAAATAAATCATCTTTGCTATAACATTTGATTTAGAGATGTCCCATTATTTAATTACACTAAAAATTACAGCACCATCCTGCAGTTCCAGGAAAAAAAAATTGCTTAGGGATGTGAAACAGATGCAATTCTGTGTGAGCAGATCTACTGGGTTCTGAAGCTGGCCGTGGGAGGTAGAAGAAATACAATTTTTTGCTCCTGTTGGTACTCTTGTCACCAGGCAATCTCCAGCCATTAGTACTTCTGTATGATATACTAGGGCATCCACCAAAGAAACTCCAGTACTTACATGACGTCACTCCCATCATCACACAGAAAGATCAGTTTCTAGACAGCTGTCTACCCTCATTTCCAGCCCCAGCAGTATTCCTCTTTTCGTGAGTGGACAGTAAAACTGCCGTTCACAACCCCTCTTTCAAGAACAAAGCAAACCAACTGACATGGTACTTTCTTTAAAAGAAAAAGTACTTTTACATAGAAGTGTGATGAAAGCAGAGAGATGCAGCTCTTTGGTATAAAAATACATATGAAAGTGACAGATCAAAGTCTTTGGGGAGATTTCAAAACTTTAACCTGGGCTTAATTTTTGCAGCTGCTCTCTATACCTTGATTAGAGGCCAGTGCATCTGCACCTCTGGCAGTGTATAAAATAAGCCTTGCTAATAATTAGGATGGTTTTCTAACACAGCTAACGTACTGAAATAGCATGAATGTCCGTATGCTTTCAGAAGCATCCCCCATCCATTACAACTTTCGTGAACATATATAGCTGTTTGGTTTGACCTTCTTGCAGTCAGTTGCTTGCCATTTTCCTCGCTTCTGCACAAATACACAATTTCTTCCTCTTACGGGAAAGTGGTAGGAGCCTCTTCTCCAGTTTATGTAGGTTACAGGCTCTCCTCCATTCCACTCCCAATGTCCAGGATTGACTTGGTCGTTCAAACCTGTGTGAGATAAGACCAAATCAGTGATGTTTATTGTCACTGGAGCCAGATGCCTAAAGAGTCTTGTTGTTCTATAAGTTCCTCTTCATTAAAAAATGCATACAATTGCATGCTGAGAGAAAAAGAAAACATCTGGTAGAACATATGCAAAATACAATTTAGGATTTAATTTGTCCATTTGAATCACAGTTAGTGCCTATAAATAAAGGAAAATACACTTTTCTGCAATAGTGCATATCTAAAATTTTTTCTCCTTTCATCTATTGTGTGTCTATCTACTCATACGTTTCTCTTTTGATATAGCAAGGATTTGAAATAGCAAGGAGTCTGATCAGCATCAGATGCCTTCTGATTTCTTCTGAATATAAAATTCTGCAGATCTTTGTGACCTGAGTTACAATGTTTTAGTTAACAGTTGTAAAATTAGCTTGTGTTAATCAGTACAATATAGAACATATCTTTTCCACTAGCCTCTGAGTTACTAAGATCAATCTGTGGCATAATTTCAGACATGACCTATCTTCTTAGGAGAGACCAAAATAAGAAAATTGGCATAACAATCTTGTAGTCTTTATCTTTGTCAAACACGTTTATTTCTTTCAAGTTAACATAATTATGATACTAATAAATATGAGCAAAAACTAAATGTATTTTTTTAAGTTAATTTAGTATACCTAGTAAGTTCATCTCAGAAAATAGCTAAGAGCAGTAGTATTCAGTAGTACATTCAGAATTGCAGTTCAGAATCAGAGAAAAAGAACCAAACTGAGGAGAGTATTGCAGAAACAAGAAGGGTTAGAAAAAAGCAGTAACACTAGTATGTGAGCTAAGGCAGTCATTCACAGAAAGAAGGTACTAAAAAGATCCATCCAAATTCTTTCCATTTTTCATTAAATGTCAAGCACCTAATAATAAATAGCTAAATCTGAAATGATATGATGAAATTTTCTTTAGCTTATCATCTAGTTAATTTGTAAGATTTCCTACACAAGATGACACCATTAAATTAGGAGTAACATAAATAATTATTTAAGTTTAAGCAAAAAAAAAGCTAAATTAGGGATAAATAAAGTAACAGTCAAAACAAAGATGAGATAAACAAAATTTTAGGAGCTGCACCAGAACCGTTTTTATCAGCTTGTGCCAAAATAGGAAAGGTTTCAAGACAAAAACAGTCCAGCAATAAGAAAACTCATCTTTTTGATTTAGACTTATATAAGTAGCCAGGTAAATTGTTTTTTGGTTTATGCCTTGCACTGAAATAATAAAAGCAGCAAAAATTTAAGGACAATACAGTGTTTGAAAACTGGGCTTGAACTGCTGCAGGAGTTTCTGCTTTTCAACATGTACAAGAACTGCAATCTGCAGAGGGAACTTGCAGCCAGTATACTTGCCTATCCAAAAGGGCATCCTCCCACTGAAGTCCCACAGCCACTGCATGTGTTGCTCATTAGCCACACTTGTTAGACTCCCCAGGTACCTAGGGTCAACGAGAGAGGACAGAGTAATTAGCATTCCACAGAGTGACAGACAGCTCCCATCCAGTTATCAAATGGGTGTTGATTCTAGTATAAAGCATATAAATAATGAGTCACAGGAAAACTACAACTTACTATCATGAAGGGATAATTAATTACATGAAGTTTTAAAATTGTGGATTACTTGGGGTGGAATCAAAGTCCTAGTTTGTTTTTTCTAACAGAAAATTACATCAGCTGGGCAACTGAAGGAAAAGTATACAGGAAATACATGTCTCATAAGCTGTGTTTTAAACTATTGGTGCAATTATTGATGCCTTATTTTCCATAAAATAATAAACTTCCTACACTGAAATTCAAGCCATTGAAAGATACAATTTCACCTATTTGGTAGTAGAGGAGGAGATATCTTTTCAAAATCATGTTTTGACAATACTGAAGCTTTGAATAATACATTTAAGAAGTAATGTGGTTCTGAGAAGTAATCACAGAATCACAAAATCATAGAATGTCCTGCGTAGGAAGACACCCACAAAGATCATCAAAATCTATTGGCCCTGCACAGGGCAGCCCCAGGGATCACAAAATGAGCCTGAGAGCATTGTCCAAACACTTCTTGAATTCTGCCAGGCTGGCGCTGCAACCACTTCCCTGGGGAGGCTGTTCCCTGGGGAGACCCAACCACTCTATGAGTGAAGAACCTTCTCATAATATATAATCTAAACCTCCCCTTAGTTATACACACATCCTCTAAAATCAACATTCAGGCTGTTTCATCATTACCACCCCCCCCCCCCATTTCCTTTCTGTCTCTCTATCCCAACCCTTTCCATTTTTGCATTTTCATCCTTTTAATTTTGGGTTTCATCTGAGATGTTTTAGTTCTCCATCCTCCTGTGAACCTGCACTCAGTAAATTCAGATATCCCATGAGTTCCCCTAGTTGTTCATCACAACAATTTCAGTATCTGAAAAGGCTCTGAAAAGCAGTGCATTCTTCAGAGGATTGTCTGCAGTGACTACACATTTAGTTCAGATTGGAGAGAAGTTGTGGTTTGTATTAAGCAGACTATTTCTGAATTAAATCAGTGCATAAGCTCTGCTCCGTGTTTTTACTTGTAATATGCCAGTTCTGAAGGAGAGTTTGCAAACCATAGCCACTGAGTGGGCTTGCCACTGACAAGTCTTCCAACCAGTACCAAACTTACACGTACCAGCAGGCTACTCTTAGGCCATTTAGAGATCAGGCTAAAACTTTAGGCATTAGGAGACAAATGTCATTCTTCACATTTGCCAGGAACTGTCAGCCATCGGTGGCTCCACTTTCTTATTTATCCATCTTTGTGTCTTATTTGTGTTGATATTGTGTCACCTTTTTACATGTCACATCTGGTGTTGCCATCCCGCTGATCCTGAACCTCTGGTGTTGACATTTCTTTTGTCCCATATTTCTGACTGCTGCTCAGTGTGTAAGTGATGTCAACCCCTTCAGCCTCAGAATAGCCTGGGTGAGAATTGATAGGGCCAGAGCAAACAACACTGCTCATAAAAACATTTTAGGAGAGAAAAAAAACTTTTCTAACATCAGAATAAGTAAATGGTATTGTAAGGATTTTGCTAATTTCATTACTTTTGCCAGATAATCAAGACAAATCACTATTGCTCCAGATGAAGTGATGACTGCCTTCTTTAAGAGCTGGGACTATGAACAGATGCTAGAGTAAAAACCCACCATTAAGCCTGCTGCCTAGTTAGAGATCCATGCCTGAAGCTCCATTCCCATTATTGCCCTGTACGTCTTCTAAGAGTGCTGATCCCATGGATTCCATTTGATGCCACAGAAGATAGGGAAGCAGGAAAAATGTACATGGGGAGAAGTACAGAGTAGTAGTCCACAATATTCTGCACAGTCCCTACTGCACAAAATCTGGACCATTCCTTAATCAAGGCCCACAGGGTGAGGATATGAAATAAATTAATTGTGTTTCTGAGGGGGGATGCTCCTGCTGCAAAATCCTCCTCCGTTATCCCTGCAGGCCAGCCAAAGCAGCAAGGGATAGAGTTGCCCTCTGCTCCACACTGCACGGTGGGTCTGCCAAGGCCAGCAGGACAGCTGGGTGTTAGCCCTCGCCTGTGCAATCACAGCTGCCTTGGGGCAAGTCGGGCCCATCAGGGGCTCTCTGAGTTCCCGTGCCAGCAGAGAACAGCACGTAAAGGATCACACTGACACCTGTGTACACTCCCCTCACCTAGAGGTGTGGCATAACAGACCCAGAACTGTCTGGTAGGGGTCAGGATTGTGCACCCACTGTGGTAGAGGCCTCCAAAACTGCACCCAGTGAAGGTATCAGCAGGGCTTCAGCTGTGCCTCTTGTCACAGTGAGACGTGCCTGTATGTCCCAAGGATGACAGGCTCCCACCTTTCTGGGCCAGTCTGCCAGAAACAGAATCTCTAGTGAGCTAGGAACAAAGCTGTTACACTGACAATCATGTTGGGAAGTCTCATACTCCATCTCCTTCTACAGACAGAGCCCAGGAAAGCAGGTGTAATTAATTCAGGGTGTCCTCCCAGGCTAACTCCTTCAGCAGCAGGATTCCATTTTGCCTCACAGTGGCTGTGGTTGCATCGACCAATTGGACCTGAGAAGAGGTTTGGGCAGCAGTTTCTGTGGTATCACTACTTGGTGAGCAGGAACAAAAGTAGAGCATTTTATCTGGCTTCTCTTAAAGGACACTCAAAAGCCAGGAACTAAGTTATTTACTTTAGGTAGGCATATCTTACTTCTGATTGTCCTTGAAAATGTGAAACCAAAAAGCATCAATGTGTGTCAGTAACTGCTCTATCATTTATGACATACAGGCATAGTCTGAGCAATAATAGTTTCAGACTTCAATCCAAGTACTAGGGAGACACTTCATCACTGTGAAAGCACTGCAATAATTATAATGTAATCTAATCTTTTCTCTATAGGAATACTTTCTAAGTACAGCTTAAGAAATACGTTACTGAAGAGAGAAGAACTGTTCTAATCACTATACCTAGTTAAGGGAGTTATGTATTGTAGGGAAATGAGAACTACCCTGAAAGAACATTATGAACTTTCATAATGCTACTCACTGAACCTCGAGGCATGGAATCAGACACCGGAAATTACAAGATAATGTTATTTATGGAGTTGTGTGCATTTAACACTTCCTAATGTAAATTAGTCAAGATAAGGGGTTATAATGCTTTATTAGGGAAAGAACCCAAGCAAAGCCAAAAACAAACAAACAAACACAACCAAAAGAAGCCACAACAAACCCACATACATCACTTTTTTCTGTGCTAAGCCATTCATTTAAAATTGTTCCCGCTTGCTTTATAATTTTTGTTATTGAGTGAAGAGTATCCTTTATCTTAGAGCAGTTACACAAATTAAGGAAACTTTCTGGGTAGCTATTGAAGTATTATGTGGAAAATACTTAGCACAAAAACTACTGATTTTCCATTAAATTGTCTGATACATTTAAGAGTCTGGTACCATTGTGGTAAATCTAACATCAGCAAAAGCACACTTGACTAAGTATGAAGGTCTCCACGAGACACAACATTTTATTTGAACTGCTGTACTAAATCCGTGTTGAATTGATGATGTTACAGGGAGTGGGGGGTGACTGAACAGCTGTGCTTATCTCAGTCTTTTGTTTGGTCACCTAGAGAGTTACCCTGATGCCTTGAAATAGGTGTCTAGTGCTGTTTACACCACCTTGTGTCATTCAGAACATTCAGATGAGAGTGGCAGATGATGCAGAGCTTGCAGGAGCCCTGCACTTCCAGACTGGCAGTTGAAGTCAGGCAGCATACACAAAGACTTTAAAATTGCTCTAGGTACCTGGATCCTTCTGCTGGAGTCACATACAATAATATGAGTTAAACCAGTCACTTAGAGAACCAGTACCAGGAGAAGAGGGCTGTTGTCCTGCTTTGCACTAGGGAACACTGAGCCATCATGAAGGATCTAATCTATTACTTTAGGTGTGGTTCTGCCTGTGATTCCCAAGGACTGAGGCTACATGCAGCTAATATAGTACCATCAAACAAAATAGCATGTCCTGCCTTACACAGCTAGCAGTAAAAGACCTGAAATCTAATTATATTTGAGCTTTAATTAAATGTTCAATTTCAAAAAAGATTAAGGTATAATATGACTAACAAGGCAAAAGACACAACTCTGGGTTCTATCTATCCAGTTCTTCCATCCCTTCAGTGGCAGCAGTGAAATCATCTCACATATGCGTGAGCTGACCCTTGGGGAGGGAGGACATGTTCCTATTGGATAAACAAAAGCTGTGGCATAAATCATCAAAATTGCTTCTAAATCAGGCTGCTGTGGGATCACTCAGCCATAATATCCCCCAGATGCTTCTCTTCACATTGCCAAGAGCCTCTTCACGCATACAAACATAGAGAAATGAGCTCTTAAACCATCTTTCTCTCCAATGAATTAGAGATAGAAATAGTGCAAGATTTTCGCAGCAATTAACTGAGATTTCCCTGTCCCACCCATTTCCAGTTTAACACTGACATATAAAAACTTGCATCAAGACAAGCACATATTTTTGTCTGATTCTACCCCTGCACCTGGAAACTAAAGAAAAGGGTTGCATATCACCTGTAACAGATGGATGCAATGTATTTCAACAGAAACTCAAACAGGCCTGCATTAGCCCGTGCATATGTAGTTATGTCCAGACAAATACTGCTTCCACAACAAATTGATAACATTACTTTGATGGAATTGAACCATAGACTGTCAGGTTGGAAGGAACTTCAAGGATCGTCTGGTTCCAACTTTTCTTGGCAAAATCCAGAAAAGATGGGCCAGTACTCTCTCTAGCTAAACCTTAAAAGTGTCTGATGCTGTGGAATCCACCCCATCCCTGAGGAGAGTCTTCTAATGGCTGATCTCACAGTGAAAACAAATTTCCCTTGTGTGTAATTGGAATCTTCCCAGGAGTACTTGCTCCCGTAACTGTTCTTCTTAGCCACCCTCTAAATACTAAAATATGGTGATGAGGGCTCCCCTATGCCTTCTTCCTTCACATAGAAAGCCCTTCTTCAGACACTGTTTAGCCTGCCTACTTCTGTATACTTTTTGTAAAGGCTGTTCTCAAGCCCATCATCTCAGGATTGCAAGGTTGTCTCAAAAAGGGTAGGGGGCTAGTTACTTGGAGACTGTTAGTTAATCAACTTTAACAATACTTGGGCTCTTTTTCCTGTTCTGTGTAATAGAAAAACTCCAGCGAGACAGATGAGTAAGAGCTTAAACTTATACCATTTTGTAGTAATCAAATACTATTCTTTTTTTCATGGAAGTTGGCTGATTTACCAAAAGTCAATTCTAATATTTTCATTTAATATCTAGCTTGTTTGATCTATTGAAATTGAGGACTGACCTGCATGGTAGTTTTATTTCCCTGTTGGAAACATTTAAATGTCAATAGAATCAGTATTAATAACTGAAACACCACAATTAGTGGTGATGATTGCTGGAGAAGCTGGGGAAAAGCACAAAATAAAATTTCATAAGTTATGTTCTTGTACCACGTTTTAGCGTGTTTCTGAAGCTGTACTTTTGTAAATTAGATCCAGATGGAGGCAAGGAGTACTCCATTTACTGGGATAAATCTTCCTTAGTCTATGCTAGTATGACATTAATTGAATTAGCACCACCTTAGAATTAATTTCCTTGTGGATTCAGTGATATGCCTTGATTTTCTGTGTAGTTTTTTTAATACTGTCATTTAGTTACTATTGTTTGAATTTATTTACTTTTATTCAGTTTGTTATCTACATTGCACACTATAGCCTTCATCAAGAAGTTACTGCCTACAAAAAATATGGGTCACAGAGATCACACCCTTTTAGAGGATAGGAAACCTCTCCCGGTAGTGTGACATATGGTTCCAAGAGATCAATTCACTGTTGAGGCCTTAAAATATATATATATATATATATATATATATATATGTATATATTCACAATTTATAGCTTTGTTTGCTAACAAATAGCATAATAAAAACAACAAACAATTTCAGGAGCTGAAATTGTAAGTAAAGCAAGTAATAATGTAATATTTGGGGTGAGCTCACAAGAGCACTTAACATTTATATTTTAGGAAAGAATATCTTCCATCAGCTGGGAAGTAGTAGTATCAAGACTTTTCTTTTGCACGTTTCCAAGACAATACAGTCTGGCATAACTGAGTGGAATGAATCAATGCTTGTTATGCGTGCTTGGCCATGATTCACAGTTCAGCATGTCCTTCCACTACTTATGGAAAATATTCTGTTTCTATCATTTCCAACTCTTCCCTGTTTCAATTTTCCTTTGGAGTAATGGAGAGGTCTGTTTAAGCCTCTCCAATTTTTCAGATTGGTTTTCAACCAGGTGCTCACAATTCAGGACAAGGTACAGAACATGCCTATCCTCGGACAAGCTTCATGTTACCATGGCTAGCACTTTTTCCAGTGCTAACCTAATACTCCTAAAGCCAAAATCTCAAAGCAAGTGTCTGGAAAGACTGGCAGGTTTTTTATCTCCTACTTTGAGACAACTATTATTATTATTATTATTATTATTATTATTATTATTATTATTATTATTATTATTGGTTTTGTTTTTGTTGTTGTTGCTATATCCTTAGAAAGTCAGAAATGCACTGTTAAATTGAATGTAAAAGTTTTCAAGTAGTTACAGAATCTTCAAAGAGCAGCATTCAGCTCAGGGAAACAGCAGTGCACAGCAAATGCATGATGGTGTCTTACTGTTCTCTGCAAGCCTGAGCAGCAGTGTCCCAGGTGACCTTGTGATTCACTACCAGGAAGTAGCAGCTGCCCTCATGATAAGTCCATCCAGAGGGACATTTCTTCACAGTTACCTCCTAAAATAAAAGAGAAAGAGGTAAAACAGACTGTTGTCTGTGCACAGATAATCCGTGCGCTAGTGACTACTAATTAAACCAAGCATCAACTTGGGTATCTATAAATAAGCTACAACATTGCTTAAAGGATTTAAATAAATAATGCCTGACAGAGGCATTTATACAATATATACAATATATTATTATATACAATATATACAAAAATATACGGAAGCATATATACCATTTATAATTACTAGATTTAATGGTGACAGTAGGATTCAGTTCCAAAAATCTTCTAAAGATTTTCTATTAGTTTGGGTACCTTTTTCTGTCTCCTATAGTATGTACAGGGAAAGCAGTGCAACAAAATTCAGCATGACATCTTAAGTAGTGGGGAGAATGCATGTTTACAGAATACCTAAGTAAGCTTATTTTACTAAATTCCACCTATTCTCCCACAGACTTCATTCACTGACAGTGAATAATTTCTGAATTATGCCCACATCATCACAAGCACCAAGGCACAAGTGCTCATGTGGTTTGTCCAGGAACACCTGTGGGTGACAGACAGGAAAGGCAACCGCAGCAGTCAAGTCCTCATCATGTTGCTGGGAAACTTTTGTTTCTGCTGAAAGCATACCTGAATCTGGATAACATTTATTCCCTGTTCAAGTAAATAACAGTTGAAAGAGGGTCCTCTGCTTTAGGGTACCACCAATTGTAGACTCCATGCTCTGACATAGATACGTATACATGGCTACATTTTTACCTTGCTTTGGGAATTCCAGAATTTCCATGTTATCCCATCACACTGAAATAACTTCTGTGTGCTTTCTTCATAATGCAAGAGACCCTTTAAATCTGGTGTACAAGCCTTTTCAAAAGAGTAGAAGTCCTGGAAAGAGAAAACATCATTTGAACATTTGAAGGAAAATAATTGCACAAAACAAGTGAAATTAAATAGTTTAATTAGGTCTTATAATAAAATTTTATGCCATGAAAACTCTTCTAGGTGTTAAATCATTTTGGAAAACAGCACAACTTAAAATAGATGGTGAAAATACCCATGGAAAAAAAGGTTTCATACCTTATGTCTTGATCTTGGTTCAGCTGCAAGTTCTGCCTTATCAGCCTGTGGGATTTCTGTTTTCCTGGAGGAGATGACGTTTATCTGTGGTTGTGTCTTCTTGTTGGTTTCAGCTGAGGAGGTGTCATCCTCTCTTTTGAGTGATACAATCCCGTGATACTTCATTTTAAGGTATCACACACACAAGAACAGGAAAGGAAAAGAGAGGGTTAGTACGTACAAGCAGGCCTTAAATAAATTAAATAAAGAAATAATAAAAATTAATTCTTATACAAATTATTGTAAATCAAGGGAAATTACACCAAAGGGAAAAAAAAGATACATATAAAAATAAAGTATTGGACATAACAAATTATTAAGAGTGATAAAGCCTGGAAAGAACAGAATCAGAAAGAAATCATGGAAATGTCTGACCAATACTCATAATACTCTTACTTTGAAAATCACATCTGTTTCATTTCTAAATACAGATGAAGGATGAACCTGAAAAATGTAGAACAGCAGAATGAGATGGGTATATTCACGTATTATAGAAACAAGAAGAGTTTATGTAACATTTAGTACTAGGTTATGCATCATGCAGAGCATGTCTTGGTTTTAGTTCTTTCTCTTTTAGTATAGAAATGTATCATTTCTGAAATGAGCCATTAAAAAGCACAAATTACAAGTTTAATGTTCAGTGTTTATAAAAAAAAATCCAGTAACTTTTAAGGTCACAATAGCAAAAAGTTACTAAATAACCTAGCTAAATCAATATACCTAAAGCAGGAGAATCAGTGGCTAAGGTTTAAATAATTATTCCCTGTTTAAGCTTACAGTATTTTCAGCTGTCTAAAACTTCAGTACCAGATGCACAGCTTCTATACATTTTTCTGGTTCCACTGACTTCTAACTTACCCATAACTTTTAAAAGATTAGAAGTTTCATAATTGCTCAAGTTGCTTCATGCCTGTTTCTTTCCCCAAGTCTTTTATTCCTCTCTTGCATACGTGGATCCTCACAATCAGGTTGATTTTGTTTTGGCTTTTTCCTTACACATTTTTTAAATAAGCCCCAGGTCTGACTCAGAGCAAACTCATATAGTTTATAGTTATTGTGTGGTCAGATAGAATTGCTAAAAAAATGACAATTAAATTAATATATCACATCACCGTAAATTCACAAAACAGTTCATCAATGAACTACAGAAGCGTCTTACTATTCTTCCATTTTCAGTTACTCTCAGCCTAGTCCTGGACCGATTTGCCAAGCTGTGCTCCTGCTGCAGGCCCCCTCCGTGCTCTCTCATCCTTTTGGAAGGAGGCAGTAGGATCCCTTCCAAGGAAACATTGCCAGGCTTGGAAGGTGATGAGGAACCCAAGGAAACTGCAAACAGCGTGCTTCTCCCCCAGAAGTCATGCTTGCTTTGGCCAGAACGGGAATAGCTGCATTGACCTGAAAGCACAAAAAATGGCAGATGGTCAGTTCTAACTGCATGAGCAGATAACTGGTCATGTTGACAAGGGCATATAAACAGCTTGAGCTTAAAAGTTGAATGATTTTTTCACTTGAAGTAGTTGATTTGGTTTTTGTTCAGTCACCCTCATTTCTGGGGTTATCTATGATTATAACTGCAATTACTACCTATATAAGTAAGATTTTATATGTGATTCATCTGTCTACCCACAGGTCAGAATCTCAATGAAGCATCTGCTAAAAATATCTGTTTTCATGCTTATACTGGGCTTTGAAGTGCTGGCGTTTTTGACCATGAATATACAGGTGTCTTTAACCAGCATTGATTATACTTTTATCATGCCCAGAGAACTGCTTCTTGGAAATCCAGGACACTGTTGTTTCAATGAACTCATTGTGTCAATTAAGTACTGATTTACACCAGGAATGTTTAGGAGAAAACATTTCTGAAATTTTAAAGGGGCATTTTGTAACATGAAGCCCAATTCATTGCAGCATGGATATTTAAATATTGTTTCACTAAACACCAGGGAAAAAAAATTCTTCAGCAGTCAGAGGATGCAGCTGCTTTTCTAGTTATTTCTATTTTTCTACAGCTTTCCTATGCCTCTGTTCCTACAGTTGCCTCCTTTTTGGTCTGATTTTAGGCACACCACATTTGATTACTGAAAAACACAATGATAATGCAGTCTTCAAAGACTGAACTGTTTGCTGTGAAGTTGTGAACTGTGGTTTTGAAGCATTGGAAAATATATTGCTAAGAGATGGGTTAATTTGTTCCGTTTCTGTCTTTAGAAGAAAATAAATCTCTTTTAGAGGATGTGTAACAACTAAATAATAACTGGAAAAATATTCTAATGGATCTAGAATAAATTTTTCCTACTTTAATAAATGAAAACTGAACTCATGTTGTTATGAGAAGTGGTTTCTTTCCTGGCACTTTTCTCATTTTGTACTTGTAGCTTTCTCCATGCTGTGTTTCCTAAGAGGATGTATATGATTGTGTGAGAGAATAAAGGGCCTGCAACTGTCAAGCCTATTTTCTCTAACAAGAAATTAGGCGGTTTGATCTAATGGTGAGTGTTAGGAACAACTTGTGGTTGAAAATAGGTAGCTACTCAGCCAAGATTGTCCCACCTTCTTAGTAATGAAGATCAAAAGAGAATACCTCCTTTTGAGTCCAAAATTTTCACTACAGCTTTTGTCCGTGTGCCAAGAACAGCATTCACAGGGGAGTTCAGAACTACTTCAAAGACTTCATCATCTTCCTCTAATCCGTCATAGGTAATTGCTATATTCCACATCTTGGTTGACACTCCTAACAGAAATAAACATTTTAATTACTCTTTAAGTGCTGTTTCAATCAATCAGGGTGTCAAAGAAATAGATTAATTAACATGTCTGCAGCTAGAATGGAGTAGATTGTGTATGCTATTGTGCTCTTACTGGCTGACTGGACTCCTGCTGTTCTTCGAAATAACATTAAGTTTGCATTTGTTCCTGGGCAATGGTGATTCAGTTGAAGTGCATACACTGTAACAAAAAGTTGCTGTAGATGTGCAAAATTGCACAGCAATACATAGATTTAGGACTTCCACTCTGGTTTTCAAGAGAAAATGTATCATAGGGTTTTTATCTGAAAACCCTTAACTTTAAAGATGGAACAGTTATTTAAATTACCTGCAAATAGATCAAAAACCATGTTAGATTTGTTTTAGGCAAATCTTACCATTGATTTTCCTGTTTCCTTGTCTTTACTGGGTAACTTCAGGCTTGTATGTGAATGAAAAAGGGCCTTGGACATCTTGAATAACCTAAGTTGTTATCACTTTTATCTAAATTTGACCTGTGTCCTGGACTTTACCTATAATGACTGAAGTCTTTAAAGCATCCCACAGCTCCGCTCAGGGTGAGTCCTATCCAGCCTAGTTGTTGGGAGATTAGGAGACATCATTTCAGCACTTTTGATATTTTAACCAATATAAAAGACTGTAAGCAATCTCATGCTAAGTAATAAGGATATCAATTCACTGAAGAAGCCCACAGTACCTCCAAAAAATGAGCCCAAGTCTCAAATACTATTCAGCTTCTCTCGCTACAGATATGTAATAGATTGAACTCTCCAAAACAAGAGGTTACTCTTCCAAAATCAGTGAATTAATTTTAGAGTTATTCAGTGCACTATTTCATACCTGGATCAAACTGAACAAGCTTGGAGGGAGTCACGGTGAAGTCCTTTCCCAGCCTAGCAGATATTTCATTGACCTGAGAAGAAATCAAACACTGAATGCCATGCTGTGACCCATTTCACCAAACCACTGCATTCTGCTGAATGCTGAAGGTACTTTGTACATCTCAAATAGACAGGCCAACCCATACATATACTCAGGCTCAGAAAAAGAAAAAGACCTGAAGAATAAGCCCTTCTTATGTGCAACTGTCATTCTGTCCTTGCTCATTAAAAAATGCATAATAAAAAAAACTTCCCTGTCTTATAAATTTGCTCATTCCCCTCTCAGATTGCTATTTGATAACACCGGGTAACACTGCTGCTCACCATGCCTGGGGACCCTGCCATACCTGGCTCCTGGTCAAGCACATCCTGTCATCCCAGAAGAGCAGCAACAACCTGGCCATGTTTTCCTATTTGGCCCTTTGTGATATCTTGAAAGAAACTTATTCGCACTGAGGTCACTTCTGTCACTCCCAAAGACTCATTAGGATAGATGTGAACCCTATACATGTAAATATAGGGATTCCAACAACTCCCAGCAATTATGAATTTTCATAGGCGACACCAGAGGACACCAGTTTCCACACTGTGTATATGTTCCAGCTCTTGATGCTGGAATCAATTTCACTGGTCTGTTTCTGCAAGTGACTGCTAGAGTAGAATCACCTGAGTTTGTGAAGGGTAGGACAGGATGGCCCCTGGTGGCCATCATTAGCAAAATTCCCACTAACTTCAGTGGAAGAAAAATCAAAATTATATTTTTAATTAGGGCTATAATCCTCAGAAACTGTGAGGGGGGAAATGGTATTTCTCTAGCAAGGGGAGCTGATAAAATATTGGAATTTCCTTTTTATGAGGAAAGATAAAATTTGTGAAAGCAAGTTGCACAAAACCTGTTTTACAAAATTATAGCCTGCAGCTTTCAGTCTAGTCTTCTTGACATAAGACAGAGGCAGTCACTGAAGATATAGGGGATTTTCCTAGGCTGTGGGGAGTAGGAGGAGAAATTAAGAAGGCTGCCATGGCTGTGCAGTTGAAGTCCCCATACATCCTGGGCTTCTCCAGCCTGAGCAGGCAAAACAAAAGCCCCAAGGCCAGAGATTGCCCAAAGCCTGGATTTTAAAGTGGCAGATCCTGGAAACCAAGCTTCTGATCACAGTGCCAGAATAAAGTGTCTGCTCTGTTTTTTCATCAAAACTGAAGTGCTGCTCCAAAACATTCCAGGTTTGGTTAATCAGCATTTCTACTTAAAACTCAAGAAATTTTGTCAGAAATGTTTCAGCCACCTGTAGTAGAAAGGAAAATGTCCCAATAAGTATCCAAGTGGATTGAATCATAAGGCCTCTTTGATGATTACTGAATTATCTGAAGAATAAAATAACAAGCTGCACTTCTTATTATTAAATTAGGTTGTTGGCTCTTGGCTTTACCTTCACAGTTATAAAGGCAGACTCTCCTGAGTGTCCTGCCCTGGTGATTTTCAGAGACACCACTCCCATGTTTTCACACACCTCATATTCAGTCTGTAGCATTTCAATTCGAGACCACCGTAGCTCCAGCCTGTGGGAGAAGAAATGTGAGTGTAGAGCAAAGCCACCTGGCCAGCCACCCCCAGCTGCTCAGAAACTGTGAGAGGAGCCTTCTCTCCCCACTGCTGCTTTAGCCAATACACATACTGAGTCTTTGTCTCCAAATCAACATTTTTGTGTGATTTAACTGATTAGGAAGAGGCTGCAATAAATCTTCCAGACCAGCCCTGGTCTACTCCAAACCACATTTGAGCCTTATTTCACAGCCAGAGGGATTCTGCAGTAACTTTGAGAAGAGCAGTTTGTCCATAACAGCAATAGGCCAAGTTATCACTGTTCATCCTTTAGCCTTGAAGTTTTATAATACTTTCACGCCCCGGTCTTTTCTCAGCAATATCCTTCTTTCTACCCATCTGCCTTCATCTATCCTCTAACTCTCCTCCTGTAGAATACAGAGTATAATCTAGGACTTTTCTGCTTCTGTGCAAGGGCCTTCTCTCCTCCCTTTACTTTAGTACTCCGCAAACTTCACTCTTCAACCTTTCCCCTCTCTGATTTCAGGTGTCTTATGCACTGAATTTTAGAGTTGTTTATGGAGGATGGGGGCAGTGTCTGAAGACTGCTCAGAAGATTTTGTGCTGCACAAGACAGTCAATAATGATCTTTCTTTTTTTGAAGCTGTGATAAAATTATTGGGAGTCAGAGAGGGATGAATGAGAGTGCAAAGAAGGAAATTAAGGTGAGCTATTTACAATTTGAACTTTATTAAAACAAACTTCTAGACCTTTCACAGCTGGATAGGTCTAACACCAGTGGAAGTTTCCTCCTGTCCTTCTCAATCCTCTGATGCTACTTTTGTGGGAAACCCATTTAGAACCTGATTTGCTTTATTTTTACTGAAGAAGATGGATGTGCCAGATGTAGCCAGCAGCTTTCAAAGAAAGCTGGGACATGAAAAACAAATTGTGTATTTTGAACCAGTGATCATTAGGTGATAAATACTTTAAATTGAAAAAAATATCTCACAAGCTTCTAAATCCAATATTAAAATACTATTTTTTCACTAAAATTCCTCTTTGGGTTGCTAGCAGATAACTTCCTTATAATGCCTATTTTCTGCAAAAAAGAGCTTTTTCTTTGCTCTTTTCCTAAAGCTGTGCTGTTTATTGCCATTCATTTACAAGGAGTTGCATGAGAAGTGGCATCACATAATGGTGGTTTTAATATTGGTCCATCTGCAAGCCAGCACAGAGCAGCTGGGCTCTCCATGCTCAGATGTGTTTGTGTATGGGGACATCTTTTGGCACAGCATATAACTGCCTAAACGCTGCCTCCAGCTCAGCTCAGTCCCTGTCCTCTCTTCAGCATGAAGGGAAGTGCTCTGCCCCCAGGTACGGCTCTCTGCTGCTCTTTCTTCATCATGAGTCCTGGTTTGTGAGTAGTCAGTTTAGCCCAGAAAAAACTTATTGGTTTGTTTTGGTTTTTTTTCCTCAGTTTCTTCTGAATAAGTTGGTTGAACATTTAGCCCTATTTTTAGAAATAAAGAGAAACATTCCCTCTGCTAAAGAGCTACTCACACTTCCAGCTTTTATCATCAAAGCACAGTTCGGATGATATTATAATTTCTCTACATAGGGCTTGTTATATATCACAAGGAGATATTGTATAGTATGCCTAATTCATGCAGTGGATGACAAAGAAGAAGCTATGTGCTCTCTATTATGTTCTTTCAGTTCTCTTTTGCAGAAATATGGTGCTCACAGCTTTGTCATTTGAGAGCATCCCATCTATTTGTAACCTCAAGCTTGTGAAAAATGCATTACCATCAGCTAAGGGCAAGAGTGACCTGCAGCTGTAGGACCATGTTCATGTAGCAGTAGTCCCATCCTTCAGCATGCAGCATCTCAGATCTCCAAATGCCCAACTTTCAGTAAATGCTTTGCATTTCCCAGTGAGGCCCTGAAGGACCTTGAGAACTGTGACACAGTCTAAACTGGAACTCACCCTTTGTATTTCACCTTCTTGAGGGGAAGAAACCTTCTCTACTCTAATAAAAGCAATAGTAGGTTGCAGCTATGTCCATGCCTGCATGGCTTCAAGCCCAGCAGCTGTTCATATGCCCCCGGGGCTGGTGAGCTCAGTGCACCACAGCCCATATCACCAAGGAGTGGAGCTACCTTTGGGGTGCTGCAGAGTTTCCACTGGCATCTGACACTTGGAACTCCAAGTTGTCTGAATTCACTTCTTGTGATTGGTTGATGACATAAAGTATGATTTTGCTGTTTAAATCCTTTTGGCTAAATCCTTCCTGAATGAATCCACCTAGGAGAGATAAGTAACATGCAGGTGAACCAAAAGCCTGTTAATAAGAGCCATGTAGTTCATATAGAGCCTTTTCAATTTTTCTTTTTGTTTAGAATATGAACTTAGAGAAATGCAGGGTTATAGCTAAACAGGAATACCTGTTCACTATAAGCCCCTGCCAATTTCTTCATGTGTAACCTGCTTATCAAAAGGCCAAGAACAATATTAATATTTTTTCTTGATAAATAAAAAAGTTTCTCAACAGCAGCTATTAAAAATTACCTCAAACTCTTTGAGGATTCATAACAAACTTTCCTTTTGTTCAAAGTTCAAAGTTGTTGTTTTGTTGAGTTCAAAGACTCACGTTTCATTGTAAAAGTTTTGTTACTATAGTCAAATTTTGCCCAAAGTTTGCTAAGAAATTCTGCTTCTCCCTATCCAGCAAATATTAACAGGGTAGGGTTTGAAATCTGGTCTGGTATGGTCCCTAATAGAGATTATAAAAGAAATTACCTGTTGTTATATTTTCCAGGTGGCCATAATGAGGACCTCGCAAAATCTTAAAAATTATTTTGTCATCTTCTGTATTGGGGTCAGATGCCCTCAGGGACCTGGCAGTAATATAGATCCCATAATTGCCATTCTTCAGGAGTTCCACATCAGAAAAGCAATGGAGATGAATAATTTTTGGTGCCACTTTGTCCAAAGGGTCCACCTAAATCAAAGTTAGACATTCATTTTACAACATCAGGATATTCCCTGCCCTGCTTTTGCTAGAAGAGCGGTAGCCAGATCAGGGTGGCAATAGCCACTTTGGCTCACAGTCTGCTGCAGATCCCTGAGTTCCAGTTAACTCGTACTTCATGTGAGAAGTTTCCAGGCCCAGATTGTCCATCACTTGCCACATGCAGCAGAATATTTTACACACTGTACAAATTCTACGTACCTCTGCCTTGATGTCCCACATTCCCCATAGTCCTCAGTTTTTACGTAATTTTCTTCACAGCAGAAGATAACTGCAGCAGAAGTTTGTTACCTCTGTTTTATAATGACAATGCCACCTTTCACAAATTCTGATGAGTCATCTAGCATTCCACAGTGGTGGTTGCTGTTCCCATATTTCACCCTCTGCTGATACAGTACTCCCCACTCATCATATAACTTGAAACTTTGTCATCAGGAAATACTAACAGCCTCTTCATTAGGAGCAGTGTTTTGAAACACAGAATTTTGACATGCAATGTAACCAGGCATACTTTGTGTACCGAAACACACCACATAGATACATACAAGAAATCACACCAACACATCATATGATGAAGTATGAAAGACTTGAAAACGGGAAATGGGAAGTGAACAGAAAGATTCTAGCAAGGAAAGAAGAATCAGAGCAGGCTTCTTACAGAGGCTGTCAGAGAGAAGACAGGATGTCTAGGTGGGGAAGCAAAGCAGCTGTAATTCAAGATTCCTGTGACATGAAGATCAGCAGTCATACTCACACCCCCATATCTGCAAATCACAGGGTCAGGCACCAAGTGGGAAAGCAGAGGAGGAGAACGTTCTATCCTTCCCATAGTTGAGATTCCTATGTAAAATTTTTAGCATGCAAGTATTAAGTATATAAGTATTTACTTGCTTAACTTTACACATTTTGGCAAGCAGTTAATTCCCCAGGTTAATTATTCATGGAACACAGAAAGCAAATATTTTAGTTGCATAGTTAAGTCAGAGACTGCAGCAAGTACCAGCTGTCATCAAAATTGCTACATTTTTGACCTTATCGTGCTATTTCTCTCTCTTAAGTAGGCCTGTGGTCACACTTGCCTGAATGGTGAATGCCACTGGCTCGCTCTGCACCCTCCCATTCACGATGAAGCCTTGGTTAGTCCTATCTGTGGCAACAAACGTAAATCTGTCAATCTGGGAATTCCCACCTCGGTGCTTGTATGCAACATCCCTGTTGTCCACATCTTGCTGTGTGAAATTGTGCTGCAGTAGCACAGCCCCATGATAGCAGAGGTGACCATACTGGGGGAGCTGAGCCAAGAGGAAGGTAAGGTTTTCTTTCGCAGTATCTGGGTCTGAAAGCTGCAGTACATCAGGAGTAAGAAGTACCATAGCTCCTTCTGCTATTCTTAACCCCATGTTCCTAGACAGAGTGGGCAAAGCCTGGTCAGCTGCCTCCAAGATGATCTTCAATGTCCCATGCTTAGTCCTCAGTCCATTGCTGATGATGAATCTGGCAAAGAGAGGCAAGGCAGCCTTCAGCATCTGTTCTTGATTCACCATGTACTGAAATGAAATGACAATGCAGACCTTTACTACAGGACTTGCCTGTGCTGATACTGCAAAACTAGAGAGCTGGGTGGAGCACAAACCACTGAATGGAGTGGATGTGAAACTTAAAAACAGGAAAGCACACAGACAGGTATATGACAGGAGTTACAATGCACTGGCAGAGATTGAGCAGATGTCAGAGGAGAGGCCTTGAAGATGAACAGTCATAACAGAGCTGATCTAGTCTTCTAGCTGGGACACAGGTGGAGCAGATTTAAAAGGAAAGCCTGCCTGGGGGGCTTACTGTAGCTTCTGGCATACATATTTTATACATCCTTAAAATTTATCTTCACTTGGTTACCCGGCAGTAGCATCTACAGCTTACAGAAAGAGGAATGTGAAGTGCGTGGCCCACCTGGTTTGGTTTGAATTGGGTTCCTGTCTGTTCTCTGTTACAAATTTTTTCTACCCAATGCCCCCAAAACTATCTGAAAAACCAAACTAGAGAAAGATTCAGCCTTATCTCACTTCATGGATTTGTTTAGGCATTAACTGTATCTTTAAATTTTCATTATATTCAGAGAAGCTAATTTATGTTTCTTTACAGAAGTCAACTAAAGTTTCACTGAAATACTAAGATATTGGGCAGAACTGTACAAATTGTATAGAGTAATATTAAAAACATTAATATCCATAGCATAAACTTATCAAATGATCATATCTGCACAGTTCTTCTTCCATGCTGGGAATTTCTATCAATAGCCACATAGTTTCTTGTAGCTCTCTCTCAAGTCGTGATGTTTCTTTAGATCCACTAAAGATTTGATTATTCACTACAGATAGTTTTCCTTCCAAAATTAAGAGAAAGGTGCCCGAGGCTGTAGAGAAAATCTGTTGGAAGCTCTGCCATTGCTGACTTGGATAGAGTTAATTTTCCTTATAGTCACTCGTATGGGGCTGCAGTTTTGATTTGTGCTGTAAATAATGTTGATAAGACAAGGGTGCTTTGGTTTTGCTACTGCTGAGCAGTGCTTACACGGCATCAAGGCTTTTTCTGCCTCTCACACTGCACTGGCAGTAATTGGGCTGGGAGTACATAAGGAGTTGTGAGGGAGCATAGCCAGGACAGCTGACCCCAGCTGACCCAAAGGATATCCCAGACCATCTGGTGTCATGCTCAGTGTATAGAGCTGGGAGAAAAAGAAGGAGGGAGGGGGAGATCTTTGGAGTGGTGGTATTTGTCTTCCCAAGTCACTGCTGTGCAATTGAACTCTGCTTTCCTGGGGATGGCTGAACACCTGCCTGCCCACAGGATGCAGTGAATGAATTCTTTGTTTTGTTTTGCTTATGTGCACAGCTTTCACTTTACCTACTAAACTGTCTCTATCTCAGCCCATGAGTTTTCTCACTTTTACCTTTCCAGTTCTCTCCCCAGTCCTGCCAGGTGGGGAGGGAGTGAACAGCTGCCTGGTGCTTAGTAGTCGGCTGCAGTTAAAACATGACAGAAGCCTACCAGCTGGGGATGGGCTTTTGCCATACAAGTGACAGCATGGTCTGCAGAAATTTATTTTTTAATTTAATTTTGGAGAAAAATATGGAGAAAACCAATCTTTTAGCCTTTACAATTCGTCTTATATTTCATTGGCAAGATCATTATTTATGTATTTTCTTTTGAAAAGCATTATATGGAACATTTTCATGCCTGTAACAAAAATTTTTGAGGGCATATGAAAGTAAAAATCGCTCTGAAAATGTCTCACAATCCTTCATGTCCCATTAACTTGTAGCATGTATGAGTTACCTGTGTTTCCATAAAAATTTCATTTACTATGCTGCAGAATATGTGCAAAAACATTTTGTAAGGTGGTTTTCACATAGGCTGGTTCTGTCTGAGTCAGAGCAGAGTCTGCTGTGCAAAGAAATTTGTCTCTACCGGAGTAGGACAGTTGTTTCAGACAGCATGAGGGCCAGCCTAGCTGGCTGGTTTCCACCTAACACTCTTCTACCGTACTTAAATGAAATGGGGACTGGCTCACATTTAGTGGATTATCTTTTTCCCCTTGGACTTCAGATCTTGAAGAAGAATTTTTAAAATCACTGGGTCAACACCTAGTGTATTGCTGCGTGACTTGAATGTGAGTGACTTTCAGTAGGTCAGGGAGCAGCTTACTGTGTTACACAGAGTGTCCATCTAAAACTCCTCACTGCCTTCACCAACATTGAATGATTAGAGTCTGATCACTTGTAAACTGGCACTATGCCATGAAACAGATGGGAATGAGCACAGGCAGACCAGGGACTATGTAGCAGTTAGAAATATGTTTACTGAGAATGGTATTCCCAGCTGGGAACCTAGAGACATCTGTCTACACTGACCTAATGCTATTGTGCCAATGGTAACAGGGTTGTGCTATTTGTAAGCTATCTGAAATCAAATACAGATCTAAAATAATGATGATAAACACTGTGTTAGGAGAAAAAAGGGTAAAGCACAGTCAGTGAAGACCTTAACCTTTTCTCAAAACACCTGAAGGATTGCAGCAGAAGTGAATTTTCTCTCATTCTTTTGGTTGTTATAAAATCATTTGGATGATGGCTCAAACAATATTTAGTGAAAGAATTAGATAATTCAGTTCATGAAACTGAAGATTCATCCAGCCTTCTCCAGACTGCCAGATAGGAACAAAGCTCCTGTATGGATACATCAGACTGAAATTCACCATGAATTTCATTCACTGCTCAGTTTCACAGGTGATGAAACTGCCTATGTCCAAGACATTCTTCTGCACTTTAGGAGATTTTGGTTGTTTGTTTATTTATGGTTTATGTCTGCATTGCAATTTCCTCAGGAGTGGAGAGCAGCCAGTATTCTCTCTCTGATTAAATTAGAGTACAATTCCTAGGCAAAGTTTGGAGGACATGTTGCATGGTTTGATTTCACAACTACCAACATTTCATGCTTTCTGCAGTTTGATGGCAATGGAGTTGGCTATAGGACCTACCATCTGTCATGGCATTTAAAAGATAAAAATGGAATCATAAATAGTGCCAACTCATTACAAAATCAAGCCAGCATGTCAAAATGGAGGACATTAGCATGTTCTTTTAGCATCCTGCTGCCAGCATCTGATGTCAGGTTGCTAATCACTTGAAGTCATCTGTCCAAACAAGCACTGCCAAATCTTTCTTCCAGGCCAACAGCATCAAACAATACAGGTAAATTTATGTCTGAAGGAAGTATTTTAGTGGGAAGTAAAAATCTGATCAGTTAATTCCTCCTCCTCCCACAATTACCAGTATAATTAATTCCTTGTTGATATAATAATACTATTCTGCCAGACTATTTATATGTCTACACAAAACCATTTCCAAACGATAATATCAAGGAACATAATTATTGGGATTAAAATAGTTACCAAATATCAATATTTAGTAAAGCATCATAATCTTACTTTTATAAGGCTGACTTTCTAGTTTGGTTCTTAGCCATTGGCCTAAACAGAAAACATTGGGTTTATCTACATTTGCAATTTGCCTAGAATTGTCTAATTTGCTTTTGTTAATGTGATATGGAAGTCATAGTGACATAAGCCGCTACACTGTACTGCCCAAACTAGGGCTGGCATGACTGCAACCTAACTTGTACAGTCTAATTCTAGTTTTGGTGAAAGTGTTTCACAATTAAGCAACATAAAACCAAGGAATATTTGTTCACTTTTTCTGTAGTGAGTACAAGTGAATTTCCACCACACTGAATGCAGTGGAAGGGATAGTTAAAAATGTTTCATCTGAGAAAGTTTCACAATTACTTTCAGGTTAACTCTGGACAATGCTACCTCACCCAGCATCATAGGGAGATTTGTTTGATATCTCCATGCCACACTTGCTTGACTTGCCTCCAAAAAAGTTCTCAAACTGGATGATGGAACATGTTCTTGAACTTCAAAATATCTCATGGAAAAAGCCATTCAGGTCAGGTATATATTCTAGCAGAGTGGTAAAAAGGTGTCTTTTCTGAACTGCAGCTCTTAGGAGCTCTTATTTTTTGTTAGTAACAAATGAAAAATAATAACCTCTTAATTTTTCATTTTACAATTAGTCCATCTTCTGTCAAAAGCTATTTTCAGAGAAAATTACCCATATTAGCAAAAAGTAACCATTCTTCCTTCAGAAACATTTTCTTTATTTTTGAGCTTTTTCTTTTCCCTGATGTTGATCTTTTTTACAAAACTGTCCACAAGACTTTGACCAGTGTATCTGCTCTCAATCTGATGATAATTCATTGCATCATTCTACTTTATAACCAAGGGAGGTTCATTTAAGAACAAAATGAATGCACCTAGTATAAATTGTTCTAAGTCGAATATTTCAGAAACAGGTGAAAATAATTATTATTATTAATATTAGGCTGCTGAACTATCTATTGATTTACCCCAAAATTTCAAGTGTCTACATGAATTTCTGAGCTATGGTACTGTCAAAATAGATTAAGAGGACTGGTTTCATTATATTTCAGGATACTTAGGGATTCAAAAAACCCAAAATCAAATTAATATGATAAATTATAGCAGATAAGAAAGCTGTTATTAAATACCTGAATGGACCAGCTTTACCACATCCAGTATGTTGTAAAGTATGTTCTCAGTCCTTCTCTCTCACTTAAATCTTAACAGCTGTATATGCCTGGGTGCTATAACAATGTTGAAGCTAGTACCATTGAGTAATGTGTCTCTGGTTATGTTTTCAGCCTCAATGAGAAAATGCATTCATCACTAGAGCATTCCTAACTTTATTAATTGCAGAAGAAATAGATGTGCTATATAAACACTGAGGATTCACACAGAGCCTCCAGCTCTTTTTAATAATTTCTTTTGGGGTTTGGGTGTTTTGTGTTGTGTAGTGCAGGTTTTTTAAATACCCCAAAAATTCAAGGGGAAGAGCCGGGGGTGAGGTACTACGCCTTACCTGAATGCATCTTCACGAACAACTGCCTTGGTTTTGTGAACGTAGCAGACAATCTGTCGTGCTACATCCATTTGACTAAAGCTCGCAATGGGGATGCCAGGATAGCTGACATACTCTATTTGTCCATACTGGGGTGGGGAGGTAATCACATAAAGGAGCTCCTCTGGCTTGTCAGTACCATCCAGTGCAAGGAGGACATCAGTTGTAATGTAGCTGCGATCTCCTTTTGGCACTCTAAGAAGTTTTGTAAAAATAGCAATGTCTCCTGCAGAATAGACAAAACAACACTAAAATAGTCATATTAAACTGGATGATCTTTTCTGCATTGTTTAGTCACAGGAAAGCCATCACTTGTAGAAAAACTATAAGACTTTAAGTTTATAGAGAAATTCAGCATGGATATCTTTATTGTGACCTTCTGTTCAAAGCAGGGTCAGCCATGAGATCAGCCATTGCCTGGGGCTTTATCCTGTTGGAACCTGAAAACTATTATCCTGTTGGAGCCACGGATGAAGAGACCATGGCCTCTTTTTACACATCTTCCAATCTTAGCAGTTCAGGTAAAGCTCTGCGTTTCTAATAGAGGTGTAATAAAAAAAGTGACTGTAAGACTGCAGAATAACGTGGGAGACAGAGCTGTTTCTGAACAGTCTTTTGCCCACCTTTTTATATTCTAGCCATTTTTCTGTGCTGATTTACTCAGACATAAAGCTAGTTCCAGAAAGATATTTTCAGCTCTATTTGCAAAGCAGCTGGGAGTCCTGGGAGGCAAGGTGCAACACACTGCATTCAGCAGAGCCTTTTGAAATCCCAGGACCTGGCCAACAGGGAAGTCCAAGCAGTTAAACTTACAGGATCTGCAGGGACACTTACCAGGGCCTATATAGTGCTAAGGAAAGGATCAAGATGTACTCAAATACCTTGGTTTCAGAAACAGGCACTGTAAAACATCAGTGGATCT
Source organism: Acridotheres tristis (assembly GCA_037013685.1). Classification (NCBI taxonomy): domain Eukaryota; kingdom Metazoa; phylum Chordata; class Aves; order Passeriformes; family Sturnidae; genus Acridotheres; species Acridotheres tristis. The sequence continues at coordinate 48,390,858 of CM072919.1, read as the reverse complement.
TTACCCTTTTCCAAGTCCTTGATATTTATGTAGAAGTCCACAGCTGGGGATCTGTTGTACCCATCCCAGAGGTAAAATGTGAAGCTGTCTTTTTTCTTGGACCCCACAGTTCCTGTGTGGACATATCTCACAAGGTTCATGTCCAGCTCTTCCTGAGTGCACTTCATTCCAGTTTGGAGAGTCACCCACCCTTGTCCTACCTAGAAAGCATAAACATTCTTCATTAACTGATAATCACCCACACACCCTTCCCAGTTAATTGTGTTTCTTTGTAGTTATATACCCTGTTAGTGGCAGCTACCTGGCTTTCCTTCTAAAGGTTCTTTCCCAATAGTATGTTTTGAAGGGCAACAAATAAGTGGAGGTTTTTTTCCAGCAGGTATAAGGCTGAAGAAGATGCAATTATCATTAATAAAATAGAATAATAAATTTCTGCACACTTCTCAATCAGATACCAAAATCAAAATTAAATAGTTCCTGACCCAGCTTATGTTTTCTATTTCTTAATTTCACAAATCTGCTCTTGGTGCTATCTGAAATCATAGCTAAAATGGTATCAGAAATAACTTCAGGGAAGCACAGACTGAAAAAAAAAATTAATTACACCAATTTCTTGCTTTTCTGAAGACAGCCTAGTACTCTAAATTGGACTGATCAATGAAGTTGACATTTAGTGGGTAACAGCATGACTAGATTTAGAGCAAAGGTTATCAAGGACAGAAAGCTAAGATATGTATATGTACCTTATATGTTCAAACTGACAGACTCCAATCAGCAGCTATCTCTTTCCTCAGACTTAATTCACAAGTCTCATGTGATCACAGATTGATGCTGAGATCCAGCATCAAAATGCTTTCCAAGTTCACAAGTTTTAGAAACAGAATTTTATTTCTATCTCATATGCATGCTATTTTTAAAAGGCATTTTTTCTATCTTTGTTTCTTTTTCTTATTTTAGATTGACAGAATATTATCTTCCTTCTTAAATTTTATTTTTTGCCATTCCTCTTGATATATCCTTTCCATCAACTTCCTTTTCCCTTCCTTCCCCTCAAGCTTTTCTGCTAGTTGATGAGGTATTACTTACTCTTTCACATGCAACTCCTTCCATGCTTTCTGAACCTTGAAGTAACTGAAGTAAAGGCTTTTTTTTTTTTTTAACCAAGGACCCCATTCCTCCCTAGCTTGATTTTCCCCTTTTGTGGGATGATTATCCCAGCATCTCTCTCAATTTTCACCTCAGATGATCTGCCACGTTTTTCACCTTCCACATTCTCCTGTTCGAGATCTGGGCTTTAATGCCAAAGCCTCTGGGACATCATTGTTTGACTCAAGCACTCCTTCAACAATCAAACTGGCCCAGCTGTCTACTTCAAAATATGACAGGCATTTGGGAGAAAAGGAAAATGAACTTTATTTTGCCCTAAAAAGAGAGAGTTCTTTGCATGCCTGCTTTTTATTGAAGTACAAAGACTAACCTTGAGCTGAAGCTGACCATTTTCTGGAAGTCTTTCAAATAAGTAGTGAATTCTCTCCCTGGAGGTATCTTTATCTTCTGCTGACAGAACAGCGCTAGAAATTATTTGAGTTTCACCTATGTTCACCTCTATATCATTCTTCCTGAAAAAATTAGAAGTCATATATTGATGCAATAAAATGAACCTTTTCAACATGTAATTTCTCTGCCAGAAATATGGATTAACAAAATGCTGACAGAAATGACAATTGCAGAGAGAACAGAAGAAGAGTGCCTATTTCAGTTCAAAAGAGGAAAAGAAGTGAACAGTGCAGACAAGTTTCTCCTTGCAATGGTGAGAAAGAACAAAGATACCTAAAACAAATTGATTTAACACATCTCTCTTATTCCCCTGGACCCTATTCCGCTTACCTTCAGACAATTTATAGGAAGACAATGTTAACATATAGACTGCATTATTACTGCTAATATAGAGCACAGCAGTACTGGCTCTAATGAACTGATTGTTATTACTGTCTTTCAAACAACTAGTCTTCAAGGCTCACCTTTATCTGTAAGAGACACACCATATCTAACTGGCTTCTTCTCTATCCTCCTTCTAGCATCTACATCTCATTTTGGGAAGAAGCGCTCAAGAGGAATGTGTGAAGGCTTTACATTCCCCAAGGGCACTCTCTTCTACAGGATGCAATCCAAGAGGTGACAAATTGAGGTTTTGGCAATCCCTGTGAATAAAAGGCAGTGTTTGCCAGCCAAAAATATCCCATCACAGGTTCTTCAGTCTGTTGATCATAACTAATTAGATGAGAGCTGAAAATCCCTGGGGTGGAAAGTGCCCCAAAATCAAAAGGTTAAGTCAAGCTTACAGGTACTGCCCAATACTCACCTGTAAAACACTGCACTAGCATATGGAACTTTGTACCCTACAGCGAAGATGTAGTGCCTGAATGTGGCAGCGAAATCATCTCAGTGCCAAACTGAACATTTCCTTAAAGCACTACTGCTTAAATACTGGCAACACACCTCATCTCAGTGGAGGAGTAACAGGCAAGAGGCAGTAACTTCTTATAAAGGAATAGCTATTTTGGGAGTGGATGTCTCAATCTATGCTATTGTTCACCACAGGAACGGCAAGTGGTGAGGTTTAACATTGCCAGACAAGGAAGCAATAGTTTCTGGATCTAGCTGGGCAAAGCTAAAAACACTTGACTTCTTGCACTTTATCATCTTCTTTCAGAGAGAGAGGGTGGAAAACCGCAGGTCAAGCTATAGCATGTGAGGAACAAATAGGCAATTATCAGTAATTATCTGTACATGATATATGCATAAATAAATTATACTCTATTTTAACTGAAAATTTACATTCTCTCATGTTAGCATTATGTGGTCATTGAAAATCTTTTAACTAAGAAACTAACATTTGTTATTGCAGAAAACCCTACCTGGTAAAAAAATAATATTAAAAATACTTTGCGTGTAACTCTGATCTGAAAGTAGGCCAAATACTCTGAGGGAACAGAAACTCCCTCCTTAGTGGTAGTCTGCTTAATAGGTCGTGAGTCTGAAATGCAAACTTTAGAGGTTCAGAGCTATACCCACAAAACCTTTGGACTCTTAGCTTCCTATCTGCCTGTCCAGGGCTGGAAAACAGTCACAAGTATGGAGGTCCTGATGCTCTGTGACAAGTCATCAGTGGATCAAGGGATGAACTCCTTTTTAAAATGTCCAGGAGGTTTGGCTCTCTTGCAGCCAGCTGCCTATCTACAAATGGTCTGCCAGGCAATTTCTGATCATGTCTAATTCATTTACCACTCCTAGCTTTGAAGCGTAAGGGAAGTTGGTGTGTGCCTTTGCAGCAGTTGAATTATGGCAGAGAAAAAGAGTTTTAGAATATGAAAGAAGATAATTATAATTTGAAAGCCTTTCCCCCGCTTCAACCTTATGGATCCTCTCATATCAAATTTCAGAGCTGCTTTCAGAGAGGTGGTTTAGGCTGGTGTTTGTCTCAGGGAAGGGAAAAAAACACTACCATGGTGGTCAGTGTTCAGCAGAGGTATAACACCTTGAAGCAAACTTGTGAAAGGAACAATGGATATGTTTCACCATACACTTTTATTTTTCCTCTATTTGCTTACTGTAGAGCACCACTAAGCATGCTCTTCTTTCAGTAAAAAGTTCTTTGTTAAACGGGCTGATAGAGACCTACATAGACACACTTTTACTGATATTAGTCTGTTACTAGTTATGGCTTCTTCTTCACATCAGAAACTGAAGACATGGTTTAATGGTGAACATGGTGGGATGCTAGGTTGATGGTTGGACTTGATTATATTAAAGGCCTTTTCCAACCTTAACAATGGTATGATTCTGTTGTTGGGTGTTTTGTTCACATTTCCATCATTTTGTCTGAGCACATCCCACTGTCAGAAACAGGAACATGTGACTTACTTGCTCAGTACTGGTTTCTCATCATTAACTGGAATGACTTTTACTGAAATGGTTCTGAGGACTTTATGCTTTCCATCTGATAGCTGAATTTTAAAGCTGTCATTGAGGTTTTCAGAGTTGTCATGCATGTACATCAGCTTCATTCCTATGTGAGGCAGGAAGGGGAAGAAAAGCAAGAGAGGAAGAAAGGGAGAGGGAGAATGAGAGAAATTGAAAGAACAACTTAATGTGACTCCTGCAAAATCCCTTTTATCATTTCATTCTGCTTCAGTCACCTTCCTTCCATCTCCTCTCCCCATATGCTGGGGTAACAATAAACTTACCTTAGCTATCAGAAGATGAGTTTGACAAGCCACTGCTGTTCAGTGATCTAACATCATACTATTGACTCAAGGTCACCCGCCTGACCTAAGCAAGGAGTGACTCTCCAAGAAATGGGTCTCTGTCAATCTGAAAAAGGTACATTTCTTCTTCTCTCCTTATTCGAAATCACTTTGATGGGAACCACAGGGAGTATGAGACTGCCAGGCAGTACTTCCCTGTGCTTTAAATAATCCTCAGGGAACTTTGAAGAAGCCTTTGGAAGGACAGCTGCCCTTGTATCCATGGACAATCAGAAGTTCTAGGGCAAAGGTGGCTCATTTACCATTATGGATAACAAAAGAAAAAGCCAAGAAAGAAAGTCAAAACCAAGACTTGTGAAGGCAGAAGAATTTGGGGTGGACACCTGATATTTCTGGAAGTTCATATTAGACAGGCAGAGACAAAAAATCTTTCCTCTGGTTTTGAGGGCTGAACTGAAATTTGAGTGACAGTATTGAATTCATGGCCCTCTTTATACTGATAGATTCCATGTTTCACTGAATAGCCACAGTTGGGAGCAATCCACATATTCCTTGCAGTGTTAAATACACATTTCATTACAGGTACTTGAAATAGAATTGCTGCTTTAGAGCAGGCTAACTGATCATGTTGAGCTGTGGAGTCCCAGTTTGTACACTTCTTGCTAGACACATGGTATATTGCAGCCTTTCAATGTCTAAAGAAGTTTATAGGAAAGATAGAGAGAGACTTTTTACCAATGCCTGTAGTGACATAACAAGGGGCAGGAGTAGGTTTAGGTTGGACACAAGGACAAAATATTTTGCTGTAAGAGTGGTGAGACGCTGGAACAATTTGTCCAGAGTGGTTGTGGAAATGTCCAAAGTCAGGTTGAATGGGGCTTTAGGCAACTTGGTCCAGTGCAAGTTGTGCCTGCCTATGGCAGGAGAGGTGGACTAGCTGACCCTTAAAGGTCCCTTGCAACCCAAAATATTCAACAGTTTTGTGATCATTTGAAAAAATACTTAACTTCATGATCAGTTAATGCGTTTTTAAATAAGTCTTGTTTTCTCTCTATTCTAGGTGCTGTAAAACGTTTGCAAATCTGTTTAATGATGTTATGTTATTCCCTTTATTTTTTTTCAGGACAAATTATTTTCCTACTCATATTACTTCCCTTTTTGATACAGAGGTCTCTCAGGACAATTTTATGGACAGTTCCTAAAATCAATAGACAAGAATAGCTTTAGGACAACTAGGACAACTTCCATTCCAAAACACTGTCTTGAAAATAAGCATAAGGCAAGTGAATAAATAAATGATGAAGATTTCTTTAGTGTGCCACTTGCCTCATTAAAGGAATGAAAGACCATCATCAGAAGAAAGTTGCACCTACCATTCCTAAGTAGCTCCATGGAAAAGTCATGAACAAGCAACCCATGCTTGTGGTGATCATGGTTAATTAACTCTTTATAGTGTAGAACGTCACTGCCATGAACACCATTGATGAGGAACCCATACGAGGGCCTCTGCACAACCCCAAATACCAGAGGGTCTTGAGGCACATCCAGATCAACTGCATTGATAACAGACAGATCCAGCTCCTTCATATCCCCTTCTTGAACCTGAATGTGAAAGGAAAAACATCCAATTCTTTTACATTAAAAGAAATAATAGAATTCTAGGATGGTTTCATGAATAGGGCATTTTCTAGTACAAGTGTATCTCTTGATTCATCCACCCCTCACCCAGTAGTTTTTTAGCCAGCTACTGATTTCAATCAGTTTAAAAGACATAGAGAAAGTGGTTACAGTGACGAAGAGAGAAGTTGAGATAAGGAGTTCATATTTGCCCAAATTAATAGACAATATGTTAAGTAAGTCAGTGCCAAATCTAGTGCTCAGAAATGCAAAAGGAGAAAGCATTAAATACATAAAGGTATCTAAAAATATGGATGTGTATAAATATATACATCCACTTTTTACTTTACAGGAAGTTTACACTCTGTGCTCATAGGGTTATTTATATTACAAACAGTCTACAGAGAGAGGAGAAGCTATGCCAGAAATATTAAAAAAATACTCCATTAAAAAATGTGAAAGCTCTTGAGAATGCAGAAGAAGCCTAAAGATCTCTTTGCTTTCAAATAAGGTGACTTATTTGTTTAAAGAGTTGAGCCCTTCTTTTTACTTAAACGTAAGTTTCCAAGAGTTATGCACTGCTGCTATCCCACCGAAGCTCTGCCTCATAGGGTTATATTTCACTGGGCTGTTTCCTGAAGTATTCTAAACTACACAAAGTAAGGGAAATATGCAGAGGAACAGGTATCAGGACAATGTTCTTATTCATATTAAAGAGTGGCTTCTGGTTAAAGTAGTTCTATGACTACTTTAGTATTTTGCTTATTTCCTTACCGTAATATTCCTGGCTATGAATTCTGGAACTTCATCATTGGTTGGGCTGATTAGCACAAAAAATGGAGTCTCTGCAGAGCGATGCAACCCATCAGTGACATAAAATACAAAGTTGTCTTCTGTTGGTTCCATTCGCAAGTGCCTGGCTTGAACATAGTTTATATTCATGGCTTTCAGGTGCTTCAGTTGAAATGAACCTGCAGATTTTAAACAGAAAATGAGTTAGCACAGTATTTTCATGCCTTCTAGTCTTATCCATCATTTTGAAAAATTGAAACGATGTCTTTTTTCAAAGAATAAATAACTTGAATTTTTAAAGTTCTCTGTCATTTTCTGACTGTAGGAGAGACGTTGCACAGGTTACTGCTGTACACAAGCCACACAAGCCCTTCCCCCCAAAAAAGTGCATCATTCTGTGTCAGGTGGGACTCTGAAGCTTCTCACTTTTCAGTTCAGAAAATCTGCAAAACTGAGCCTACATAAAACCAACTCAAATAACAAGTAGGAAAATATATGAGGTCCAATAGGTTGGTAGTGCTAGGTTAACTGCTGGACTTGACAGTTTTTTCTAAAAGAAATGATTCTAAGGTTATGTTATTCTAATTACACTTTGTTTGACTGACAGACCACAAAAATGAGAACTCAAAGACTCAGTGATAGCAGGTTTCCAGCTGAAGATGCTGGTAAAAGCTGGTAGCATTACAAAGCATGTCACAGTCTGTTCTGCTGAGGGTGAAACTGCCTTACATGGTTTGAAAGTGGACAAGGGAAGTCACCATCTAAGTCAAACACTATCATTTTTGTAACTTTGCCTTTGAAACTAATATGGGACCCAGGCTACTGCATTTAATTGACAGATGTGTAGGTGAAGGGACACTGAAGCCTTTCATGGGGGACTGAAGAGGAAGGCAGGGAGAACAGATTAATGTCTCGTATCATGACTTCTAATAGATCTCAGCTGCATGCATAAAACAAGGATTGCCTTGTTTACTTCAGTGGCCAGTTCTTCACATTTTCAGGGCTTCAGTCTCCCTTTTAACTCCCCTTGAAAAGTCCCACTGCTCTTCATTTGCCAGCACCTGCGTTCCTCAATAATGTCATATTAATGCCCACACCTGCATCTCCACCACCAGAGCCCACTGCAGAGCCTTCTGCAAGCCTCTGCTTGATTATCATGAGTTGTTGAGACTTACCTATGCTTATTCCAACATTGCTCTTCTCAAACCCAGGAGAAGGCAGTATATTTTCAATGTAACCAAACTGGGGAGGAGAAACCAACACAAACTCTAAGTCATCTGCAGTGGTGTCAGGGTCGGTGGCAAACAAATGATTGGTAGTAAGGGCTGCTGAGGAGCCCTCCTCCACCACAAAGCTTGCACCTGTGCACAAAAAACGTTAAGCATAATTGATCATGAGCTCATTTTACTACTATTTTTGCTAATAGGAATGGAAATAATAACTAAGGAGAGAAATATAACAGATAGTGAGTTAGTGTGGGGTTTTGTTTTAATGTTTTCTTCCCTGCTTTTACCAACATCTCTGCTTTTGCCATCTTAGAGAAGTAAGTTAATTTTACTGGTTAAATTATTAGCTAAGGTTTATATACTGCTCAAAAACGTTGTTACCTCTGTTTGTCAGAGCATTAATTACATGAGAACTCTTAAGAATTGCTCATAATGAACAAATTTTCATGCATCACTGCTTAATTTCCCTACTGGGACAATGCTTCATTTCCAGAACATTACTTGGGTGAGTGCCTGCAAATTACAAAACTACTCATATATATGCTTAAATATTCTGAGATATATAACATATACCTGATACTTACAAACAAATGACATTGGAAAACACAAGCATATGGAAAACATACTTTTACTATGTATACCACAGACCACACTAAAAAGCCCAGGAAACTGATGGAAATTTCACACAATGGGCTTTCTGTTGGACTAGATGTACATTATCAACTCTATTTCCATTTTAACTGAGTTTCTTAGATTTTTAAGAGTACCTTGGCTTCACATGTTTTAATGTATAGCTTTTGTCTTTATTTTCCAAAATAATTAAATAGAAATAATATATGTAGCAATGATTCTGCCCCTTCATGTAAGACCCAAATTTCTGGTTTATGCTCTACGCACAAAAGTAAATAAATATCTCTATTTATGTTTATACTATTGCCCTGTATAAACCTGACACCTGTTGGACCATAAATTCAGTTCCAGGATAACATATTGATGACTTTTACCTAGAAGTAGCTTACATATGCATCAATTAGCATGTAGACATGGTGGGGAGCAGATCTGAGCACTCTCTTGTCTAACCACATGCTTTAAACTTGCAGCTGAAGACCAACAAGCTCATGCTTGCACTGGCAGTGGATTGGGTGTTTGCACTGTGCAAGCCAAGGAAAGCAAAACTGATGGAAATTCTGATCCAAAACTTTTGTATGCTGATCTCAACTATTTCTAATGCTAAAAATCAAGTGACAAAACGAGCCACCCTGAGTCTTCAGCCATTACAGTACTGCATAGCCCCACTTGGTACTTCTATAGGCAGAGGAAGCTTTCACCAGTTGCAATTGATGGAGGCTGGTTGTCCACTGGAAGTACAGTGATGTTAAGGTCATAGACAGGAAATGGATCATCACGTGAAACTGGAGGAGAAGGAGGTCCATCATAACAGCAGTCTTTCACATCTAGGCCAGCCTCACCATCAGAGACAATCAAGGTTAAGATCTCCATGGAAGGAGTCAGGCCAATCTCACCACCTGGAAAAAAAACATTATGGTTCAGAAGAAATGATTTACCAAAACTTCATGAAGACAAATTCTTATCCTGCAAGAACAGTCTTCAGTATTAAGTCAGAAGAAAAAGAAACAGCAGCAAAATTACTGAAATTCTAAATTCTGGCTGGTGGAGGTGCTGTTTGGTTAGAGATTTGGTTTGTTGCTTATAATTAATTTTAACCAGCTCACTTCTATGATATAATAAGAGAGTCTTAGTATTGTTAAAATAATGTTATCATTAATATAATTTTAATGTTATGATATTATTTTATATTGTAATAAAATGGCTAATAGTCCTCAAGATTCTGTTCTTTGCAAACTATTGTATGTAAAAAAATTATGTTATGTAGAAAAAGTGTTTTTTCTGCACTCCTTGTCAGAGAATGTAGGAAAATCTTTCTTTTATATACATGTTCCTCTATGACAAATGGTAATATCCATGCTCTTCCAAAAGAAAACTTTTTAATATAGAAAGTAATGCATATATTCCTATATGCTTCTTATCCTTACAAAATGGGCTATAACAAGGGCTGTACTTTATTGCTGTACTTTATTACACTACTGTATATTACACCTGTATGTAATCACATTTAAAATGTGGGCTGATACAGGATTAGGAACTACCATTCCTTGCAAGAAGCATCTGTGGCTCAGAGTATTCCAGCTCTCAGCACTTCTGGCAGCCTGTGTCTTGCATTGTTGCAAGATATTATTAATAAGCAGTCAGCAAAGGAAAGGCAGCAACTCCCAGACTCCTCTTGCAATACCCACTGGCAGCACATTTAATGTTAGAAATTTGGAAACGAGAACCACAAACTCTACACCCTCGAAGGTAATACTTCATTTCCCCTGCAAAATATTGTCATTGAAATACAGTTTGTGATATTTTTAGAATGCAGAAGAAAAGTCTGTTGTTGGTGGCCACATTTAAGTACTTCCTTTTCAAATACCAGCTGTTCATTTTAGACAGTGCCAAGCTTGAAAATATCACAACTATTCTCCAAGCTAACACAAAATTGCAGAATAATTAAATAGAAAACCAGAATGTTTGGGGGGAAAAAAGACTAAAGCTGTCATTCAGAGATGTAGAAAGAGAACCTCTTTAATCCCAATGAAAGGATAAATTTAAGTAAGAAAAAGGGTTAACCAGCCCTTGATTTCTGCCAGCAATTTTTTTTTTAAATGTGCTAACCACAAAATAACGTCTTTTTAATGCTGTGTTTCTCATGAGGAAAATCAGAACTTCTTTTATCTTGTGGTATGGAAAGACTATGAACTGTCCACAGTAGATCCTTCTAGATTGGAGAGGTAAGCAAGAAGTACCAAAGGGTATTTTTACTGTCATGAAACACATCAAAATATTCTAGTTTGTACTTAATGATTTTGTCAAAAAGGCCCAAGATATTTTGTCAGCAACAGTGAAAGAGTTCCTCCAGGCTTATGATGCTTTCATGTACTTGCTTGAATATAATTTTCAGTTCAAGCAGATTTGGAGAACATATTAAAACATTCAGTAGTTGTCTATGATCAGCCCTCTTTTTTAATGCCAGTTTATTTTTTTCCCTAGTCACAACACATGGTTTCTAAGAAGTGGAATTCTGCAAAGGCGTGGATTCAGGTTAAGATTTTTTTACTAATACTTGTCTAATTGTCTCATTCTAATTGTGTCCTTAGCTCGCTTACCAGTGTGCTTGTATGTGATTAAACCAGCAATGACATCAGCTTGGGAGAAACGGTCCACAGCAATGCCAGCTTTCCTCACTAGCCCATGGTGTGGCTGGCGGGCCAGTATGAAGATCAGCTCCATGTCATCACTGTCTGCATCTGTGGCATGAATGTACTCCGAGGAGAGGACTACTTCTTCACCCTCCAGGCAGTGGAGCACGGGAGCAAGGCCTGTTTGCATGACAGGTAGCTCATCATTCACAGGCAACACCTAATCAGAAAAATAATTTAGGATTTTCTTATTGCTCATTTCAGTGGAAGTTGTTTCAGCACACTGCTTTGCAGCTCAAACTAACAGCATGTGGCAACAGCCAGTGTCAGAGTATGTGAGCTTTCTCTGTGAGCAAAAAGAAACCTGTTGAATTAAGAATAAAAGACGTAAGTAAACCAAACTAGATAAATAGTTTAAGTACAAAATGCAAGTCAAAGCTCCTCTCAAATTTGCCACATGAACCTGAAACCTAGGGTTGAAATGGAAGCCTAATACATCTATTATCTTCCAGTTTCCAAGGTAATGCAGGGACTTTCATAAGACAAGCCATTTGCCTACACACGTACAATTGCTCTTAGAAACACACAACACACTGACCTTAACCTGCAGGATGAACTCTACAAAATGGATGCCATCTGTGGCTGCAAAGAAAACATCATCAGTGAGAGTCTCAGAGCCGTCATGATGGTATCTGTGGAAAAAGATTGTAGAGCTACACAAATTTTTCACAGGTAAAAAGAATCCATGCTTTCTGGTCATGCCCTGCAAAGTGTATACCTCACAGTATAAAAAGCTGTTCCCTGTGTAAGGCTGTCCACCTAACACTGCTGATTCTGAATCAGTTTCTCCAAAGGGTTTTTGGGGTCTCCTACAGGAAGAAAACCCGTAAAATAAACCATTCATCAGTCAGGAGAAAGGTTTCCAAAGGCTTTGTCATCTATGTCCTGGCTGCTTGTGAGGTGTTTCCCAAACATGTATGTCATCACTCCGTTAAGTGCCTGCTTTCTAAATAGATGGAAATAGAGCCAGGGAGTTCTAACTCTGTGTGCTTGTATTGTGTCTTGTTCTTACCACAAATAAAGAAGTAAAATTTTCTTCTCTACATTAATCAATGTTAACTTTGTAAACTAACCAAGCTTAATAAAACACACAACTTCCTTAAAAGAAAAAAGCTGGCACCAGTGCCTTCTTCACAGGAACTGCATGGCTGAATATAGAATTTGTCTCCTCACCTGCATGGAGCAGCACTTTATAGAGAAATCTATTTACAGTAGGCACTCTGACTCCCATTTCCTGGCCAAACAATAGCTCATTCCATGGTGACATTGCAATCCCCAGGCTCAGCCAGCAGTCTTGTCCTGGAGCAGCTCTGCCAAACCTATGGTGAACATTGCTAGCCTCTGCACCCTACACCACTTCAGGCTTTAGCTCATTCAGCTGAGAGCCTCAGCCACTACAAAAGACAGCCACCACTCTTCTCACCTGACTGCCAGGGTACGCAGGTCCTCACAGGAAAGCCTGTCACCTCCATTCATGGGAATGTCATCCAGCTCCACAACCCCATGCTGCGGCTGTCTCTGCAGGAGCAGGAAGAGACGGTCTTGTTTTGTGTCTGCATCAGAGATGAGAATGTGTTCCTCTGTAATAGGGGTTATGCCACCCTCTTCCACTCTCAAATGAGTTGTAAAAACCTGCAAGGAGGAGAAATGCTGAGCTGTTTGTGCTGCTGCACCTTTAAACACACACCAAACAGGGTTATTCCTGTTTGTTCTGCTATAAGGATGTGTGATGTATTAAAAAAAATGCCAAAGGATGTACTCTTCTCTGCTGTGTTAGAAAAAGCTAAGGAAATTACCAACAATGGGCTGTAATATGTGCATCTTAGTTCTCATCCCATTCCTGGAGGCTTCTGAACACCATAGGCAATAAGCAACACAAGATATAGAGATGCAGTATGGCTAACCAAGAAGCAGCATACATGTTTTTGCACTGATACACAGATGCCAGAGGTAGTCCTCAGCTTAGCACAAAAAATGACATTGCATATTCACCAGACTTTACCTTCTATCTCAGTGCAAGCTGTGTGGAAGACTCTGAAACCCTGATCTCATGGAAAATTCATTTTTTATCTCAGTAAAATCAGAACATTTCTCTGCATATCTGGTTCTGTCCAAAGCAATTTTCAAGTCCTTCCTTCTCATTTTCAGCACCACCCTACCTGTGGGGCTTGGTTGTCCACAGGAAGAATTGTAATATTGAAGCAGATCCCATACAAAGTGCCTCCATGCTGATTGCTGACAGAAAAAATAAACTGGACTTGCTGGGGTTCAGGCCCGATGTCATGCATGGGTGGCATGTAAGCAATTTTCATATAGTTCACAGCATGCTACAAAAAGAGAAGAGAGGTGCATATAAGAGGAGATAATGGGGGTGTCCATAATCCATGACATAAGGGACCTTTATCATTTCCTGTTTAGGTTTTGTCTAGCCATCAAAATAAATTTCAGAAATTTTGCATGCACTCTTTAGCTAGTAGCCATACCTTGATTAAACTGCATCTTTAGGTACAAATTAGATGAGTACAGGTTCAAGTACTCAAACCCATAGCAAAAAATATGCAAAAAAAATATATGGTTTAGAAGTGACATCAGAGGTGATGGCCTGAACTTCCTTATGGATCCCTTTAAAAATGCTGGTGCAAGGACCTTTTCTAACTGTGACTTTAGAATAAACAATTCATAAAAGCTAACATCTCCCATAGCAGCTGAATTTGCTCTCATCAGTGTAAATAGTAACTGCATGCCCTGTGTTTCATAGCAAGGACAGGCCAGTGATAAAAACATCAAAATTTTGCATCTAGATACCAGTATTAGGCACACAGTTCAGGATCTGTAGGGTTAGAGCTCTCATTATGGTAGTGCAATGATCATTATGCAACTTTAACCATACAGCATGCCATAAGATATAACCATATAGATACAAAACAGGACACTTCAGTAAAAATTATTTGTCAAACTATGAAAGCATGAAAACTGAACTACAGAATCCTGAAAAAAGTATTTTCTGGCCTGTTCTATCCTGTACTGCATCTACCAGTGGAGACACTGAGATGAAGCAGGAAACTGTTCAAGGTCTTATTTGTATACATTTTGTATATTTTTTCTTTCCTCTTCCATCATGTGAAACCAAATTCAGCATATCCAAGTAACTGTAGCCCCTGCTGGTTTTAGGGTATTTGTTTTACATATAGCAAAACTGAAGCATGATAGAAATTTATTTTAAAATCTATTATCGGAATAGCAGGGGTTTGAGCTTCTTAAGCAGAACTTGTAATAGTACTGCTCCCCAGTTTTCACCTCTTGTTTTCCTGTCAAATAAAAGCCGTACACTTGTAATTTTTGAAAATTGTTTAGAACTCATTATAGTATCAGGTAACATGACAAACCTGAGTAAAGGACCGCAGTGGAAGAGCAGCAGGATCCTTGACCAGTCTGGGGATGGTGTCCACCATAAACAGCTTACCAGCATCTGAATAACTACACAAAAATATGTGTGTCAGATCTTTGCTAGCAATACCAAAGAACAAGAAAAACATCCACGTAGTTCAATCTTGCATTTCAAATTAGCTTCACACTTCCGACTGCATCAAAAGGAAAAAATCTCCCTTTCTTCCATCCTTGTACCACAGAAAACTGACCAAAATAAATACTTTTCAGGATGATCATGAAAAATCATCTCATAATTTATAAGCAAGCTCTGGAATTACTGCAAGCAATTTACACCACCTGCAGGGCTAGTCCATCACATTATTATTACTTGCATACCTGCATTTATCTATAAGTAGAAAAATTAATTATTTCTAGTTTCATGCATCTTACAAACTCTGAAATTAACCAGTTTCCAGAAACCTAGCTTTCCAACAGCAGTAACCAGCTGGATAACCTTGTGGCTATTTGACTGATTAGGGAAACAGCCTTCTCCCCCAGCTACATAATGATCCTTTGCTGCTTGAGGTCAAAATTGAAAGTGTTGGTCTTCAGCTTACACTGTACAATGTCTGGATTTAAAACTTTTTATTTAGCAAGTTGTTGCTGACACTCTAATGAGATTACAGCACCAGTGATATAAACTACTACTACACCCATTCTTTCCACGCCTTCCTTGCTCCCACAGCATGTTCTGCTGTTTTTTTCTTCTCCACATCTTCCTACTCCACAATCAGGAGTGCCTGATACATATTCTTGAAAAAGCTGCAGCACATCCTGTTCTCAGGCACAGGTCAGCCCCATTCTGAGAGGTGCTGTGACTTGTGCTTGAGGCTATATGGGATCCCACAAGTCACTATAAAATGCACATCAAACCAAAGGAAAGAAAATATTTCACAAGATTTCCTGTCTCTTATTTCTTGTTCAACTATTCATTACCTATTTTTTATTACTCTGTGTATTACTCTGTTGCTTCAGGCTCTAGTTTACCCTTAATCATCAAAAGGAGAGCTCCATCCAGCTATTATCACTTGCACTTTAAACAAACAGATTAAGAACTTGATGCACAAGTATGTTACTGTCACTGAGGCTGCTCCTCTTACATGGGTTATTCCCCTATCCCACCTGAAAGGTATGTCAGGTTGCACCTACCCATGGGTACAAGAGAAAAATGGGGAAGTGGTTATGGTGTATGTGAGCTCCCTGTCTTGCTCTTCCACATCTATGAAGTGGAGATGTTTCTTAGTTAGGTGAGAAATGTCAGTCTCCTTAACAACCAGGTGACGGGTCACTCCTGGAGCTTCTCTGGGTAGCTGATCATCCACAGGGATAATGTGAACCATCATCACCTGGAATTGGGGAGACAGTAGAGTCATCAGCCATTCCTCTCAGTAAGAGAGTGTCCCAAGTAGCTGTTCAGCAACATGCATGCAGAAGTGGGTCACTGGACTCTGAGACACAGGATGTGGCTGCCATGCCATATCATCAATACATGAGTAATGGAGGAATATAGCAGTTAAAGGCAAAGATTCTGAATCTTAGAGGTTTCCTTTTCAATTCAAAACTAAATCCAGTATGTTAGACTCTTGTATGAAAAAAATAGTTTATTCCCAGTTGACTTCAGGAGAGTTGTTTAATTTGCTTTTAATGTCTCCAAATACAATTTGTTTTCAACATTTCATTTTATAGCATAGGAAGAAGTCTTTTTGATTAACTTTTCTCTATTCAGCCAGGGAGAGAATTACTCCATTGAAAGCAAAAAAAAGAAATGGCCCTGAAGAATATTGTGGTGATGACTGTCATCAGAAAACATCTATACCCGTTTTATTTGAAAGCCTGTAAGAACATGTAAGGTATCAGCCATTTGAAGAAAAAATTCAGGACACTGCAAAGATGCTTCCATTTCATACCTGTGGCTCAGAGAGATTTGGAGGGTCATGGCTATCACATAGCACAAATTCAAGGGAATCTTCAAATACTTCTCCTCCCAAGTGATGATAATAAATCATTCCATTAAATAGATCCCTCTGAAGAAAACTGTTGACAGAATACCCTGTTGAAATGAAGAATACATCTTCCATTGAACACTCTGTGATTTTAATACTACATTAAAGTTATGGATTAGCTGTGCAAGGAACTGGGGAAGTATAATGCCCTCATTTTCACCCTAACTGGAGCAAGTTCTTTGAAATGTTCTCTCATTGTCTTCCACATTCTCTGAAGATCACCAACAACTTCTTTTCCGTATCACCTAAAGATCATTCAAAAAATGAAGCAACACAACAAACAGGCTGAAAACCCTGTTCAAAAGTGAGAAGAGAATCTGCAGGACTAGCAGCGTCTACAGCCTAGCACAGGTATTTCTGGGTTGTTACATGGAAGGAGAGTTTTCTCATCACTTAGCATAATTAGGATCATGTCTTAGCTCTGAATTTGTCACAGATCCTTGCACGTAACTCCTGACAAGCCCAATACATTTTCCAGAGAAAAGTACTGTAGGAAAATGGACTCAAAATGGAAGAATTAAGGATAAGTTGTGTACACAGGGACAGTTATCCTAGTGCAGAGACCAACACTGGTTAGTGATGGGGTTTTACACTACAATGAAAGTACAAACTTTCCATTATTTGTCCTGAGCCAAAATAAGGTGTCTGACTATAACGTTTACTGTATTTTTAAAAGGAGGGGACAAAGAAAAGTGTGCTTTTGTGGATGTGCTTCATTACCTATCAAGTTTGGTCCTGGTTTCTTCATGATTTCTCCAGCCTGTGATGGCTTGGTAATATTGAATAGTATGTAGTCATCACTGGAATCCATGTCTGAAGCATGAAGCATGGAGCCCTGAATGAGGATCATCTGTCCCTCGTGAACTTCAATGACCACATTGCTGATCAGAAATGGAGGGCTATCATCTTTAGGGAGGATATTAATTGGAAACTTATGGCGAATACTGTGAGAGCCATCAAAAATTCTAAACACAACAAAGTCCTTAGTCGAATCGCTGTCATCATGATGGTAGCGAACAACACCAGCCTGAATGTCAGAGACAGTGAACATGAATCCTTTCCCTCCTGTCAAAATAGTGGAAGAAAACACATCAAAAATGTGTGGTTCAGCCCAGAAAATACCTTTCCACTAATATGAAGATTATTGAGGGACAGAGATTAACAACATATTGCTAACTAGCAAAATCAAACGTAACTTCACCTATTAAAACAAGCTTGCAGGAGTTGGAAGAGCTAATAAGAATGCAAAATTTATAACTGTGAAAGCAGAGAAAATTCTCCGAATGTCACTAAAGATAACTGGAGACATCAAGGATTTTTAACTATGATTGTTTCCACTTTAATTTCAACTTCTGTTTTCTTATCAGAGCATTTTGCATTCATTTTAAGCATCAAAGAATACAATATTTATAATTAAAGATCAGGATTTCATTTCAAGTGAAATATAATGATGTGGGGATTTTGGTATATTGAAGTTATTTTCTGTAATTAAGACAATAAATGTATGCATAACATTTCTGCTTCATTAGAAATATTATGCATACAGACAAGTATTCAGGCAAGTTAAAGGATTCAAGAGCTGCGGGTTGGCTCCAAAATGTATGATCTCCCCAGGGCCACCAGGGAAAGATGCCAAGCATTCCTCTAAGATTTTACAAAAAGAAAGACAATTGCCAAAATTTGTGGTGATGTTATCCTTGGCATTTACCTATGGAGACAGACGAAAGAGAGTAAGCCTCAGTCACTGAAGATAAAATATCCACCTCTGGTTGGTGCATGGTAGTCTGAGAAACTCTCAAACTCAGCATGCAAGGGCAGGACTGCCACCAGGAGATGAGCCCTGGCTGGCTGCACAGTCTCTCTAACACTGTCTCTGAGGCTGAACCCTTTGCAGGAGGATGATCTTGCAGACACTGGACTACTTGTCAGGAGTTTTGTGAATTTAAGTTTACTTCTGAGTAGTTTCTATGTTTGCTATATTCAAAATACCACCTTTTTTTTTCTCTTTAAATAGTTTATTTATGCCTTTAGGTTATGCATTTTACATTAACACATTCAACTATCAAAAAACTCAGCATTTATAGTGACATGTTCCCACCCTGCAAAGAAGAGAGTGATTTCCAATACATAACCTTTTCCCCAAGCACTGTGGTGACCCATGTGCTGCAGAGCAAAACTAGTAATATTGATAATGCATTACCTTAATGAGCTAGAAATCTAATTTCATTTCCACTTTTAAAAATAAACCTTAAGCTGCCAGTAACAGCTATATCCAAGTGTTGTCTGTATTTGCCAACAAATCAAAATCACTTGGCGTTCCTTAACATCAGCAAGTAAAAATGTAAGAACTGAAAATGTATTGGCTGTGTTTCTCCTAAATCATGTTTCTCAATGAAGGCATAACTGATTTCTTTAAAATTTTGCCTTTGGAGTGTAAACGTACATCAGGAAAGCAAAGGTTTAAATACCCATGCCTAGCACAGTTGTAGCAGGGGAAGGTGGTCAGCAGAGGGAGCAGAGCTGTTGTTTTATGATAGAGGAAATTTCATCTCTGGAGATGAAATTACCTACCTCTCACTGACAGCCGCCCATGCTGTAATCCATCAGCTGTGACCAAGCGAACATTTTGGATGTCATCATTGTCTACAATTTGGAAGTGTTGCCATGTGATGGGTCGGGATTGCCCTTCTAGGAGGTTGAGGCCTGCAAGGAGCAGAGAGTTATGTCACTGTGAACATCTGATGTTTTTAGAAGTGTTTCCAACCAGGAAAAATGCAGAATATTTCATTCTATCTACACATCTATGTATGAAAGGCATTCCAATGGAGGTTTATATTGGATATTAGGAAAAATTTCTACACTGAAAGAATAATTTAGCTTTGGAAGAACCTCCCCAGGGCAGTAGTGGAGTCACCATCACTGGAAGTGTTCAAAAAACAAGTAGACATGGCACTTCATGATATAGTTTAGTGGACATGGTGGTATTCAGATGAAGACAATTTTGGAGGTTGTTTTTAACCTTCATACTTCTATAATGCTATGATTCTAAAGTCACCTAAAAGTTTGATAATAATTTCTGATATACTTGATTTTGCTCACTGTCTTTAAGGAATCTTTTTCAGAGAAATAACTAATTCTGATGTTGCAGAATGCACCTCGTGCAGATAGCT
The DNA here is from genome assembly GCA_037013685.1 of Acridotheres tristis. NCBI lineage: Eukaryota > Metazoa > Chordata > Aves > Passeriformes > Sturnidae > Acridotheres > Acridotheres tristis. The sequence continues at coordinate 48,371,033 of CM072919.1, read as the reverse complement.
TCATGTGCAAGTTGCACATTGTGCCCTTGGTCGAGGGAAATATCTGGAGCCTCAAGCAAAAAGCCATGAATGGGCATGGACCTTTTGTCTAAAAAAGGGCATGGGGTGTGGCTGGTCACCCAGAGACTGCAGAATCCAATGAGCAACAAGAACAAGTATCACTATTGGAACAAATACACTCAGATTGTGGGGGTAAAAAAGTGAGGAATTCCTTTGTTCAGGGTCCCTCTCTGGAGACACCAGCTTGAGCCAATTTTGTTTTGCTGCACCACAGTTAAATTACATAAAGGAAACAGATAGCAGGGATTCTGATATGGGATACCCATACTGAGCCAGTAACAGAAAGTTGTCTGTTAGTGTGTGTGGTGAATGTAAGAAGCCAAGCAGGACATCCATCAAGTCACTGGAGCCACCTGCTATGAACGACCTCAGTCCCAGCAGTGAAAGTCTTGAATGGGGCAATTGTGGCTCACAGAGAGAGGCAGGACCTGAAAGGTCAGGCAGGAAAGTTTCCTTGTCATCAGGTTTCCAGTTACCTGATAATCTAATGAGGCACATTTCTGGACATTTGCACCAACAGGAGCATGGTACTTGAAATCTCAAAATGTCTGAAAGTGGGTATTTAGATTCTTTAGTGAGTCTGCAGTTAAAAACATAGCATGATCTTCCTGACAGAGGACAGTGTTGCTTCTTACTTAAACAGTCATTTCAGGTGAGGCTTCTCTGGAAGACATGAGGTACCTTCTTCTCAGCTCCTTTCCTTTTCTGCTATAAGAAAACTGCACTTCCCCTGGGGTTAACTTCTAGACATGTTAGATCTTCTGTATTTTCTTTTTGATCATTAAGTATCAATGCACTCTAGATGAGAGACTCTTTTCCCTTTCCAGTGCAGGCATTATAAATGTTTGAATTAGACTGAACCCTGTAAGGTTTCCAAGCTTTAAATGACTGGTGGTATATCAGGCTCTTTTTCCTAATTGTTTATTTTTGCAAATTTTCACTTTAAACAACACCAACAAGCCTTGGTCTTTCCCACATGCTACCCCACTATTCCTATTCTGTCACATATATTTTCCCTTAATAGTCATACTTTTTTATGTCCAGTTCATTCTTCAAGAAAATGCTGTATAAATAAATCCTGGTTTTCCTGTAACTCCATTTTTTTTGTTTCTTTTTCATTCTAGTTAAGACATTAAGTTTTCTTCAAGTTGTTACATGTTCCCTCCAAAATGGATATAGGGGAAAATAGATTTATGCTCCTTCAGTTTAATGATCCTTAGACTCCAGGTATAAATCTGAATTTTAGAGCTTTGTCAAAGAAGTGTGTCAAAATGTTATTAATTCTGAAGCAAAATGAACTTAGCATAAGAGATCTCACCTGTGTTCCATGAAACCCGAGGGGCATTTGTATCTGTTGTTCTGATAGAAAGATGCACAGTGATTGGCAAACTCCTTTCAAAGTAGAAGTCATGCACCTCAAATTCCACCTGTGGTGAAAACAGACAAACTGCTTACTAAAAACTGGAAACCAAATGTACTTCAAAACACATATAACGAGTACTCTTCTGAGAGATCTTACAGGCATCTGATAATATGTTAATAAACAAAACTTAATTTAGCTTTCAAAAAGAGCCACAAAAGTTCTGCACAAAACTGACCATCTGCCTTCTTTGCTCTTTGCAGTGAATTCTGTGAAACTTAGTTTGTAGTGTGTGTAATTTTCATTTTATTTGGAGTACAGTTAAATCGTCAATTAATATAGAGCTTTTCTTAACTAGTCATAATAAAACGTGGAGATTTCCTGCTCTTTTAAGAGGTGCACGACCAAAAATAGATATGATAGAAAACTTATGCACTAATATAGAAAAAATAAATCAATTCTTGAGTTGTCAAACTTCAGAACTGTCAAATTCTTGAACATGCAATCAAACAATGCTGAAAGCACAGCAGAGATGAGGCACCTAAGGAGCAGATGTTTTGGTAGGATGTCTGGTCCTCACATTACGGAAACAGGGAAAGGAGGTTTCTGTGACAGCCAAGAAAAAAAAAGTGAGACAAGACATGTCAGCATCAATTGCCAGTTACTGTTGCTCTGCTTTCCAGGCAGCCCTTTCCTCAGCTTACCTTGCTCTCACTCTTTGTTTCTTCAGTTCTATTACTTTAGTACCAACCATTTTGCTTTGATTGGATAATTCCTTAAGTACCTTATCAGACAGTTATTTCATAACTTACTCAAGAACCTGCAGACAGAAGCCTGATCTCATTCATCATTTGTATCATGCTCTGTATGTTAGTGACATGCTTTTACTACTCCCAGAAGGAACTGTTGGGAGTCCCTTTTCTTTATCCCTAAACCACCATTATCACAGCAGGTAGGCTGCAAGGCCAAATAGCAGTCCTGGACTTTAACTGGTCTATCTTTCATGACTTTAAATATGTCACCTCTGCACAGATCACAGAGATCAGCAACATCATGCAGGGATAAAAGCTGTGTGGAAAAGGCACCACTGATCTTTCCAAGGGCTCTTTGATTGATGTACAGTACTGTTATTTCACTATTCCTCTTACCAAAAAAAATCCAGTTTGGAGGGATTAGAAGGCTTTTAGTGCAAAGAAATCTTTATGTAGTAAGCAATAAACATCTATTTTGTGTTAGTTAAGATGATGTGTCACAGGAGAAAGTGGTAAAAGATTTTACCTCTTCTCCCGTACTGCATATAGTTTTAATTTTTTTTTCCCTGAAAAATATCCATTACATATGATTACATTTATTTCCATTTTACTTAAGGAAGTGAAAACAGCAAATGTTCACACCCTCCACTGTTACCTCATAATTCCTCCTCTCTGTGTGGCTGTTATTTGGAGGCTGATAAGCAATGAGCATGTCACTGAGATCCTTCCACGTGAAGGAGCCAACAGTTTTTGTGTGGTCAGAGAGGTGAGTGATAAAACCCTGTGGAGGTGGCTTGGTAATGTTGAATATAAGCAGAGACTTTGGAGTTTCGTTGTCTTCAGCATCAATGGTTGTGGTTGTAATAGGAGTTAAAATAAATTGATCTACTTCCAGGACAAACTTTGCCATTGGGGCAGCTTTGGGTATTTGGTTGGGAATGGCACCTCTAATCTGAACCGGGAGCCACGCATACTCCGTCTACAACAGGAAAAAAATGAGACAACTGAAAATGCAAAGTAAAGTGAAAAAATAAATTTGATTTCTTTTAGAAAATCAGGGTACATGTTAATGCAATAATTATTTTGAAAAGAAAAATTGAAATATTTTAATTAAAAATGCCTAGAGTAAATATTGAGACATCTTGAATATGACTTTCAGGTTCACTAGTCTTATTTGTGTCCTTAATTTGAGGCTGAAACGACTTACTTAATTTGATGTGAGTTTAATGAATAACTTTATCTGACAGAAACATGCACAAGATACTAATTATTATTAACTGAATATGTTCACAGAGCTCTTAACTTATTAATTACTGCATATGCTGAAGTCAGTGCAGAGCATACTGTATAGAAGTTGTGGAATTATGCCAGAATTAATTTTTCACTCAGGATAAACTACTTATGTCTGACAGTAATCAGCCAGAGGTGTTTTTCTGTAGCCTTAATGGTCTAATCATAGAGGCATGGAGATAATGCCTTTCATTAGCTTAGCTGGCAAAGTTCTAAGAACTGGAAAAGTTTAAAGGCTCCCTATCTTTCTTCAAATGTGACAAGGAGCAAAAACTTTAATAAAAAAGAAACAACAACAACAACAACAAAACACAGGATGACAATCAGACATCATAAACTTGCATAAAAATCTACCTTGTGCAGAGTTTTGCTTCTGCTGTCTGAGAGATCCAACCTCACAGGAATATAGTCAATGTCAGGTGAGGGGGGGTCAAGGTGTTGATACTGAATGCCCATCCTCAGAAATTCTTCACAGCTCATCTTTTTGTTGTTAATAACTCCCAGTCCCAGTGTACAGCTCCCATTTCTGCACTTTTGGCCCAGGCTGTGCTCTGTAATCCAACAGCAACCGTGAAAATTACCAGAGCAGAAACCAACACGGGGAACCTGCCCACGTAGCTAAAGTAACTCTGAGAGAGACAGTGTGGTTAGAAGTAAGGCTCCTTTCGTGACTTAATTTCTCCTATAGGATTTTGTTTTCATTTGACATCTTCCAACTCCATCTTCCCTTGGTGTCTCCAGCAACTACATGTGCTGTTTCTACTGAGTCTTGGCACTCACAAAGCTGTCATATTGGTCCACATGTTTAGGAGCCAGAAGCAGAACCCAGTCAAGGAATTAGTGACCCAGATCTGTGATCTGCATGGTGCCTCACAAAAACTTCATGTCCCTTTCATGCCCACGCTAAGCTCAAGCTGTTCATTAAACTTCACAAGACCCACTGTTACACAGCACATCTGAAACAACCCACTGCTGCAGATTTAATCTGCTGCATCCCTTTGAACGTGCTAATGCAAGCAACAAAAGCATGTCATACTAGTGCCAGGGAAGAAGCTCCATGGCTGATCTCCATGAAACTGCTCTTGCTGCACTTTTCCTGCAATAAGCTGGCCGTGAGCAGGCAGGTGAGTTTCCGAAGAGATTATGGATATGGTGCAATCCAGGTTTATCTTCCTGTCAAAATCAAAGGTGAGGACATTCTTGTCAATCACCCTAGACAGACCGTAGTATTCAGGGACCTCCAAAGCATGGGAGCGCATTTTTATGATGTTACAGTCTGGCTCAAGTAACTGCACATGAAGGGTGAATGTTTCTACAAATGTTTCCGTTTCTGTAAACCTGCAAATGACAAAAGAAAATTAGTTATGCTTCATCCCATCTTCTGTTGCTTTGTGATTTGGGCACTGTCCTTATCTTCAAAACTGAATTACCTGAACCTCTTTCTCTCTTGTGTGCTCAAGCCTTGAATTGCCGTAATCCAGACCCTGCTGCCCAAATCCCCCTACTTGTAAGTAGGGTGTCTGTGTGAAGGAAGAGGTTACTCTTTGTGTATGTATGAGAGTGTCTGTTCCTATCAGCAGGACAGCAGAGGACACACAGTACTCTGAAAGTACTATTGTCACTTTCCATAGCATAATGAAAAATCACTGTTTTTGTGCAATAAGCCAGCAATACATCATGCACATTAAATGAGCATACCTGCAATACACAGTGAGAAATGTTTCTGTAAACAGATGGTCATTTGTTGACAAATGATGCAGCTACTGGATCTAAGTAGTGGCAACATGTACAGCAGAACATGCTTTAACTGTAAAAAATTGACTGTTTGCTCTTCCTAAGGTCAGCTGGGTTTCTGGTAACAGTGAAGTGTGATCTGCTGCTGCTGCTTACCTGTACACCCGAAGCATGACCACATCTTCATCTAAAATTGGACATCCATTGTGGGTATATTTGACTTCATTAGGAAGGAAGTGACAGTCAAAAACCTATGAAGGGGAAAGAATAGACTGCCACCACACTGCCAAAGATGTTAACTTCATCTGTTCCACTTCTCTCTGAGTGCCTAGAATACATCAGACTGAGATAATTTTTAATGTGCAGTTCATTTCTATGAATAGGTATTCACCTGTACTGTAATCTCCCAGTGAGAGTCAGAGCAACTACTTAAACATGGGGCTGCCAGCACTGCACAATTAGAAAGGTAAAGGTCCTATGTGATTGTTTCAAGTCCCTTCCCAGTACAACAAATAGTTTGGCCTCACCTTCTTTACCACTGCAGCCTGTGAAGTTAAGGGTGTAGATATATCCAGCAGTGCATATAACTTCTGTGGTGCTGAAAAACCAGCAGTTTCAACATTATAATTTGAGATCTATTGACTTTTAAAGTTGTTCATGACAATAGCTTGATTATACAGTAAATCTTGCTTTATGTCCACTACAACTGTACCACAAAAGCACAACCCAGTGAAATTTCTCTGTTAGAAACCCCAGTTTTTGTGATACCTACTTTGTACCAGTAGCTCTTTTCCAGATCAGATATCATCTCTGTGCCATACAAACATCCAGCCACAAAATCAGTGTAATCCACAGCACAAAAGCAAGCAGATATCTGTATTTCCCTAACAGCTAATTCAAAATAGACTAATTCTTACAACATACCTGATACAGGCAAAATCTGTGAGTCTGTCTGGCCACAGTTTAACCATCTAAGGCAGACACTTATTTCAGGCAGATTGATTTATTTAATGGTAGGTTGACTTGTGAAAGGAAGGCAATGAGGAAACATGCCTGACACAGAAAACAGATTGCTTTGACACACCCATCCTTTGGAAAATGGATTTGGATTCTGGGACATACAATTTTCATGTTCTCAAATACTGAAATTTGCAAGACTGAAAATTTATAATTCCTATGCAGTATTATTTCTTTACTGAAACACCAGCTGAAAGCTCCTTAGCACTGATAAAACTATGTTTGTGTTATCCTTGTGATAACAGCAAATCCCTGTGCAGTCCGTGGAGGATGGAAGATGCTCATGTTTCACGTCTACAGAGAGAATATATTCTAACCAGCAAGAAACCAAAATCACTGTGTTTTCTAAGCATTTCACTATGAATCTAATAGTTTTCAATGCATTTTTTCAAGGTATAAATGGTTATGTATTCACAAATGGTTACATGGACTTCCACAGACCAAAGTGAAATCTGTTCGACATTCACTAACAGATCTAATGAGGCACTAGCAATAGCAATTAGTGCATGTATATGGCTGACTGACTAACCACTTTTTTCTTTTTTTTTATTTGTTTTTAAAAAGAAGATGTAACTTCTTAATGACAGTGATTTTTTAAAATATGACAAAAGAATCATGAAAATGAAGTGTCTTGCATGAATTATCTTCATTTCCACTTCAATTTCCATTTCAACCACTTCAGATGATGGTGAAATGGCTGAGGGACTTTAGTAAGGTTCTAAATTGTTGACTGAAAGTAAAACTTGCAGAGAAAATCTCTGGATGCTCTGACTCTCAGTGTAAAATTTATGTAATAATTTAATTCTAAATTAAATGTTAATGCATAGTTAACTGAAGCACCTCATGACCACGTTGGGTATTTACGATAAAGGATTAAAGAATTATTGAACTTTGTTTCTTTCTAGCCATTACACAGAATAGAACTTATATTCTTCTATAATGGAAGAATAGATTTCCTCAGCCTTTATTACTAGTGAAAGGGTCTACTTCCACTGAAGTTAATCTCAGATGCTCAAGCAATGTGATAATTTTTCTACATTCCTAGCAATTTTAAAATGTATTGCCTGCTTTTAATTTTCATTAAGAAGTGCATTGTACAAAGTCTTTCTTTTTCTTTTTTTTTTAAATTATAAGTTAGTTGATTTTCAGACACATATAAATGGATTAAGCTCTTAGAATAAACTGTGGTATTATGGAAAGTATGCTTGGTTTTATTTGGACTGCTTAGAAAAGAAGTACAAGAACAATTTGTGGAAAACAAGATTACTCTCATGTGATGAAAGTTTTGAATATGTTGTGGCTGTTCTGTTGTGTATTGTTTTCAAATGCTACAGAAATATGTGCTCTGCTTTTTTTCAAACAAAAACAACAATTATGTCTTTTTCTTACTTACTGTCCTTTTTTTCTTAGTATAAACTAACAGCATAAAGGAACGTGATATTTAAGTAATCAATTGGATAGTCTTATGTGATATTATATAAAAATGGAAAATATTAAGTAGTTATGTGGTATGCTATTTTAAAGAAAAAAATAAGTATATTATATACAAAACCCACTCAAAATGTAGTTTCAGAAGCTTTATGTTGTACACTGAAAGTAAAATTCTTCACTGACATAAATCAGTGTAGAGCCCCCAAAGTCAATAGGATTTTGGTGACATAAGAGTGTTTTGGGGGCCAAAGGTTTTACAGAAGTCCAGATAAAAGACATCCAAGCCCTTCTCTTGCCCACTGATGCAATCACTCCATCAAGGCCAATGGGTTGGTCAGGCATGACCTGCCCTTGGTGAAGCCCTGCTGTCTCAAATCATCTCCCTGTCCTCCCTGTGCTTTAGCACAGCTTCCAGGAGGATCTGTTCAATGATTTTCCCAGGCACAGAACAAAGGCTGACAGGTCAATAATTCCCAGGAATGATCTACCCTTTTTAAGGATGGGTACAGTATATTCCTTTTTCCAGCCTGGAAATTTCACCTGACTGCCACCATGACTTTTCAAATATTGTGGAATGTGGCTTTGCAACTACATCAACTAATTCCCTAAGGACTCTGGGATGCATCTCACTGGGTCCAATCATATCAAAGAATTAATGTCCTTATTTTTAAGACATTGTTAGTTCTGCATCTTAATTGGTAACAAGGGATTGGAAAATTTAGAACCTTTCCACAAAAGTTTGTTACTACTGACTGACAGTAAGTTTATATGTGTATTGAGACACAATCTGCTTAGCAAAAAGAAACATCTGGTTTACGTTTCCTGATATGTTTTTCTTTGTATGAACAGACAACTCTAATTGTCTATAAATTCACTGGGTAAGACAAAGGAAATCTAAATATTTTCCTAATTACTGTTGAGCTTTGGTTTTTTCCACTTCAGCTGCTTTTCAATTACAATTTATAATTAAATTGTCATACATTCCTAGAACTTTACTCACTTTAATCGCAGTAAATCAGATCATACCAAAGACATTTTCTGGTTGCAGAATTGTAGAATGTAGAAAGATCATGAGTGGCACAAGGAGATCTAGATTCTGGCACCTTTCTTCAGGAATGGTGAAAGCTCAGGCACCACTTCTCTCCAGCCTGGTGTCCTAGGGCCACCTTCCCAGCAGAGCTGTTCTCTCACAGGAGTGCCTGCAGCTTCCACACTCAACTGCCTGGGTTCATATTCAGGGCCATAAAAGAACAGGTGCTAACAGAAGTGAGGCTGGGAGAGAGGAAGTCGTTTGGAAAATAAGGTGCAGCAAATGCACGTCCCCTGAGATCTCTTGAAAAGGGCCTCTAGCTATGTGCTTAAAACATGTTGGATTACACAGGACAAAGTGGCTTTTTCAAAATACCTGGGTCCTACTCTACATAGAGGCTGAGGCAGAAATTGAAAGCAAATTTACTCCTCAGCCAGATAGATTGCCTATAGAAGAGGTTTGCCATAGGTTTCACATGTAAGTTCCTCTTTGCCTCCTCTCCTTTAGATTGGATATTATGGAAAATATCTTTACTGAACGGTCGGTCAGGCATTGAAACGGTGCCCCAAGGAAGTGGTGGAATCACCATACTTGGAAACATTCAAAAATTGCATATAGGTAGGTCCTAGGGACATGGTTTAATAGTGCACCTGGCAGTGCTGGATTTATGATTTGACTCAATATTCTTTGAGGTCTTTCCAGCCTTAGTAATTCTATGTTTGTATGAGTCAAGGAACAACCTATACTGGGGAAGTAGAGGTGAGATACTATGGTCAGTGTCCCTGCCTTGGCAGAAAACAAGTCCTGGGTAGTTTCAGCAGATGCACTACTCTACTTGAGGCCAGCCTCTAGAGAAGTTCACACATTGTCCTGTCCATCACCTCCTGTTTTCCCTGGTATGCCTCTGCTCCTTAGGAGTGCTGATTCAGCTGAAGTACCTGTCAGTGGTTTGCAAAAATAATCCTGATGACCAATACAGAAGTTTTGAAAAATCTATTGAGACTGGTGCTCCTTCACCTATCTTCACAGAAGACACCAAAAATCCTGGAAAGGAGGTTAAAAACTATATTCATATACAAACACACGAAAGTGTGGCACAAACCAGAACTTTTCAAAACTCTAAAACCTGCTTGGTTATGAATCATTAAACCCATTTATTTTCTGTCTATAACATTACATCTTCATGACAACTACTTTCAACTCCTTCCTGCTACAACTCAGGTGGGGCAATTTGTAAAGCAGATGAGTAGCAGAATGGTAATATGTGAAATATACTTCATTATTCCTACAAGCTTGACATTTGAACAGAAAACAGGGGAGTTTTAATGTATTTGCCATCTGCTAACAATTTGGCTGTTGCAGAGCAGAACAAACAATGTTGCACACAATATGCTTATTGTATGTGACTATTCTTTTCTTAATTGTTTCTTAAGTAGTGGCTCCGTGACTAAAATTCAAAATGCTGTAGTGGGTTATACATTACTCAGGGGGTACTGTTTACCCTCATGGGAGAAAAATAAGCAGCTGAGAGAACGGAGGATATCTCCTAACTGGAAGTTTTGAAATACCCATTTTTCATTTGTGGAAGGAGACTCTGGCCAGACTCACTTCTGTGCACTCATGCTACTGAGCTCAGCTTTTGGATTTCAGGGTTGCAGTACTCTGTCACCTGTCTACTTAAGCAAAAGGCTGAATCTCACCATTCAGTTTCATGCCTTTTAGTCACTATCCAATAGAACAACAAAAATCAATAAAGCAGCTCTTTTTACTTTCTCCCAGACCTGCTTACACTAACACTCAAAGCAGCACAACTGAGCCCAAATACCTGTGGAGTAAGTTTCCCAACCCTCTGCGTTATTGGCTCGTTAATCACAACTTCTACTTTGCAGGCATCCTTCTCTCTGGGGATGGAAAACTTGAGGTCTTCTTCTGACAGGAAGACAGACTGTCCCTTCATCACTTTCAACCCAAGGTTCACACTAATAAAGGAAGAGCACACGACTCTTAACATGACAGGCAGCAGTAGAAAGAACCAGCTTTTCTCAAAGGGCTTCATATTATAAGGGGGTGCCAGCCTTTTTCACCAGTGAAAAAATTTCTTAACAAAAGGAGTCTTCTTCCTCCACCAGCAGACTTTCACCATATAATGAAGGCAGTATTAGTTACAGATAAAAATGTATTATGTTTTCAATTAATAGGCTCTCCTTGACTGAAATTTGGGCTGTTATTGGGCAGATATTTTCAAAATATCCTTAGGTTTTTGTAAAATCCATTGGTCAAGACTGACAAAATCAGATCCTTTCAAGGTTCATTAATCCTGAAAAAAAAACATAAGAGAAAGAAAATTGCTGTAAGGAATCCAGCAACTATAGGGACAAAAAAAAAACCAAACAACAAACACATTCAAAACACTTCCACCATTTCTGGCAATTGCAGTTCATTTCAAGCATCAGAATGATTTCACCTTTGAATACCATTCAGTGCACACATGCTCAGAAAATAGCAGACAACCTCAAAATCTGAGAAAAATTCAAGGGAAATAAAGAAGACAAGATAATAGGGAAAATAAATTATACAAGTTTCTCATGCCCCTAGTTACAGTTAAAGGTCATCTTTCATGTTTATAACCTCATAAGAAAAGAATTTTTTTCTGACATTAAGCAAGCACTATTGAAATCCTTTCAAAAGCCTAATTTCTACAATCCTCCAAAGTAACTGAAGCTACAGCCCAAAGAATATGAAGTTATTTCTTTTTATCTTCTTCTTTTTCTCTTCAGTCAGAGTCAGGATTAAAAGCACGAGAGATGGAATTTCATGTTCAGACTCAGTTGTTTATTAATCCTTATCTATACTACAATGATTCTACAGCACTTCTAGCTAACAAGCTAAAAATGAAGAAATGGCAATGTATTTCACTCATTACAAGGTCTTTTAAGGCTAAACAGTCCCATTAAAACCTAACATTATTACATTATTTTTACTTTTGACCCCATGACCATACACCCGTGACCTGCAGTGCAGCATTTTCTATCCAATTAAAAAATACTACCCAAACCTAAGAAGAAGAAGAAGAAGAAGGAAGGAAAAGCCAACGTCTTAAAACCTCCATCTTGTCCTATATCTATTCCTATATTCTAAAACCCCAAATTCCAAACTCTTCACCATGTGATATTACACACTTTTATTCAAACTACACACCAGTGATTCCAGCTCTGTTATTCAAATTTGGAAGCCTTCTCCAAGTCCTCAAGTCAAAAGCAGTGCTCCTCTGGGGATCAGGGTCTGACAGCACAGAAAGTACAAAACTCCTAAGCTTCAAAGTTCCAACATGAAGTGATATTGATTTAACTAAATTTGAGAAGATCATAAGAATTCCAAGACAGTAAAGTTTCAACACTCCTTTAGTTTTTGTAAATTTTTAATGCCCTGACTACTTATTTGCCACAACCTTATGACCAACAATGAACTTTCCTGAAAGTGAATTAAAAAAAGAAATCCTTGTATGTCTTCATTTTCTTTGTTGTTGGTAACAGGTAAGTTTTCACTCCACTGTTTACGGCAGAATGACCTTCTGAGCAGCCTGTAACTGAACACACATATCCACCCAGTCTAAATTTCACTGAAAAACAACTGACAGTTCAGAAATTCTGTAAAATTACTCACTTCCTAAAGTTAAACAAGACAGATCCACTCACTTCATCACAACCACAATCATCAAGACTGAAGGCATTGAGACTCACATACATGTAAATTTAGATGTATGTTGACTGTGTAGTCTGGAATGCAAATTTTAACTCTAGTTTTCTAGGTATTTAACTGAAAGTCTTTCAATTTTGGTTTAAAACACTGAAGCCATACCAGTCTGAAGAAAATCTGAGAGAAAATGTAGAACTCTAGCCAGTGGAAAAGGAATTAAATCCAAGGTAGAAAATTCAGATAAGAAAATATTTAGAAATTTTAGATTCAGACTAGGACCTGGCAAAGTGCTAAGAGGCAGTTAATGACTCTGAAACATCATTTTTTAGTCATAGTCATAGTTAATGACTGACACAGTAGTGTATATCTCATGACAATGCCACTACCTCTCTGCTCCTTAATAGCAGGCTGAGGCATAGATTTATGGTGTGAAATAGCTTTATTCACAGGCATTTTCTGACATGGCACCTTGTCAGAAATTATAAAATTAAAACCTGGATAGTTTTGACTTTCTCCACTCCAACGTGGATAGCTGTCATAAAACGATGTTAAAGTTGAGAGATAGCTTCATCACCAGCTTGAAAATGGCACTCATGCAGAGATGTCTGCATCTTGACTCTGCTACCGACCAGATTCATTTGTTTCTAGTGCCTGCCCCATAAATCCCAGCACAGAGTACAGCTGTAAACCTCGGGTGCAGGCAGTGCTTTCTATGCTGCCCTGCATCAAAAACAGAACAAAAAGCGTACAAGAGGAATCAAGAGCATTTTGATCAATCTCATGGTGGATGTACTCAGCTACATATTTGGTCCTATTGTCACCGTGTATTACAGTGTATTACTTGATCTTGCAGACACAGCTCCTGTATCACTGTTTGCTCCATGTGTTCCAGCCACTGGCCTCTACTAGGATGCTGTAAGAATCCCTCCTGAGGTGGCCAAGTGAAGATCTTGGGAAGTATAACCTCACTTTCTCAATTACTTATGCAATCATAGCAAGATGAAATGGCAAGAGATTCTTTCAGCACATAATGACAATAAAGATGAGAAAATTTTGGGGCGGGTGCCAAGGTATTAACATCCTCCCTGTCTGTGAAGAAGATCATTGTTTCAATAAAGTCCTATGTGTGCTACATGGTACTTATACTGATAGACAGTGTTCTGCTCTTCAGCAGATATACAGCTGCTGGTGATGCTACTGTTGCATTTTGTGGCTGCTTTGGACTTCCTTACAATCTTCTTACTTCTCTGCCCTTAATATGACAGCTAAACCTGATTCATCTCTAATATTCCTTGCCAAGTCACCTGTGTGTCCAGAATGGACATACAACTAAGGGACAGTTTAATTCCAAATGCATTGTAATATTTCAGATATACTTAGTGGCCTAATGAAATAACGGTATTCACAAACAACACAGAAGGAGAATCAGTATTGTGAAATTAAGCTGTTTTCTCATCAGCTTTCTAAGGGTCTGTCTATATGCCAAAACAACTGAAACAACTGAACAACTCCAGGTGCACTGTGTGAGTACAAGCTCACAGAAAGCTACCAGCTTTGGTCCCAGAAGTAAACATCATGTCAGTTCAGTGATATATATACTTGTTATCCCTCTGTGGGGCTGGAGCACGGGATTTACATGGAGAGGCTGACACAGCTGGATTTGTTCAGCCTGAAGAAGAGAGGCCTTACTGCTCAGTTTTAAGCTTCTAACAGAAGAGTGCCTGGAGCACAAGGAAGAGACATACAAACCCACTAAAATAGCAATGTTTATTTAATAAATAACTAATCAAGGCCAGACGCAACTTTTAAGCCAGGTTTGCCATAAAACTGGCTTTTCTCGGGGAAGGAGGTGGGTGCAGTTACCTGCAGGGGTCCTCTTCACCCTAAATCATGTGCTGACTTTAAGCTGAAAAGTCAAAGCCATCTCACTGCTAGGATCTAAATTAATTACCTGGTGTATTTTTGCAAACCACAGTGCATTTTGTCACCTGTCCAGTAATTCCCCTGAGATCCAATATAAACCCATACCAGTATAAAAAATGTGGCAACAAGCAAAGAGACATCATTTCCCATAATTAGATGCAGATTGGCCAAGCTGGCTCTGGCATTTGGAGGCCTGGAAGATAAGTCCTGAAGAGGTGTCCAAGTCATTGAACAAGGGACACTTGGAAAGGGGAACTCGGAGGAGTTACTCCTCTGCTGGCAACTCCTGCCTGCTCAGCAGATAAGCCTGGGGGGAAGGCAGAGGGAGAAGGGGCCTCTGAAGAGGCAGTGAATGCAGCTCTGTAGAGTTGATAGAGGGACATACTAAACTGGGGACAATGTAGAAGAGGGTTTCTGTTAAAAATTTTCTCCAAGTGCCAGAACTGGTTTTCCCTCAGGGCTGCTGGTGCACATGTGAGAAATGATGCAATGGTTAATTAAAACCATAACAACTAGTGAGTCTGATTCTGAGCAGGGCTACATTGATGTAAATAAAAATTAATCCAAATTATTTAGATAGTTATCTACCAACACAAAACAACTGAAAGGAAAATTTCAAACAGGACCAGTAAGTCTCAGCTTTAATACCTCAAACTTGGCTAAAACACCTGTAATCACAAGTGACCTTGAGCCAAGTCTCTATGACATCCAAAGCCTTCATTGGGATTTGGATGAGACTTCAAGAGTTTCTCTGTGTGTGACAAAATCCCTGGTTACCTGCGATATTTCCCTGAACAGATGGATCAAAATTGCCCTATTATTTTGCAAAGCCAGAAGGGGATAATGGAGAATGATTTTTGTGGGTTGGAAGTTGGATTGATTTGTTTTAATGAATACCAGAAAATATTTGCAAGAAATAGAAAGAATGTATACATTTTTTTGAGAAAGAGTTAAAGAAAACAAGAAAGAGCTTTCCATGATTTCTAGGAAATGAATCTAGGAAAGATGAATATTATTACAGTAATTAAAATCTAGCCCAGGGCAATGAGAGGATCATGAGCTATTAAATTAGGGGACTGTCACTTCAGAATGTGCACTTAACACATGCAACCCTTGGACTGTTTGTCACTTAATGGTTTTGTTCCATGCACTACAAACAAGGATTACAAGTCACCAAGAAGCTAAATATTTGGCAAGGTATTTGCTGAGTTAAGGAATGGCAGATAACACCCTGTAAGTAGTTACACTTTGGACACATGTCAACAGCAGAGATGCATTTTGCCTAAGGCAAAGTGCAATCCTGAGTTAGCTGAGATTACAACTAGTAGAACTCTCTAATCAGAAAATATGTAACTTGCAAAATCCTCTTTTAATAACCATTTGCAGAAACAGTGTATAATTATTTGCAGAATTTGTTGGAATGTCTCAGCAAAACACAATGAAAGCAACTTATTTCTAAAAGGTGATGGTTCCAGATAAATAGATAGAAATCAGCAGGAAACGTAAAACCTTTATAAGCATACATGTATTAAGGAACACATGTAAACTTTTATGCATACATATGATTAATAAACCTCTGCCTAGTTTAGATTAAACGAATCAGCTGTCTGAATTAACATGAAAACGTAAAAATGCTGACAGATCACAAAATAATACTGCAAAATAAGTGTACAATTTTAAAACATGCATTTAAAAAACTGAAATACATTAAATATATCCTTTTTAATGACTTACTAGTATCAAAAGTTTTTAGCATTTATTTCAGTGCTTTTTGTCACATTTCTTCTAGTACGTCTCCTTAATAAGACAATTCTAAGCAAAGAAATCTTATTTAGTTCTTCCAAGATTTTAAAGCCACAAAGTTTTATTAAATCTGATGGAAAAAAAGGCAAGCATAGTTGAGAAATCTGTATCAACTTGAATATTAGGATAAAATTGCTTGGAATCCAAACTTTCAAGGTAACTTCTACTAAACCACTGCCATAACCCAGTGCCTGCTTTCCTCGAAGTTAGAACTGAGCTTTCATCCATCTCGAGCTCAAAAATTACTGTCTGGCTGCTCTGCTGCAGCATTCAGCAACAAGCTGAACTCTGCAAGCTGTTTAAGCACTATTACAACCACAAACACAACACCATTCAGTGTGTGCAACAAACTTGAATAAGATACTTACAGGTAGCGGTGTTTCTGCTGGAGGCTGAACATGAGATCATACTAGAAAAAGAGGAAAAATGTATGTCACTGACCCAGTAATTTCTGTTTTAAAAGGCTGGCTGAAAAAGAAATCCAATGAGTGAGCGACAGAGAGAAAGCAGAGGGGGGGAGGGGAGGGAGATAGATGAAATTCCAGTCTTTCTGGTCAGCTTGGCTGTAGTTTTCTCTGTACTGAAAATCCACAATAAACACTCCTTGCTTGCAAGACTGCTCCTGACTGCAGAGTCACAAATTAGAAATATTTTCAGTCTATGTATGATAAAAGCACTCAGACATGCCTTGTAGTGTTTACACTCAGCAATGCTTCTCTGCTAGCTAGCCCCAGATCTTCTTTTCGCCTTCTGCTACTTAAGTCTTTTGAGACTAAAAATTAAGCTGCTGTTATTAAGGTTTGCTCTTTTTTTTTGTCCTCACTTTTGCTAGTTTATTTCCTTTGAAACACACACCACCACGGTAGTATTCTAATTTTCATTTTCTTTTTTCCCATTCAAAACAGCAAGAAAGACAAAGAGTACAGGCAAAATCCTACCAATTATTAAATATCTCATAGGATTCAATGTATCTCTTCAGCCTTCTATCATGAGATTCACATCAGATTTGAATGGCTGATGAGATTCTAAATAAAATTTGCCACTATACAGTGGCTCATGGATGCACCCTGGGGGTAAACCTGACAGCTCTAATTTTCAGAGCACAGGAACGGTATTGCAAAGCCACAATACAGGGACAGACTGTTCACCTCAGCGCAGAGACCGAAAGAGTTTTTTTAATACATGGGACAAAAAAACCCACCCAGCCACAGGGCATTGTGACAAGGGCAAGAGGACAGAATGGGGAAGAGCTACTGACTTCCAGGTTGCTTGTGTAAACAGGAGTCAAATCCAGCACAACTGTAGTGCTGTAGCACTGTCTCCCCTTGTCCTCTTTGAGTAAGCAAGCTGACTTTGACCCTCATATGGAAACAAAACCACAATATAAAAATGAAAAACTGAAGTCAATAGGAAGAAAGAAAAGAAGCAGCAGATGTTCCTGTGGCATGACTTATGTACAGATGAAGAAAACAGATGACTGTTAAGAATTAAAATTAATTCAAAGCTACACAGTGTGTAATATGATACAATCTGGCCTATATTTTCCTAAGGGAAAAAAAAAAAAAACACGCAAAAAGGTACATTATGAGGTACATTATTCATAGTGTGGTATACTGTCCTGGATTTCCGACCACACTTTTATCAGGTTTCAGAAAAACTTGCAACAAATATTTATCTCCTCTGAGTTGTATAGAAGGTTGTGGGTTAGCCTGTGTGTCTCTGATTTTGCTTGCTTAAATGTAGCTTCTAATTCACTGTGATGAATGGCCTGTCTGTATTGTACAGCGGTCTGATTAGAAGCATCAGAATAACTGTCTTTACAGCCTGATTAAAACAGTGGCAGCTTATTTTAAAGTCTATGACACATTCATCAATAATATCATTGCAGAAGCTGTCTTCAAACCAGTTTTATTGCTGCAGCAATGAACTTAGCATCTCATTTCTTATTGTACTCCTTAACTACAATTAATTTTTGCAATCTATCAAGGTCGCTTTATCTAAAGGATACAGCAAAATTACCCAAGCTTTTCTTGATGAATGCCAGAGCATTGAAGAGAAGACAAGATTTTTGTACAACACTCAGTTTTTCCATTTCAATGTTTGTCCACACAGGAAAGAGAGTAGTTCTATTTCTCATAGATGAAACATAAGCACAGAATATCTTTTTTATCAATTATTAGTAAAATCATGCAGTCCAGACTGTTGATATGAAGGCAATAAGTTAAAAATTGTCTGCAAGCTTTTGTTAACAAGATACAGTCAAAATCATCCCCTTTCTTTACAGGCTTTTATTTGAAAAATAAAAAAAAATACTATACTTGAGGCACAAAGCAGGCAATAATCACACACACACACACACCCCTCACACACAGCCCCATCTCTTTCATTCTGACTTGCACTGATAAGCAATGGCCTAAACCCACATTGTCTGATATCTGCACATTCAGTCAACACTCCTGTAAGAAGCACGAGGTTCTCAAAGGAAAAACAAAGACTTGTCCCTGTCCTAATCTGGAGGCCGTACAAGAGGAGAATCTGCTGCATTGTGAGGTAAAAAAGATACAATTATTTTCCAGGTATTTACTACATGACATACATTTTATTGTCTGAACAACAATACCTGGTACCAATAGTCCACTCTTCTTACAACTTTTAAAGAAAATATTCTAATTCATCAATGTCTTACATGGACCACAGCTGTCAGAAGATCAAATGAACTAGGTCATTGCCAGCTGCTTCATTGCTAAATACATGCGGAGAATCTAAAATGGCAAAGTTCTTGATCAAAAATGAACTATTCAAAATTTTGATGCAGGAGGAGCATTAGACATAGAGAATGGTATTATGGAAAATACAACAAGGCAGCCCAAAAATATTTGGTTTGTGTCAAGCAGATCAAAAGATCAGAATGTTGCCTGAATGTTTGACACAAATGTCAGTGGCATTTCCAGTAAAATGGGTAGCTTCTTTGAGAAATCCATATTTAGTTCTATTATCACTAATTTTAATGACTTTGATATTTGCCTAGAAGATTTTGTATCTTGGGCTAGACTCTGAGATGTTGCAGAGGACAGTGAAGGGACATCTTCAAAGATATTGGCATCTTGGCAACCCCTGCAGTGCTTTGCCTGAATGCATCTAGAGCACGTCATCACTAGTAAGGTTTCTTCAAATTATACATCTGTAGAGTTTAGCATTCATGCTGTAAACCATGAAAACACCTCTTCATGGCCATGGTGCTCTTTCCAGAGAAGTGAAAGGGACTAGGCATAGCTGGATACAAAGCAGCAAAGTCTCCCCTCCCCGCCCTCCAGGGCAGCCATGGCCACTGTGACCAGAGAGGCTTTTCCCTCACTGGACCAGGATAGTAGACACATAACAATTTAGTAGGAAGAGAAACTCAGCTACCACCGTTTTGCAGGACACTTTCTGCAGCATTAAAAGATATGTTTTTGTGTGTAAGCTTCATCATAGAATTTAAATTGTAGAAATTATGAGTATTTGTATTTGTCCTCCCAGCACCCGTAAAGGTATTGATTCTTTGTCTGCAAAGTTGCTGCCATACCCTTCTCATCTTATCTGTAAAAAGATAAAGGTTAGGCTTTTCAAATCTTCAGGTAACATGGTATGAAATGGGTGGCAGCAGCTAAGATGACCATCAGCATTTCTAGCATTTGAGGGTGGCTAGGTCTGGTCTGTCACACAGGCATCACATACGAGGTCAGGATAAACCCTTTCCTACCTCTTCCTAGTCACAGAGATCCTAGACAGGTTGAGCACCACAAAAATCATCCATTTGGCACCACTGGAGGGCAACACTTAATGAAGATCTTGGAGGAATGGCAATGTCCTTGTGGTAGAGGAAATAATTATATTTCCACCTGCAAAGAGCTGGCCTGTTCTTTAATGTAGATAACAAGGGACAGAAAAAGCAATTTTTCACTATCAAGAAGCTTGGGAGAGAAAGGGTAAACACAATGTGTTTAAAATATAGGCTAAAAAAAGGCTAAAAATAATCCCAAAAAACGAAGGATTGTCTCATGCTGGTAGTCTGCCCACTTCTTGTAACAAGGCTCACAATTGGGCTTCAAAATGCATGTTTAAAATGCCCACGTTTTTCCTCTCTTTCTTTAAAGTCTGTTGTTCTATGTCCAATCTTTTCACGAAAACCTACAGACCACGTGTCCTCATTAATGCAAAGGGGGAATTGTTCTCATAATTAAACTACTATCCAATTTACTTCAAACTGAATACTTTTAGGAATATTACCTTGTTTCCATTAAAGTAATTTGCACTCGGGAAAGGTTCCTTAGTTGTTTTAATTGAGATCAATCAAAGTGAATTTAATGAGACTCTGGAGATTTTTATCCCAAGTCTTTGAAAATGGAGCCTTTTGTGTGGCAGGGTCTTTATTTTGGCTTTAGCTCACATATGGATTTATACTACAGCTGGTACAAATGTATTTTCATCTCAGTTCATGTTTCTAAAGTTTCATCGACTTTCCTTATTTAGTTCACTCTGCCACTGATTATGAAAGATCTGCAAAAAGAGTTTTCCAAACAATGTCACAGATTTTATCTTTGTATTCTACAGAAGGGTGTAAGTTCTGCAAAGGCAGAATACTTGTCAGAAGCATAATATGGTAAGTCTAACACATAGCAGATACTGCCCCTGACCTTAAGGAGTACTTCCAGAAAACCATACTTTTTTAACACTGAAATCATCCTATGCTTATCCTTGCACATATCTACACAAAGCATGCAGATTGAAAACCAGGAACTTTGATCCTCACAAGGAACCTCCCTTGCCTCTGAAGTCTACATTTTTACCGACAGCAGTGCTTTAGTTGTGAAGACATATTCCTGAAACCATTGCAATGCCTAACTGTTCAGAAGGTATGCAGAAGTCTTTAAGCATGCAATAGCACTTTAATCTGCTATAATCCTCTGAAAAGATTACTTCTGAAGAAGTTTTGCATCTTGGCATTCAGCTAAGGTATTATTAAGATGAGAGGTTAATTAAAGAAAATTGAAGGAGCCTTCTGAGATAGAAGACAGAAAGAAACCTGCTGGGGACAGTTTAGAGAATTCTAGGAAGATGCGTTATTTTAATTCTAACAGCACCAGATCTGATTCTTGCTAGTAATAAATGAAGCATAGCAACTGGAAAAAATGAAAATTTCTCCAGAGTACCCCCACGGTACATTTGGGTATTCCTGTCATTTTTCTACTTTAATATCAAAGCTCAGCTGCGGCACAAGCAGTACTCACTGTTATCTGGGCAGATGCAGATCTAAAGAAGGTAGAACAGAATGGGCAACACAAGAGGTTTGAGACATAAAGCCAAAAGGATAGGAAGAGGAGGGCAGGACAAAGACTGGCTTGGAAAGGAGAGCCTGAAGCCCAGTCACCAGCTACGGCCAACAGGTTCATCTCTCATAGCCCAAGGCACACCTTTGCTTCAACATTCTCACTGAACAGCACATTAGTGTTAAGACATGATCTATTGATACCGAAGAAATGCTTCCCCAGCCTGACACAGGTCTGTATCTTTATGTGTACAAACAGATACAACTCAGCAAGAATTTTATAAGAAATTATGCAAGTAATGCAATTAAGTTTGGTCATTGGAAGCAAGGAATCATATTTTCCTTTTCTTTTCAAGAGCCATGCTTAGGATTACAGTAGATAATGCAAAGAAAAGGAAAAAATTCTTAAGCAAGAACCTCTAAATATCTGAGAAAGAATCTTGAATAAGTGTTTTGAGTTGTGTTAACTTCATGAGCTTCCATACCTGAAAAGGGCAATGGGAAAAGATGCATCACAAAACACCTGGACATGCTATGAAGAACACAGACTTTCTAAGAATTCAGCATCTAGTCACTATATTTGGTAGATTCTTCTTTAAAAATAAAAAAAAATAAAAAGGCAATTCTTCCTTCTCTCCCTCTTTCTTTATTTTCACTATTTTTTGCAGTCTTTCTTTTCTAAGTCTTCAAATGACCAGATGTAGCCCCATTTCAATTCCACCTGGAAGTGCCTAGTTTTTATTCACACTGTCTGTTTCTTACTTGAACCATCCTCCTTGCACTGGCCAGGGGATGAGCCCGGCAAAAAAAAAAATAAAGGAAGTAAATACATTTCATTTAAAACCTCTTTCCAGCTGAGGCTCTTTACAGAGTAACAGTGAATGATAACGTGAGGTGTCTTTTCTCTTGGCAGTTTGTCCAAACAGAATTTTAAATTAGACAGCCTGGGTCTGAGTGAAAAAGCACAAAGTCTCTTGAGGAGTGTAGGGTGTTGGCCAGAAAAACAGATGCTTGCAGAAAGAGCTGGGATATCGTGGAAGAACAGAAACATGAATGAGGGACAAAGAATGTTGCCCCGTCTTCTGACTTTCGCAAGCCAAAGGTACCCAAGGTTAGTTCCAAACTGTGAGAGCACTAAATCACATCAATTGAACCAACTGGAGTATTTCCAGGCCACCAACAAATCTCATGGAATCACAAAATGACAGTGCTCTGGTTTAGAAAGGACCTTAAAGATCATCTATCCTATCCTCCCAGACATGGACAGAAGTGTCTTTTACAAGATCAGGTTGTTCAAAGTCTCATTAAACCTCATTTTATAGGATGGATTGGGGCACATCTCAAGTGTTGTTAGACTGAATTATGCAATGACTTTTCTAGTGCAAACAGAAGAGAAAGCCAAAGAGAGCCTAGGCAGAATGATTAGAGACCTATTCAGCCTTAACAGCATTACAGTGTACACGGCTGAAACTAGGAAAATAAGGGATGTGTGCACCTAAATTTGGATTGCGTGTCTCAGTAGCTCATAGCTTTGGAAAATGGCATTTTCCAGACTGAATTCAATGTCACATTGAATGATCTGAAAAAAATAATCGACCTTAAGTCCAAGAATGCTAAGTTCTTTGGAGACATGTATAACTGCAAGCCCAAAGGAAGGTGTGGGACACCACCAGGCTGAGAAAATGCTGCCTGGCTGGTGCAGAGGGAGTTCACACCTGCTGTTGTGTACCCACGTCAACATGGACAAAGGTCCTGGAGGATATAGCAGCACCGAGTTAAGGCACTACACAACACGCAGGAGAGCCTCAGGGGCATCTGTTTGACCCCAGCTCCAGTAGATTATCTTTGTCCAGAGCTCACTGGCCCTGGAGCAGGATCAGCAGAGGAGATGGGCTCAGAGCTCATCAGCAACTTCAGCACAAGAACTGAGATAGCCACCGGGCTGTTTGCAGCCACCAGCCAAAACAGCTGAGGACTTAGAAATGTAAAGTGACAGAATTAGTCTTATATTCAAAGCAGATAACTCTACTCGAATCTAAAAAAACAGGGGTTTGACCTGACTCAAATTTAACCACTACCAAAAAGTAGTATTGTGAGTATATACAGAGCTTTTCAGTGCGTGAATCTTGGTTCATTTTCCAGTGAGACGGAACTTCTGAACTGAATTTTTTATAGCTTTTGAGGAGAGATAATGCTTCCCTCTGCAGATTAAGAACTGACACAACATACTTCCTAGCAGTTTAGCCCATCACTACCTGCAGCAACGTTATTGAATATTTAAGGAGACTTCAAAACCTGAAAAAAATTTTTTTTAAAATACGCCTTGGTCAAAAAAAAAAAAAAGGTCTTAATTGTCTGGAAACAGACAATTTTAAATTGTAAACAGACAAATTTGCATCATAGGGTCACCATCATAAAGTGTACCAAACTCCTCTTTGCTAATGTTCAAAGTTTGAACCAGGACAAACCAAAAGACTCACCAGTGGCACTTACAGAACTATTCAGTCTCACAGCAAATAGCTTTATTAAAACAAGCCAATGCAGACGTCAACAAAACCCTTAATAAGAACCTAGCCAAAAAAGTTAGCTTGATCCTTTTAAATCATACATTCGAGTCACATTTGTAATCACACAGAAGGGAATTAAACAGGATCAAAGACCTCTTACCTATGGTGACAGATACGATCTTGACTGATGATCTTTACAATACAATGGATTTCACTACGTTGAGACTATTGTATTCTGCTAATTGCTCTTTCATCCTGAGAAAATGTAGAAAGAATGGTTTTGAAAAGACTTATTGATATAAAAGAGTCTGAAAGCATAATACAAGAGAAGTTTGCCTTATTTTTAAAATAAACATACAAACAGCCTCCTGTCTCTTTTCCCATGCATGCAACATGAGAAATTTGATCCTTATTGCTATGTTGAGGAGACAGGAAGTAAGTTCACAAGTGAGAGGATTCCTCAGTAGAAGCCACTTGCATGGCCATAGAGTTTACAGGAAAAGCAATGCAAACAGTGAGTGTTCAAGGATCCTTCTCTTACTGATTGTTTAGACCAGGTATGGGCATCCGTAGTGTATATCCTCCAACACTGACTTCAGAAGGAAGTAGTGCTGTTGGGTCCCACTTCTGGAAGACAATCTGTGCACTGCTTATATCCTGGAAAGCCCAGGATATGGCTGCTAAGGCAACACTTCAAAGAAATCAGACAGAACCACTCTCTCAACATGTGGTGCAATGGCTCCAGACCAAAGTGGGAAACTCATGTCCTCAGCCTGTGCTCACCAGTTTGGGTGCAGAGAGAGCTGGAGCCTGGTGATAAATACAGACATGGTGTCAGCTGGGTAGGACCTGGGGGAACTCAAGGTGGAGGAGCAGGATGCTAGCAGAAATTCCAGCTGTGGCAGACCTAGCTCCTGTGAATGACTGCAAACAGCATTCCTTCCTCAGGCACGGCTTGGGTTAGTCTGTCTCCCCAGTATGACAGAAAACCATTCTCTTGTGAACTGGCAGGTCTGACTGGGATGAGAGAGGAGTATGAAGAAACAACTCACAGTGCACACTTCTTTCCTTTCACCAAGCCTGTACTCCCCATTCACAACACTGCCCTAGCACTTTTACAGAAAACTGAGGTGCCAGCGAAACCTCATCCTACAAACACTTAGCTCAGATGTACAAGCCATGAAATGATGTTTTGCTTGTGGCCAAAAAGGCAATGACTTACATATGCTGTTAACTAGCTTGTGCCGTGGTCTGAAAAGAGTAGTGTAAAACAGCATGGTATTTAGAACCAGAAAATAAAACTACTGGGTGGAGATGACGGTCACTAGTACAACTGATGGATGCAATGATAAACTGGTAATTACTGTACATCAGCAAATTTTGGAGGGTTTTCATACTTTTAACAAAAATTTATTCTTTATATCTTTGATTTCTCTCTACTGCATCTTCCTAATATAGTTGACTTCCTCTGCTAAAGAGGGACCTGCAGAAGCAGGGAATTGCTTAGTCAAGCTTTTCTAGCTTGACTTCCCTTCAGGGAAGTACAGCCAGCTACATTTATAAGCAATGTCTGAAGTTTAAGGGCAAGTTCTTGACCAGACCTCAGTGTTTAATGTAAACTATATGTCAGCTTCAGTATTCAAAGTCAACTAGTATTGGCCAGCAGACACCCCTCACTTCTCCCACACGCCTTTCCCTTTTTTTTTCTCCAGAACTATGCAGAAAACTGACCAACAAAACAATTGACAAAATAAATCGTCTGTCTGAGAGAAAATAGTATTTTGCCTCCAATACTGTGCCTTGATTCCCAAAGATGACTTTATCAGGAGTGTTATAAAAGGGTGCAGGAAAGCTACTAAACAACTGAATTCTGGTCAGTTTTGTGATGGAAGACCATGTCTGCTAAAATCAGTAAGATCCGTGACAATTATATGAGTGACTTTTACCTTTAGGACCAGGCTTAGGCTTTACTCCTTAGGATCCACAGATTTTTATTGAACATAAAGGAAACAATTGTGCAAATAGAAGAAAGACCTTTTAACCTTAACCAATGGTTTTTTGGTCTCTATATAAGCCAACAGTCTTAGCCAAAACACATTTTAGACCTCTATTTTTAAAGTATGTGAGTAGCCAAAACATGCTTTACCAATAACAGAAAGTCAGTGTGTTTCAAACTAAAAAGAGAAGGGCAAGGTCTTACTGAAGTTATAATTTAAAAAATAAAATATTCTTAATCCAAATTGATGATCTGTCTCTTCTTTATTAATGTGTTCAGCCCATGTTTTCTCCTTCCCAATCTTCATTCAAGTCATAGATGAAACCCTCTGGAGTGTCACTCCTCTCAATCCTGAACCTGTGTCCTGACAATTTGTAACATCTTCCTCTTTGCAGGAGTCTGTCATAGCGAATCCCACTCAGTTGTGTCAGTACCAGATGGGGCCAGGACATTCCCATGTACATGGCAATTGGCAGCCTTGTGTTTGGGTGTCCTCCTGCAGCATACTGATTTGCAGAGGTGCTGAGTATTTGGCATCCTCCCTTGCTGGTGCCAGGTGTTAATGATTTTGGGTGGTTACATCACACCATCAGAGGCCTGACAGTAAGATCAGATGTAGTATTTTTAACAGTATATTCATTTCAAACTACATTCTATCAATATGTTTTAAAACCCGAAAACTTCCGTTATCTTGATTTTAAACACTACTCAAAGAGCTGTTTACCCTGCTAGCCAAGTGTCCAACCTGTAACCCTCACTGTAATAAATCTTGTACTCCCTATTCAGAGTTTATCAGGGATCCAAAATTCATCATTTATCAACAATTCAGTAGAAGTACTGTCAGCAAACAAAGGAGAAATCCTGCCAGTGCCAAAAGCCCCGCCAAATGGATTGTTGATTGCATTTAAAAATTGGATGTAACCACACAGCACTGTCAAACAGAAATGTCTACTTTCAGATATTCAGAGTGTTGAAGGATCCCTCTACCCTACCTAGCACTCAGCCAGGTCCCAGCAATGTAATAGTGTATTCACTGCACTTTCGTTTTGCTAGGCTGAGCTCAGGCAAGCAAGAACTTGAAACTGGAAAGGGCATCCCTTCCTGAGTCTGTTTCACAACAGATGGTTACAATCAGCTTTTCCCAGTAAGCACAAATGAAGAATGATGTTTAAATTCTTAGCATCCTCTAGATAACATCACATGTAAACAGAAGTAAATTGCATATAAGAAATGTCTTTAAATGCATTTAAAGGGACTATCTCTATTTCAGCATTCCTCTCTGAAACCAAGACCATGACTTCTTGAATATCCACAGTCCAAAGGGCCCCAAGTTTGTGTTCTGCTGTATTAGCCAAACCAGTTCTTGCTAAGTATACTGCCAAATACTGGAGACAGCAGGATATGGAGCAAGTATATCACCCTTCATAAACAAAGTAAATGCCAGAGTTACTATTCATACTGGCTTTGCACTATATAATTTGATTCTGTAATGAGAACAATCTCTCTTCACTACCTATAACAAATATTGCTAAAATCAGGAGGCCTGTATTACATCCATATGATTACTTAGCGTGCCATTCTCAGCCTTGCTAAAACAGGATACTAGAATAATGAAAAGCATATTTCTGAAAGATGAAGGGTGGGAGGAGCTGGACAGGAATGTTCCCAAAAATAACAGACTATTAATAATGGCAAGAGTCAACACAGTTGACACCTGTTATATCATTTACAGTTTAACAGCAAAAGGAACTGTTTGTTTAGGAAATTAAACGTAATGCTACTCACTGCAAACACGTCTCTTTGCTAATGCTGCTTTATAACCTCCTGCTGGTTACATTGCTGAAGCATTTGCTTACTTTGGAAGAAGCTTGCTCCTTCCTTGTGAGAAATGTGTTTCCCATAATTTTCACAATGAGCAGAGGGGCCTCAGGGGTCAGGGGCCCATCCAGAATATTTCTGTAGGAAAAGCCAAGTAGTATTTTGCCTGCTAGCTTACAACCTTATTTTCCCTCTTTGTTCTCATCTTTTCACTCAAATTTCCTTTAGGGGAATGTGGGAAAAAAAAGAGTTTTTAGATATCCTTTAATTAATACTGCAAGCATGCAAGTGTACGAGAGAGAGAAGTAAGTCTATTGCAGCAGAAGCTCCTTTCTACTTAGGTCAGAACATTAAATCTTGACCACTTTAAATTTAAGGCATAGGGGAAACTGGGAAAATTGTTTTCTCACTGGAGACAGGAAATGGAAAACCCAGGCAAAAGATAATGATAAAAAGAGATTGGGGAACTTCTAAGGTTGGGTTTTTTTTAAGCTTTTGTTCACAGCTTTTTATCCTGATTTTAATAGTGGTTTGTCTTACACTTTGAACTATCTTCCCGTCAGTCAAAGAATACATGCAGAAAACACATATGTGAGTCTTCTGTGTCAGAAGATCTTTCCCCTGAACCAGCACTGAGCGGAGCAGCTATTTCTGATGCTGATCAGGAAAGAACAAAAACAAAGAGAGTCTTCTTAAAATCAGAGATTCTAATGTTCAGTAGAAAAGGTCAGCTCTTTCTAACAGCCAGGAAAGTCAAAGAAGTAGATTTAAAAATTATTTTATGGGTTATATTTTGGTCCACCACAAAATAATATAAAAACTGTAATATCAAATCTTATGTTTCCTGTTCAAAACTACTTAAATATTTAGTAGTCAGATTTCACTGTATAGACTCATTTTGTGTTTAAACACGCAAAAATTCACTTGACTGGAAGATGTTTGTTTCAGAGCAAGAAAAATGTAGGTTGATAAAGTGATATGTAGGTAACATGCCATGATAAAATAAACATATCTCCTTTTTGTTCCTGAACAGTGGATGGATCACTTCTCCTATAGAATAGGAAGAGTGGTTGTGTTAATTCAACACAAATATGTAGTGTATCCTTTTGGAAAAAAAAAAACCAAAAACCAAACCCAAACCACTTCTTAATAAGATCTCCAGTTTAAGTGTTGTACCTGCATGGTTCATGTGTTTCTTTTTTCAAAATCATTAGTAGGTTGAAGGAGTCACCATGTTCAATTCATTATTTCTATCGGAGTCCTGGAAGTTTGAGCAAAATAAGCAGGAGGACAAACCTAAATGTAGGTGGAAAAAACATTTGTATTTCACTTCCAGAAAAGCTATTAATTGTTTCGTCTTGATTCACTTTCCTGTGACTGGAACTTTCAGTTCCTGTTGAAGAAAAAGGCTGCTCCATCTTTCCAAATCCTGCCCAGTTTGTGTGATGGATGTAGCTGGTCCTCCCCAGGACCATGGCCTGTCTCTCAGGATATTGTACTGGTTGCAATATCCACATCTAGAGAAATGATCTCCTAGAAAGTCTTAGCAAATTTTAGAAATCTAAATGTACAACATGACTTACCTTGCCCAAAGATGAAGCTGTGAAAAGTCACTATATGCACCCTGAGCTACTAAAATTTATCTGTGATTAGCATAGCCAGAGACAGCTAGAGCTGAACAAACTCCACCAAGAGCTGCTCTCACAATGGGCAGCCAGTAAAGCCCAATTTTAGTGTGTGCCAGACAATTTCATGAAAGACAGGTAACCATGAAACACCAGGCTCATCTCCCTTAGACCATACCTTAATCTGCTTTAAGTGTTTTAGTGAAACTGGCAGTTTTCTCAATGTGACTGAACACATATGATTTCCCTCCATCGTTTTTAACACTCTGCTCGTTCACCATTTTCTCCACAGGCAGAAGAAAAGGCATGTGCTTAGTAAGAGTGGCAAAGAAATGGTGTTACCATTTCTGGGGTAACTCAGCATAGTGAGTCTGAAGGGAGTAAAAAAAGGTTCAAACACTTTGTTTCTTCTGACAGATACTAAAAGTCCCAAGATGGCCAGAAAACATGACAAGTAAAGGCTCCATTGATCATTTTCAGTGCATTGCATTTTATTAATAATATTTTGTCCCAGTCAAGCATTTAAGTTGAAAAAAACATTCCACATTCTCTAACACTTAACAATATTTGTTCAGAGCTTTGTGTATACAGAAAAAAAAAAAAGTTAAAATAAGGCCCAACAGGAATTAAAATAAACCACAAACTGTAATCTCATCTACACAATAATCAGGCAGAACTAGTTTGAACCTTAATCCTATATTAATGAAGTACTGAAAGAAAGAAAAAGCCAACCGTGAACAGCATAATTACAAATTAATATTTGCAGACTTACAGAAGACAATTAGGGACACGTGTATACTAATATAGAACACATACCTGTGTAAACAATTATCTATTAAAAGTAATCCACAGGTAACATAGAGACAAAGCTGCAACCTTAAAGTTGCCAGAAGCTGCCAATACAAATACTCTTCAATATATAGTGTGGTCACATCAGTGCTCAGACCCACTCAGCCAGATGATTCTTAGACTTCATTAGCCTACATAAGCAATTCTGTCTCTTCCCAAACCTCTCTCATGGTTAAACACAAGTATGGCACAACGGCTGGAGGGTGTTCTACAAAATCATTGCTGTCTTCTTTCTGAAACATTAGAGTTTTTAGTATGTAGGATTTTTTTTGAGATCTTAGGACTTTGCGTCCATGGAAGTGGCAGAGGCTACTGGAAATGACAGGCCCAAGTCATGGAGTTTTGGATCTGTGTCTAGTCTTGGAGAAATGCAAAGCTCCTAAAGAAATGCAAAGTTCCTGTGATCTCCAGCAGTCCTTGACTTACAGGGCAGAACTTCAGAAAGGCAGCTGAACAGGGAATTAGTCTGCTCTTCTGTACTTGGGAGCTTCACATGAGTTCTGGAAGAGAAGCTTCTTTCCATGCCAACAGAGAAATCTATTCACATGCAAAGATTTGCTATTTACCTCAATTTTTAGTCCATTAAAGCTTAATGGGAGGAAAGAAATAAAACAGGAACCTCTTACTTATCACTGGGAAATGTATTTGTAAAGTGTGGCTACACCGGTACCTGAGCTGTTTTCAAGTAGCTGATATGTTCCTGCCCTGAGGAAATCACCACATAGGGGCAAGCACAAGGGTATATTCTGCCATCAAAAGCTACTAAACTACTTTGCTCATGTGGAATCTCAGTATCTTCACTGGATTTCCTATTCAAGTGTTTTTTGAAGTACTACATAGATTTCTTACAGACTTTGTACCAAAATTCAACTTTTCTTTAAAGAAATTAGATGGAATGTTGCCAGTTTTAGTAATGCAGTTCCCAAAATTACTTTCTCCTACAATGGATGATAAGAAATACTATCCATTCTAATACTAAAATGCATCATTGCTACAAAAAAAAAATAGTTGACGGAGGCTTCTCATTAAGAACAAAAAGTCCTGAGTAAGCACCCTGACACATTCTATGCTTAATGATTCTGAAGGCCACTAAATAAATCCTATGAAACGATGCATTTGATTATCTTTTGATCAAATTTATAATTAAAAACAACCCTAGGAATACCAGAGTGAACAAAACCTAATAGTAGTAAGTTGTCTTAGGGAGTTGTCTTTTCATCCCCTTTCACGTGAATCTGCATAGATACGTGAGATATTTCAAGCATGGACTGTACAAGAGCATATCAGGTTCGCATCTCTGCCCACAACTTGTCTGGTGCAGTGGTAAAGCAATTTGTTCTGTGCCAGTAAGAGCATTCAGACCTGATAAGGAACCTAGGAGGTGATTTATTCCCAGAGCAGCTGAAGATGAAATTCCAGCTGAGTTACATTCTCTTAGTTAAACCAGCTGTAAATCACGACCAGATCCCTGCAAAAGGCAGAGATACTGAAAAGATGAAAAAGGAAAGCATCTCCAGAGACACAGTACCTCACAGGCTCCAGGGCACTTGGCAAAAGGTTTGGCTTGGTTAATGGTCTTCTGTGTGACAAGGAACATATGGCTTTCACACTTAAAAAAAGTTTTTGAAAAAGCATCTCAGAGAAGGGAATATTGAACATCAAGCAGCTACATTTGCTGAAGGGCAAAGGGAGCAAGAACAGTATCTTACCTGGAAAGAGCTAAAACAACACCAAAACTTCTTACTGGATCTGGAAACTGAAAATTACAGATAATGGAAATAAAACATTATTGCAGTGGGTCTTGTGTTCCCACCTGGGGAGATTTTCCAAGAGCCATGGAGGTGGCAAAAAAAATCCTCTAACTCTGTGGTGAGTTTCCACACCTTCCCAACCCAGTGAACTCAGGTATAAAATGATTGCCTCTTTAGAAAAAGTATAAGGCCAGACTGCCTTTGGGAGCTGCTAAATATAAGACAGAATTTGCAGTTGTCAATTGTCCATGGACAGCTTGGACAGAAGAGAGGGCAGGAAGAGGAACAAAAAAGGCTGAAATGTATAGTTGCCTCTCTTTTTAATCTGTTTTTCCTCAGCACCTGCTTTTGGCACTGTGTGAAGTGCAGGTGAGGATGGAAACCTTCACAGATCCAATGCAGATTCATTATATTTTTGCAATCTTTTGGAAAATACAGTTTTAGGATGAGAATGAGAATAAAAATAGCTCCCAATAATGACACTTTATAACAGCAATTCAGTTCCTTTCTTATTAGGGTCACTGTTTGTTCTGCTGTTGAAAGAGAAACTTCAGCCTATGTTCATTCTGGATAAGTCTTCTCATTTTTATGGAGATATTTTACATCTACAGATGTAGCTGCAAAGTCATATAAACATTGTCCGGTTGCAGTAGTTATCCAATAAGAATTTAGGAACATTTTTACTCTCTGAAACAAAAATATTTAAAACAAACAAATGAAACCAAAAAAACCAACCAACAACAACAAAAAAACCCCACCAAAAACCAAATAAACAAATGAACTAAAAACAAAAACAGAAAAAAACAAAACCAAACAAACAAGCAAAAAAAAACAACCCAAAACCAAACAAAAAACAACACCAACACCACCCCAAAAATCCCCACAAGTCAACTAAATTGCAACTGTGTTATTTAAAACACTGGTCTTGGCAGTGTTTAACTGATGATGCCTATTTTCAAGACACTTTTAGAAAAAAAACAACAATTTTTTTTCTCAATTTCTTGTTAATCTACTTGCCTTCATTTTCCAAGCCCTGTTTAGTTTCAAAAAATATCTGTTGAGAGTAATCACAAGGAAAATCAAACTGACAGAAAATAGTTAAACCGGAACTACAGAAAGAAACACTTTTGCAGGCCAACCTGAGCACCACTTCTTGCTTCTCACTGTTATTTGACCACTATGAGGACGTACACCTGCCAGAGCCGGCAACATTTGACTAAAACTGCTCCTAAACATGAAGGACACAGGAAGCAAATGCAAGAGAAGGTTCTTGGAATCTCAACCACCCCACCACTCTTGGTCTCTGTTTTGTGGACATGGCCAGACTCAGTGGTAAATAGACTCCACTACTACTAGTTAAGGGTAATATTTTCACTACAATAGATTCAAACAATCCTGATGTGTGTAATAAGATTCCATGTTATAGTCTTAAATATTTCTGAGCTTTTTGAGATGGGTATCATATCTGAATAACAGGTACTGTGCAAATACCTTGAAAACAAAGATCTCAAGCTTGCTCAGAGACAGCTAAGAAATTGCCACTGAATATCTTGCTGTCCTGAAAATTTCTGCATGAAAACTCCAATTGTCATTTAATCCTCTGAAGTCATAGGTGAACAGTGAAACATCTGCCATAACAAAAAGCAACCATCTGGGACAGACCTTGGAATGAATGTCTTCTACTTGACACTGTAAATTTTGGCAGACCCAGTAACATCTTCTGTAAAAGCATCTCATTGGAAAGCTAAGCTCACTATATAGCTTTCATCAACTGATGAACAAATCCAAACAAAATTACAGTGCAGTTGCAGCACTTCCTAGAGGCAGTGAAAAAAGCGAGAATTCCCATAGAGAGGGCAGTGATTCCCACCTGACACTGGAATTGTGAAAATGTGTGAGAGAATAACATCTTTGGGTTGTAATGAAAGAACAGGGCCAACAAGACTTCCTCCTCCACCACTCTGCAGACCAGAAAGCACTTCATTAGCTAATCAGCAAGACCTCCAGCCTGTGGAAGCTGAGGGAGTAAAAGCTGCAAAATTACGTTGCCAGTCTTCCTGGATGACTGAGCTTGGCTGCTTAATAGAAAATGGAATTCTGATTAAAAGGAATTAAAGACTTATGGGTAATCAAGTTGAACTCTGGCTAAACACAAGGCTTGTCGGCCATAAATTTTGTGTTCATATCAGATCCCAGGAAGTGTTAAGGTATGTGCAATGGCAGGAGGTCAGAAAAGCACAAGCAGTCAAACCTTACAAAGCCATTATCTTGCATTTTAATATGGCAAACTGTGTGCATGTTTTTTCTTCATAGCAAATTTCAAGTAAAATACACTAGTCAAAATCAGAAAGGTGAATAACACTGAAACATTTTATCTCACCACGGAGTACAGGTTGAAAGCTCCTAAAAAGCGTTCATATATTGAGTGTTAATTTGTGAAGTGCATGATTGTGAAGTTACTTCTTGCCATAACTTCCCAAATGCAAAGCACAGCTAGGTCAATCAAATGAATACCATAATACATCAACACTAGTTTAGCATTTTATCCCTAAAAAGCACCTGTACAAGTCTGCCTTTTGAGTAGTGACCCCTAATATACTTCACTCCAAGTATACCTCTAGTTACAAGCATAACATTGACTCTATTCCCCGGGTCTTTCCATTCAAACCCATATATATTTTGAATAATTACTAATTATAAAATAATTTTTTCAAATTATCTAAATGATCCTAGGAAGGGTCACAAGAACTAATGCAGAGAAGTCACACAAAGGTTAATACCAAAGAGTGCAACACAGTGGAAAATTGTAGCTTTTTACAGAATGTTTGCTGAACAAAGCCATTCCAGAGAAATTAAAAACAGTTGCTGGACCACCTCTTCCCAGTGGAGAAATTACTAGTATTCATGGGAAGACATTTCATTCTTTCTGGATTTATATGTAATTCCTAATTCCTCTACAGATTTTCTGCAAAGTGACTTTTTCTGGTCTTTGTATGAGAGAATGAAATAATGAAATCCCACAGACAACTAAAAATATTGATTATGAGCCCTCTGTCTTATAAATGACCAGACAGGTACCTTGCGAATAACTTCATTACTTGAATGATGCATCTCTAATACTAATGAATGAAGAGCAGTCAATTGAGCCACGGATAATAGCTACAAGTCACAAGAGAAATTACAACCAGACTTGCAACAAGTTACTTGTAATTGTGCTTTCATGCTTTAAATTTCAACAACGTAGCCAGATCAGATATTCAAGTGGGAGAGGAAACAGGATCATGAAATCCCTAGAATGCCACAGCAAAGGACAGGAGGCATGCCTGATATACACAAGGAAAATAGGCAATCACTTACTTGCTACTCTGAATTTGCAGAGACTGCACAGCTAATATATAAATTGAAGGATGAGGATTATCTATTAAAAACAAAGAAACAAACAACACCAAACACAATAAACCAAATAAAATATATCCGTTTCTGAAAGTCATCTAAATTAAGAATATTACTTTTAAATACATTTAAACAAACACCACAGATGGTAAAAGGTAGTCACAGGTATATGAGTGCAATACTTTCCAGTGTTTCTCTCATACAGTAACACACAGTATATACCTGGGGTGCCACTGGGACATACATAAAAACACTGCATCATAGTCAGCACTCATTCACCTGTGTGTGACATTATACACTGCAAATCACATGGCCACAATAAGAAAGAAAAAGTCCTCACCATGTTGCTAGTTGCACTTCCTGTGTTCAACCCCCATGGAGCCAGGGCTAAACATTCCCTTTCTCCAGTATGGAGCACATCAGATTGCACAGGATGTCGGTAAACTCCCATCAGCATTTCTCAAACACTCCTTCAGTAAACACATTGGCTTCACCAGGACAGTGTGCAGAGGAAGGAGATCCATGCCTGTGAGAGCAGTGTATATTGCTTCAATTTCTTTCATCAACAGGCACAGGTTGCATGGGCAGGAACCATACTGTTGAAGTCAGCTGTAAAGATCAGCTCAAAACCTGTGCCACAGTAAAGGGAGGCCCAGCCAAGCTAGCCCCTTGTGAAGCTCTGATTGTCTTGACCAGCAGAGCAGATTGCAGTCAGTTTGACAGGAGACACAGGTAGACCCTCGAAGCCTGACACAGCTTCTCATGGCAGGGAATGTCGGACTCCAACACTGGTGCAGTCTGGGCAGGCTGATGGCTCCTGTAGCCACAGGACTATGCCATGAGGACCTGAGGCTGCAGCCTCAGCACTGTGCACCTCCCCTCGCTCCCACCACTGCCCCACAGCTGGCGTGGGTGCAGCTCAGTGGAGGCACATGCGCTGACAGTGGCTGAGCTTGGGTAAAGCTCCGGTCAGCACAGTCCTCAGCCCAGCCCTCTGAGGGACCTTGGGCTGTGCCTGAAGGGACGCGAGAAGGAAAGAAACCGATTACTTTTTGAGGTAAATCCCTTCTTCCTCTCTGGTCCTCCGGCTAGCTCTGGACCAGAGAGGGGTGAGAAATCCTATAGAGAAAGGCAAAAAAAACCCAAAGAAGGCTCTTTCCTCCCATGGGAGAGTGATCCACAGTTTACCCCATCACCCACATGGCGAAAGGGAAGATGGCGGGCAGCTTTAAACTGAGGGAAAGGGGTGGGGAGGAGCAGAGCCGGGACCATTGGGACACCGCCGAGGGGAGGGGCTAAGGGAGGGCTGAACCAACTTCACAAGACCCGGGGAGATACAGGGCAAACCATTTCCTCAGTGCAATATAAAACCATGAACAGTGCAATATAAAACCATGACAGTGTAACTTACGAAACAAACAGTGCAATACAACAACTTTTGGTTGGATATCAATAGGCAGGTGAGCATACTTCAGATAAATCCTCAGGTCAATGTTTTATGTTCAGTCTCTCTACCTCCCATGGTCCCCACCATCTCCTCCCACCTTCTAAGTCCTACTGTATTTTCCAAGAGACTCACGGCTGGGCTTCCCATGGGACACGGTTCTCTTCAGCATGAGCTCCACAATGGATGTGCCTCCTCACCATCATTTTTCTCAGGGTTCAGTTTGATACACGTACCTCAATCTTCTTCCACCCTTCCCTGAAATTTACCCCAAACAGTTTTGCAACTCTTTGGCTTTGATGTCCATTTTTCTCGTGCCTCTATGCATCCACTTTGTCTTGCCTGACAAACTGACTGCAAGAGCTCAGTTGGAGCGAGATGGCCCTCCTTCGTTCTTCTAGAGCTGGCTGCAAAGGAAAGGACACATTCTCCCATCTGGCTTGGTGTCCCAGAAACTTGTGGACATGTCAAACCTTGATACCCAGACATCATGTCTGCTTTCCCCTTTTTCCCCAGGTAGTGAGTTACAAAGTTCGAGCTTTCTCATTCTTCTTATAACAACAGTCAGAGGCAGACCTTAAGGACCATGACTGCAAAACCTTTCCCCATTTCTTTGAGCCTCTCTTACTGATTAGGAGAGGAACGTTTTCCTCGCAATAGTACGCTGCACTTGTATTTCACATACAATACTGTTTATTCCTTACTGGAATGCATCTTCATCTTCCATTTTGGCCCCAGCAGTGCCTCCTCAGGAAGGCTATGAGCTCATATTGCTTTGCTTTTCTTTGCTTTGTCAGGAACTGGTTTTCCCTCAGGATATATAAGTGCCACATGCTAAGCTGAGGGCATAATAAAAGGGAAAAATAAAGAGTTGGTTGCATGCAGAAAGTACATGAGGGAAAAGAGGGCTGGAATGTGGTAAGACAATCTCACCTTAAACCTTGAGAGATAACATGATTAAGATGAATGCAAATTCAGACAGGATCAACAGGTTATACGGGAGTATGCAGACAGAAAATAGGGTATTGTGTTGCGAATATGATCACACAAGGTGATTATGTTAATAGATCTACTGAGCCTGCTGGTTAAATGATAAAGAAATACATGGAGGGGGGGAGAAAGAGGGGGCAGGCAAGAGCTGCAAAGGAGAGTAATGACTTGATCCAAGGATGAGAAAAGTATTAACAGAGTTCTCCCACAGAAAGCCAATATGCTTTCCTCAGTTTAAATGGATGCTGTAGGTTCGGGTCCTCCAGTTCAAAAAGCAGATGTTAGGTTTTAAAACAACTCCCATCATTGTTTCAGGAACTCATGGTTGGAAATGCAAATAAACAGGCACAGAGTAAGGAAATGATCTGCCACTGGATGCATGGATTGTCAT
Source organism: Acridotheres tristis (assembly GCA_037013685.1). Taxonomy (NCBI): domain Eukaryota; kingdom Metazoa; phylum Chordata; class Aves; order Passeriformes; family Sturnidae; genus Acridotheres; species Acridotheres tristis. Next base: position 48,332,865 of record CM072919.1, on the reverse strand, counting down.
CACTACCACTCCGAAGAGCAAATTCCAGTTCAGGCCACAGTTCCTTTCCAATCTGACTGGTTTCAGTTTTCCCCCCACAACACACTTCATTCTTGCTAATGAGGAAGCAATCTCTTTTCACAGACCCAGAAACATTCCCACAGAGGACTTGCTTGCAGTGGAATAGAGGGCCTTTGTTCTTTGTCTAAATTCAATGCTGTTAAAAACAAGCCCAACAGCTGCAACAACAGTTTCAACCAAACAGTCATCCCAGGGAATGAACCTCCCTAGCTCTTTTCAAATCTTTGTTAAAATATCTCTATTGCTTCTTGTTTCGTTCCATAGTTTTCTTCGCTGCCTCTTCCTAGTGAAGAAACACCACAGAAAAAATATGCACATTACTTGCACAATATCTTACGCTGTGAATGTGATCACAAATATTTCCAGAGTTTTTGAAAAGAGCTGGGTCACACCCCTTATGCTTTCAGCTCTTTTCTTGGTGCCCTTGGCATCAGATATCCACTTTTCTCCTTCTAAATGCTCCTGAGACATAAGTTCATCTGCGAAGCCCATGGATGGCCAGCAGAAATGTCAGTGACTGGTCCATCCCAAGGCATATCCTGCTCTCTATTTCACCTGCCTACTTACTCTGTGTCACTGCTTAAATTGGATTCCACAGTTCCTGAAACACAGGACTCATTTCGTTATATGCTGGAGTTTATATGCTCAAAAGTTTCATGAAGATGATCCTTGTTTCTATAATATGAAGAATGCCATGTGCTCCCTCACACTTAACTATACTAAAAGAAATGGCAGAGGATACCTATAGTTCAAAGCAGTGGCAGTGCTTTTTTCTTATTTTAATCTTGATCTATCATATCAACAAACTAGGCTTATGTTTCATGGATGCATTGTTTTTCTTTTTAATTAGCAAAAAGGGGACATTTTTCCAGTTGCTTATTCACTAATCTCAAAGAGCAGTAGACGCAGAGTAAATACTCCATTGCAGCAGCTATACGGTTTTTCACACATCAGAAAAGAAAATGTTTGAATTAGGAGCAATAATGGCTCCTTTTTGGCAAGTGAAAGAAGGCAAGTATTATTTGGATAAGGTCCAAGCAAGGCTTTCCCAACACATGTTATTTTATCTGAGGTTAAAGGCCTGCAAAAAAAAATCCACCCAGCTACAGCTTGTGAAGTTTGCCACCTACTGAGGAAAGCACAGCACAGCAATACCAGAGAAAAAGAGGTGAAAAAAAAATTTAATTGTGCTGAAGCTATTAGATATTATAGACATATTTGCTCTTATAGACTTTTCATAAAAGCTTCTGGATAATTTTATACAGCTTCTAAAGGACCAAATAAACAACAGAAATACTTCTCCTCTTCCTCCTCCTTGATAAAGCCTTAAAAGGCAGTGTTTTACCCTGAATCAGTTTTACCCTGAATTTGCCTTACAAACCTAGAAATTACTAAAAAAAAATTACTCCCAGCCTCAGCAAGGAACATAATTTTTCAGTGACCTGAGGTGTTGAGATGTCCTAAGTCACAAACTGCTAGGTAACAGTAGCCATTTCTAGCATTATGTTGGTAATTTCTATGGTATTTCTATGCTGAGAGAAAGATCTCTCAGCATGCTTCAGTGTGAAATGCATAGAATCTAACAGCCCTGGAGCAAGGCAAAGGGTGCTCGTACAGGATGTGGAGACATCACTGAGCATGACAGGGTTGCTTTCATTTCACATTCTCTTAGGTAAAATACATATAAACACAAAAATGCTGTTAATAATCTTAAAGGAGCCACGGAAAGAAATCAGATTGTAAAAGGTGCAGAAAACTCAGAGTCCATCTCGGTTTTCCTTAGCACGTGGTCATGAGGGTACAAATAAACCCTCATCAAAATATTGCCTTTCCACTGACAGATGAGTTTGATGCCTGGCACAGCAGAGAGCCACAGCTCCACAGCAGATCTGCCTCCTTTTGGAGCAAAAATCATCAGCCCTGGCTGCTCACAGGTGGGTGTTCTGGGAGCTTCAGACAAAGTCTAATAAAGAAGCCCTGCCACTGAGTCACAAGGTGCCAAGATAACCTCCTTGCTTTCTAAACTCCTTCTCAGAGAGAGGAGTTTTGGGGCAGATGGATCTCATTTTAGCCTCAGACAACAGTTTAAGTTTTCACAACTATGTCCCCCAAGTTTTAAAGATGGAAAATCAGATATAATTATGAAAGATGAGTTATTTATTAAGAGAAATTAACACAGAGAAGATCTGTATCAGAATTACTTACAGTACAAAAGCTATAAAACTAGTCATCTATGACATAAAATGGCAAAATGCACTATATTAAAGCAATTATGTATTAAAGCTAGCAAAATAAACTTTAAGTAGAAGCTTTGATGTATCTCACTACAGTTCTTTTCATGGAATACTTCTTCTTCTCTGTGACAATCCCTGGGAAGCAACCATGAAGAGGCATCCCAATCCATGGGAGAACTTCCATATACTTCACATGGAAGAAACTAAGTGAATGAAAGTATGCTGCACTTTTATACCATAAAGAATCATATCACCAGTCATACGCCTTCAGGCCAGTTTAGCGTCTTATCTGTCAAATCTTACTTCAAAGGCACAGACATGTATTTGAAGACAGTAAGCTAAGTAGGACTTTTAGGATATCCAACACCAAAAATTACTGGCACTTCCAGTAGCTCACCACAAATAGGTTGCATTGTTTGTATCTTCTGACTGGATTCCAAGACAAGCAGATAAGCTTTGTCAGGGTGAAGTATTCTGCCCCAACTGTGCATCTGTTTGAATCTGGAAATGAGAGCTACCAGGGTCATCCTGCCCTGGAAGCAATCACACCTCATCTATAGCAAATGAGTCCTCTGCCTGAGCAGGTGACTGTGACCCCACTGCCCTCTGAATGAAGGGAGTCAGCTGGGCTCACCTCTGGCAATAAATCTCTCTGTGCTCGTGCCTGTGCTGCAGCTGCAGAGCAAACATTAGCACTGGAGAAGTGTTCTCCAACCATACAGAAACTCATAATCCTAAGGTTGACAGTGATATGTGAAATTATGCCTAAATTGAAGAATTATTAATTTATTTTAAATACAGGTTTAAATAGCACATATATTTATGCACGCATTTTCATATGTATGTCTGTATCTTCAATAATTTGTACATACACACCACAGCAACCAAGGTCAAACAAATACATTTTAATGAAATGTATATGAAATACGTGCACAATACAATGAAGATGTGAACAAGACCCAGGTTCTGGTAAATGGGTAATGTCACTCAAAGTCTTCAACTCTAACAGATATGGTTCAGCAGAATAATATCCACATGGATAAATATGGAAATACATTTCATCTTACACAGATAGAAAACCTGTGTTTGGCTGGTACAACCTAAAACTCAGAAATATTTCTTGACAAAAAAAGAAAAAAGTTACTACTGCAAGGTTTTGGGAATGGCATATACAACTGTACCAATTACTGCACACTCAGTGTGCTTCTAGCCCCACACAAAGGCTTAATTCACTATGCACTGAGCTGGTGTCCACTGCTGTGAACTTCTGTATCAGCACTTTCAGAGCCCCAAACTTATCAGGGCACTTGTCAGGGCTGCACAGAGCCCACAGGGCTCTGACACATGCAAGGCAAGAGTGGTCTGCTTCCCAGAGCACCAATGGAAAAGAGTAATTGCTGGTGTTCCAACATATAGGTTGAGAAAGTGACTGGTTGAGTGAATGGATTATTTGTTCAGGAGGCAAACTGAATCCCCTGCTGAGATGTTCCTAGTCAATCAAATTGTAATGACAGCAAATCTGACATACTCAGTTCATGCAGTGATGAAGAGAGCAGTGGCTTCTGGAAAATTTGCTCTAAGAAAATCTTGTAGCATTAGTCCCTAATATAAAAGTAATTAATTTTAAAATTATTGTAGTCAATGCAAGATTATGATATAGATTTTTACATGCTACATTTCTTTGAGTTTCTTTCTAATTAAGCTAGGGGAGAATGTTTTGGGGTTTAAGTGCATTAAAATCTTTATTTGCAATTCAAAGTAATTTGCCACAGAATGCCCCAGAAAATCAGCTGCATGCCCATCTGGCTCTGGTGCTTTATTAGCTAATATTTCTTGCAGGTCTTCTTTATTTCTTCCATGCCACACACTTTGGCTGACTCTTTTGGTTCTCATAGCAAGAGCAGCAAGGAGCTGTCAGGAGATACCACCTCTCTGGTTACTGCTATGCTGCCCTCTATGCTCACAGGATGCACAGCTCTTTTCTTAGTAGTCCCTGTTTTACATTCCCTTCTCATTTTCAACATCTATCTGCAATGCCCTAGTAGGAAAATTGCAGATTTGAAGTTTTGCAACGCTTGCTTTCTCTTCTGTGAGTGGAACAAGACATCAGTGCATGAGGACCCTTAAGTCCAGTAACAGCACCAGGCTCAGTCTCTATATCTGCCATAGTTGTGCTCCTGCTCTCTTCCAAATTGGGAACAGATCCCAAGTGTGAATTCTGTGAGATCCAAATGGACAATGTGCAAGACTCAGAGTGGTCTGAAAACGATTAACATCTATCCTTCTCAACCACCCCCTCCAATGTTATTTCAGATACTTTTTACCCGTCCCATCCTAAATGTCCAAAGCTGCCCAGCCCTCCCTAGCAGCTTTGGATCTGTCATGTACTGTACTTACAGACCTCCATACCAAAGTGTCCACTCTGCTGGTATTTTGGCTGTCTACCCCATCATGCACCTGCAGGCAATGCAGCCAAAAAGACAATGACCAGTTTACCAGTTTCTGGAATCACAAACCCATGACACTGGTTTTTAAACAAGTTTTACCTTTGTCATACCAATAGCATTTTTTTAGTCTCCAAATCTTGCTTTCTGTGGTTGAGACTTCGTTTCTTCTGTGAGTAACCTTTCTCTATAACCTTCAAATGTTTGTACTCAGTCCTCCAACTGATTCTCCAGCAATTAGAAGATTGTCCTCAGTAGGACTGCACACATTCCTCAGATTCTGCTTATCTTATTACAGTTACAGCTATTTTTTTCATAGCCTGGAAAATGACTCCCACATCATTTTGTATTCCCAAATTAAATTAGCTCCTGTAAAGAGCAACCCCTTATTTTTTCTGTAATTTCAGACTCCTTTGCTATTTGTGTTTTCAAGGGCGAGGTTAGCTTCTGGCAGCCAATGCCCTTCATTCCTGAGGAATAGTTTTTCCCTTCCAAGAAGTGCTGATCTGGTCGTTTAAGTTATTTTCATGGGAACAAGATCGAGATAGTCGAGGGGAAGAAAAAATCAAGAAGTTGCAAGATCCCATGACAGGTGTTGTTCCAGAGTCCCTGCCCAGTCACTGCAAGTCTGGGGCAGCACAATAAGCCTGCAGTTACTCATATTGAGCAGCATGTTAAGAGCTCTGCAACGTCTCAAGCTCAAGCCTCTGTTTTTACACATATGAATGTGCTTATTACTTTTACATGAACATCAGTAAATATCCTGATTACAGTCAGCTCCACCTGCAAATTGTGAGCAGGGATCAGTAGGGAGGAACATTTTGTCATTCAGGACTCTCTGGCACTCGGACATCGCAGGCTCTGCTGCTGTGTCTCACTGTCCTGACACAAACGTGGGGGAACGCGATTAAGTTATTCTCAACGATGGTGGCTTGTCTCACATTCAGCAAAAAAGCTGGTTTTCTCTGCTGACCTATTTCTGGCCATCCTGTATCTCATGCTCTGCCGTTGAGCAAGTTCAGAGTGTCATTTTTTTGCTAGTGCAGTCTCGTTTTCAATGCTCTGAGCGCGAGAAATGGCTTATGTGATGCACCTCCTGTCCAGGCAGGTGCTAAAGCAGCACCTCAAGCCTGGACAGACTGCTAGCCTGGGGTGGTCTGCTTAGAGGAATGTTTCACCATAGAAACCACTTAGCCCAGTTCCCAGCGTGCACTTCCTGGCCAGCAGAGGTGACTGGGATGCCCCAGCTGCTAGAAGGCTTACTCCATACTAAGGTGTGCAGCAACCTTCCTGACAGATCAGCCCAAGGCTGGTGATCCTCCAGTCTCCTGCACATGTGCTGTTGCCAAAAACAGATCTGTGATGGAGAACTAGGGTTCTTGTTTGCTGGGGATTTTTTGTCTTTAATAAGGGCACCTTGCAGGGCTTGGCATCTTTGTCTTCTCACTTGTCCCTGCTCATGTTCACCACATACGGCTGCCATTAACCAGGGTCACTTCCACGCACAGGCAAGCCAGAGGGAATGCGAGCCAACAGCAGGCAAAGCCAGATGCCCAGGATATGGGCTGCTCCCCTGGCTGTACACGGTACCCCTGGTGTGCCTGTCTTCAATACAGAGTGCCGCTTCCTTGCTCTGCGAGATGGGAACCAGTGCCCAGACGGGAATCAGTGCCACTCTGTCTGCTCCCCCCATTTACCTGGCAAGGAGGGAGACCTAGGCAGAAACCAGCTGAGGTAGGCTTGAGTTTCCATGGAGTTGGGAGAAGAGAGAGAAGATAAACTAGGTCTTGATGAGAGTGGGAAAAGACTGTGGAGCAGGGGAGCAGGAAATTTTCTTTCAGCAAGACCACCACCCCTACCAGCTTCTCTTTTCCATATCTGAACTCTGGAAGACCCAAAGAAGGCACCAGTCACAAAAGGAGGGTGAAATCTACAAGTGATGAAGGGCATGTTGTGTGCTATAGAAGTTGGTTGGACAAGATGCCTACAAAATAAGATTGAGTAAATAAAATTTCGTTCTATAACTATTATTTTCCTACCAAAAATTTACATCCTCTGTGCATTCTGGTTGAATAGCATAGTGCTCTAATTCCTGCTTCAAGTCTCAAAAAGAAGGGATTTTACGTGGCATGTGTTTGTGGTCAGCTACCACTAAGGTATCTTCACTTTGTAAATAAATAAGAAGCAATGAACACTATTTCCACTGCTGTTTTATCATTAATTTGTTTAGAACATACATGCCTTATTTGCATCTATGAGAGCCAATTTAGTGGTTTTGAAGAACTCAAAATACATATAGCTGAGACTTGAATTTGGTCCTTATAAGTGTTTTAATTTGGCTCCTAGAAGGCATGATACAGTATCATGTTTATTAACAATAAACAACTGTTTCCACAAACACTGTTAATCCAATATAAGCAAGCTTTTGCTGATAATATATGGTTTCCTAGGCCTGACTGCCAGCAGAGTACTACTGGAGGAGAAAAAAATCCTACACCAAGAAACTGCTAAATAGCACAGCAGGGCACTCTAGAACTCCATATGATGCCACTACCACAATGGAAGCTCCTGGTTTCTTCATAAAACATTTCAAGGGACTTCCAAGGCCTCTTCAGTAACCAGAAGCACTCGTGTGTTTTCCAGTGGTATAGTACTGCTGGTCACAGGAGAGCAGAGACCAGTATCAGATAGCCAAGTTGCACCAAGCACACTGGGATCTATATGGACACACTGGGTAGATAATGGTGGATTGTTTGGCACGTGTAGACTAGGAGTTACGATGCAGTCTTTTCTGTGAGATCCAGCTGGGCTACTGACCCAGGCTACTGCCATGCAATTTGGGTAGCAGCTGCCAATATCGAGTTAGGACGGTACAAGTGTTCCTTAAATGTTCCCTAAGAAATAGCTGGGACACAGAGCTTACAGCTACAATGATCTATTTTCTGACAAGCAATGTTTTTGATTAAAGTTAACAGCACAATGGATCCTCATTGCTGAAAATTTTCACCTATAGACAGTGCTGTCAGAGCCATGCTACAAAAACAACATTCTAACTTAAGAACTTCCAGATGGAAGAGCTATTTTTGAAATTGTGTAATACCACTACAGGGTCTCCCTGTTGCAAAGTGAGCAGTCTGTGGGTTTTTTTTTTTCTTTTGTTTGTTTGGTTGGTTAATTTGGTTTTCTTTTTGGTTTTTGTTTGTTTATGGGGTTTTTTGATTTTTGTTTGTTTAGGACATCATCACCTCTGGATTACATCATCTCCGTTTAGTCAGTGAGTACTCTGCATTATAATTTCTCTTTCTAGACATCTTTCTGTCACTTTCTGATAGAAGTCTTTGTTTTATCCTTTCATATTATTCTATTTGGTCCCACACTCTCAGGTGACATAAACTGTTCATGTGCTACAGAAACTCCTATCCAACATATTCTTACTTCTTATCCTTCACACATTAATTTCTCTCACATTTTCTCTTCTTTCTTAGCGGCTATCCTCTTTCCCATCTGAGTGGGGGCAACTGCCACAGCCAGCAAAGACAAGCAGGTGTCTCAGCTGCACGTTATTCTAGGGAAGCATGGAGCTAGACACTCATGAAAAACAAAAGATTTTTCTTTGAAGACTCCTACCAATTTCAGATAGTCTAGCAAAGAGGTGAGAATAGGAGTCCAACTTGGCTGCCCTAGGAAAGCAGTAAAAAATTCAAGGAAAAGAAAAAATGAAGCAAAGCTCCTTTTTCAGCTGCAAAATTCTCCAAAGGAAAACAGCTGCTGACAAATTCTCACTATTGCAATGAGGTTTCACACACCAGAAACACTGGGCACGTAACAGTTTCCAAAGTCCATCAAGACAAAATTTCCAGATGACACACTAGAGGATATTTAGATTGGTAGACCTAATCTCATGTAAGTGCATAGGTAAGATTCCTGAAGTTAAGCAAACTTGCTTGTTTCAGAAACCAGAATTTCTTTTTTTTGTCCTGCCAATGTTGATCAGTAAAATTTAAATTCAATTTTGCAGTGAACTCAATTCCAAAACTGGTATCTTTATTGCAACATACTCTTTGGGTGACATATCAAATAAACACAGAAACTTTAATAAAAATTAATAACAAAAAGGAAAAAATATAGAAAATTGAACATTCATAATGTAAGGCCCACCAGTTTACCAAGTGCTGAAAACCAGAAATGTTTAGACAAGAAAATATATAACTTGATTTTAAATAGACTGCTTGACTCCAAACTCCCAAAGGTATCAATGGAGACAGGTATCTCCTAGGGAGAAAGGCATGAGGGGACAGTTGATGAAAAATTCAGCATGAACTGGCAACGTGTACTTGTAGTCCAGAAAGCAAACCAACCCTGGGCTGCACCAAAAAACACTGCCTGGCCAGCAGGGTGAGGGAGGGGATTCAGGACCTTTAGTGACAGAACAAGGAGGAACGAGTACAGATTGAAGGAGGAAAAATTCTTTACTATGAGGGTGGTGAGGTACTGGAACAGGTTGCTCAGAGATGTGGATGCACCATCCTGGTAGTGTGAAGGCTAGATTGGACAAAGCCTTGAACAGCCTGGTTTAGGGTGAGGTGCCCCTGCCCATGGTGGGGGGTGGGGTTGGGACCAGAAGATCTTTAAGGTCCCTTCCAAGACATAACATTCTGTAAGTAACTTTTCACATACACTAACTTAAGATGTTGGATATGCACTGTATCTGTCTCTTTCACAGATTTCTTTAAAAGACTGACTTGTTCAGTAAGAACTGTTATTACTCCACAGCATACAGTATTTTGGGCTGCAGGTTTTCTTTTTCAGGCAAGGTTTATTCATTTTTTTTCTGCCTAAACTATTAAAATCTTAGATTGTAGAAAAAAAGCCTATAAGCTGATATTCACTAGATGTATTGTCATAGGCCTCCAGAGTACTCTGCATTTAAAGTAACAGCGATGTAACTGTTTACATTCTATAGCTATTCTGAACTCCTCACATTTCACTTTCCCTTTTTTCCTTTTCTTTCAACTCACAAAAACCTGATTTAAAGCAGCTTCCACTTCAGAGATTCATTATGAAGTAGACACAATGATTGTAGTATTATTAGTATTACTGATTGCAATAAACGAAGTTGCTTTCACAGCATATGAACAGTCTAATAAAATTCATGTAAACTATAGGAGGAGTACTTTCCATTCGGGTTGCACAAAGAAACTGATCTTGAATTTTATGTGCATTATAGAAAAAAAAAGTCTAAACTTTCTTCGAAGTGTACAATCAATTAATACTAGATGAAGGAACATCTGACATTCTCTCGTTGTCAACATGAAGTTTTCAATGCTCTAATGTAAAAACTAATACAGATGGATTTGAAGCAACTTTTCTGGTATGACTAGAATTTGGAGATTAAAGCCATGCATCTTGTCCAAGTAAAGCTTGAGCATGCATATTCTACATCACATGAAATTTTAAACTACAGGGAATAGTTCCTCCATAGAATACTGCTTACGTAAATTCATCAATGCATGTAATGCAGAACCTCTCTTAAAAGAGAGAGAAACAATCTAACCAACGTGGGCTGGGTGTTAGAAATGAAAGTTTTATATCTGTACCCGAGTATATTTAGGCATTGTATTTTGCCTGGATGTAAGTCCTACAACCTTGAGCAAAACTGTAACAAAAATAAAATCATACTTAAATTCATACTGCCCTCTTTTCTACAACCAAGTTTAATTCTGAAGATTACCTAGTGCTCTGGAACAAGTTAAGTCTAACATATGCTAAGTACCATTAACCTAATTTTGCATATCCCTCCACCCTGACTGTAAATACTGAAATAACATGTCATTTAAGTATTATCCTTATACTCTTAAATCCATTTCCCAATAAGCAAATTGAGTTTTGAGGTCCACATTTACATGCTCAAGCAGGTAAGCCCATTAACCTCTCAGGTGGGACTTTACTAAAGCCTTAACTTTTGCCACAATCATGTGACATGAACACTAAGTATTCTCCATACTTCAGTGGCACAGATATTGAATCTGGCCCACAGTAATTTTCATGGAACAGAAGACCTGACACAGGGAACAGAAACATCTCCTACTGCTTATGTGTTTGAAGAAGTTCTCTCTTTAGATAAGTGCTAAATCTAGGAAGGTGTTCTTACCTGGGATTACTAGCTGACATGTGCTTCTCGATGAACTGGAAGTACACACACTACTACAAAAAGGAAAGTATTTAATCTCATTTAATTTAATGCAATCACTAAGCATGGACTCTTGACTTTTTTTTCCAGAAGGTACTCTTCTATCAATTGCAAAGTTAAGAGCCACACTCTTTCTTTGTGAAGCTGTCCTATAACATTTATTACCAGATTAAGGAAGAAAAAAAACAAACCAAAACCCAAAACTCAATTAAAAAAAAAATCCCAAAACACCAGCAGCATAACAAAACCCTCCCAAACAAACAAAAAACTCCTGCAGTTTATTTTATATTTGCCATTGTCTTGGGGTGACATCTACATTCAAAAGACCCTTTATTCACTCAATAGACCTTGACAGCTTTGTACAGCCTTTCAGTCTGGACAGGCTGTATAAGAGCTCTACGCCTAAGGCAGCATTTTTAAACTAGAGATCAGGCCTTTTTTCGATTATAATGCTTTGGTAAATCTCAGCTGAAGGTTCTTGATATACAACTAGAATACAGTGCCAAATTCAGCACTCGGTAGCATAAGCATATGTGATTTATTCCTCTGAAGTGAAAATCCATTCCAGTGCATCACAATGAACATTTCTACATGCTCTTTAAACCAGAATACACTTAATTCCTCATTTTCTGCCTGCATTGTATACCCATCAAGTACCAGACAAGAATATGTGCAAACCTCAGTAATTAGAAGCAAAAAGACTGCAGCACCAGGGCAAATATAAACATTCGTTGTTGAACTAGGCAGTGTAAGAATATACAGAAACAAAAGACATGAAATATTAAGTTTAGTAACAAAATAACAGCCAAGTCTCAGTTGAACTTGTTACAAGAAATTACTTGTCTTCACACATTACTTTGCAAGATGTTTCAGAAACCTAACAAGTTCTAATTACTGTACAGTTCTCTGGCCATAAAGTGCTACATACAGCTGCTACTACATGTGTATTAGAACAGATATATAACAATGTTGCATCAGCTTTCTTTTAACAGATCCTTGCTTTCAATTTCTGTTAAAAACTGATGAATAAAGACTTAAAACCGTAGTACAATGATCTTTCAACAGATTAAACATTTGATTGATATGCGCAGACAAGAAGTGTTTTTGTAATAGTTTCTAAGTAGGCAATTCTTAATCAAAGAGAACTTTGTCCTATAACCAGGCTTATCTATTATTGCTTACCTTAAAAAAATACATCTATTATCAGAAAGAACTAAATGACCTTTTGTCATAATGTAACTGTAAGCTTAGACTTGCTTGCTTAAACTAACAAATTAAATTTGCTCTTGTATATATTATAATTCCTTCTGTTATCAAGAGAGGCTATAGCATCATAGGTCAGCTTTGCTTAGTTAATTCTCAGCACAATATTCAAAATTCCCATGGAGGATAAGCATGTGCGGTGAATATTAGAAACAGCAGTTAAGACTAAAACAGAGCTGTATTTAAGGCCCAGTACAGAATACAGCAGATTAAAAAAAAAAAACCAACAACCTAACAACAAAAAAATCCCCAACAACTTTGAACTCTTAAATAAAAATCACTTAACTCAGACATAATGTCCTAAATAATACTGCATCACTGATGCATTGTGTCAAGGAGACATGCACATTTCCGCAGCATTTGGAAAACTAACCATCTCTTGCAGCTGTGTGGAGACCTACCTTAACTGAAGGGTTACAAACCACTCTCACACATTTATATTTCCATCATTAACAACTTGGGAAAAAAAGGCCAGAATAGAGCTTAAACCTAAGAATCCTGATCAATCAATCTTCCTAGCAAATTTTGGAACAGCAGCACAGAAAGGAGAGAAACTCTAAATAGCACTTAATATTGGATCATCAAAACACTACAGAGGGTATTGCAAATTTGTGTCGATGAGCCTGTTCTCCGCAGGAGCGCAAAAAGGCTGATCCCAAAAGAAACACAGTAATATCACCTTTGGAAGGCTGAGCTGAAGAAAATATTTCTTTTTACACTCTCTTCAGTCAGTAACATCACCCATGGAAAAAAGTATACTGCTTCTTGAAGCTTTGTAGCAAACTTTGAAAAAATCAATTTCATTGTTCATTTTTTGTTGATTTTGATTTCTATCTCAAATCACCTATAAAAGATGTAAGACACTCTCCACAAAAACAAGAGATTAGAGACTACATCATGCTCCACCTTGAGAGTCTGTAGTCCCAGTTTTAACTCTTCTACAGTGAAGTACTATTTGGAATACACACTACAGAAGTTTTACTGGCTCCCATCACCTTCCACAGAAATATGAAGCAGATCCCAAACCAATAATCAGATTAACCAAAATAATCCTAAACTGAACACATAATGCCCACAGACGCATTGAAAGTATTTTCTGAAAATATATGAGTCTATGCTCACTACAGTTTACACTCATACATACATAAATGGGCAAATCTTTAGAGAAGTCAGTTGACAGCATACACTAAACTCTGTTCTGAAATTTAGCTACAGTCAACTGAATATATTTAAAAATAAGCATGCTTATTTTATCAGTAATTCAGTGTCTCAGGTATCTAAGCTTCAAACTTGCATGTGTATAATTTTACACAGTAACTTAGTTACACATTTACAATAGGCACAAATCCAAACCAAAAAAGAAAGACTTTGGATCAGGTTTCCATTTTGAAAGACCCATTATGTTTATTTAGCTAATATTTTTAAACTCTTACTTCTCCTGTAAATATACCACCGTATTACAGAATTATAAGCAATTAAATGACCCTATTATTTATAAGTAATACAAGAAAGCTGTATTCTCAGTAACCTGAGAATAACTGCTATTGCATTTAGATTATATTAACTGTTTAATTAGAAACTTCAGTTACTCATTCACTGAGGACATTTTTCACCTATTTCTTTTGTCCTTATTTTGCTTGGGTAGTAGTTAAGGGCAGCGAATCACATACATGAGCATATGTACTATGAATTTACTGTGCAGAAGTAAATATATTGGATAAAATATAGAAATGGTAAGTTTTGCAATAGCTAGTGAAAGAAAGTTATTGGATGTATATTTAAATAAAAATAAAATATATTTTTATTTTTAAGGGCAGCCTGAATCTGTGTATCTAACTAAATGTAAAATTCAATTTGATATTGCTTTTTGCATATAAGCATGAAAAGAAAAATGCATGCACTTAAAAGTAGCTCAATTTTACACACATCTTTGGTAGAAATTAGACTAGAATATGCACATTTTCTTAACTGCAAGTTTAAAAGTGGATTCACTTTTTGATGCACAATCAACTTCTGTTAATATGAATTATAACTCATTATTAGGAAAATATATAAATCCACCAATTTTTTATTTACTTTGGTTGGGATCCAAGAACAGAGAATACCAACTAGGGTGCTAGTCAATAAATATTAAACGATCACTTCAAAAAGGAAAAGAACAATCCTTTCTCCAGATCCATGACAGGGAAAATGGGAAACAACCAGTTTCAGTTGCACCAAGAATTATTTGAAGTAGACAACAAGCAAAATTTCCCACTCTTTTCCCACTGGGAAAGACATTCTGTGTAGGTTCCAAAATGACTGTTCTCAGTGCTTTTTTTTTGTTAAACAGGTGAAATAAATCTGTCAGGATCAACTTAAGACTGCTGATTCTACTTTAGAACAAGAACATAATGTCCTTTGTAGCTCTACTTTTCTAGTGAAAAATATCCCCGTAAGCATTTCTTTTGAGTGAAACAAAAGACATTATAACTATAGCCCTGCTTCAGCCTTCGTCTGAAGCCCTGCTTAGCTTCATCTGACAGAGTAAAAATATTGCACTTCAGACAGGTTCATTTTGTTCCCAAAATGAAATTAAGTCATAGATGGCTAATTCTTTCCTCTGAAACACAAATTTCAGAGTATGGTATGCCAAAAAAAGTGGGTAAGGTTATCTGCAGACATTGCATTTTTGTTCCAGAGGGAAAACTTGTCTCAAGCGTACTGCAGAAAATCAAACTTTCAAAAAATGCAGAAATTATCAGCAGTTCCACTGCGTCCCCTGCATCTGTTCTTATATAAAAAAAAATAAAATATTTTCATTAAACTTTATTGCACCATCACCTTTTTTTAAAAATATCCCCCATTCAAGTAAAATATTAAATTATTTTTATCAAACAAAATATAAGGTCTTCTTTAAAATAGCATGTAGATACAGTATAGGCGCTATACAGAAAACATCTAAAGGAATGACACACATCAAATCAGAAGTGACAGAAAACAATCATTATGTTCTTCTCTATGATTAAAAAAAAGATTGCAAAAAGATTGTGTAGGCTATTTATTGTATGCATGAAAAGCATTCCTCTTCATTCAAGGTGTTGAAGCAGGCGACACCCTCAAACTGTCAAGTGCTGCATGAATTCTGAAATGCAACCTGGACTCCATAGAGTATTCCTTGTAGTTGTTTCTGCAAAACAGACAACTTATTTTAAGAAAAATATGTTTGGACTGGATTGTTTCTGCTTTGTATGTTTGTAAGTTAACAGTCCCTATTCTTTCAACAGGAAACAGAGATTGCATGAGACATTTAAAGCTACATCCACAAATTGTGCAAAAAAGACTTAGACTTAATTACTAAAATTAAATGTCCTGATAAACTAAACCCATGTCTTAGCATCTCCTTCACTTATCTTGATACTTTTAACAGCCCCCCCAATTACTGAAATTTGCTGTGAAAAAACAAGCCAAAGTACTACAGAAAAGAGTGTTAGTAGAAAATGTATGTTCCACCTCAGAACACAATTCAGCCAGAGTAATAAACATATTTACAGAAATTGTATTCTGTAAATCCCATCACCCCCATGAGGCAAAACCCCATGAGGGGACACTATTACAAGATTTGGTTACTTCTCTGTAAATACAAAGGGACATTCTATCTCATACTACAATCCACATATGATGCAAATATGCTGCTCTACAGTAAATTAAACCCTCAGCTAGTCTTCTGTGACACCAGAGGCAATGAAAAAGGGGCATACCAGACTGGTGTATTGGCTTTTAATCTACTCTTATGAACACCTTTAGTGGAGCTGATTTAGTTCCCACAGCTGCCCTCTGGGGCAGAATGATACATATCCTTTCCCTGGACTCTCCAGCTTCATCCCATGCATGCAGTGGACCCTCAGCATCTCTGAAGCCATACAAGAAGGAAATATTTTCCCTTCATACTGTGTCTTATTTGAATCTGTCTACTCCACTGTGTCTGAAGTTTCATGAAACTGCAAAATTCAACTATACTGGAGAAGTTCTGCAAATCAAGAACACAGATTTTTAATTACTTGTATTTTGCAAGGAAGCAGTCAGGAAGAAAATACACGTGCCTTCATTGCTACAAATACGCCTATTCATAATGTACGACGTGATAAAAAGATCCACTTACTTTGCAGTTTCTATGTATCTTATTGCTTTTTCTCTCTCATCCTGTTGTTTGTACAGAAGACCCAATTCATACAGTGTGAATGGCACCAAGTAACTGTCATATTTTATTTGCTTCTCACTAGAAAACCAGAAAAATACAGAAATAGTTACTTACAACCCTGTCTCAAGTGACCAGTTGACTTTTAAAAGCCATCACTGCCTGTAACAGCATGCAGCCAGAAAAAAACATTCTGAAGCCATTTTTTACTGGTTAATTCTGTACCCACTGATAAACATTCTTAAAGGGCTATAGCAGCCCTAAACATGTAGAAAATAAAGCTGAACTAAATATAGGTACTCAATTCACCAGAAAACATTTCCTCTCATTCATGCAAAACATATACTTTATGAAGAACCGTTGTCTTTAGATTTTTAAAAATATCTCTGCTATAAAAGCCTGCCCATTGCCAACCATCTTCAGAAAAAGATGTTTCAGGCATAGTGTTCCTTTAGCTTGCAACCAATCAAACTCCTCTGCCCTATAACTTGCAATGTGCTTGACTAAACTCACAGGGTATCTTAGAAATGGTAAGAGAAAACAAGATGGCAAGAGAATTAAAACACACTTAATTCTCAAAAACAAATTATATTATTCACTATTCTAAATCACTTGTTAGAAACACTGTACATGTAAATATGTTTCTTCAGCCCAAATACCTAAAAACTTTTAAGAAGTTTTCAACTACAACCTGCACCTGACTCTTGTTTTATATAGAAAAGCTGTTATTACAGCTGGTATGAATCTGACACCTGAAAAATCCATAACATAAGAAAAATCATTCTTCAACTAAAACAAGCAACAACAACTTTTCATCTGCATAGGGAAGCCTTAACTATTGAAGTACTAAATATTGAATTAAAAAAAAAACAAAAACAAACAGGAAACCTATATTAATTGTTCTTACTTACAGGTAGCTCTGCAAATACAATTCCAAATGTATTTGGGTATGTTACCTGGCAGTTTGATTTATTTAGCCTCAAACACCACATATATAAAGCAATAGTAAGTGTTAAATTGCTACAGAAAAATACAACCAAAATTTTCTGATTCTCTAACTACTTTCAGAGGTATTTTAATTAAACATTATGTTTAATTATTCAAAATTCTAACATAACAGCTGCAACAGGAGTATCGGAAATGTCACCAAAAGCTAAAAAATCTATTTCTTTTATTTTTTACCTTTGAATTACTTTACTGAAACATAATTCAGCTTGCATGAGTCTTCCCAAATGTTTCAGGCAGAGGCCTTTCAGTAGCTGCAACATGCACACATCATCCACATAGTATTCATTGTGATCTAACAGTGAAAGTGAGATATGTCAAACAGTTTGAAAATATAATGAAAAGGAAAATTAGATTTTCAGTAGGGAATATGTATTCAGACTCAGGATATTATTTCTCATGTTCTATACCTCAAAATGTACATAACCTTCAGGCATGATTTAAAATACTGTCTACTAAAGAAGATGCGCCCGTGACATCCATATCTTTCTCTTAAAAGACAGGCAAAGAAGAAATAAGAAGAAACTGAAACATCCAACAAACAGGCATAAACTTCATTAACTAAAGATTAAAGTCATTAATTAAATATACTGCATTATTTAAATAGCCATTAATTAAAGATTTCTTACTTGCAATAGCTAAAACTACAGAGAGACAGAAACCATCATACTATCTTAACAGCTTCCCCCGTTACAGAGCACTGGCAGACCTCCAGTAGCACTAGCAACCTAAAAAAAAAACCTGCAAAACCACGCCATGCCTCTTAGAGAACTCTTCCGAAGAATGATTTTGCAGTACAAATTCAAGAAACCATGCATCATCTCTAATGCTTGGTAAGTCTCAGTAGTAGTGTATAATATTTGAAAAATTCAATAACGTTTTATGTTCAATAGGACTAAAAATACCAGATGAAAGAGGGTGTTTGAATCAATTCAAAATCTACTTAACAAGTGTGATCCTTTTTAGTTCCCTTAGTTTGTAGCATTTGTTGGGTACAAGGAAGGAAAAGAAAGGAAAGAAAACACATATGGATAGACAGATGGCACTACATATATTAACAATTCAGGAAGCAAAACACTCTCCCCTCAGATCATGTTGTTTACAACTAATTACCAGCTCTCTAAGGTCACATTAATTTTTTCTTAATAGTCTGCCAAAAAAATCCTACATAAACAGTTCTGAAACATGCAAGACTAAGGCATTTTAGGATTCTACAAAGTGCTATGCCACCATGCTCAGACTTATTTCTGTCTGTGTTTAAACACAGAAAGTCTTGATAGATTGTAACTGACAGACTGTGCTTTTAGTGACAGTAGAAGTGTAGCACATGAGTATTTTGCATTCTCTTTAGCCTGTTTTGCTAGCCTAAAGTATTAGATTGTGTGACTGTCTCCTGAAGGAACCATTCACTGAAATTACTGGGGGCATGCACTGATGTCAATAAGGGCTCACCAGTTTTTAACAACTTCAAATAATAGTCTTATTTCCCAAAAGAATAAAAGGTATTATGCCAAAAAAATAGCACTAAATGACAACAAATGCACAGGCCAATTTAACACAGACAACCTCGCAATAAATGTGGGAGAACCATCCTTGCAGCTGCAATACTTCTACACCGAAGGAATGATCATTACCAGGACAAAAAACGAGCAAAAAAATATTTTTTTTCTTGAAGTTACATATTCCTTTTTATATATTGGAAATGAAAAATATATATATATATACACCCAGAAATCCTGTGGGGGAAAAAAAAAAAACCAAACCCATCTTTAATGTCTTTCATTTGTTCTTCCTACCATCTCTATTTTCAGCTCCATACAACATAAAATTACTTTCAGTCCTTGAGAGATTCCATGCTGTGCCTATTCATGTGAAGAATGAAGCAAAAACAGTTCTAAGAAGTCTCAATCCTTAAGTGACCTTCATGTATAATCAACACCCTTTTTTCACAGCACTTTAGCAATCCTTTGACATTACTACTACTAAAAACTTTCTGTTAAAATTATATTGTAACCATGTCACACTCTGCTAGCAGCCTTAATCGCTAGTTTTTAGGGACTTGACAGTAACTCTGGTAATAATCAGAGCCTTTATTTTCACTGATTCCATATCTTTATAAGCAGATCAAGATCACATATATGAAGTCCAGAATAAAATTATATCTGACTGAAGTTATTACTAAAAAAAGACACAGAAAATATATATACTTCCAGATTATATCCTATTTTCAAAAAGTGAATTTCCATAAGAAAAACACAGTGGTTTTATTTCCATTGCTTTTATTGTGGTACCTAGCACATCTCTACTTAGGGATTTTGATAGGAAATTTACTTCACTGTTACAAACTGATGAGCACTTCTTGTACAAACCTCTGCCCAATACAGCACTGGATTTCCAACAGGTTCTGCCAGAACCGTTCATGTGGAGCTCATGGGAATTACTTTATTTGCACCTATCTTGCATATACTACACTTTTGTTTTAATATCACAATAACAAAAGAGGAAAACACTTCAGATTTAGGAGGTACAGTACTGATTCTGCAGAAAAGGGAAGAGCAACACAGAAAATAAAGGAAGCCAATTCAAACATGGCCATGCAGGTTACTCTCTTTTGGTTTATTATACAATCCAGATTTGACCATTATATATTATATATTTATTCTATGTCCCGGTATAATTTCTTATGCATTGCCTCAATTTATACTGTAAATCATACTTAGATACTTTCAGAATCGCTGTTTTGACCACTGGTAAAACTAAGTTGCTAAATTGCTCATAAGTGTGACTAAAATCTGGGTTCAATAGAAATTATTTTAGTGAATTATAATTTTAAAAGTTGCACATGCAAAACAGTAGTATTTATTCTAGAAAAACTAAAAAGAGAATTCCATGAAAAAATTCACATGACAGGTGACAGAATCACCCTGATAAAAATCTGATAGAATCAAGTACTTGTGCAGTAAACCAGCTGCAATAATTGAATTTAAATTCTTTTAGGGATAAGCTATGGGCTGATTCTCTAAACATCACCCCAAGATGTAAAACCATGGTCAAACTTTATTTGTTAAGTATGTTTCATTTTACAACTAGCAAACAAGTTTTATTTTACCAGAAAGTAAAACAAAAAAACAGACTCATCCATACATAGCACTTCATCATATATTTTATACTTTGTCATATTCTATGCAGTATGTGTCCTCTGTAATAAAGTGTGATATAAACTGGTTTAGAAAAAGTATTTTTCAGACATTGAAGACATTGGCAGATTATGGTCCAAGAACACTCTCAAAGACAAGAAAAACTAAGTTAGACCAATCATGCTCTGTAACTAATAACATCATGTCCCTGAGTTTTCTGTATTCAACTGCAACATCAATCGAGCTACATAAAGAATATATTGAAGAACCACTCCTAACTTTCACGTGGCTCCAAAATTTCCATACTTGGACTTAATGAACACATTGTCAAAGCCAATGCTCACTTTGCAGAACATTAGAAGATAGAAGCATATAAAAATGTCAGCATTTCTTACAAGATTATTAATTCCACCTTAATTGATCACTTACTAGTTTCATTTTGTAGAGCAGTTTCTTCTTTTTCAATTGTAACCAGTAAGTTTTCAGTGAGGTCTGCTCTTTTGCCCACAATTGCAAATCCATTCCAGACATACATCATTTCCTGATTAAAAAATACAAACAAATAAACAAACAAACAGGTAATAAGAACTCAGGAATTGCAAAAAATATTTAACTTAATAATTATATTTAACTAAAGAGTGCCTCTGAAAAGGCTGTTGTGAACATTTTTGAGTACATAAAAATACTACCAAAGTTTGTTTTGGTACAAAACAATTATGAATAGGAAAGGAAAAATTACACTGAATGTATGTTGACAGAGTTAACCTGGGTTTCTAAGTTTTGAACGTTTTGACGTCTTTTTAATGGATTCTGCTATCATGCATTTTCACAGATCTTCAAAAATTAAACTGAACCGATTTTATCAGGACAGTTTACCATCACCCACATAACACATCGGCAAAATTGGATGTTTTAGGTTCAACTTGTGGCCTCGGCTGCATGAACTACAGAATGAACTAAAAGTAGTTTCTCTCTAAAGCATGATAGGTAAATTTGGTCTGCATTTGAGTGCATGCTTGTATACACAGTATACCTATGTAAGTATGCACCCAAAAACACACTCTTGTGGGTTTTTTCATATATATAAAAATATAGAGAGAGTAAAACTGGAAGTAGATACAACTTTCTGGATAAAAATGTGATTCCAGCAGGCACATCCAAAATACGATTTTATTATAATTTCTACAAAATCTTGTTGGAAAAAAACCAAGGCAAATCCTGGAAACAAATCTTCCCATATGCCTCAGTGCAACAGTAAGCAATAAGCTTGTGTTGATACATTATTATTATACTACTATTATTGTAAAACTTAAGGAGAACCAGGGTTAATGCTAACCAACAAGAAGCTTTGCCAACACCTGTACTCAGTCATCACAAACTAGAGTATCACTTCAATTCATATCAATTCTACCGTAATTGAAATTACACTTCTGAAACATGAAGCCTAATGTCATTCTGAAGCAAGCTGATAGAGTATCTTTGTGAAATATTTCCACTTATATTTGTACTGTAAATATAATATTATAATATAATACTGTAGGTTTTCAGACAGAGAAAAAATCTTGGTCTATCAAAGTCTGAAACAGTGTTATATTAACACCATCAACTACACCATGCTAGATTTGTTTCAATGCTGCAGTCACGTCTAACTTACACCTACTGAAATAAACCATACACTGTATTTGGTTATGCCTAATCCATGATGAAAAAATTCCTAAATTAAAAGATATTGTATTTGAGAGTAAGACCAAACATATATACTCACAATTTACAAGCACTCTGCTGTACAAGTCCAAGACAAATTTTACTTAGTCCTTTACACGCAATTTAATATAGAATTAATTCTAGAACTGATGGATTCATTTTCTTTGGACTCCTTTTTCTGTATCAATGAACTTTAACATAAGAAATTCCTCCTCGAATTAGGTCTTTCATGTATAGTTGTTGGTAAATTATGCATGTACAAAGATTTTAGCATACACGTATGGAAAGTATCACTGCAGTGCACCTACAAACAGACTGTGCAATACTAATGACTTTGATGTTAAAATATGGGAAATTAGAATAGCATTCATAAAGTATCTTCAACTTCTGCATGTTTTGACCAGACTCAATACAAGGAAAAAAAATACCACAACAAAAATCAACCACCACTCTTCATTTTCATCAGAAAAACAAAAAGTACCAAAGTACTCCTTAACTTCCTAATGAGTCTAGAAGACAAGGACTGACATGCTAACCTAAGAACATGAATGCAGTTTTCTGTATGCTAAACTTTTCACATGAAAAATCTGATGTATGTTTCAGACTGCTGCTTAGTTGATAGTATGATCCAGTCCCTAATATTTTTCACAAAAATCGCATTGCATAAATGCAGTACTTCTTTAAAAAATTTAAAACGCAGACACATAATACCTGACAATACTATTCCTTCTCTGTAAAATGAAGTAAACTGATTTATTTTCCTTTTTTAAAGAATGAAAACAAAGCAAGAACAAATACCAAGGCAGGTAATATCAGCTTCACTGGTTGAGGACATGTATAGCGTCGAGCTTTCCTTACTGCAAATTTCTCAGTTGGGATAGATTTTCCTGCAATTCTCTGTTTTAGGCCATCCACTTGTCTACAAGAAAGGAAAATGGAAGTTGTATATTGGTTTGAGGTTTTTTTCATCTCATTTCAGTTAGAAAGATTTACTGTTTTCCTCTGAAATATAGTATCTTAAAGTCGTTTTACACCAGGGAGACCAGAGCTGTAGGATATATCTTTGCTGATAAAAGCAATTCTAATGCTAAACATAAAGAGAAAAAATGAAAAGACACAATGGTTATAAGCAAGACATGGGGAGAGAAAGAGTGCACATTCAGCTGCTTTATAAAAGTTTACCTGAATAAAGACACTATGTCCTCACCAGTACTCTTCAAATCATCCTCTGGAAGCATAGCAAGAATTGCGGCCTTCTGGAATACATATATTGCCTATTTCAAAAAGAAATAGCAACAGATTACCACATCTAATTTTCTGTATTTAAGCAATACACTAAAGATCAAATCTCTCACCCCAATTGCTGCAGCAAAATGTTTCCATAATTCTCAAGCAGGTAGAACTATAAAAGTTTAGTATTCCCTTTGTCACATAGTTTATGCTGTAATGTTATTTTTAATGTATTTATTAATATTTTATATTAGTTATATTTATTTGATTAGAAAGTTAAAGGTAACTGTTCTAAAGTCTATTACTGTTATTACATGATCTATTAGATGTGGATACACGCTTGAAAAAAACAGAAGAAAATATCTGAGTACAGATTCAAGGAAATTTTAATAACTGGGTTTTACAGAAAAAAGCCCCAAACATAATTATATTAAAGACACTTGCACCTCATGTTGAATATACTATTCTCTTCCTCTTCTGCCAAGAATTAGGTGTATACCCTTTTTCATTATGATAATAAAACAGTAATCTATAGAGGAAGAGACAATAAAAACGCGTAAAAGGTTATTGACACATTGTGCTTGGTTCATACTCTGAAAAACCTTTTTACAAGGAAAAGGTTATCTGATAGCCCAGCTTTTCTTGAGGTCCTGTCCTCAGCAGCCTTTCTCATTTTGTGTGTGAGTATGTGTGTCTGTTTATAAACATCAAACACAGTTTCTTCAGCCAAGTTTTACTAGTGAGTGTTAGAAACTGACTTGAGAGATAAGTTTACAGTTTTCCTATCCCTCTTCTTTCTCCCAGCTCAGGTAAGTGCCTCCATTTTTAAAGGGTCCAAGGCATTGGCTGCTTATGGTTATGCTGCTCCAAAACATGAAATAAAAATTCATCCTTAATCATCCAGTTAAAACACTTTGGTGCCATTGTGTCTTTGCTTATGAGTGTCTCAGGAAGGCAAACATTACACTTGTCGTGCAAAATGAAAAGTAACTAACTGTAGAGACCACTAGTATATCACAACAATGTCCACCTGTCCATTTACCTTAGACCACCTGCTCTCTTTGCTGAGCAGGTCTGCATACCGATATGCTTGAAGCCAGTCCTGCTGAAAGGTGTAGCACCACATCAGCTCCCAGTAACAGAGATGATGAATTTGTTTCCACTCTTGCTGGGCTGCTATACAGTCTTGGAACCTCAATTGTGCCTATGAGTAGTTAAAGAAAAATTATGAAAACTGGCTCAGTTACAGCTCCATGTGAGAGCAATCTCTAATTACAGAGCAAATTCTTACCTAGCACCTAGGCGGAGAACAACTGACAAGTAAAATGAGATAAAACTTCCCTTTCAGTTTCACTTAGTGAGAGGGCTGGAATCAACATTGACAGTGAACGTGAACAGGGATAACAGCATAATGATCAGTCCAACTGATATGCAGATGAATTAATTATTTTTCCCCCCTCAGGCTTAACACTAAATAAAAGCCTTAGAAAGAAAAAATGGTTTACCTTTTCAAAATTTCCTTTCAGTATATCTATTCTGGCAGCATAAAACAGAATAATGGAACCCTTGAAAAGAGATGACAAAAATAACCAGTTAGGAGTTTGAGCTTAGGAAAGT
Source organism: Acridotheres tristis (assembly GCA_037013685.1). Lineage (NCBI taxonomy): Eukaryota > Metazoa > Chordata > Aves > Passeriformes > Sturnidae > Acridotheres > Acridotheres tristis. The sequence goes on along the minus strand of CM072919.1, from coordinate 48,307,804 downwards.
ATATTTCTGTTATAAAATTTATTAAAAATACGCACATTTGGAAATTTCTGGAGGTAGGGTTCGAGGAGACTGTCTGCTTCCTGAATGTTGGCTTCCCCTGTACCTAGAAAATGTAACAAACCAACCTCAGTGCACTTAAAAAAAATCCAAGTTTAATTGACTAGGATTTTGTTTTCAAATCATGTTTGATAGATCAATGGATGATTGCTTTATGTGCAAGCAGAATTATTTCATCACACCGTGTTTCTATAAAACGAAATTCTTGTCCCAAAGATACTAAGTACTTTAAAAATACTAAATGTCTATAAGTAGAAACAGACTAGAATTACAGGAATATTTTTAGACTGTTCCATTATTGATCCTAGTCATATTTTTAAATCCCATTAATTGATTTAGCAAGTTAGGAAAACATTGCTCCTACTTTTGAACTCAGTAATGAAATACAAGTGATACTGGAAGAAATGAAGTTCTCCTTAATTTCCTGATGAGCCATAGGGACAAGTACTAAAATATTTAAATATTAAAGAATGTGAAAATATATGGCAAAGAAGCATATAGAATTAATTATAACTTTTACTTCTAAATGGCAAAAGCAATTAATTCTGGGTATATAGGCTTTTTTCTGGAGAAAGTTTTCACAACATCTTATGTTAATTTATGCTAATGACTTTTCTGAACTTAATACTGTTTTGCAACATTTTTCTGTTGAGACAGCCCTGCAAATGTAGCAAGATGTTGGTATAATGCTATCTACCCTCACTGTTTCTGCAGACACAGCTTTGTCATGGATATTAATTTTAGATCATAATTAAGTATACAGCAACCTCCTATTTGGCCCCAATTTTGAAATTCAGTTATAAAAATAAAACACAGTATCTATAAGGTGTAGCATGACTGAAAAGCTACACAGTGGGTCTCACCAAGGATTAAGGAGACGTAAGTATGATAAACCAACAGGGTGAAAGTACACAGAATGGCCCTCAAACTGTTGCCAGATGCGCCTTCCCGTAGTTGGCTGAGGCCCAACTCCTAAGAAATATCACAAACACATGCAGAATTAACTATCAGTACACAGAGTTACTATTCATTTTTTTCTGGCTAATCAAAGTTCAGTTCTCCTTTCAGATCTAAGTATTTAATAATTCAGTACTTATCTCAAATTCAACACAACCCTCTATCAAAACGTTTCTGTCACAGCTAATAGCACTCAGAGGGAGAAGACTAATCTAACTCTTAACAAAACCATGCATTTCAGTGCTCTGGTGAAATGGGAACACCACATGAACCATGCAGACACACAGGTCTACAACTCTTACCCATTATGTTCTGACTATGAGCCTTTCAGAATAACATCCTTCAACCTATGTTCAGTGGGAAACTCTCCCAACTGTTCCAGTGCTACTTGTTGGTGTGAGTCTTCCTTCACAAGAAAACCCTGGTTATCCTCAATTCTCTTCCATCAAGTCAACCACTACTTTGAGGTTCTGACCAAAATATTACCTCTGCAGATACATCAATGTCTAAAGACAAATGCAGATTCATGGAGCCTTACACAGCTCTTAACACATGAGACTTCCCTTATGCTCCTGTTTAGGCCCATTATAGAACAGCTTGACTGTCTGGAAGGTGTTGTTGAGACGAGCTCAGAGCTTCCGTGATCAAAAGCAGTGACTTCTCAAAAACATAATTATGCCTCAAAACAAACATGAATAGATTTTATTTCATAAGAACTTGATAAATTATAGGAAAATTCAAGCACTGCACAAAAAAATCGTGATGATATTTCAAAATCGTTCCTTTACTTTCAGCCTTTACTGCACTTTTAGTCAGGGAAAAACGTGTATTTTGGAAGAGCTACAGGATGAACCAGGTTTTTCAGAGGAAGAAACATAATGAATAGGCCTCTACTGAAGTCTAATTTTACAACAGGAGAACCATATTATGGACAATCTAACAGCAATAAGACCATATGTTGACTGTAGCATTAATAACGTGGAGTTCAGTTGTGTAAAATTCTGCAGGTTATTTTATTAGGGTTTTTTTGCTTGAGTTCTGATTGGGTTTTTTCATTTCGTATGGGCATCAAAAAGAGTTTCAAAGAGCTGTAAAATACTTACAAAACAAGCTACAATACAAGTATTTTCTCACCCATGGCAGAAAGATGTACCTAGATTCCAGGGTGACACATGATATTCAGAAATTTTTTTTTCCAAAGAAATGGGAATTTGGGTGGAAAAGTGTAGGACTGTGATTCTTCCCTCAGTTACTGGTGACAAATGTCAATTTCTGACTACACCAATTAGAAAAGAAAGCTGACATCCTCTACTTAAGGATCAGCAAAAGGAAAGGAAATTGCATTGGCAAAATCTCCTCTTAAGTAAACTAGTAGTTTCCCATGGCTGTTAAAGAGTGGGGTATCACCATATGTGCTTTTATGCCTGTATCATCTAACCTATTTATCTTTTTAACAACACTAAAATACTGGTATACAATCGACATTATACTTCTAGTGTGGAATATATGACATTAAATCCATCCAGTCTTTTATCTGAGAAAAAAATAATTTGAAAAAGTGTCAAATCAAATACCCTATTGCCAGAAAATCCAATAAATTCTAAAAGTCGGAGTATCCTTCCTGGTAAAAGTGACAGCATCTGAAATACAGTTAAAAATAAAAGGATCATTAAAAACATGTACACTTCGGAAAAAAAGTTACATTGATATAAACGTGAACCAAAAAGACCAGCTGCTACGTTAAATACTATTACACATTAGTAAAAAAAGTAAGATGCAAAAGAACTTGAAAGTAAACATGCATGCTCAGAATTCTGATGATCATCCAGCATGAAAATAGACAGTCCAGTAGTGCTTCTGTAGATGTTCTATCTTCAGCTGGTCAGAACTGCTTGAAAATTGTGGGTCTTTCAGAATTAAAGTCTTATCTAGTTTACTATTACTTACAACCTACAACTGACATGTTCCTTTACCATTATTCCATTTTACTGGGAGTCTCACAGAAGCTCTACTTGTTCCTCCTGTGGGAGCACTGAATCAGCAGATCAGTGAGCATAAGGGTTTTAAAAATACTAGCTGTTGCTATCATCCTTTAGCCCTCTATCATAGGCATTTTTGTTCCATCTGGAACTGCATCCTCCACATCCTGAACAACAGAAAATGTACAAACATCTACCTAACCACCTTTTCAATGAGCATTAAGAAGCAGGTCTACTTGAACGTCAGTTTTTAGAAAGCTCCATTCACCCTAATACATTCTGCCCATCAGACACTTTTTATGTTAAGTCTCCTACTGAGAAGTCTCCATGAAGAATAGGAGAGGTCAGAGCACTTATGAACACAGTTGCTTGAATTTTAAAAGTCTGGTGCAGATAGACCTGAGTTCTTCTGACCATACTCAAAATTTGCCATCTCCAATCTAGAATGATACAGAAATCATCATACTGGCAGAAATCAACTTCCACCATTGCCATGATAGATGTGAAAAGGTATCAAATTGTAAAGAAAATACAATTTTCTTTTGCACAAACTCAGTAAACTACTGCTTAATCTTCTAACTATAATTACCTATGTGAATCTAGAATACGTTACTGAAGCAAAAGAACAGCATACATGGGGGAGTTAGAATTAAACAGTCACTCCAGGTATTCTGTAACCACACTGTAAGCATCTTTAGAAATCCTACTACACACAGGTTGATGCAACTGCTTTTTCACTTCAGAAATACACACATTAGTTATTCCCAGAGAATGAAACAATTCAGAATAAACTAGCAGAAACATCCCAGAAAGGATGCATGACAGAAGTTGCTGCTGATTTCATACTGCACAAAACCTACAAAGCCTGTATCTCTATTTACAAATGCTTAAATGTTAAATCAATTGCAGTACTGTGTATAAAAAGAAAAACAGTCCTACAGAACTGTCCCAATGGCCTTTCTGTAGTAGAAGTGTCTTGGCTTGCAAGAAGTCATACCAAGTTGAATGCTCCAATTCCAAGTTTTACTCCTCCTTCAAATTGATAGTACGTTTCATTTTTGCTTTTGTTCCCTTGAGTCATCTGCAGCACCTGATGACATTCCCTTGTGACAGAGAAAAAAGGGAGGGAAGGGGAAATGTGACATAGAAATTATATTAATGACTATGATTGATACAAAAACACTCTTTTCTATTTGTGGGCATTAATGCCACTCCAACTGCTTATATTAATGTTGGAGCCAAGTGTTTTCTAATAGCTTACTTGTATATTTGGTAACTTGTCCTAATTTTGAGGCCACCTTTGATAAAGTTGATCATATTTTCATCCTGGAAGAAAAAGATTTAACTGTAAAATATTGTGTATTCATATTACACATAACGCATACATAAATCTTCTAGCTACATTTGCATTTATAAGTTAATGTCAAAGGAAGCACTGAAAATGCTTTTCACCTAGTAGATTTGTTTCTAAGACTGATGTTAAGATTTGCTCTAAGTTGTCAGGGAAATATTTCTTTAGTATATGTTACAAATTTTAAAACTGAAGAAAGAAGTGAAAGAAAGAGTCAAAAAGTGTTACTTTTAGCAGAATTTGCCATGTATATATGTGAACCAAGAAAGCTCTCCACCAGATGGTGCTGCAGGAACTGTTTCAAATATTTGGGAATGACAATTCTGACATACACAAGGGAGCCTACAGTAACAGGCAAAAGACAAACTGAAGAATTCTCTGAACAGATGAAATTCCATTGCTGATCAAAAGTAACAATATGTATTACTCAATTCATGTGCTTACTAACGTCTAGAAAAACCAAAACAAAGCCACAATGCACTTGTCATCAAAACGAAGTTCCTGAAAAGCAAGGCATTATCAGTTCAACAGGATGAATTTTTCTCTTCCTAGAATTCATACAAAAGGGGAGCATGTGCTGGCATTTCAGAAATGCACATTTAAATACTTAGGGGCAGTATATACAATGTGGAAAATGAAAAAGCACCAAAAAAAGGCCTCAGAATGATCAACCAAAGGAAATTCTGGCTTCCACCAAAAGGATCACCATTTCAAAAGACTCATCTGTCTTGTCTGGACAATCAAATGCACGTGTTTCAGAGCAAGAATTCTATTTCCTTCTGAGTGGTTACATTTTTGTTATCATAACCATCCTAACATGAATCATGGTCAGCCAAGGATTAAAAATAGGGGGCAGCACAGCCATCAGCAGAGTGGGGTATTACAGTCAAAAGCAAAGCGGATTGGTGTTTTAGAAAAAATATACATCTAAGGGATTTTTTTAGTATTTTATACAGTCTAACTCACCTCTTTCAACAACTGTTTCAAAGTTCTTTTCATGGTTAAAACAGACCCCACTCACCCAACAAAAATAAAGAGGACTGCTTCCACATGGTTAATAAAGGAGCAAGACAGTTATAGGAAAGACTAAAATTCCATTAATAGTATTTCCTGACACTTCTAGCCACATACTGGATCAAGGAGTTTTTAAGTATTTGCTAAAGGAACTTAATCTGACCTTAGAATCTATGTGCCTCACTTCTTTCTCATAATTTATACTGGAAGAGATTATCTAAAATATATTCAATAAATACTTGTTAAACACTCACATACATTAAAAAAGTAGGACTAACTACTCCTGTTTTCAGGAATCAAATTTCAAATTGAATTTGAAAACTCTGTAGCATGAAGACCCTGAACCACAACCTAAATCAACAGCACCACACAGTATAAAATACCAGATCTTTCTGTGAGCTGAATTGTTACCTCAGCAATCCTAAGGCATACCCATTTTATAAACATTCATTACTGTGTTATTCCTGACACCATGTGCATAGAGAGCAAGACTGAATTGGAAATTACATGTGTGTATCAGCTGAACTTCTGTTAGCTGGAAAACATCCTAACTGTTCATGTAAAAAATTACTTACACTTTCAAACAACACACTTTTACACAGGCGCTGGGCGTTGTCCAATGGGATGTAAATAATTTAAACATACCACCTTGTATGACACAGTGATGCACCTCGGGGTGATACCTTGGTATCTGAATATCATCTTTGATTATTCATACAAAGTGAGAATTTTGCTGAGCAGCACAGGATTTACCACACTTTCAATCACTGCCATGAAATGACATTCACTAGCAAAACATTTGGTTTTAAATATCACATCTATTGTTGGAATGATGTTTTACAAATACTAATCTCTCTCCATTTCACTGTCACTCAAAATTAAAAATTGACTTTACCTGTACAAAGGTGAGAGCTGCTTTCTGTAATAAGCATTCAGCATAGCAGATTTCAGCATGCATTTCCTCTACATAAGAAAGAAAAGTTATTTACTATCAGCAAAGTCATTGTGAATATTGTCTTCTTGGGGTCAATGGAACAAACAAAATGCTGCCAAGACAAGGAAAAAAAAAAAAGCAAAATTCTGCCATTTTGATAACTGCTGAGTAACAGCTGTAACACGCAAATCCCAACAGAATTCTTCTCTTTCACTTTTTCTCAGACAAAACATTGTCAGAGCTGACCTCAGTTTATGGCAAAAGCTACTTGGCATTCTGGTAGATGGTCTCCTGTACATTTCATTCTTTCTAAGCTTAACAGCCCACAGCAAGTCAGTCTTTCAGCCCTCCTTCCATGTCTTACAAGAAACTTCTGTAGATGAGTGGTAATTCTCAGAGAGGTACAGGCTTTTCCTACATCCACTGAGACATTATGAACAGGTTTTCACCAAGTCATGCTTAACAAACTGAAAGCCCCAGGCAGACTTTCTGTCTTCATGCATTAAAGTACATTTGATTTAACACACATGACACGAGTTGCTCTGCACCCATGCTGCAAGACCAGCCACATGCACAAGGCTGCTGTATGTACAGTGCATACGTGGTGAGTTTGATGTGTCCAAGTATTAAAGAGGATTCTTGTGCCAGGTTAGAAAAAAATGCATACTTGATTCTGCCTGAATCAGAAATAGGAGATCAGCATTTTCAGAGCCATGAACAATGTACTGATACCATTTCCCAAAACACCTTAAGGCAAAACAGACAAGCACAAAACTTGTTAATATATTCAGATTCCAATGCAACTAATGACAAGGATGTACTCCTCCGCATCAATGATACTTAAATTTTTGGGAGCTGTCTTAAAAATCAAAAAAAGGAAATTTCCCTTCAGTCCTATAACGTGTTGTGAAAGGCATTCCTTTCATAATTCATGCATGGAAACAAAAAAAAAAATTAGGCTGAATTCTCCACTGAAGCTTTGCATTCAAATTAGAAAAAAAGAGATCGTATACATGGTTTGTATGTTTATTACTGTAAGACATTAGTCAAATCACAGAGTTAAGCATATTTGTAAACATTGGTAGGGGTAGTTTTGAGCTTTTTTCACTTTTTGATTTTAACTGTATTATTTAACCACTTACCTTCACTCAGCTGATCCACTGTCTGTTTAGAAACAAGATTGGACAAGGATTCCACCACTGTGTTTCTTTTCCTGAATCTAAGTAAGTTGTGCAAAGAAAGGAAAGCCATACATTTCAACAGAAACCTGAATTTAATTATTGGAATTCCTAATGATTTCCAACCAAGATTTACAGAGATTCTTATCAAAATTATCATTTGTCAACTGTTTCAATTCTTTCAGTAGTTTGAAGACTTGTATGCCTCCAGGCTAAAAAGCCTATGCAGTATTAAATGCATGTTTGCAACTTCAATTCACCTACTTTGAATGTATGACAGCTTCAACCCCACTGCCACCCACCAGCCTCAGAGATGTCTCTGATGCTGGGCAAGTCACTTGAACTGGATTTTGAAGGTTTATGAATCACTTTTTTCTGTTTCTTGAACTTGCACTCAGAATTAGAATGAAAAAATGGAAAGGTCTGTTTTCAACATAAGTGCTTCAGTATTATAGGGTGGTTTATGCCAGATAAAATGCCAAAACAATCACATACTTTACTTCCAAGAGATCTCAACTGTACATGTTTTAATTCCAAAAATTTTTTTGACAAAAAAATTACAAACATCTCAGCTTTATGAAGAAGCTAGACGAACAATTCTGCATTCAGAAAATGAATGCACTCTTTAAGCTAGGGAGGCACTGATTATAAATACTATGCATTAGCTTATAATTTGTTTACACTACTCTTCACATTGACAACTGTGGGATCCTGACAACAAGATTATGACACTATACATTAACATAATGCATACAAGAAAAGAGTCAATTAGCATACACGTAATTGGGGTCCTTTGAATGTTTAATTGCCTTTCTCCTGCATTTTTATGAGTTTTATGACAGACTAGGCCAGAGTACTCATGAATTAAAGTTTGTATCCTGCAGAGATGAAATCCTGTACTGCAGCTGACTAGACTAGAGGGACATCTAATCTTCAGACACACTAAACAGGATTGTTCAGATGAAAATGCAAATTGATAGCAAACCTGAAAAAGATGCAGAAAGTGCTGACCCCTTCTCTTCTTCAGATAGCATCTGATAATGTTTTCTCATTTCTTTTCTTTTTTGCCATGGCTAAGATGATGATGTTAAATGTCTGAACTAATATTTTGCAGTCATTTTTTGGGAGATCATTGTGATAAAATATAGCCTAACCAATATTATGAGGAACCAGTAAAGAGAAATAATTTCTATTTTTGTCAGAGATTTGTTAAAACTTTAGCTTTCACAACCCATTTTCTACGGTTTTTTTGCTATTCAAAGAAAGATCAGGAGCCGAATGCCCAGTTCAGATAATTTCTGATGTGAATGATATCTCTTTAATTTTAAGGTAAACTAAACAATTTTAAAAACTTATTTGATTTTCAGAAGAAACCTTAGTACAAGCTGAATTGTATTAGACTATTGGTTCAACTTTTGGAAACAACTCTTTGAAAAAGACAGTTTTCATGCTGAGAGGGAAAATTCAAATATAGGCCTTTAAACTGTTGGAAAACAAAGTCACAATTATCAATAGCTCAGATACTTCAAATATGTAATGTCAACTTATGTTTAGGTTTACACAGTGAACAAACCATTTAACTAACTTTAGGAGTTATTAATACCCAGATACAAGATACAGGACAAGTCTGCTGTTTCCACAATATCATGTGGAAAAATATCCTCACCAGTAGTAACTGTGTAGTGGGACTTACTCCCCTTTAAAATTTAGACCACTATCTTATAGACAGGAGTCTTCTTTAAAAGCATATAGAGGACTGGGGTATTTCCCAAAGAATACTTATGGGATTTAGTATCTCATAATGGTTAGTCTTGCTTGGGCTTACCTTTGGCAGGTTTGCAAAGCATCCTTCATTGTAGAAATCCCCATTTGTATATCCTGCTGTTCAAAGGTCATTGCAGCTTGCATAACTAAGATAGTGCTGTATCCAAGTGCATGGTACATACTATCTTTGGACCTAGGGAAAATAGGAATTTTGTGCATTTAAGCAACATTTTACTTTGCAATACAAAATTAAATGCAGAGGAACTTGTATTAATTTGTGAAAAGACAGAACAATTAAGCAGGAAAGAAACAGGCCTGAGAAATATAACCTAGTAATACCATCTTCCAATGAGGTTGACTTTAACTACAGCTAATTTTAAGAGATACTATCTCTGGCCTACTGCCTTCCTCACTTGAGCTCTCCAGAGCACAAAAAGCAAACACTTGATAGCTGTGTCATCCTTCTGATGTTTCATTTAAAGCTGTCTTTGAACTTGTTCATACAGCACCAACACGACTCTTAATCCATTCTTACTAGCACCTAACTGGAAAGCAAGAATATTACTCCATTCTATTAACAGAGGCTACATATCCCTCTTGCCAACACACTCCTCAATACTATGTACTCCTTTCAGACACAGGAGAAGAACGGTGGATGGGATTTAGATCCCAGTCCTAAAGACCAGCCACCCAGACTGCCTCCACACAAAGTCACATAAGACAGGTTCCACCTGTGAATCTCTCCATATTCTTTAATTCCCTACATCTGCACTGCCATGCTTTTCTTCTCAGTGGAGGAAAGGCAACACGGGAACAAGGAGAATTAGAAGATCAAAAGATGAGCTTAAAGATAAACACCAAACATAATATAAAACACAACAAAAAGAGTACTCTGGAGTTTTGTTCCAGCTTTTCTGCATTGTCAAAAGCAGTTTCTTTGTACAAATCATTTGATCAAAGATGCACTGAATAAGGTCTTGCTCCACAGCTTTTCCCCTCTGCCTGAGGAAAGAGAGCTTGAATGATAAACTGTAACATAACAATTCAGTACTTCATCAACAGTTTTTGAGATGGTTTTAATGACCAAAAATTTAAAACCCCCAAATATGGAGAAATGCTTCTGGACAAAAGAGAATAAATTAAAACTAGTATCTTCAGAGGCTTTAAAATAATCTTCAGGTACTAGATATTGTCTGTTTACAACAACTTTAGGAAATAACAGAATCTCACCATGGACGAAGTAGTTCCAGTGCTTCAGAGAACTTATTGTTTAGAAATAAGTTCAATGCCATTGAACATTCTTCAAGAGCACACTTGAGATCCATCTTGGATGCCCTGGAAAACAGATTCTTAGTTTACTCAAACTGTAAATATAAATAACAACAACAAGTCTTTTCCTTATGCTACACAGAAGGTCTTTTGTAGTGATTTTGTTTTATTTTGTTTTCAAAATTTAGTTTTTCTGAACCAAAACATATGCTTAACAATTTATGTTACACAGTTGCACCCTCTGCTTATTTAAGTCATGTTTATGGTTTTGTCCTCCTAATCTTAACAGAGAAATTCTCAACTTATCACTGTGTCCAAGCTCTCTATCTTTCCCATCAGTACAAATGCTGTTCCAGACTCCATTCATATCAGAATCTCAAGGGGTCACAAGATAGTATTTTCATCCAAAAAAGCAGAAAACAGACCACAAATAATCCTGTCAAAAATCTGTACCTATTCCGATAGCTTTTGTTCATCCTAAATCACTTCAAGTAAAAGCACCTGCACTTGCTTAAGCAGAAGCCATCTCAACAAACCCATTCTTTGGCCAGTTCTGCCTGAAATACTCAGGAGCATATACTCACAAATTATTCCATGGGCTGAACTGGGGACAAACTGGCAATCATGGAAGTGACATACAGCTGGAAGCTACACAGCCACCAGCGTGCACAGCTGGATCTTGAAAAGATAATCTCTCTACAGCTTTAAAACAACAGGTTTAAACTAGATAATGGGCTTTCTCCAAGTAAGGTTAAGCAGTGGTAAGCAACAGATCATGCCAATGAGATAAATATTTAAGTACTGACCAGAAGAGAAGAACTCTAAAGGAGAATTTAAGAAGAGAACAACAGAGGAGTGCAGCTGCTCTAAATCTAAGAGTAATACACACAAAACAAACAGACGTGGACAGGGGGCTTTTTTGCCCTCAAAAGTGTTAAAAACTAAAAAAAGACTTGCTTACAAAGACCAAAATTTTAAACCACTCAATTTTATTAGCTAATTCCAGGAACACCATCTGCTAGGGAAAAAATGCCAAATAAATATTTTTTGGCTAGATCTAAAGGCTGATTTTTTCCTAGTATGCAAGCAAGGACCTGAGCTAGTCCCTCAATAACTCATCATCTCTACCCTCTATGTGTTCCCATGCTTCTATATCCTCTTTTCACATTTGTGTTTACGAAACTTTCACGTGGTCCATGCCTAGTTAGATTACTCATTCCATTTGTTCTGCCTTTCCTGCTAGGAAGAATGGGTTAGTTGCTTTCAAAAGCTTTTCAAGAAGGTAAAAAAAAAGGGTGGGAGGAGAGTGGGGGCAGGACATTTTTTGTTTCTTTATATACCAGATTGGCGCTGGTTGACTTTAATGCAAAATATAAAAACCAGTACCACTACCACCGCATCAGTAACTGAAGTTCACATCTACTAGATAGCAAGAATGAGTTTTTATTTTTTCATACTTGCACGCTAAAATTATTTTGTGACTAGCACTGAAGCAGTGGCCTGTTCCAAGTCTCTTCCTACACAAATGCCAGGGTCCATACTATGGTGTGTGGAATCTTCAAAATTACAGAGGGCAAATGGTGCTCTTGGTCCTCTCCCCCTTGCAGGCATGGTTACTAACTTTGTGGTGGGCCAAGAATTCTGTCAACTATGGGAACAGAAAAAACCTATGTGAGGCAATGGGGTATGGCAATACTTCACAGTATGGAGAATACGAACAGTCATCTGAAGTCAAGAGAGGGAAGAGAATGGCAAGTAAGACATGCATAACCACACAGTTCATAAAACAATCTGAGGGAAGGCAGATCACTTGTAACTACAAGTAATTTAACAACTGATGATAGCTTTATACACTTGGTTTTGAAGTATTTGTGTTCAGCCTTAAAAGAGCATGCTTCTCATGTGAGAAGCAACAGCAGAGAAATAGTATTAAAGTACTCCAACACTGTAGTACTTTCCTGAAGGCAAGGAGCAAGGTGTAAGGGCAATGTTTTGTTTCCAACTGCTTTACTAAGCCTCATCTTAGTGAATAGAAATACATTTGTATATACTTGTATTTCATAAGTCTGCACAGTTCCTACCCTGCAATCAGGAACTGCTGGAATTTCCCCTGGACTGAAAATCTGATCTTTATTTGATTTAACACACCCGCGGACATGATAGCATTTTAGCTACAGGTGTGGATGGTATGCCATCAAGCTCCCAAATTCCATCACACAACTAGCTCTAGCATCACCACAGTACATATCAGTATTTGCAAAATCATTCCATAAACAGGGTCCTTAAGCAACCTGGCATCATGACAAAACTGTGTTTTCCCAGTTAAATGGTAAGCAGCAGATCGCTCCAGCACCTGGCTATTATGTTTTTTCCCCTCTATTACAGACTATTTCCCCCTGATGCTGCCTATATGTGACCAAAGTCTGTAGACAATGCAAACATTATTCCTTAAGTTAATGTATTTACTGTTCCCTGGATCAAGCATGCTTATGAAGTTACTCTGCCACTACAGATATACAACTTGGCAAGCTAGTTTTCTCAAACTGTTATTTCTGATAAATGAATCACATTCTCTACCAGTGAATTCCTCATTCCTGTCTCATGACTCTTCACGTACATTTTCTACTGTTTTCCTACATCCCGCAGCAGAGGAACTTAACCAGAAGGATTCATTTCAACTCAGATTCATAACTTGATACCAGAATAGTCAAAAGAAAGGAGCACACTGACTCAGAAGCAACCTGGCTATCTTTCCTGGCATTTCTGTGCAGAGGCTCAGAATAAGCACATTTCCTCTTCTACTCCAAAACATCACACACCAGTTTCTACAGGAAGTTACCAGGCTGAAGAACAGTTCAGTCAGCAACACTGACTCTCACTCTCTTTCTGACTCATGTTGTTTTCCTTGTATCTTATTTTTTTCCCTACCTCCATATAGTTTTCCTGGAATGGACAAGAACTTTATACATTTTACCGCACTAGACAAGCTTATTCTTTAATTTACCTCAGAGGAGATTAAATTAACACTGTAATATTATTATGGATTTTACACATAGTGATATTACTATGCATTTTACACCTGGTGTCATGGTTTATCCGCAGCTGACAGCCAAGCCCCATACAGCTGCTCACTCACTCCCCCACCAGTGGGATAAGGGAAAGAATCAGAAGAGTATAGGGTAGAAAACTCACGGGTTGAGATAAAGACAGTTTAATAGGGAAAGCAAAAACCACACAAACAAGCAGAGCAAAACAAGGAACTAATTCACTGCTTCCCATGGGCAAGCAGGTGTTCAGCCATCTCCATGACAGCAGGGGCCCCTATCACAGGTAACAGCGACTTGAGAAGACAAACACCATCACTACAAATGTCCGCTCTTCCTTCCTTCCACTTTTTCCCCCAACTTTATATACTGAGCATGATGTCATATGGTATGGAACATTCCTCTGGGGCACAATTTGGTTCACCTGCCTCTGCTACGTCTCTTCCCAATCTCCCACACAGACAGTCTCCTCACCAGTGTCACTATATGACAAGCAGAAAAGACCTTGCTTGCATGTAAGCCCTGATCAGCAATACAAAAACATCTCAGTATTATCAACCCCATGTTCAGCACAAATCCGAAACAGCCCCATACCAGCCACTGTGAAGAAGGCTAACTCTACCCTATTCAAAGCTAACACTTATCCACCTGTTATTCCATACCCTTTATGTCACAACAAGTTTCACGCTTCCCAGTATCACACCACCTTCCCTACTTATCTGCTTTGATAGATAGACAGACATGATTATGGTCCCTTAGTCTCTGGAACACCTCTGTCAAATGTTCATAAAAGGCCCACAAAAAAAAAGTTTGTCAAATCCATGCATTCTATGACTTTGGCCTTCAACCTTGGCAATAGCCTTTCCAACCAGGCAGCAATGTCTTGCCACAACTTCGCAGCCTAGATGGGCTCACCCCTAGGTTGCCAGTTATTCTGCTTCCATCGCTGCCACCACCACCCCAAGAATCAGTACAGAGGTAAAAAAAAGGCATTGGCCATTTCTCTCCTTCAGCAATGTCTAAGGCCAATGGGATGGCTTTCAGCTCTGCATATTGACTCAATTCATATTCTCCTCCAGAAATTTCTGTTACTTATCATAGGGGACTCCATACAGCTGCTTTCCCACAAGACAGAAGTATTCTTCAGTAAACAAGGCATATTGTTTCTCAGTTTCTGGGAATTTTTTGAGTAGTGGGGGCTCTTCAGCACAAGCCCAGTGACATTCCAAAAATCTTTGCCTTCTGGCCAGTCAATGATTAAATCTAAGTTTCCTGACAACAATGGTTTCCTATCCAGACCCTTTATGAGATCAGTGCAGCCTCGTTACTCCATGTAGCATCTGCTGCATAACGTGTAGAGGAGACCCTCCCTTGAGCATTCAACTCAATACAAGTAACCGTGGTGTCAGAAGCTGTGTTTCAGCACCAATCATCTCTGAAGCAGCTAAGACACTTGGAAAGCTGCGAGTATCTCTGTTTCAGTTACAGTATAGTGGGCTTCAGATCCTCTGTATGCTCAGCTCCAAAAACTTAAAGGTCAGCCTCTGGTGCCTTTGCCAGAGTCTCCAGGTAGGTCCATTCTCTCCAGCTGCAATGAAAAGCAAATTTTTTACATCTTACCGTGTTCAGAATGGCCCAAGGGCTACAGCATGAACTATTTCCTACTGGATTTGTTCAATTGTTGCCACTCATGGGGCTTTCTGAAATCATTCTTCTTCCAGACCACTTGATAGAGAGGGCTTACAATTAGACTGCATATTGGAATGTGCACTCTCTAAAATCCCACAACACCTAAAAATCTTGTGTCTTTTTCTTGTTAGTTTGTGGAGTTATCTCTTATCTTAATAACAACCATTGTGTTCTGATAGTGTCCATCTTGCCATTTGATTCCTAAAAGCTGAATCTCTGTGTAGGTCCCTTTGTTTTATTCTGTTTTATGGCAAAACCAACTTTTAAAAGGATTGGATTATTTTCTTCCTTTTCTCAAAAACTTCTTCTGTTGTTTTTTCTCAGAAAGTGGTATCATTAACACATTACAAGTATTCCAGAGCTTTACTTCGTTCCAGTCTTCATCAGTCTGTGGCAGATGATACTGCTGTTGTGTTATCACTTCCTTTGGCAGTAGAGTGCAGGCCACAGTTTGCTTTTGTTTGGAGCTATGTCCATAGTATCTGGAATCTACTACTGGTGGGAAGGAAACACAGCTATATCATCATGTACCACGGACTGATGAATGCGGCACCACGAGGCTGCCTTTGATTCCAGCTCATACAGAAGTTTCAATATGTCCAGTACACCAGGACTCAGAGGGGGTGTGACTTTGTTCAGGCCACAGTAGTTTACTATCAGCTCCACTCTCCACTGGATTTTCATACTGGCCATAGGGGGCTGTTAAACAGTAAGAAGGTCTTGCTGATCACTCCTTAGCTCTCTATGTGACAAATTAGTTTATAAATGGGAATTACAGTCTAGATTGTGAGACACTGCTTCTGATGCACTGTTGTGGTGGCAACTGGCACCTGCTCTTCTTCAGCCCCAGAACAAAAGGGACATTTGAAATTTCCTCCATTTAAAGGGCAGGTATACTGAAAACCCACCAATAACCTTTTGAATCCTTGAATATCCTCTGAGATAGTCTATACCAAGGATGAACAGAGCCTCTGCTCCCATTCAGATAGGGTAATTCTGCCATTCATGCCAGTTAGGCTAGTCTCTGCCTCCAATACTGACAGCTGTTTGGATCCCTCTGTCACCCCAGAAATCCAAATGGATTCCATCCCTACATAGCTAGATGACTTTAGGGTACACTGTGCACCAGTGTCTACTAAAGCCTTGTACTCCTGTGGGGCTGCTGTGCCAGGCCATCAAATCCACACAGTCCAATAAACCTGGTAATTTCTCTTCTCCCCCCAGGTGGAGTCAGGGACCTTCTAATACCGGCCACGATGTTCCCCACTAATATCTTACAAAAATGGACTACTACTTCTATCCATAGAGTCAGTAGTATGGTCGGATCTTCCAACCTACCTGAAAAACCATTCATTGGAGACTGGAGCAGCAACTTTCCAGGAAAAACTTCCAGTTATGGTTGTTTTTCTCTGCAATTCTCACACCAGCGCATCTAGAATTGAGGTACTGCCATTCATCCCACTTCCTTGTATCATCTTCATGGTCTTGGAGGTAAAACCGTAGGGTAGCCTGTGGTGTGTATCTTCTATATCCTCTCTCTTGAGGAAAAGGATACTTGCTGTCAGTTATTGAAATACTGGCCCACACAGATGGGGAGTATGACATATTCCCTCTGAACTGCTGGAGCTGCTGAGTCAGCTCATCGGTTAGCATCTCCATAGATGCAATGACAGAGGAAGGAATACTGTCTTCATATTATCTGAGTTGCCAAATTGCTTCAAATGCTGTTGGTGGTGCATCAAATTTCCATATTTTCATATTTCCAGGAAATACTGTTGTCAAGGGGTTTCATGTGCCCTTGCTGCACTCTGTAGAAATTTCTGCTACATGGTTAATGGACACAAGATGTGGTCTGGATCTGTGGGGACCCAGGCATTGTCCACATCAAAATACATCATTTATTGAATAGCTAATTCCCTTAGGAATTGAGTCAGTTTCTCTATTGCAGTCCATCTGCCTAAATTACATGGAATATTATCTCTACAGGGATACCTTTCCCCCTCATACGTGATAAGAATCACCTCCAGAGACTAAAGACTTGTGTCTTTTTTCCCCATTGCTTTGTCAATGTCTGGGTCCTTAGCAGGTGATCCCAGCCTGGCTTCCTTACCCTCTCATTCCACACTGTTGGCTCCATTGTCCCACCAGCAGACTAGCCAGGCAGTAATACACTCACAGATGACTGCTGAAATCTTTTTGTTGTTTTCCAGAGCTCACTCAGGGATAGGGATCAACACATGTCTCTTCCATCTCCTCTTCTGGTTCCTGTGATGGCCTTGATAATGGCTCTGAACCTTGTGATGGTTCTGCTTCATCATCTTCACTCTCCTTATCCTTGACTGTTCTTGCTAAAGCATTTTGACTGGGTGATTTTCATGTACATTTCTTCTGCTTCTGAGCAGGGGCCACTGACACCAGCCCATGTTGATTCTCTGCTTCAGTGGTTACAGTGGCAGTGCCACAGTTGATGGGAGTGGAAAAGTCACAGTGTCTTTCAGGTGGCTGGAGCAGTTGCAGGGTCTGCTGTCATCTCACTTTCATATTTAGAGACCTTCTTTTCCTCCTGAAGGTACTAAGCAGTGCTGAACATCATGAGAGGACAACTTTTTTCAGTATTTTATAGTTTTTCAGGATTCTGTACTTGTTCAGAAGTAAGGTGCAAGCACACCAAAACTGCTCACTGCCCTAGGTACTGGTCCATACGACAGCCTGCCATTCTCAATTATCCAGCTTTTGGGCAGATCTCTGAGGAATGTTATTACAGGAAGGAAAAAAGGAGAAAACGATATAGGAAGGTATCTTCCCTATAGGTTGCTCCTCTGAGGAACAAAAAACAAAGATGTGAGTATTAATTGCTCACAGTAGGTGACTCCCAAAGCACACAGGTGCCTGCAATACTGAATATAGTCACACCAGACTGGTAACCAGCAACACTACCATGGGATAAGCCTATCCCATACAATACACCACACACAGCATGTACTGAGAGTCAGGAATTATTGCTATAAAACTGACAAAAAACCACAAGTATGAGAGCAAATAAATCCACATTGTAACCAGCAACTATTAAACTAATAAAATGAATGTTAATAACAATTTTATTTTAACACTCTCTAGTCAGATTTGTCCTCATCTCAACCCTCTGTGCCCCACACTGAGGGCCAAAAGACACTCTTGTGGTTTAACCCCAGTCGACAGCCAAGCCGCATTCAGCTACTCACTCACTCCCACACTGGGTGTGGTATCAGGGAGGGAATTGGAAGGGTAAAAGCTAGAAAATTTGTGGGTTGAGGTAATGGCAATTTGATTGGGAAAACAAAAGCTGTACAGGCAAGCAAAGCACAACAAGGAATCAACTCAACTGCTTCCCATGGGCAGGCAGGTGTTCAGCCATCTCCAGGATAGCAGGGTCTCACCATACATAACAGTGGCATGAAAAGACAAACACTGTCATTCTGAATGTCCCTCCCTTCTTCCTTCTTTCCCCACTTTACATACTGAGCATGATGTCATATGGTCTGGAAAATCCCTTTGGCCAATTTGGGTCACCTGAATTGCAGAATCACATAGAATTAACTAGGTTCGAAAAGGCCTTGGAGATCATCAAGTCCAATGATCAAACACCACTGTGTCAGCTAGGCCATGGCACTAAATGTCACATCCAGTCTTGATTCCTAAGCACCTCCATGGAGGATGATTCCACCACCTTCCTGGGCAACCCACTTCAATGCCAAGTCATTCTGTCTTGGCAAGAAATTCTTCCTAATGTCCAACCCGGACTTCCCCTGGTGCAGCTTAGGACTATGTCCTCTTGTCATGTCACTAGTTGTCTGTGGGAAGAGCCACACCACATAGAACTTGTGCTCCAGATCTTTCATCAACTCCACTGCTGTCCTCTTAACACACTCCAACATCTTTCCCAAACTGAGGGGCCCAGCACTGGACACAGCTCTGAAAGCATGGCCTCACCAGTGCTGAGTACAGGGAGACAATCCTGCTGGCCACCCTATTCTGGTAGAGGCCAGGATGTTTTCCTGGCCACCTGAACAGCTGGCTCATGTTTGGCTGCCGTCAATCACCTCCCCCAAGTCCATTTCTGCCTGGCCACTGTCCAGTCTCTCTGCCCCAGCCTGGAGTGCTGCATGGGACACTGACTCTTGAGGCCAAAGTGCAGGACCTGGCACTTGGCCTTGTTAAACCTCGTTTTGTTGCACTTGGCCCATCAATCCAGCCTGTCCACGTCCCTCTGCAGAGCTTTTCTTCCCTCCAGCAGATCAACGCTTCTGCCCAGCCTGGGGTCATTTGCAAATTTGCTAATGGTAGACTCCATATCCTCATCCAGATCATCAAGAAACATATTAAACAGGACTGGGCCCAACACAGACCCCTGTGGACACCCCTAGTGAGCAGCCACTGCTGGATGCAGCACATTCTCCACTCTCTGGGCCCGGCCATGCAGCCAGTTCTTAACCCAGCACAGAGAGCTCCTGTCCAAGCTGTGAGCTGTCAGCTTTTACAGGAGTGTGCTGTGCCACACAGTGTCTAAGGCTTTGCTGAAATGCAGGTACACAACATCCACAGCCTTTCCTGCATCCACCAGGTGGGTCAGCTGGTTGTAAAAGCAGACCAGGCTAGTCAGGCAGGACCTGCACCTCTGAAATCCACGCTGGCTGTCCCTATTGTGTGCCCTCCCAATCTCCTATTCACCCCCAGCCTCCTCACCACTGCGGCATTACAGAAGGCAGAAAAGGCCTCAACTCTGTGTAAGCCCTGCTCACCAGGCACAAAAACATCTCTGTATTCGTCTCACTACTATTTCAAACCTCTTTTAGGTAAAAAGAGGAAATGTGAATTCCAGCAATAGTTTGTGTACCTTGAGCTTGGTGCTAAACTACTCATGAAATTATTCCAACTCAGTGGGGGGTATACTGCTGTTAATTATTAGCAACTTTAAGTAGGTTCTTCTAACAAACTACTTGGAACCACAATGGAAAGCATATGAATACAACTTGAAAACCCCCAGATATATTGGAACACTCATTTAGTATGACAATCCGCAAGCTGTACACAGAACAAGGACATTATTAATTTAAAATGTCAAAACAGTTTACAGCTTCTTTCCTTTTTTCTCTCTCTACAGATTAATATAAAAAGGGAGCATAACTCCTAGCCTAAAACAAAGGAAAAGTCACTTTGCAAGTATTTAATAGTTATGTAAACATGAGTAATGAGTTAGGCAACGACATCTATTTCTCTACATCATGGCTCATTGTAAGAGTATTCCTGAAAGGCCGTTATATAGCTAAAGTTAAACATTAACTAGGTATATGTGTCTTTGTATTTGCAGAAGATCTAGTAAGCTTTTAGCAATCACTGCAGGTGAAGTGATTTACCAACTCTTCTCTTGGAAAGGGATTCAGGAGTTAGAAATATGAGAACTGCAGGAAAAAAAAGTATCTGTAGTCCACCAGTGCTTTCTGCCTTTTATACTACTTAATTGGGACTGAGTCCCATATTACTTTATTAACATCAGCTAGACTCAAATGTTCAAGCAACACTTACCATGAATAGTGATTGTAGAATTTAGATTTTAAATTTCTAAAATATTTTGTTGACTCTTTTTACAACACAGCCAAAATAATCGGCCTTATCTGATAAAAAACATTGAATTGCCAACAAATTGGTTCTGACCAGCTATTTTTATCAATGGAAGTCTCACTACAGTTACCGGAAAACATTTGTAATTATTAGTGGGAATAAAGCAAAATCGTAAGTAATAAAGACCACAAAAAATGTAACTAGCAAAAACAGTTTTAATATACTCATATTAAGATGCAAAACTGACACAAACTAAAGCACTAAAAATAAGGTCCTCTAAAAAATGCAGGGGGTATGGAGACAGTGCTGTTTTGGGTATAAGTATCAAGAAAACAAGGTGCATTACAATTAAGATAACATTTTCCCTCAACATAAATACTTTAGGAAACAAGCAATCCTTAACATTTACAGAAACTTAATCAGAAGAAAAGCATTTTAGAGGCATTTACTTCCATAAACTTAAATAAAAATCACATGTCTGGACTACAGTATCAACAGGTAAGGCACCACGAAGCTACTATCTGCAGTACTCGTCTTGAGTAACATTTATGCAAGCATCTGCTAGAGTATTTACTGCCAAACTAATGATGACAAAACAGCTTTAGAACGGATTACTCTCAGTTGGCTCGTCTTCTGCAAGAAGATTGTTAAGTCATCATCATTGCATGCTGTCAAAATCTTGATATTGTCACTATACAGAATGTTTATATACTTTGTGAAGTATATCTTTCTGCAGCAATGAATTGGTTCAAGAAAACTCAATATTGAACTGTTTATGTTCTACCATATAAAAAAGAGTAACTATGTTGTTGTCAGTCTTAAACAGCCATGACTTCTTAATGGCAAATAACAGCTGAGCCTCAACAGAATCTATTCCATAGTTCCATTTCCTTGGCTAGAAGGCTCCTGGTATTTTTGTACACTGCTTCCCTTCAACTTTACTGATCCCTTAGAATGTCCAATAACAGTGGTAATTTTACAAATTTTACAGCTTTTTACTTGATAGGATCCCTCTTCCACTCCCTTCATGTATCAAGGGGACTATGTGCAGACCACACTATGCTTCTTCCACATATGTGACTCTGTGCTAGGTACTTCCATGTGTGCTTAGCACAAAATAAACACAAATCTAGCCCTGTGAGGGCTGGAACCCACTGTCTCCTTAGAAGACTCTCTCCCAGCCAACACCAAAAGCTGTACTAAAACTACAGTATCAAAGGTCACAGTTTACAGGTCATAGACATATTATTCAATCATCATTTCATGTTCATGTCTTGCATAGTTTTACATTGCCAAAATGCACTCGATGTCCTCTTGGCTGGTTTTACCATGTAGCAAAGATCCAAAACATTTGAAAGAGTGTTACCACCACATTACTACTCTTTTTTTAGATTCAATTGACCCAGACACCTTGCATTACTGTAGCAAAAACCTGTTCTGGCATCCTTCTTTTTGCTGTGTTTTAATTTTAAACTATGCTTCAGATTAGAAGCACATCATTAGGATAAGAATACTAACATCCTTAGTTCCGTAACATTTAAAAAAAAAAATCATACATTTAGAAAAATGAAATGGCTAAGGAACAGGTTCTTTCTTGTTGATTTCTGTCAGTCCTCAAACATTCAAACACTGGAAGTCCTGTCTTAGTCTACTGTTACTATGGTCTCAACGAAGTGGAAAGAGTCATCCTTTACTATGGCAGAGACACTTTCTGCCTAGCTCTGTAAAATACTAGCACAAACCCCATATATCTTGTTTTCTTTGAATACTTTATCTTCCACCAACATGTGTTAATTCCTCTTGGGATTCAACACCTATGTAAGGTGTCATATTCTTTCAATAAACTTTAAGCAGAAAATGCAAACTGTGTCTGTCTGTGAGTAACAGCAAACATCTCTACCACGTTTACTTAAGGAAACACCAGTGAAGTATGGTTCTTAGTACCTATTTAATGTCCCTTCTAATAGAGGGCATTCTCCTATGTCTGAAAAGCTTGCAGGACTGCTTATCTCCTCATGAAAATTTTTTTTATGTTTGTCCTTGAAATATCTATTTTAAGGCTGCATTTGATGTTTTGATATGCACTAGCTGCAGCTAGCAACTGCAAACATTTGAAATGTCCAACAGGAACTACTTTCACATTAAGACTAGCATACGTCCATGTGTATTCACTGTATCTGAGCAACCACATAGAAAACTCAGGTATTACTTCTGCTATCTGGAAATATTTCTTCAAATAGCTTTCTTCACGTTTTGAAAGCATTGGAACTCCTCACTAAGTTGGTAATTTGAAAAGAATATGGCTTTTGCATCTTATCCCTCTCATCCATCACTCATAATCAAGCTAACAGCAATATTCGTTTTCTGTCTAATAGTGTCTAATTTAGTACTGACTCCTTCTTAAGGAACAGTATTATACACCACCACTTTTTAAAATTATTTGCACAGATGTAGAGTTGCAACAGAAGTTATCAAACAGAAGGTGAGACACTTATAGGAGTACTATGTACTAAAAAAGAGCAGTGGTTCCACTACTTCTCATGACAAATGCCCACCAAGAGCCTCAAAAAATGAAACAAAATACCTTGTTGCAAAATCCTGAGATATTCTGGTAGGTCTACATTTTATGTTCTAGATCTTTTAGTGAAGGATGGCTGAACATAATACAATCCATTGACATCTACAGGAAATGTTCAAAAAAGCAAATGGAAATGGCTTTTTAGTTGTGTTGGATTTTCTTATCCCTCTTAAATCTTACAAGTGAGAGACTTCTGTATGATTTGGTTTTAAATAAATACAAGGAGAAACGCACGATGTTCAGGAATAATTCCTGGATCAAATCTGAAGCTAAGGAATTCTCATGAACATGAGTTATTCTGAGGGACTACTGACATATGCAAGAAACTGCACAAACACACCTCAATCCCACACTATGCTAGAGCTGGCACATGTCTTTCAGTATCTTGTCGGACAGGTACAAGACTCAGCCTCTGAAGGGCATCAGGCAAGCCTCACGAAGCTGAATTTTGTTCTTTTGCCTACAGGCATGCTATGCATACCTCTCACCCAAAGAAAAATTCAGAAATGCAGAATCAAACTGACTATCCTGTCTCACAGATGAACATTACTTGAAGCTAAGATATTAAAGATATATCCTTGACATTAAAGGGACCACAATATTTTTAAGTGGTAAATCACATCCAGTTTATGAATAAACAGGATTCTTTTGTATTAGTTTGAAGTAATCCTGGAGAAATATAAAATTATGTGATCAACATTTTTTTTCAATGAAAACAGAAAAACTGTTGCTAACTCTTTTACCATTTAATCTAAAACACAGTCTTCAACGTCACTTATAATCACACAACAGAAAAATGGCTAAACACCAAAAGAAAAATGCCTTAAGGCATTTGAAATTATTTGCAATTTATATAAAGTATTTCCTATCCTAGGCTATTACCACTAATACAGAAAGTCTGAAGACTCCAGACAACTGGTCAGCATAGTAAACAGTAACTTATTTCACCTGTGTATTAAATCAACTGGTCACACTGAAATGTGCATCATGAATGCAGAATGTTATAAGAATGCACCCATTGTTATAAGAAGCATGAATTTTTGGTAAATACAATATTTATGGTAAGCACTGAAACAAATTTCTTGCCAATGCAAGGTAGACTTTATTCCTTTGAAGGCTCCCTATCTTCACTGTTTCAGGACTTCACCAATGCAAGCAATATTATGTATGCTGAACATTAATTAAAAAAAAAAAAACAGCTGGCAGCAAAACGATGCCGTACTGTGCTAGCCAAATTTGCAAACAGGCAGAAATTACTTTAAAAGCTCACAATAATAAAATGCACCCAACATCAGGCAATTTCTGAAAAGAAAGAAAGAAAGAAACAAAAATAATTTTTAAAAAGCTACTAGAAAACACACAATAGATAAACATCCCCTAAATAGTCATTTAGTTTAAATCACATTAAGTTACATAGTTTGGTATTCAGGCAAAACTATCAGGGTAACACACTTCTTTTCACTTATTCCTTCCTTAAGACTTCCTTACACTGTATTTGAAATCTAATCCAGAGAGAGACAAACAGCATTTTTCTTACCCAAGCTCTTCCTTGGTACTAGCTTCCATTTGAATCTTTGGAGACACCTATCCACCCACAGAGCTGGTAATATCACATGATGCAAACACCATGGTAGAAAGCAATTCAGTTGGCGTTGCACCTTCCTCCTCAACACTACCCGACTATGAGACAGCAGCATTTAGCCAGCTAGTTGTAAATCTGTATCAGTGAACTTCTGGATCATTGCCACAATACCAATGGATCTGCCTATATAATCCTTTGAATGATCAAGCCGACTCACCACTAGGGCATTTTCCTTTCCTTTGATAGCACTGAGAGATTTGTTTCATTGTTTTGAGGTTGTTTATTGTTATTTGGTTTTGTTTATTGTTTGGGTTAGGACTTTTAAAATTATTTCTTCTCCCTCACCTTACAGCTGGGGCAGAAAAGATGACGCAGAGCAAAAAGAAACAGTAGCTAGCTGATAATACACATTTGTATACATCAAGAGAAAGCACTGAAAACTGTTTTTCAAAAGAACAGCTGTGGAAAAGTAGTGGGAGCTGTCAGAAAAACAGTGAAAAGGGAAGAGGTAACTGAGGGAGAAAAAAGGAGGCAGCTGCTCCTATTAAAACCCCAAAATTATTGTGATAACATGCACCAAAATAAGCTGAGAATGACTTTACAGTTTTTATCTATCACGTGACAAGGCATTGACAAAAAACAGTCAAGCAGATAGCTCTTCATAGACTACCGGAATTTCATTAAGAGAAGATTTTAATTGATCCATTGCTATACATTAACAGGTATAATGTTACATGTAATTTAACAACAAAGCAAGGGCAAGGGTGGCAGATACACCTCTGTCTTGCAGACCAGAAGCTGGGGACAGGGGAAACATGCTAGTATGTTAGAAAAAATGTTTGCCCTCTCTTTCTTTTTAGAGCTAGAAGTTCCAGTCTTAGCTCTTCTAAACTAAACAGATTTACCTACAGGTGACAATGTTCTATTTTAGGAGTTGTTATTACTATTCACAGCAGCAGAGATATTTCTAATGCTGTCCTACAAATGAAATGCATTAGAAGACCATCAAATAAACAAAAACTGTCTACACAAACAAAAATTCCTTCTTAGAAGTCTCATCTCATCTTGAAATTTAAGTGTCAGATCACCATGTGTCAGGAGACTAATAATGTTTATTTGCTTTACATTCTGCATGTAAGTTTTGCTGTCTTCAACTTAAGAGGGGATGCACTGGACTGCCTTCTAGCCAGAAAGCAGCCCAGCACCCACAGTGCTGCCTCATCTGAATCTAACAGCTGATTACAAGAAAGTGATCAGGAGGTTTAGCTTCCAAATATTTCAATGACTGAGGGAGTGGTGAGGGATGATGCGATACGGAACTTTCCTAGTATCTGTCTTATTTAAAACATGGATTTTGCTCATCTACATATCTGTAATCAATGCAGCATCTGAACACCACAAGAAAATACCGACTTTGTGTATTACTCTACACATGCAACAAAGCAACAGAATAAGGACAAAGGAAGAAAATCTAGGGAAAGTTGACCATCTGCTTGAATCTTAGTTGCCACAGGATTCAGTGCCAAGACGAAGCTCATGTTGCTGGCTCACCATCAACCCACCATTGCCAACAGAGTCCACTACTCTGAAAATAACACTAGCTATGTTTCTAGTCCCTTTACTATCTTATTTTTATTTTCGAAAAGAAACATGAGCACAGCCAAATTTTCAGTTTTTGACTGATCACTATTCAGATTCCATAAGCCAATAATCAATTTATTTCAAGTCAGGTGTTTTTATCATCAGAGAAACATAAGCAGCTTTATCTGACACCAAGTTCTTCAGTTCAACAGCAAATTGCACTACACACGGACAGAAAAGTGAGACCCAAATTTCCCATAAGGTCTCAGCCATATCGTGAAAGCAAGACATGCCAACTCCTTAGGTTACTATTTACCCACCTGAATAGGCATACACAGTTCATCTGATCACTAAAATGATTTAAAAATAATCCTATTTAAACATATCAAGCCACTCCAGCATGAATTTAACACAAAATACATGTAAGCGTAAAAACTGCCAGCAAAACAATCAGACCACAGGAATTTAGAATTGACCACAGTCTGACTAAGAAGGCAGACAAAACAAATAAGTGTTAGTACTGGTTTGCGGGTAGAAGAAAAATCTGATTTACACTCTTCTGTTCAACACTAATAGGAATACACAGCAGTATAAAAGGTTATCAGATTTATTTAAGGAAACTCAGTGGTTAGACAGTATCTTTAGATGTAAGTTTTAACACAGGATCTTTGCAGATAAACTGAGAATTTACTATGTTTGAATACTCCTTATCAGACTAATAGTTTACATCAAATAATCAAGCTGAGGTCAATGCATGCAATACAGTGTACAAAAATGATCACCTGAATATGGCAGAGAGTGATACTGCCAAAACTTAATATACAGCATGCAAATACAGACAAATAGATGTCCACTATAAAAAATACATAATTTTGATCTGTTCAACATTTTTGCTAGAAAGTAGGTCTAAATAAGGCATGCTGACAAGAAAATAGGTTGAGAAACAGCCTCCTTGAAGAGCTAGCATATCTGAATAATAAAGACAGCTCACTGACAGTTTTACATTAAATGAATAAAAATTTCACTTATCTTGCTATGGAAAAAAAGAAATAAATCATGCTGCAACTAGGACACCAGATCAGGACAGATGTTTATGGGACTAACACTGCGTCATACAAATTTTGGCCCAGATCCAAAGAGACAATTAGGACACCATGATCCTAGCGAGACACTCTTCCTAAACTTCAAACCAATTTACTTGAATTTATTACATAGTGAACTTACAGCCTATGCTAGAAGCATTCTGAAATAACTAAAGTCTCTAAAAGCACTGCATTATACTAAACATTTAATACTTTGACAGCACTGCATCCCATGAAATAAATTATTTACGTAAAAAAATTATATAACCTCAAATGGTTAAATCAGCACAGCTACCAGGATCCGAAGACACAGTCTATAAATGGGAAAAGTAGCTCTAAGTCTGATACTGTCCTTAAATTACCACATTTTAAAGAATGGCATCCCAAAATACACACCTTGCAGTGTTCAACAACCTACAGTATCTGAGCTGATTAAGCACTGACATCAGCAGAGAAGCTTCTGCTCACTAAAGCATTGTTCACCACTGCAAAGTGCAGAGGAGAAACAATTATTTCACAACCCCATTGTAAATACATTGTTTTTCCTTTATCTT
Source organism: Acridotheres tristis (assembly GCA_037013685.1). NCBI lineage: Eukaryota > Metazoa > Chordata > Aves > Passeriformes > Sturnidae > Acridotheres > Acridotheres tristis. The sequence continues at coordinate 48,279,593 of CM072919.1, read as the reverse complement.
CAAGGAAATCTATATTAAAATACAATGATTTAGGTTGACATACATTGCAAAGCAAATTTTCACAGGCAAAATCCCATAAATCTTAGTATCACATTCATGATTTCAAGGACTATTAGGCAGAGATAATGTACTTACAGGATTAATTCAGTTAACTTCAGGTATGTAAATACAGTCCTTATGTAAAAACAAGTGCTGCTTCTTTCACTCTTTTTCCACCGTGTGCACACACACAAAAAAAAATAAGCAAAAAGACAAAAAAGCATAAAAAGAGAAGTGATTCTGTTTTATTTCTCAATATCCATGAGGTTTCATTAATGAGTTATCAAGCAAAAAGAATAAAAGTTTCCATGCCAGCAGCTGGCAATAGAGGCACTCTCCATAGCCGAATTCAAAAGAAATGTCAGTGAGAGTGGCAGCAGCTACAGTCAATGCTGGAAGCTGATGCCTCTGCAGGAAGAGGATGCTGGGAGATTCTCCCAATCTGTGCTGCAGCCTAATTCTAATCCATCACTCCTAACTGCAAGGGGAAAATGGAGACACGAGGAACGCAAAGTAATTTATATTTAAAAAAATAAAAGGAGTCACCTTAGTACTTCCTGAATATAAAAAAAGAAGCCACAATTAAAGTCAGACAGAAAAGGAAAAGTATGCTAATGAAACTGCAGTAAAGTATGTTACAGCAACTGCAGGAAAACTAGATCAAATACATGAGAGTTGATAGCAAGCAACACTGAAGAAAAATAACTAGCTCACGTTTGACTTTTTATCTGACAGTACTCAAACATCACTTTTTTTTTAATTAACCCTTCAACATTTTTTTTTTAGGCTAAAGTTCCACACAGAGAATTCTAACACAGAGAGCTGTTAAACAGTCCTCTTCATGAATATCAGCTGCAATAGAAGAAAGCAGGAGTCAAAAGCACAATAGCTACAACATAGATAGTTTCATCCCCTTGGTCTAATCTCTCTAGATGAGATATGATGAAAGCTCAGTACATGGGAGCTCAGCAGCAGAAAATTAAACTATGTCCTCCACTATTACCTTCAAAAGATATTCCTTAAAGCTGTACCAACTGGACTAACAGCACCTCTTTCCAGTTACGTTTACTGTTATGGACTGAGATTTACTCACAAAAATGTCTCAAACAAATCTTTTAAAGCAAAATGCAGGAAACCACAGGTTTGCATTTACTTATTTCAGCTGCGTGCTAAGTAGTATCAGCAGCAATAATTCAAACCAATTTATTTAAACAATTTACTTTTGTTAAAACATTTGTACTTGTAATGTACTGAGGAAGAATTGCACAGTATTTCATACAACACTTGTGGGAACCAAGGGCTATGATCAGTTAAAGAAGATTTCATAAATCTTGAAAACCATTCAAAGATATGAGATTGACACTTGTAATTTATGGACAACAGCACCTTTAAAATCAAGACATTCTATCTTTTCCATAAAATTTGACCCAGTAGTGTTAAAGACCAGGGAGTTCAGAGATACATATCCAAGTTCTCCACTACGTCATTTGAAGCAGTGCTTATATTATGCATATTATCAGTTAGTATACTAACAATATTAGGGGTAGGGAAAGTAAAAGTGCCAGAATTTCTGTGACCTTGCCTATACATGAAGAGTAAACAAGTTTCAATCAAGGTTGCCCAGCCGCATAGAAGTCAACTCAACTTCCCCACAAAACATACAGTGTTCTGTTTTTAACGCAGCGAACATTTCAGACAGTCCAGACTTGATGGCTCAGAAACTATTTTCTAGAAAAAGCTGAATAAGTCAGGAGAACATTTCCACAAAGCTGACAAAAGCAAGCTTTCTGTCTGCAAATATCAATCCATGTTCAAAAGCTTTCCCCTGGACTGACTTAAAGGAAAATTAACTAATACACATTCATTACACCTTTCACTCAGATTGATTCCCAAAACACTCTATGACAGCATTTAATCATTAGGGAAGGGGTGGACATGACACAACCAAATCAAAACTATTAAAAAACAGGAATTTTTTTTTTGTTTGATAGCTTAAATAAACAAACAGGCAAATCTGGGTTTCAATCCACTCTTCTCAAAAACAATTCTACATATCAGCATCTGACCAATTTATTAATTTTCTTCATCGATGAGTTAAAATTCATCTTCCATTTTCTCATCTAAAGAACTTACATCTTAATGGTTGTACCACCAATCCAAAAGTCTACATCCCTTTCCAGGTCTCAGAAGTTACTCAGAAAAGGCAATTCTTGAGCTGCAGGGCTACAAGTAGTGTTATGCAGTCTATTAAAGCACAGAACAAACATTACTTTCCTGAAAGACGTTTAAAGAAAGAAAACACAGATGTGATCACGCATTCCAGCATAATATCAAGTCCAACATGATACTTAAATAAATTCCAGAAGTCTCCAGAAAGCCCCCCACCCCAAAATATGATATGACTTTAAAGCCACAATGTTAATGAATGTGTAATTAAAGAATAAGCCAGTGAGCAGCAAAGAAATGTTTAGGCTCAGTTAAGACAGATTTCTTTTGGTGAACATGGGATAACAGAAAAACATGCTGTGTTATCTTTCTGTACACCAGCCTTTCAGCAAAGGCTTGCAAAAAGAGTAACAGGATGTGAAAAACATGCAGAGTTTTGGACACTTTTGTGTACAGTGTCTCTGAAATGGTTTGTTTGGCTTTGGGCTTTTGTCTACCTCCCCTCCTCGTATTCTAAGGGGCTATGAACACAAGTGGAAATGCACAATTCAAAGTGAACAGAAAACACCAATAAAACAATAGCACAATGTGGCCCGAAGTCTTCTACTGAAATACTAACACAGAAAAATTTTACATCACAAGGCAAAATGTGTAGTGGTAATAAATACGTGTCAGTAATGATATAATTATTGTCTAAAGAAAACCTTTCCAGGTTTAAAAATTTATCATCTTAGAACTGTTTGGGGTGGGGAAATATTAGAGAGAAGGCTGCAGTATCATTACTGCTGTTTCAAATCTTAACACTCACAATATAAAGTAGGTAATGTGTCATATTTTTATATTTATGTAGCTATGAAAGTATTAAGTTCGAGACACAAAAGCTGCCTTTACTGGATTTTCTTCCCACTAACCTGGAGAGTCAAACATAACAAAATAAAATATTGATCATTTGAATTGTCACAGCTGCTTCTCACCATCTCAAGACAATGTCAGAATGTGAGTTTAAATCTATGAAGAGAGAAACAGTTCCTAAAAGTTGTTGGCTTCCTGAATTAAAATTTGAATTTAGAGCCATCTCCTTAACTGTTCAATTTCATACACTGAAAAACACTCACATGCGCAGGTGTAACTGAAATCTTAACTACACATCTAAGATTACAAGGATAACCTGCTCTAACTTCCTTAAACACTTCTGGCCCTTAATCTATCACCCCAGTAATACCACACAGAGCTGCTTTGGTAGGATCAAGGATTAACAGTACACAGCTTCGGGTAGGCAAAGAAAATACGAAAGAGAGTCAATGAAGTATGTCTCTTTTTGCTGAAATTGATAAAGACAAAAAAATCCCAAGAGTTCCATTCTTGATCAAAAATCATCTGTCTGCTTTTCTTACAGAATGCAAACTCCCACTCTTTTAAATACTTCATGTTTTAAGCGTGTTTAAATAAGATCTTGCTGTCCTTCCACTGATGACATAACTCAGGGTCTGGTGTTTGAAATTCTATAAAAATAGCACGAGATGAAGAATTCCTCAGCATATGAGCTGCTTGCAGCAGTCAGGCAAACTACTGTGTTTCTTACCAAAGACAACTACAAAGCATCTTCTATAAACATACCCACACAGCTGTCATAATACAGTTGCTCTAAATGCTGCTATTCATTTCCATAAGCCTCTGATACTGGGGTTGTAGTAAATAAGGCACTAACTTTGCCTTTACCTCAAAGAGAAAGGCTGCATGGCAATCTAAGGAAGATTGCATGGACAAACATGGCAAAATGATGGCTGCCTTTTCCTTTCACATGCAGATGACATTTTAAGGAACAGTCAATAAAATGAGATGGACAGCATACCAACAGAATATTTCATACATGTCCTAAAAAATTGAGAACTTCAGAAGACAAAATACATACAGAAATCAAAACAGCAGTGGCAAGGTCAGTACAATGCTAAGTGTAATACAGTGATGGTTAAAAACTTTTGAGAACTCAAACCATTCTCAATCTAGTTGTAAAGCTAAAGACAATATAATTTCAAAAATTACACTGACAACAGAAAACATGAATATCTGACCTCCTGTAATAGTCTTTCTTCAGATTTAGCACCAGTGAACAAAACTTACAATAAATAACTCTATTTAAAGGTTTCTTCATGTTTCTCCAAAGCAAGTATTTTGTGATCACTACATGTTTTGGAGTTGCTGCTTGTATCTACAGTAACTAGCATGGGTAGAAGATGACAAAAGAGTCTAGACAGAGAACCTAATACATTTAAACCAGTGGAACAAAGACTGATTTCTTCCTGGGCCTGTCCTTAGATATGGCAGCTAGTGGATGAGATTTAGGGAAGGATTTTACCACATTAAGGTAATTCATTGCCCTTTCAACATCTAACCTGCACAATTGGGTATTTACAGGTAAGCAGTAATATTTAAAGAATAAAGAAAAAGTCAAGTTGGATTGGCAAAACCATTCGCTAGCATCTACTGGTGTAAAATACAGAGCTATGTTACTCTATACATATTTTATGCTAAGAATTACAGAGTGGTGTATTAAATACAGTGATCTGGCTGCTACACATTCTTTCCCAGTTCTTGAAACTAACATGATGATCTGATAGAATCTGAACCAAAACTGATCTCAAAAGTAAATGTTAGTTTTGTCAACACAACTCCTTATAAAAAAGGTCAATTTTAGTTAAATTCAACTGGATATAACTAATGGCAACGAAGCAATGAAATCAATGGCAGGCATATCATCACAGAGCTCTAAAAATGCCACCTTCCTATCCAAAATAAGAAAGAATGAAACACTGACATACAAAAATGATGAAAGTGAATGTTATCAACAGCTAAATCAAAAAAATAGAGACAGCTTCCCAGAAGCTTAAACCTCTGGCCATTCATTGATTCAAAGAGTAATGAAAAAACGACAATGAATTCTCTATTCACAGAAAAAGGTCAAGAACAACCAGTATGGCATTAGATTTACAAAACACTTTCCCTCATGCAAACTACCAGCATCATTTGGAAACAATCAAAGCATTTCAAGAAAGATAAGACTGAAGACTTTGACAAAACGTTCCAAGATTTTTTTCAGTTCCTTAGGCATATTTTTTAAATAATCGTATCTTTGAAAGAATTTGAGAAAGTAGAGTCAGATCCAGTGAAGAATCCTGCCCAGATACAGAAGAATATTCACACTCACTGTATTCAATGTGATGTTAAGTAACAACAAAATTTTTTGTCCCATTATTATTCTATCATCTTTCATTGACTCTTCTATATAATGCTTATTGCAGATGGAAACAATACCAGCCAAAATAAACTGACATCCTAACTTCTGTTATAAAAACTGTAAAACAGCTATGAACACAGAAGAGACACTCAGGAATAACAAACCAAAGCTCTGTCTGCCAAAAATAAACAACCATGTCCAGCTCAGACATCGATAGAAAACAACAAAACCACTGTCTCTTGGAATGAATATCGGATAAATATTCTCATACAGTATTTCAAAGTTACTCTTGTCCCTGTCCCAGGGGAAAACAGCAGAGAAGAGGTAAGTTACTCAATCATACACAAACTGCTAGGCAGTCAAACGAAGAATAAACAATCATCAATATGAAGAATTCTCACCTTGAACATATCAGGTTCTTGTTTCCTTCTGAGTGTCAGGAAACAATGTTTAATTTTTCTCAGTTCTACACAGATCAGACCTTACTACCCTAGGTAAGATACAGAGGGTCTGGCACATCTATAAAATACAGTTTGCCAAGACCATGGATGTTTTAGCCATGAAGTTCAGTCCAAATCCACTGCTGGGTCTAGAGGTGTTTTAGCAATCTGAGGATATCAGTAGAAGTCCCCTTCTCATGTGCTCCACGGCACAAAGATGCAATAAAATCCTAGAGAAAAACTAAAAACACTTACAAACAGCATAATGTGTTTTCATCACAGTTTAATAAAGGTGTTGCTTTGGCATGAGATCTTACACCAGAGAAGTGACTGTATCTCACTTCCTTAGGGGAGAACATCTGTGCAGCAGTACACTGTAAGACATAGCAATTTCCATTTGAAAATCTTGCTTAGATGGTCTTGAATAATGTGTTATTCAAAGCTTTCCCAATAACGTGAAGCGACTATTTTTTCACCACGCAAAAATGTCTAGAGCTGTCAGTATGCAACTAAGTTACTAGATTTTCTATTTTTAAGACTTCACAATTTTCACATTTTTGACAAATATTTCATCACATACATCAACCTAATTACACTTCCGTTTCTCAAGTCTCGAGGACTTTAACTGTTCTGAAAAACATGAATGCAGTCAGTGCATATAAAATTACGTTTCCCTGGAATGGTGTGCACACAGTATTCCATTCTGTACAAGGAGTTTTAACAAACACACATTTTTAAAAATTCTACTTACACAGGGATGTTTTCATAGGCATCTTCAAAGTTTTCCTGCAGAAGAAAAAAAAGTTTCAGTCTAATGTGTACATGTTTTGTAGCACAGCAGAAATTTACCATTACCAGATAGCACTTACTTCTGCAACAGACAGTAATCATCAGAATATTCACAGCCTAATGACTGTTTGCTAAGTTTTCACTGCAAATAATTTTACAGAGAGACTTTCTGTGGGCCTACTACATCAGACTACAGCTAAATTAAACAAAATATATTTTTCCTTTTTAGATTCTGAACTTCCACCATGCAAATCACAGAAGCAAATAGAGTATTATGCCACAAGAGTTTGTGCAGCACATGTGATGTATTCAGGATGCACTAGCTGAACAGTGTATTCACACATGAAACAAGTGTTCTGCACATATACTGGATATGCAGGTTGGCTAGAGTACGTACAAGAGGCCTGGAATGCATGACAGTGTGCACATTCACCCAGCAGTTATGTGAATAGCTTAGACCAGAAATCTACAAGTTGTTTCTTTCCTAGATTCAAAACTCTTTGAATGTAGGTTCAAATTTCAAATTGAAATTAAGGAAGAAATGCACAAATGTAAAAATGAGCAGAACAGTTCAGCTCAAAGATCATTTATTTCTGTATCCAGTTTCCAAAATTGGTGTCTAGAAGTGTGTTGTAAGGAAAAATGGGCAAAAGCTCTACCTCACACATCCTGTCCACCTCACTTTCCAGCCTCTGGCAACTCTGGGTATTCTAGGTCTAAATAGTGCTTGGCCATTTGGTAATTTTTCAGTAGATCTCTGTTCCAAATACCAGTCTGATTTCCTCAATCCTAAGTAGACTTTGTTTTATTAATGAGTTATAACACTAGTAAGAATTTCATGAGCCTGACACCCATTTCGGGCAAAGTAAGAATTTCCACTTGAACCTGGCTCCAAATACCTTTATTTAACAATCCCTAGCTTAATTCATTAAAAAACAGTATAGAATTAATTTGTACTTGTTTTTCCCTTGACACTTAAAATTTTGAAAGCTTTTGTTACATCAACCAACTCATCTCTCTTCTAAGCCAAAGACTGCTACCTTACTCAGTCACTCTCCCAACAGAAACTACTTCCTACTTGTAACTGTGCTCTCTGCTCTTTCCTTAAGAAAAACTGGAAGCATGATGGAACAGATTTTTAACATATCCCAGGAAGACTATTTGAGGAGACTGATCCCCATTTCTGTACAGCCCTCTTCAGTTAGCTGTAGAGAGTCATAAGATTTCTCCGGTGTCTTCTCTTCTCCAGGCTAAACACCCTCAGCTCCTCCTCACAGGATTTGTGCTCCAGACCCTTTACCAGTTCCATGTCCTTCTTTGGACACACCACAGAACCTCACTGTCTGTCTTGGAATGAGGGGCCTAAAACAGAACAGAGAATTTCAAGAGTGGCCTCACCACTGCCAAGCACAGGGGGAACTTAAAAGAACTCAGAAAAAGCCAGTTAAATGATCCTCCTGATCTGAAGATAACTGAAGTTTCAAAAAGCTGAATAGAAACCAACAGGAACATCCTGAACAGATATTCTGTTACCCATGTCTCACCCTAGACACTGACAGAAGTCACGAGTCTTCTAATGAACTCCTTCACTAAAGACTAGTTGCCTCCTTGAGACACTTCTGGAGACAAGAGAAGAAATTCAGCAGCATAAACAAGCAAAACACACTTGCAGCTTTTTGAGCACAATTCCATTTCTCCTAAGAGAAAAAAACTTGAAAAGCAGAAGTCAATATACTTCTGTCAGGTTAAAAGAGAATAATAAAGAAAAAAACTTAATAAAGAATAGTAATGACTGGAAGTTTACATGAAAAGATATCTGTGATGTGAATCTTTTGCAGGCTCTTTCAAACCTTCACTCAAGAGCAGCACCTATATACAGGAACAAACAGAGAGAGAATTTGCATTCTGTCTAAGTAAATGTGTCCTTTGCCTGGTGGCTTATGAATTTTGATTCCTGTCATTCACACTGGTCAAATGGTTGTCCAAATATTTAACAGCATGAAGTACAACCTTAGTGTTTTTCCCCAAACACCAAGGCATAGGGAATAGTCAGTCTTTCAAGGGACTCCTCAAAGGTGCTAAAAACAGCATCACTGAAGGCAGCTTCTATGCTACAAAATAAACAGCAACAAAAAATAACCCCGACAAACAAACAAAAAAACCAAACAAAACCAACCAACCAAAAAAACCCAAAAACAACAACAAAAAATAACCAACCAAAAAAAACCAAAAAAAACCAAAAAAACAAACAATCCATAGATTTTTTCTGAAGTTTCCCATGTCTTCCCACTGCATGCCTAATGGGTATTAGAAAGCATTCAAATTGATATTTTGGTCCCATTTCCAAGGACTTAGACAAATTTGCAGTTGACTCTACAGACTCTCAGAAAAAAGCTAGAGGCAGTAGAAGAGAAGCCCAGACATTTTCTACTCCATTCCATGCCCATTACAACAAAAAAGTGACATCATCTTAAGGTAAAGAAAAGGACTGCAACAGAGTAAAGAACAGGACTGCAACAGAGTAAAGAACAGGACTGCAAGAATGGCTCCTCCCCAATCAAGTTCTAGGAGTGATCACATTCCTACCAAGAAACAAATTCTTTAAAAAGTATCCAGAACACATTCACTTTTTATCCAGTAGTCTGCTAAAATCTACTTGCAAATTAAGCCTGTTCAACAAAAAAATTGAGTGAAGTGTTACATAAAATACACAGCACCTTAAAGGCCTAAGACCTTATTTAATATACAAATGTGTACACATATGCATATCATTTTATGCACATCAATTAAGGCCTAGCAAAGTTTCTATTTTCAAGTGCTCATTCCAGAGCTGCAAGTTGCAGCTGACACAGCTGAAATGCCTCAACAATTTCCAGAGATGCTCATTCATTTCAATCTACAGCGAAGTACTACTACTAGTAGTTCAATCCACAACAAAGCCTTTTTTCAGACATTCTACTCAGAAAAAGAAATATATGAACACAAACTAGTGCCAAGAAAAACAGTTTAACAACTATCTCTCCCAGTACAATGCTGGTTAATGCTAAAATCCACAGACTTAGCGCACTTTTTCCAGAGTACATGTCCAGCCAAGAATTTAAAACACATAAATATATGTAAAACTGCCACTAGGTGGCACGACTCAAGATTTTCCCACAGATTTCAGGAAATCATTAGCACAAGATTTAGCAAAATAAAGCTGTCTCAAAATTATGTTTCTTGAATCTCAGTCTCTTTTTTTGTTTGACAATTGCATTATTTCTTTAAATCTTTATTACATATCCTTTTCAAGATGCAAGCAGGCTTAAAAACAATTAAGTTTACATAACTTAGAGGTAATAATGTTTTGTGAAGCAAAGAAAGTCAAAGTCAGACAGAAACATAAATGGACATAGCATACTAGTGCAGAAAAAGGGAAGAGCTCCTGCACTCCAGCGATGAGAGCAGAAACCACTTACAGCAGATACTTCACCTCTTAAGCCTCACAAAAACAGCACGTAAGGGAGGTTTCTTCAGCTCACACAGGACATCTACCAGTACCTATACTTTTGTTCTAATGCACTAGAAGAAAGAAGAAACAACTTCTTGCCTAGCTTATTAGAGATCCTACCATCAAATGTGAACTCTACTTTCTTCCACATTCATCACAAATCAACTCTAATTTCTGATTATATCCTACGACTCCTAAACTATTGTTTTAAGTTCATTAAACATTTTATCAAGCTAAGCATTTAAACACTGCTCTTTTCTGAGTGAAGCTGGCCAATTTGATCAATCTAAATTTTTCCTTTAAAATTCAGACTTATGACAAGATATGACTACCAAGTAGGGCGTGAAACATCTAGATTCTCCCCACAGAGAACAACACAACTTCAGAAAACTAATTCAAATAGTTTCTAGATATACCAGCCACAGTTTGGAGTCCATACCGATTGGGCAAAGGAAAAATAGCCCCACCAAAAGCATTATCTCAAAAATAAAAACATAACATGAATAAGGGTCGGGTCCTTATTAATTCAACAGATAAATGAGATCACATAAAATTATCATGAATTCCAGCCCAGAATTTAATACTATTGCTGTACCACATTACTTGGCCTTGTCACAGCTTTATTTTGCAGTATTAAAGAAAAAACAGTTTTAAGGTGACTTGACAAACCATAAACTTATCAGTAACACCCTCCTTGGGAAGCCCATATATTAAGATATTGCAAAGCATGGGAATCTATGAAGACAGTTGTGTATTTAGCAAGCACATGCACTTCAAGATGCTTTTGTCAAAACTTCTGTTCAAGTATGGGTACATCTAACTACTTTTTTGCTCTTTTGTAATTCAGGCCTACACTATTCTTCTTTAAAAATAAATCAATGATAGGTGAAAATGATGCACAGGAAAACCAGTCTCTGGCCTCAGGTATGCTGCTCTGCCCTGCAGCTGCTCGTGGAAAGCTCAGTTACCAGTTTGGAAGTCAGTGACTGGATTCCACATAAAGAGAAAAAGGCTTCACTGAGAGGTCTGAAATTTCTCCGCCAAAATAGAAGGATAACACATCTTTCACTGCATTCATGTTAAAAATTATCATTCTATATGTGGATTCACCTCACAGGATTTAAGGGATTTTAAAGAAAACTTAGCTGACAAGCTCAGAATCAGCTTCCTAAAAATCACAGGAGAAGCTTCCTATTGACCCTGGCTAAAGGTTGGCAGACTTGGCCAAAATAGCACTAGTATGTACATTGCATCTGGAAGTATGTATTAAACCTCTTCTCCCTTGGTAATACTGAACACAGGAAAAACATGCAACCATGGGAAGACAATGGTGTGAATGGGTGAGGTATAGAAGAAACTGACCTACAATGCTTGTAATATGAACAGAGAAACAGAAGAAAGACCTTCCATATAGTCTTCATTTCAACAAGGAAACCAGTTTCCAAACAGCTTCTCTAAGCCAGCAGTCACCACATACCTTTATTATCAAATAGAACAGAATATAAATATATACACTTTTTTATCCCTTTTCTGTTATGAAACTTTGTCAATATTTGTTTTTCCTTAGCCATGACTGCATTAAAAATTATTCAAGGAAATTGGTGGCTAAGAATTTTACATTCCAGGTCCACAGAACTGATAACTTACAATCACTGCAAATTTAAAACTTACCAAACATTGTAGAAATTTGAAAGCTCCTTAGAATATTACTCAAGGATACCAACAACAGCATGCTATCTCTCTCCTTAGTTGATTTGACTGAACTAAGAACAGCTAAAAGAAGTTGGAAAATAAAGAACAGCAACACAATTAGTGAAAACTCCCAGATGTACAAGCCAAGAAGACCTTTGCTGAAGACCCATCCCTGTGATTATGTAACTTGCATGGAAATCACTAACTAAACAAAATAGAAGGGCCATACTTGGGAGGATGCTAACACTGAACTCTGTATGTAAATAACAGCATGGGAAGTCTGGCAGGGCATGCTTGACTTGTGGACTGCCACTGAGCACCCAAGCTTGTGTAACTCTGAAATAAATAAATAAATGTCTCTCTTGTGCAATTACTACCTTGTTGCAACATTAACTAATTTGATTTTTGCAGACAATACACAGCAACTCACCGGTCTTAAATTATGAGAGTTTAGTCCTTTAAGACTGCTCAATCCAAAATAAATACATTCAGCTACAAAAATGGGGTTTGATTCACCTGCAGTTAAGTAGGGTGACACAGCTACATACATCTACAAACTGCAGACAGTACCTGTACGAACTAAACAAAGAAAACTATTTCTGAGAACTTGACTTATGAAGCATTTCTTATGGACGCATTTCCTGCATATTAACAATCGGATGAAAGTACAACAGTGACATATGACAGTGTCACAGAATTCAACTGTTGCTTAAATGGGCAGTTGCATGAGAAAACACAACTAAGGACTGAATATTTTCTCATGTCCTAAGAAACAAAAATACCCAGCATTACAGCAGGACCCAAAAGCTAATTTGTCACATATCTTCAGCTAATTCATAAAGTATTGAATAAAGAATAAGTATTTTGATGAGCCAAATAAAATTCAGGTTTCATCTCAAAAATATAAGATTCTTTTCACTTCCTAATATTTCTGTAAAACTGACAATACTCTGCACTACAAAGTGTGTAAAAATCATATCTTTTTAGCTACTGCTTTTTTAGACTTCATAGCAATTTCTTACAGAAGAGAGCATCTACTCTACAAACCAGCAGAAAATAACATGGAAGTTAAACTACATCTTTATGTTCACTGTCAAAAAAAACCCCAAACATAGGAGAGAAACATCATTTCAATGTTGTCTTGGCAGAGAAATAACTTGGGGGAGCAGAGGAAGGAAAGGATATCTCCAGCTCTTCATCTCTGTAACCTACACATGCTTTATTTGAAACCTCAACACCAGATCCTGGTATTAACAATTAATAGCCTAGGAACAGAAACACTTGAATAACACTCAGTTCAAAGGAGAAGGAGATGATGAAGCTGTTACAAAACAGGAAAATTATTTCCCCTTGCCAGAGACAGAAATAGCCTTGAGGCAGCAAGAATGGAATGGAAATGCAGAAGTTCTGCTCTACACAGTACAAACAATTTTCACATGAAAAGCAAAAAGTGGAATTAATTTCTCTAAAAGAAAAAAATGTACATATTTTTGTGGCTACATATTATTCCAGATTTATTGGTTTGAACTATAAACATAACTCATCTGCTTTTAAAAATTCTTAATATTATTTGCCTAAAATGCCAGTATTCTTCCAGAGAGCTGTGTGGACTGACAGTGGTGGTTGGTTTGGAAAAGCTGCGTTTTCCACTCCAGATGAAGAATTTCAATAGTCAGAAGCCAAAGACCAGACTTGGGAATTCAGACTTACTTATTCACTCTCACCTAAATAGAACGTGCCACATTCAAGACATGATTGGGAGTCATGCTTTAACAAAAACAAACAAACAAAAAAAAAAAAAAAAGAAAATAAAACCAACCCAACTAAAACCAAGCCACAGAAACAAAACAAGACACCTAATATCACAACCCTAGAAACACACCCACACACCAAGAAGCAACGAGGAACTGGTAAGGTAAAACCCACTTTTGCTAGAAGTTAGGTTAACTAAAGAGCTGATGAACAATTCGAAATTAAAGCAAATTTCAGTGTCATTTAGCTCAAAAATTAGATGTCAGTAACCACAAGAACAAAGGTTTCTCTATTACAGTCTGGAAAGTAATGGCCTTTTGATGCTGCTGGTCACCCAAAAATTTCCAGACAATACAAGAAAATTGAGTCTTGAAAAAAAAAATCTACTCTCCATTTTTTACAGAGAAATGACATTTTCAATGGAAACAACTGCTATAATTTAGAGCAGCTAATCAATATGTTATAGAAAGTGGACAATTCCTACTCCACCTTCAGCTGCACACAAGCCAGACAATTCTTAGACAGCCATACTGTATAAACCAGGGCAGGACCAAGAACAAACCTCAACCAAACAAACTGCAGTCAGATGATGTTGGTTAGGCTGGCTGCTGACCAGAGGCAGCCTCAAGACGGTTTTTCTGAACCTACACGTAAAGATGGGGCACCAGGCAGTCACATTTTAATAAACTGACATCACTCTCGCCTGCTGTGAGCGACCGGATGAGCTTCTACTGTTTTAAAAGGCACCTCTCCCTCATGACTGAAAAGTGGAAATCAGATTCAGTTACATGGCCATCAAGTAAAGCATTACGACTACTTTACATTAATTCACATACAAATGGCTGCTGTCAACAGTTATGCATGTTCAGATTCATATCCAACATGCTGCACAAGAAAGCAGAATAGTTTTAGTTAAAAGCTGGCTAAACATCAAGACAACTTTCCCTACTGTTTACAGTGGCACCCTCTTGCTACTCAACCTGCAGTTGTTTCTGCACAAAAAGCACTACTAAGAGGCAGAAGAATAGGGTAGTAGCATAGAACTTCACCGCTGCAATAAAGCTTTGATCTTCCTAGCTGATCAACATTCCTGTCTCACACAAACCTCCTTGGTCATTCCCAAGACCAAAGGAGTGTCATGTAGTTTCTATTTGTTCGAAAGTGGTACTAGAAGAAGACAAACTAAAATGCAGCAGAACAAACAAACTACATACTCTACCAAGAGTTCAACATTCAGTACATTTGCACCAAAGTGCACTCCTCAAAGAAAATCTCTACCAATACTGCATATGATTCTATTCTTGGTCAACTTCATTACAAAAAACTGATTGCCAAGCAATCCTAAACTGAAAGATAAATACAAACCACCACCTATATCTGGATACATCTTCCTTTTTATATTGTAGGAAGAGAGATTTGAAAAGAATGCAAAGGCAACTAAGGAGCCTGCGAAGACAGAAATAATACACAAGCATTCTTCTCAAAACAAATGCTAGACAAGGGAAAACACTAAGTTTGTCCTTCCTAGCCACAAGAAAGATTATTCAAATTTATTCTTCTTGCAGCAGACAAACCTCTAAGTATTGCAAGAACTTTGTGTCAAGCTCATTAGTTTTTGTAAAATCTCGTACCATCATTTAGTCATTCCACTGAAATTGCATAAAACCCCACTGAAATAAAAAATAATTTTAGGATGCTATTTACTACGGTTATAAAGTTAGCCAGAGTTCTACTACATCTTTCTAGTCCTAACAATTCCAACACCATAACCAGTAGGTACTAGGTACAGTTGTGTTTTCCAGGACACCGGACACAAACATGGGTGAAATACCACTGCCGCAAGACCAACCTGATACTCTCCTACTTTCAGCTCACAGCTTAACAATAAACTCTTAGTAAACTTCTGTGGGCTTCCAAATAAGACAATTCAGTTACTGCTTTTCATGCGGTAGAAGATGTTGACACAATGTAATTTCAGAGACACAAATAGAGAGTACTTTCAGACACTAACTGAAGGTAGAGCAGCAGAAACAGAACAAGTGTTTACTCTCTTAGCATGCTTGTAGGCAGTCAAGGCATGAGCAACTTGAAAGTCACTAGCCACACTGCAACTCAAGCCAAAAAGCTTGGTCTTGCCCAATCTGCCAAGGTTAGTACTTCCCAGCCAGTGACTTATCATCTATTCTTAGTTCAGAACTGGCTCTCTCTCATCAAGTTTAACTTTCCATGACCAAGTAATATTCACAGAAACTTCAGCTCAATGTAGTCAAAGGATCACTAGACAGTTTGCTGATAACAAAATGTTATTACTTCAAGAGATAGGGTATCAAAAGGTAAGAAGCAAAAGATACTTTTTGCCTTCACTTGAGTCAACACAATCTACCAAATAAAATAAAAGTTACATGAAAAGTAAAGAAAAACATGGTTGGAATATCCATTTAACAAACACCAGAAAACAAGAGCTCTACTTTGAGGTAGAGTATCCTGCTTCCTGTCTCACAAGAGTAGGTCTATTTAGTTGTCTCATCTAACCTTCCCACCTTCATTCCCATACTTCAATGTTTGTGATGTGACTGATGAGGCAGAACCTGACAGTTTTCAGTTATACGTAGCTCACACGTATCAGGACGGATCAGACACAAGGACACAGTGAAAGTCAAGCTGCAATTACAATTAAGAGACAGTCTTGAATCAACATAAGAAACAGACACAGTGGAGTCTACTTCCCATGAAAGTAAAATATAGATAGCAAAGAGGAAGAGCACATTGTGCTGTCCTGGACTTCACGAAGCAATTTCATATAAAGATGCTTGATACTTACTGCTTCTAGTAGATGTCTAAAGCTACCTGGACAAATCCTAATTATGGCTCACCATGCACTTAATATAGACTACCCAGACAAAAATCAAATTACAGCTTCCCTAGAGGGATATTTTGACAGTGTTCCAGAATGCTTATGAACTACAATGTAATCAACAATCCTAAATAAGTCTCATTAAAGACACATTACCTTGCCACTGGTGGTATTAATACTTTCCAGAGATGACCCCAACCTGGGAAACAGAATAGGTTTACCTCATATTAAAAACAATTCCCCTAATAAAGGCCAGCTTTGCCTATAACTAATAAAAAAGATGAAAGGGGAATTAAAATTAAAATCTTAGGTTTTAACCTTCTCCTGTATTCCTCAGGTTAAATACCCTCTTGACTATACAGCTGGTCACTCATTTGTAAAGAATGCAACAGCAGCTGCTGCATACTTAGCATCACAAGGTTCTGTTTTACAGTGAAAAGCAATTTAAGTTATTTTTCTTAACTAGTTATTTTCCTTTAAAACCAGATCTTGCTTCAGTAACTGTAATTCCAACAATGCTATTTTTGATAAATTGTTCTTACTTCAGGACTTCAAAGTCTCTATATTTTCTGATTCATTAGCAGTAGTAACTGCAGTAACAGAGAGACCTTTAGAAGTCAACATTACCTAGAGTTAAAAGGGGCTGTAATAGAAGATCAAAGCAGTGACTTTTGTCCAGAGCACAGCTTGTTCTCTCTATGAAAGATTGTCTTCCATCTCTTCTGGAAAACACTCTATTTTCATTAACAGAAAAGCATTATCTCAACATTGTAGCACTTTAACTTCATTACTAGTATAAAATTAACGAATTATTAACTGATTTATACATGCATTCTAGAGAGTTCATTCTTTCCCCCAGAAAAAAAAAACCCAGACAAACACCTAACACAGAAATACAGTGTAACATTCAGACCAAATGTCACACTAAATTATAGTAAGCAGAATCAGATCTTGACTTAACCAGCCAGTAAGCTAAAGTGGTAAGTTTTTTTCCTGGGCTACTTACAGGCAAACACAAAAAGAACACATTCTCATTTGAAGTTACAATAATTCTTACCAAGAAAATAAAACAGAAAAACCCTACAAGTAGCAAAAAATTTTAATTAAAATAAAGCAATAGTTAGCCCATTAATGCCCCCCTAAATTTTGGTAATGTATCTGTCCATGAAAGTCTACAGCTTTCCTTCTTCTGTCGTGACTCCCCCAACATCAATTCTTCGTCCAGCCCATCCCCAAGCACAGCATAGTATTTCTTCAAGTGTTTCAGGACAGCTGCAGGACCCAGAAGAGAGACACTAAATGTACTATACAGGTGCACTGAAAGCAACATGTGTTTCCCAGTCGGAAGCTGTAACATTTGGCAGACACTGACAGACAGTTGTAGTTCCAACCCCCCCAGCATACAGCCCTCATACAGCTTCCTGACATCACAAGGAATTTTTAGCCTTTGAAAATTCTAGCTGGCATGTAATAAAACAGACAGGATTAATGCACAGTTGTTACCAGATTTGTCACTCCTTCTACCCAAGGGGTCACTTTACCACAAATGTAAGTTTACAGTATGTTAGTGCCTTTAGGCAACTGTTCATGCATACACACTCCCTCCTCCTCCTGAGTACTCATGGGCAATCAGAGCACTGGTTCCTCTACAGCAAGCCCACACCGCAGCAAGTGTCTCTGGCTCTCGTGACTCACACACTGCCAAAGGAAATCCTGCCCGACCACAATCCAAAGCACCGAACCTCCCCTTCCACGCTTCTTCCTTCCGCCAGCACCCGCAGACACGGGACAGAGAAAAACAAACGTGTTACATCAGGTGTAGAGAACTTCTTTTGAATTATGGAAAGAGAAGTATCAGACAACTTTTCCAGGCTGCCAGGAAACTACTAATGTCATGGCTGATCTCTACCTACTGCTGTATCCTTATCCATTTTCACTTTAGCCCACAGTCATTACACACTACAAAGTTGCTATCAGTTTTTAGATGCTGTTGCAAAAGTTCTTGAATTTCACATATTTAAAAATTACTTCTTCAGATCACGCAAACACTTACCAAAGGAAGAGTATTTTTTAATGCTACAAAGATACCATTTAGGCCAAATTCTGCAACTATTAAAATCTAAGGTAAGTAGCTACCAGATCTCATATACATAAACTAAAGAGACCCAGTGCTATGGTATGATCTACAAAGATACAAATCACAAAACTAATATAGAGTTTACCTTCCCAGCATAAAACTGCTTTATCTCATCTACAGCAAAGACCAGACCTAAAACAAAGAAAAAGGATCAGACACAAAACTTTCAGTCAAGGACAAAAAGGAATATGTTTTAGAGACAATTGTGAAAGCAAGCCCTATATCCTTGGTCCCATCACAAGACTTCCCCGTCTTGCACTCCACCTGTCCTCCTAACACCAGAGGACTTCCACAAACATCAAACACAAAGCAGCATATTATGTGGATTTAAAAAATAAAAAGAAGCTAAGTCAAAGATTAGCCACACTGGATGTCAGCTCTTTTAGTCATGTCAGGTGACTTCCTTTCTCTAGGCCACCAGAACTTACACACACAGAAACACTGTCAGGAATTCAAGGCAACTGTACAAATCCCATTGGCCAAGACAAGCTGCTTTTTGTACAGAAACTTAGCTAGCACCGGACCAGAACTACATGCTGCAACTCAAACTATTCAGAGAAAGCATATAAGCCACAATCTCCAGTCTTTGTCCTCACCATGTTTTCTTTACTATTCCTTCAGTTGTGCCCATGCACAGCTACTTGTGATGACACATCTCTAAGCTGAACATCCTGGCTGATTCAGCATGAAATCCCCAGTGCACAGCACCATGAATGCAGAGCTGTACAGTCTATCCAGTAACTTCTTACCTACTTTCCCTTAGAGATCTAAACGTCTCCTCTTTTCTCACACACATTACTATTTAAAATCACAAGCACTTTTTCAGTGCTCCAGTGTACAAATTCACAACAACTACCAACTGAGAAAGCAGTTAGGAGGAGTCTTTCACAGTGGAACTTTGAACTGCAGAAGAGAATAAATATAGGGTGGTGTCAGGTAGGACTATACAGGCAGGTATATTTAACTGGATTTCCCAGAGCTGCACACATTTTTCCTGCTAAGATTCTGCATCTGGACATGACACAGATTTAAATATTCTTTACCAATATGCTTAAACCACCAAGTCTTATCTTAAAGTTCTTCCTCTGGTCCAAACCATACACTTAAATTTAGGCAGACTGGTTTGTCTCTGAAGTTTAGTTCCTAAGCTTTTCACACTTCTCTTGACAAGGAACATAATAATTGACATTTTAAGATTACATCTTTATCATTTACTAACATAATATTATATTTAGATTAAATGGTTCAAACACCACTGTTCTCTCTCAATGCAGTTAACAGAATTACTTTTCAAAATACTTTTCTTACTGGGAAGAGCCAAAAAATCTGTACTCCATGAAGCACTCAGTTATGCTACAGTTGATCAAAATAGGCAAAAAGCACTTAAGTTTCACATCCTATATTATATATTAATTTTCTCAACATCATTATTTTAAATTGTTTTTGTAACAAATTACTGTTTCCCCAAATTAAGGTGGGAGGGTTTTGTCAAAATTTTTGCACACTTCTTCAGCTCCTTCTAGCCAGCTAAGCTAGAACATATGTGTGAGATGCCTCACTCTGCTGGCTTTGGCTGGGGTAGAATTAATTTTCTGCAGAGTGGCTGGTATAGGACTGTGTATTGGATTTGTGCTGAACACAAGAGTTGGTAATACAGAGATGGTTTTGCTACTGCTGAGAGGGTTTACACACAGCCAAGGCTTTTTCTGCTTTTTGTATTCCAGTCTGGGGAGAAAGTTGAGGGTGCATGGGAGGCTGGTGGGGGGAACACAGCAGGGGCAGATGACCCAAGCTGACCAGAGGGATATTCCAGACCACGTGTCATCATGGTCAGCACATAAAGGGGAGGAAGAAGAAAGCAGAGGAATTAATGGAGTGATGGTGTTAGTCTTCCCAAGTCACTGTCACCTGTCATGGAACTCTGCTCTCCTGGAGATGGCTGAACACCTGCTTGCCCATGGGATGCAGTGAATTAGTTCCTTGTTTTGCTCTGCTTGTGTGTGGCTTTTGCTTTCCCTATTAGACTGCCTTTATCTCAAACCCATGAGTTCTCTACCTTTTACCCTTCTGATTCTCTCCCCAACCCCACTGGTGGGGGACTGAGTGAGTGGCTGTGTGAGCTGTCAGCTGGGCTTAAACCATAATCCTCACCTAAAAAGAGATGGATTTATAAAATCCACAACTGGTAATACTACTTCCCCACCATATTTCCAGTGGCAAGCCACAAGACCTTAGAGTAGCCATTAAACCATAAATTACTATACATATTAAAGAGGAAAAAAAAAAAAGAAAGAAAAATATTAAGTATTTTCCAGCTCTGGGAACTTAGTAAATTTGCAGAAAAGGGAAAAAAAACCAAACAAAACTGAAAACAAGAAAACACCAAAAACAAACAAAAAATCCAAACACAAAACATGAACAAACAAACGAAAACCCAACAACAAAAAAACAAAACCAATAACCAAAATGGCACAGCCACGAAGTCATTAAGTTTAACTAGCTGCCCCACTGGATTTGGTAACAACAGTCCTAAGGGAGAGAATCCAGATAAAAAGTCTTCATCTTAATCCATTATTACTTGGTGAAAATAAAAGCCAGTGTGATATACTCTATCATCACTATAACCCCACTTCACTCCACTAAAGCTAAGAGGAATATTTTTTCTTTCCTCTAGCCTACTACTGGCTACAGACAAGTATTCCTACTCACCTACCCAACACTACACTTTTCAGAAGAACCAGCTCTGCCAAGAGTTGCTAGACACATGATTATTTTCAGAAACAGGTTTTCCACAAACCTCCTCTCTGTTTGGATGACAGACTGTACTTGTACACCCTTCAATAAGAAGATTTCTGGAGAGCAAGTGTGTGTGAGGTTGACTTCTGGGGATGACAAAAGATTATATACCACTCTATTGCAAAGTGAATGCATAGCAGAACTGGAATAAAACCATAATACATTAATTGCAACACAACAAAAAATACCATTGCTACTAAGATATGAGATGGTCTTGCATTAGTGTTATGTTAGTTAGTATGTGGTAACAGCATTACTTCCTTACTCCAGAATAAGATAACAAGCAAGTCTTTACTTGCTTGATAAAACTTTACCATTAGCACTTGGTATTTGGGCATAAATCCACATGTCTTTGATATTTACTTACTAGTGACTTAACAGAAATCTTTTTATGAACCTGAGAGAGCTTAGAAAAGCAGCAGAAAATTCTAGCTCTCACAAATTCTCACATTTCTGACTATTTTAAGCAGACACTTGACCAACTGTGGCACACAGGTTTTGGCCATGTCCAGGCTCTAATCAGAATACATACCAACAGCAGCATGTTTCCAATTCTCAGACTGCTTCTTAAGTCTTTAGCTGCATAGTTTTGCTCCCTTTTCAAAATGAATGCAGTGATCCACCATTTCTGTTCACTCTAATATAATACTGTTTCTAATAATCCAGAAGAAACACCATTTGTTGAAAGTACTGCCTACCAGATGGGCACAGTGTGCTGGGCTGTATTCCTGCCAGCCTGTTACCAACAACTGTGATCTTATCTCTACCTCCTGTGCTGGTGTCACACAGGAAAATAAAGCCCTACTAGTTGCAATAGCAAAGAAAGTTTCAGATTCATCCCTACGGTTAGGTAAGCTACAGGAGATTTACTTAGGACAGAGGCATAAGATAAGGCATGCCTATCGCCTGCTCCTGTGTTGAGTCATCCTGGCCCATGCTGCTAAGCAGTGTGTGATCTGACAAGAAGCACCTAAGTTCTCTTTCAACACGCACCCTCTTTGCCAAGAGAGGGGCCCAGCAAGAACCTTTATCCAAGCTAAAGCATCAACTTCTAGCAGTTTCGACAAACTCATCAGGCCTAGAGGTTTTCCCAAGAATATTGGCACCAACGCCAATATGTCAGCAAAAGAAGAGCAAACATTTGCAGAACCAAACTTGTTTTCACAAAGTAATAAACCTAACACAGATTAACTGGAACTACAAGAAGCAAACCATCCCCCTTTAAGCTTATATATGAGAAAGAACTCTCTTTCCATACAGGTTGTGGAAGAAACAGAACTGTTTTTCTAGAGTTGTGGATGGCTCAACCCTGGTGGTGCTCAAGGCTAGGATGGACAAGGCCTTGTGCAACCTGATCTAGTGGGAGGTGTCCTTGGGTGGGGGGGTTTAGGTCTAGATGATCTTTCATGTCCCTTCAACCCCTTAACATTCTGTGATTCTACAGTGGCTGGCAAGACTTTAGCTACCATTACCAAGGAAATTGTGCAATTTACAGTAGTAATATTGTTCCATTGCTCCAAGAAAAGGCTACATTAAAAGATATTGGATACTACTTCTCACACCATAACAGCTGCAGTTCAATATACAAAGAATACCCAAAACCTTGAGAAAAAAAGCTAACTCCTCCTTTTGGTTATACTGTTTTCCATTCATACACAAGTAAGTATTTAAGTATCACCACCTCACACCCCTCCTCCAAGGAAAAAAACAAGCAAAAAAACCCAAACAAACAAATAAACAAAAACCAAAAACCAAACCTCAGAAAAGAGAAGTAAAAGCAAAGTTTGCTGCCCTTTTGAAATTCGCTTCATAGGTACAGTAACTTTCCCAGTTTACGTCAGCTCTGCCTCCCTCCCTACAAGGTATATAGTGCTTTCTACAGTGGCTTCACCTTATCCCATATCTTCTGCACCTTTTATCTCTTGCTCTGAGGAGAAACAGCTCACAGCTTAATAATAGTGAATATTAAATAGGAAAATTTAATTGGAGTACTGCATACTCCTTTTTCCCGCCAGTAAATCAATAAAATCTTGGTTTTTTTAGCTACTCAACTTGTAAATTTTGTCACAGTCAACCAAGGAACGCAAATGCATGACTCTCGGAAGCAAATAAGAAATGGAAAAATGCAAAAAATAAAAGTAAGCCATCTCAGAACAACACAGGTAGCATAAAATAGGAGTACACATTCTTATTTTGAATAGTAGCCACAAGGAAAAACAGTACTTCTCAATAGGTACAAGGTACACCTACAAGTAAAACAAAGTTTTACTTGAACTTAAGAACTTCAGTACCTTGGAAGGAGAGACAGCAATCTAATTTTATTTAGCAAAAAAGAACTTACTAGTCATGTTTAGTTTTCCATTGGTGCTGCTGAAATAGAATGGTCCTTATCTTAGATGCACATGTGCTCTGACAGTAGGAAAGACCAACACAGAACCAGGAAAAACAGAAGAGCCATGTGCCAAAGCACAACACTTCGGAAAAAGCAGACAAGAGGAGTACAAATTTTGCATTCTTCAGTTGAGCAAAGTCTACTTCTCAAAGAAACAAAACCACACAAGTCAGATGAGGATGTTTAAAAAAAAAAAAACATTATCCTTCAAGAGAGGAAACACCCCCATAACTGCTTCCCAAGTCCATATTTCTAACACATTCTAGGTTTTGAGGTGAAAAACGGGCTGCAGTAGCTTGCTTCCAGTTTTTCAAAGTCTCTGTAGAAATGCAGCTACCAGCTCTCACCAAGACTGATGAAGAATCCTCAGCATAAACATGAGAAAGAAAATAGCCAGTGCTGCACATTCTACAATTTATTCTAAAGTGCATTATTACATTAACCTACAGATGTAAAGAAGCATACCACTAGCAAGTTTTTTTCATCAAAAGTGCAGCAGCTGCAGCAGTGGATGAAACTCCTGAGTACTTAAACCAAGTACTAACCGGCTTTTGAATTAAAGACGATGCTGGTTTCATTTGAAATTAGCTCTGAAGATAAACTGTCCAGGCTGGTAAAGCCAGCCTATGTAGTGTTTATCCCTGCTTGGGCAGTTCAAGAGAGTACAACATGCATCATAAGACCTTCATTACCTAAATTTTCCTTAATAGCTTAGTTTAGAGATGAGGCACAGATTAGCAGAATTGGCCAAGCTGTCCTTAATACAAGCCTGTCATGCCTTGTACCTAAAACTAAGCCGGCAACTAAATACCACGCAGATGCTCTCTCACCCCATGACACCTCACATCCCCCACCCCATCCCCTCGGCAGGGCTGTGTTTCAATCCTGGGGCAGCCACTTCCAGGTGTACCTGATACCTCTCCATGTGAAAGCAAACTGTGGCCTATATGCACTGCTGCCAAAGGGATTGAGAAAAATGTATTAACATTATCAGTTGTGGCATCACTTAGCTGCCTTCGACTCCAGCTGTTACCAAAGTCCCACTATGTCCAGTACAGCAGCACTTGGGGGTGGCGTGACTTCATTGAGGCCACAAATGTCTACTGTCAGACTCCACTCTCCCGTAGACTTAACCGCTTGTATAGTGTTATCAGAGATAAAAGCAGGTCCCACTGATCACTCCTTGGCTCTGGAGTCGACCGATCAGCTTCTGGGTGAGAATCATGGTGTCTCTGCTGGCGCTGGTACCCTTTGGAGCCCTTGAAATGCACTCTCCTGAGGTAGCCTGTGCCAAGGCTGCACAGGGCCTCTGGGGCCATCACAGTAAGGAGCTTTTCCCACTCATTCCCAGTCAAGCTCATTTCAGCCTCCAACACAGTCAACTACTGGGATGCCCTTGTCACTCCAAAAGCACATGGGTCTGACATGCTAGGCCATCGAATCCACTGAGTCCAATAAACATGGTTGTCCTACTCCACCTGGCTGGAGCAGGGCCCCATCACTCCTGGTCACTGGACTGTCCACTCACTTCGTATAAAGAAAACAAGATCAGAATTTCTTCCCAAAATATTAGGAGTAAGATAAGACCTTCCACTCTGGTAAACTGCCCACTGGAGACTGGAGGAACAACTTTCCTAGTAAAAGAAACATTTGGGATTGTTTTTCCTACAGCTCAGGTACCACAGCCTCTACGGTTGAAGGCAGGCTTTCTATCCCACTTCCTCATGTCCACTCTGTGATCCCTCTGATAAAAACACAGAGCAACCCACTATGTCTACCCTCTACATCCTCTCTCTTGAGCAGAACATGTACTGTTAATAGCAGACATACTGGGGCATACAGATTAGGAGTAGGATCTGTCTTTTTTTATTGTTGCTGGAACTCCTGGAACAGTTTTTCCCATTTTTCAAGCAGTTTTCCCACAGCAAAGTCCATAGGGACTCATTACTGCCAGAGCTGGCAAGCCACTTCACTCACCACCACCTCTCTGTCTCCCCAGCTACCCAGCTTTGTCTCATTACCACCAATAAACTGGCACACAACAATGGTACATGGTACGCTCTACTCAAATTACCACCACCATGCGTCACATGCACAGGATTTCAACTGGACCTGTGGGTAACTTCACGTTGTTTGGGTGATAATAAATCATCTCCAGCATGGCTAATTCCCTCAGGTACTGGACATGGTGGCCCACTTGCCTGGGTGGCATATAACTTCTCCTTTTAAGGGATATCTCTCCTTCACACTCGACAGGAGTCACCTCCAGAGGCTGATGACTTGTATCCTTTTCCTAACTGCCTTGTTAATGCCCCCTTCTTCAGGAAGAAAATTCCAGCTGCTTCCCTACCCTAAAATTCCAGGTTACTAGCCCTCTTGCTGCCGCACCAGAGCAAGCAGGTAACAATGTGCTCATCTGCACCATGCCTGAAGCCTCTTCAGATATTCACAGCTCACTCAGGGATAAGCATTGAACTGTTGTCTCTTTTCTGTCTTTTCCTCCTGCTCTTGCAATAGCCCGGCTTCACCCTACTTCACTATGAGCTGACTTCTGTGTCCATTTCTTCTAGTTTATATGAGTGACTGATGTCTGTAAGCCTTGTTTCAGCTGCAATGCCTGTCACTGGAGTTAGAGACTACCACTTTCTTGACATATATAAAGACCATCTCTTCCTCTGAAGGCACTGAGTAGGGCTTTCCCTTCATGAAGCCATACTGGCTCTACCAATGCCTGCATTGTTCTTCAGGCGTTTTTCAGTAATTCCCAGAATAATCCTCTCCATGCTTTTACTGGTCACTGAAGTGAGACTGAGAGGCCCATAGTTTCCAGGATCACCTTTGTAGTCCCTTCTCTTGGGAAAATGTTAGCCAGATTGCCATCGACTGGGGCCTTTCCAGATTCCCAAGACCATCCAAAAATCATTGAAAGAGATCTTGTGATGAATGACATCAGCCAGCTCTCTTGAGTACTCTTGGCTGAATCCCATCAGGTCCCACAGAGTCTTGGGGATCCAGCCAGTTCTTTCATTCTCATAGCCATGGTCCTCCAGCTCAGGGTGCTGGGAAACACTTAGCCCATTTTCAGTGTTGACAAGAGAGGCAAAGGCATTAAACATCTCTGCCTTGTCTATGTCCCTGTTTGTGAAGTGATCATCCTCATCCTGTAATGGGCCAATGTTGTTTCTGCACTGCCTTTTGCTACTAACGTATCAAAGAAAAATATTTTTTCTTTATTCTGACAGTCCTGGCCATCTTCAACTCCAGCTGAGCTTTGGATGCACAAATTTTCTCCTTACAATGAGGAGCAGCATCTCTGTTTTCCTCACATGTCACTAATACAATGAATGCTTTTAAAAATTTGTTCTAACATGTACTAGTCAGATTTGTTATTACCTGAACTCATTATACCTCCTACTGGGCACGAGAAAAAGACTGGTTTAACACCAGTCAGCAACCAAGTATCACAGAGACACTCATTTGCTCTCCCCTCATCAGTGAGATAGATGGGAGTAAGACTGGGTGGAAAAGGTAAAATCCATGGGCTGAGATAGTTTAATAATTGAAATAAAGTAAAATTAATAATAATAACAGCATAGAAAGGGAGAAAGAGAAAGGAATAAAACCCAAGAGAAAGAAGTGATGCACAATAAAATTTCTCACTGCTTGCTGACTGATACCCAGACAGTTCCCAAGCAGTGACTGGCCTCTCCCAGCCAACTGCCCCCAGTATATATATTGGGCATGATGTTCAAGGGTACGGAATATAACTTTGACCAGTTCAGGCCACCCATCCTGGCCATCCTCTCTCACAATTTCTTGTGCACCTGGCTGCTGGTAGTGCATGAGACACAGAGAGTTCTTGGTTTAGAGTAAGCACTACTTAGCAACAACTAGAAATCACTGTTATTCAAAGGATTCTCATACTAAATCCAAAACATAGCATTGCACCAACTAACTCTATCCCAGCCAAAGTCAGGACAAAGTCTTAGAGTGTACCACAGCAAGGGCACCACATGACCTTCAGATCTGAAAACAATCCTTAGTCTGGCTCCCTTTGGCCAAGCAAGGAATTCTTTTAGCATCTAGATGCTTCTTGAACATAAACCTTTCTATCTAGCCTCAGATGTACAAGGACCTCAGTTGGGTTTGTGGGTTAATTTTTTTTAATTGAGAGGGAATCCCCAAGTAACCAATTAAGCTGGCTTTAAGACTTTGAAAAACCAGGGCAGCAAAGAGTGAACTTAATGGGAAGCAGATCTGGCCCGCTATTTTAAGTAATCTTTAGACAGTAGTGGGGGGAGGGATGAGAAGAGGGATGGGGAGAAGAATTAAAGTTTTTCTTGAAGAATCTCTAGTGCCTAGGAATGCTATTTTGCCCTTAACATTAGGTATATCTGTCCTAATTTTCCAACCCATTCTAAAGGAATACCATTACGAATTCTTTTAGGGGGTGAATTCAGTGTCATAAAGCGGTTTAAGTGTTGATGGTATATGTTTTTCGAGCTCACAACTGGCCACACGACAGGTGAACACTTTGATCACACAGTAATCAGGAAATTGCTTCCTAGTACAGAATGATCACAAACACTTCAACACCAAGGAAGCAACACTGCACTCAGGAAAATCCTGAGTTTAACAGCTATTTGTTTTCCCACACGGCATACCCATAGCACTACCTTATCTTGTAGGTTTCTTTTCCTTTAAATAAAAAAACAGCAATGACTAATGCATTTGTGTTAGTTGGGTTATTAAAAAAAAAATACAAAGATTTATTTACACTTCATACCATTTTCTCGCTATTCCCACTGGAAAGCCACAGCTGCAGGACAATGAGACGTAAATCAGAAAAAAACTCCACAGAACCCCAAAAAAACCCAAACAAACAAAAAGAAAAACCAAGCAAGCAAACAAAAAACAACCTATGGTATCTGGCACTTCCTTGAGCTGTAAGAAGCATCAGGAAAACACAGATTTTATTCAAGGACAGACTATAGCAGGGGGCAGCTACCTGGAACCTTATGCTCGGACTTTAGAAGGGTTCCTGCTGGTCTGTGTACTTTTAAGTAGGAAACAACTTCAAGGTTTATCTTAACATATTCCTCTTCAAAGCTCCAAAGTATATCCAAGTCCCTGCAAAACAAAATTCTGTGCTAAAAGCCATGTTCATATAGTACTAAGCACGTACACTTAAATCAGGAAGCAGAGCTCCCATCTGCCATATTCTATGTAAACAATACTATTTAGATGCATGTAGCTCACTAAAGAAAAGGCTTATAGAGGTGTTCTGCTACCTCTGTTTCTCAGCATCACAGCCATTGCAAACACCAAAAAAGAAAACCTAAGACACTTAGAAGCAATTACCATGTGCAAGAAACCACAACAAGCTTATTAGTAAAGAGACTATACTGAACCTGTAGGCAAAGACAGCCTACAGTGATCCAGACAACTTCTGTTACAAAAGCAGTGACCATCCCCAAGATAACCATCTGCCCTCTCCTCCTGAACTGTGGAATCTGACCAGGAAAAACTCAAGCACTTTCTGCATTACCACTACAGGTCTGTTTCAGACTCCAAGGAATCAAGCACTAAGCAAATCAAGCACATGCAAAGAGCATGAGGTCTTTCAGGCTTACACTGAGAAAATTACATTTTTTGCAAAGTATTGCTCAAATAGCGCCTCTTTCTTGGGCTTTTATGCCTACCTTTTTATTTTTAATTTTTTTTTTGCATGGCGGCTTCTTTTCCTCTAAAAAGAAGTAATATTTAACACCAAACTCAATGAAGTATGTTCTTTCCTACTGTTCACCAGAACAGCTGGGCTACAAAAAAGTTGCTGAATATCTGTTTTAACAACTGTGAATTCCAACTATTTGCTTACTGAGAGCTGCAAGAGCTAGTTAATAACTTTTATTTCCCTACTCTGGAAAAAAATCTCAGCTTCACAGAGATGGCTTTATTATTTTGCAGTGATTCACTCTGGTACACAACGAAATTCAAGCATTTCACATCCTCTTCATTGCTGCCACATATAACCTTAGGAAGTAGAAACTTTCATAGCATGCTCTCAAATGCAGGCTAACATATATTCACATTCGCTTACTAAGAACAAGAAGAAGCTAGCTCCACTGAGCTACAAAGCATAGCAAGTCCTAAGTAGACATTAGTACTTGCCTCACTGTACAAAAGCACTGCCACACCTCAAACACCGAGCACCGAATAAAACTCAACCTATGAGGTACTCCCTCTAAATCGCCTTCAGGAAAGTTTGGGCAGATTTGCCTTGCCAATCTTCATGAAGAAGCTTCTGGATGCTCACAACACTAAAATCTTTCTTTCTAGACTGTGCAATCAAAAATCAAGTCTATATTCCCACACGCGCATGCCAGGACTTCGATCTGTGTTTAAAAGCACGCTCCAGTTAAAACTGCCTCAGTTTGGAAGTGCCGTCCTCAAAAGCACATCTAGGACAATACTTTACAATCACCAGTTTCCAAGAGGTGTTGCCAAGGAATCCTGCTACGGTGTTCTCATAGACTGACAGTGTAACAAGGAAAACCTTCAAGTTCAAGCGATCGTTTGAAGGGATTTCAGCTCGGGCTGTTTGAAGGACCTTTAATAAAACAACTGCGAAATTATAAACATCTTTGATGCATCTTACATTAACTATAGCTTTGACCGACTGCACTTCCCGGACAGAGAAAGTGTCCACGGAAGGAAGACCCCAGGCACACGGGGCCCTCTCGGACAGCCCGACAGCGAGGCCTCCGCCGCTGTGCAGAGCCGGGGGTCGCCGCTGCCCGCTCACCTGTCCTTCTACCCCCAGGCGCGGGGTCGCGCCCGCCCGCCGGTAGGGACGCACACCGGAACGGCGGCGCGGCACGCTCCCACGGAGCAGCGCAGGAGCTCGGGTTAGAGAAAAAATTGTAAAAATTTAAAATTTAAAAAAAAAAAAATTATATATATATATTAAAAAAAAAAAAAAAAAAGGCAAATGAGAGGGATGCGGAAAGGGGCCGCCTGCGGCCACGCTGCCGGGACAACTCTCCCCAACTCCAGGCGACGGACTCGCCCCTAGACAGGCGGCCAGGCCTGCCCCTATCCTGTCCGGCCGCCCGCCCATCAGCCCCCACCGGGGAGCAGGTGGGCGACCGGGACGGCCGGTGCAGCGGAGCCCGTGCCGACATTTCCCCCGCCTCCGCCGCGCCGGCGGGGACGGCCGCCCTCTGCCCACACGCCCGGAGCCCCTCGGCAGTCGTCCTCCGTTTACCTCCTCACCGCCGCCGCTGCTCTCCTCCGTGCCGTTTCCTACGCTCGCCATGTTCCCTCTCCGCTGCCCGCCGCGAGAGATCTCTGCGGCCGACGCGCCCCGTCCACTGCTCACAGCCCAGCGACGGTGCCGCCCCTCGCCCTTCCTGGCCGCCCCCGCTCGATCCGGCCGGGTCTGGCCCGGCCCCGCTGCTCCTGCCCGGTTCGTCCGGGGCCACGTTCACCGCCTCCTCCCGCCCCGGCCGCCCCGCGGCTCCGGCGGCCGCGCCCCCTCGTTTGCATGGCAGGACCCGCCCCCGCCGGTCGCGCCCCGCTGGCCGTTGGCGTCCGCCGCCGGCACACCGCCCGCGCTGCCTCTCGGCCCGGGCGGTACGGCATGTCCCGGGGCCGCCGGGCCCGGGGGCGGTCGGAGACTGCGGTTGGACAGGTCGGAACAAGCGCAGCGTCGTCCCAAACTCGTGCCGAGGCCCCCATCGTGCCTTCGTCCTGCAGCCCTGCCTCCAGCCGTACCGCGGCTTCGCGCCACCGTGACCGGCTTGACTGATGGAGGTGCCGCAAAGCTCCTCGCAGTCGCTCCTGGGGTGTCCTTCCAGTTCCCGGGTTACCTGAGTGGCAGCACGGGCTGGTTCACGTCACCTGACGCAGCGGTGGCGGAGTGGCGGTTCGTGCCGGGCGGCAGCAGCCTCTGTCGGGATATGCCGCGCCGCCCGGCCGGCTGCTCCAGGGAAGGGCAGCGCGGGCTGCACTCGTGTCCGGAGGGACCTCCTGCACTGCCAGCAGACCCGGCCGCTGCCATGTTGTCAGTGAGCCACAGGTATTCAGTATCTGATGTCCGGGAAAAACTTGCACTTGCAGTCCTTCAGCTCCCAGTGGCCTGGGGAAGAACGGCTTCATCATCGTGCTGGGTATCACTTGCAAAGAAAATTCACCAAGCAGCCAGCTCTCTGAGAACTGCTAGAGTCCCCCACCTTGCTTTATCCCGTCTTTAGTTCACAGTATCATAATGCTCTTTGCTCAAAATCTACCCATTTCCACTTTTCTGGTTTTTTGCCGGCTGAGGTCAACACCAACTAAAAGGCAGGTAGCATGAAGCCCACTTCCTACTGGTTAGTTCTCTGTCACAGCCCTTGTTAAAAATACATATAGTTTTGATAGTCTGGCTTTCGTTAGAACTAAAGAGAGATTAAGAGAGAAAGAGAATTGGATAGATTCAACAAACCAGGAGGTAGAGACAATCTAAGAGCTTTTTGCAAGATTTGGGAGCACAGTCTAGATGGACGCCAGGTCCTTAAGTCTAAGAAAAGGCAGAAGTACAGGGTTTCAATGTACTGACAAATGAAGCACCCCTACTAATCTTATGTAGACTGCTCTATCTTATATTTGTACCCAGCTCAGCTAAGTAAAAACAGGAGAGGAACCTAGCATAAATATGTTCATCTTTCCTGCAAAATTCAGTTAGGGTACCACAGACACACTGTTGTCCCATATTCCTGTTGCATTTCTTCACTGGAAACTTGTTAGAAGATACTCCAGTGATGTTAATATTTTTCCAGGATTGAACTGAAGCACATGAAATATACCAGTTATGCAAAAGCAGCAGACAGGCTCATACATGCTTTGTATTTGACTCACAGTACAGTCATGTCTGCCCACATGTCAGCTCCACCTGAAACCTTTTTTTTATGCTTTTCACAGGAATTATTCTTCAAGTTATCATTCTCTTTTGAAGACATGATTCCCTTTCTGGTTTTCAACTCCTAAGACAATCCCTTTGAGGTGTCCTTTACCTTAGAGCAGCATACTGCCTCCATTTCAAACCCAGTTTTTAACCACTATTATTATTTAACAGAATACTGTGGGATATATAGTGTATGTGTAGAATAACTAATACATAAGGTCTGGATGAGAACTAGTTATGGTATTCTGTAGAAGCCACACATCTAAGCAGTTGCACTAGCAACAGAGAATAAAAGCTTTACATGATCACTTAAGTTCTTGTAGAAGCTGTTAATGGACTATAGCACCAACACTTCTGAAGTTAGGTTGGGGAAATCCTAGTAATGTGCAGAAGAGTTAAGTCATGGGTGGTTACTCTATGTGTGGAAGACATAGCTTCTTGGGTCAGAGGTTCAGTTAATGTACTCAGCAAACTCACTATCAAGGACTAGTTCATCACAATTTTGTCAAAATCAGCTCTTGATAGGTTTCACTTGTACTACTGTATTCCTTCTTCCTCACCAAGTTCTTTAGTTCACTTTAGTACTCTTGGGCAGATTTAGTGCTATATATATCAATGGCTTTTCTCCAGTCAGAACAAAGATGGGTACTAAAATAATTGTGGAAGAGATGACTACATCAAATTGTGTCTGATGGAGGTAATTAAGGCATGAAAATTGCTACTGAAGTCTGAATACAAGCCCTGGGAATGGCAGAGCAATTACTTAGTTTTGTTTGGTCTTTTACAAGCTTCCACCAGTGCTTGTTTTTTCTAAAGACACTGTAACAATAGTAAAAAAGGACATCTCAAAACCACACCTGAGTTGGCTTTAAGTTAGTTTAAAGATTCCTCCCCTTCTCACTTGAAATGTAAGCATTAAAGAAAATCCTTGTAAATTCCTCTTACAGTTTTCAGTTTGTAAAAAAATAAACAAAACCAAACCCACCACTTCTGAAGGAATATGAACAAGAAGTAATAGGTCTTAATACTCTGAGAAGCCTGCAGCAGTTCTCAGCCGGCTCTAGTTTCTATCCATCTGACTGTAGGTGTCTTTCAGCAAGAATTAGGAAGATTATGAGCCGATTACTAATCTTTCAAGAGCATTCAAGGAACATTCCAGTGGATGTGCTGAAAGGATTTTGCTGTGATCTGACAGAGGAGGCAAGACCTTGAGAGTCTGTTCTCCTCTGTCAGGTATAGCTGGATAGAATTCCCACGCAGAAAAAGCTTGCCTACTTTTCTCCATTTTCACAGCCATCACTTGCATGCTTCCATGTGTTAACACTATCGGGATATTTGATAACTCTTCTAGTGTATCCTTTCACAGTATAGCTGCTCACTGTGAATTTACCTCATTATAAGAATTCATGGGACAATTTGGAAAAAGAAGTATCTTTCTTTTTTATTTTTTTGAGCTTCAGCAATTGAATACAGATCTTACAAGGATGAAGAGTCCTATTCTGCCCCTCATGATTAGATAATATAGAAGAATAAAATCAACCTCAGTATAAATACTTGGTACTGATACACTTTTCTTGAGGACTAGAAAATAATCCTTGAGATAGGCTCTCTGTAAAAGAAGCCTAGGAAATTGCCCTAGCAGTCCTACAGCTACTTTCCAGTAGGGTTACTCTGTCTTAGACTCAAACAAACAGCAGAGCTGTAAATAACACTCATTAAACAATTAGCAGGTTCCCTGATGGAGCTAGGGCAAGTGAGCAAGGCAGAAACCAACTCCCGCCTAGTTCCAGAAGTACGGTTTCATAAACTACCTATTAGAACAGTGAGTATTCTGAGCAGTACAAACTGTATGTGACTCTACCCACAAAAACACCCTGTGAAATATTTTTTGAGAAAGTCAGAATCAGCATATTTGAGGAACACCTTTCAAGATCAAGAGAATGAAACTTCTTACTGCTGTATTGAGTTAGAAGCTGGCAAAAAAAATTTAAATTAAAAAAGCAAACCACAGACATATATATTTGAAGCAACTTGTCAGAGATACTATTGTGTAAAATAAATAAAAGACATAACAGCCAAGAGCAAAAAATTGCTGACAGTGTATTTTCCTTTGGATTATAACTGCCATGCCATAACCTCTAGGCAATTAGGGTTTTATAACCAGCACTTATTTTGCCAATTGAGGTGAAGCAACACCTCTTCTTGATGGAAACCAGTATGAAAATATTATTTATTTCCACAAGATGAGCTAGTCTGTGATACAAACAGTATTTCAGCCATTACTATAGCAACAGCAGTAATCCCTTTAGAATTAAAACACATGAGAGTGCATTGATGCATATATGTAGTGGTATGAGGAGGCTAAGGTATATTCTAAGATAAATTCAATTCCTGCACATAAACACACAGACACATGCAGTCTACCCAATCCTCAAAAACAAGTCTCAGGTTTTACCCTAGACTCTAGGAAGAATATTAATTCTCAGTCCCAGCACCCATTTTCCCACATCCAACTGAAAGGAGGGTGTAGCAAGACACAAAACAGCCCACCTAACTTAGTAAATGCGACAGTTAAAGGCACTAGAGTAAGGTAGGTCAGTAAGCTCAAAACACCTGGTCTGACCTTGGACCCCAACAAAACCCCAAAACGGCTGAACTAAGGAGCTAATCAATACACCAACACACAATTTTTATGAAAGATGTGAAAGTTGGCTTTCTGGAACACCTGGCATGCATGCAGACAGTACTACAGCCTAGAGTACTCATGTTCTACAGACTACAGATATGGACATCAAGTAAAGCTTAAAGTATTGAGTTGTTACACTTAGGAGTGAAAGTGTTCTACCCACAGTAAGCTGCTTCGTCTAAATCCTGTTTGTTAGACCTCTCAAGAATTTTATTTGGAAGTGAAGAACCTAGGTGCTCTTTTCTTTCACAAATATATACATGCAGAAATTTTATTTGAATGCTTAGACTCTCATACTCTGCTAGGCATTCTTTTAGAGAGCCAGAGTGATTTCAAACTCTCAGGTCTTGTTTCCATATTTAAAAGTGGTGGCCATCTGAAAGTAAAGCCTCTTCTTTCTGTCAAACAGACAAAGTTGCCTTTACTCACCATGCTAGCATGAAGCAAATATTGCAGAGGTGGAAAGACATACAAACCCCCAAGGTTGGGAGAGAATGATTAGGCATTTCAGCACAAACAGGATCTTGAACAAGATACACGAGAAAATCTCCTCTGTTCAGGGAAGCCCTGCCTCTTTTACAAAGCCAGGATAAGGACAATAATGAACTTTGGACATGGTACAGAGGTTTACCTTGGTTACCATGTGACTTATTTCTGTATACCTAAGCCAGGTTGTATAAGTGATCTTCGGTGAAAGCATAATGCAATTAACTCACACAGATTTCAAGCAGCCTCTAGTGCTTTCACCAATTTATCTACACGTTTGCATATTTTCTAGCAACATTTCTACAGGTGCCATCTATAATTTATGGACTATATTTGGATTATTTTCTGTATGCCCTTATAAGCTTCCTAATGGAGAGCCATGCCTAAGGGAGAAAGTTGCCACTAAGAAAGACTACTTAAACTTTCTAGCCCTAGAACATTTACATACAGTTCTCCTGCTCCAGGTGGAGTCAAGCTGTTCTTAGGCTGACACCATTTAAATTGGATTTATCCACAGCCAATGCACAGCTTTCACAACTGTGTAAGTCACAGAATACTTGATCCACCCTCTGCTGAATGTACAGACGAGCTCAAGGTTAGAGAAGGTTGCACTAGGCACGCCCTTTAAGAACAGATAATACACCACATAAGTACAGACCTCCAAGCAGAACTCAGAGTACTAGGTCCGACTCTGCACGATGATACATGGAGAAATTGGTAATCCATGCAGAACATCAATAAACAAAGAACAAACAAACAAACAAAAACACAAAACACCGAAGCATTATTATCTTTTAGAATGCTAAAAAGTCTCTCTGTTTTCTGTAATTTTAGACAACTAAGCCAAAGATCTACCTGGCATTTCACTACATTTCTAAGCGCAGGTAGGCATCCCATCACCTACACGCCTCCTAACTTTACTGGTCAACATTCTCTCTTCTCAACATTCTTAACCTGTTCCACCCCACTCCCACCCTCTGACATCCCATTCTATTCCATTCCAGCATATTCTCTTTCTCCATCCAGAAGAGAAACGAGAAGTTCCCTTTGTTTTTCTAAGTTTTTATATGCTTGATTTTCTGTTTATCTCCTCTTCTGCTCATTTATCCAACCAAGGCATTTTCTAGCAGGGGATTAAGAAGCCGCCCCTATAATGCCTTACATCAGGGCAGATGATTAACCCTTTCCTCTTCTACAACTGATGGAAGTTTTGATCTTGATCTCAATTGTTTGTAGTCCCTCTCCTCTCCTCTCCTCTCCTCTCCTCTCCTCTCCTCTCCTCTCCTCTCCTCTCCTCTCCTCTCCTCTCCTCTCCTCTCCTCTCCTCTCCTCTCCTCTCCTCTCCTCTCCTCTCCTCTCCTCTCCTCTCCTCTCCTCTCCTCTCCTCTCCTCTCCTCTCCTCTCCTCTCCTCTCCTCTCCTCTCCTCTCCTCTCCTCTCCTCTCCTCTCCTCTCCTCTCCTCTCCTCTCCTCCCCTCCCCTCCCCTCCCCTCCCCTCCCCTCCCCTCCCGTCTCGAACTAAGCCGTTTTCTGCTATTTCATCAAGATATTCTCTGTAATTCTCCCACTCTTATCTCTAAGCCTCTTCCTGTTCATGATCACATTTCATCTCATTGGAAGTATTTTGATGTTCTTTTTCCCAGCCTCTTGTCAAAGTGCATTTTCACGCAATTATAGATTAATTGAGGTCAGAAATTACCTCTGTGACTGTTCTCATCCAATTGTCCTCTTTTTACGATATTAAAAAAACACATTAAATTATGGTACTTGTTTAGAAAATAAAATACATTAATGTGCCATCACTACCCCGACACTAACATGATGCTTGATGTTTGAATGCCATATTGTAAATGATAGAATACCTCCTCCTGCAGAATGTCTTGTTAAATAAACCCTGAAGATTAAACATCCCTTAAGGATGTGCCTCCATTGCTGCACCAAGGTTAATTTTTAATTGGCTCTTTTTCTCCCTTTGAAACCTTTGGTCCTATTAACAATCTAAACTGTGTTTTGTCATTTGATACTTTTATTAGCTTCAAGAAATGGAGCAGCTTTCCTGTAAATCCTGCAATAACTGAGGCAATGACATCTTTGAAATTATATTACTTATGTAGCTGAGTCCTTTCCATGTGTTTTTTCATCACATACTGTACTATTTGAAAAGCAATGGAAAAAGCTGTAACTACACCTTACAGAAATGTTCTTTGCCTTAATAACAAAAGTTTTCAAAGATATGCTTGCCAGAAAATATGTCATATATTTTGTCTATTCATTTTGTTGTTCTTTCACTGCTCTGAAGACAACATGTTCGAGATTGAACCAGCTGAACAGATGGTTGCTGTGTGTCCAAGTCATCAGGGAATGAAAATGCCTGAAAGCAACCCCTTCCTTCCCCCCACCAAAATAAAATCACTGTGACAAAATCCAAAATGTCACATATACAAATCAATGGTTTCCTTCCTACAAAGAAAAAGGATCCTCACTCAGCATGTTGCTAAATTGTATTCAAAGGCCTTCCCTTCACACTGTTGGAAAATAAATTTATTTCTTTATTTGTTTACATATTTGTATTTCAGCTCTTGTTAATTGATGGATTATCTATGTTATAGAGGCTTTTTCTAAAAACACAGACCTACAAAACAGATTATGCAAATATGATTCCTTCCTCTTGTCCTGTAGGCTGCCATGTTCAGAAGCTCCTACTGTAATGCTAGGTGTGGTCCCTCTTCAGTGAAGAGATTTTGCTGCAGATTGGCTAGGAACTGTCTCTGATGTTAATGGCTACATTAGCTGTGAAAAGCCTAAGGTGTCTCATCTGAGAGCATAAACCTTGTTCTGTTCATCACAGCATTTGGCTAATATACTAATATTAGTAAGAGCTCTTGAAGGTTAAATGTAACTGTTCTGGCTTCGAAATTCTATGTAAGCCAATGGACAAAGAGACACATATTAAGAATAATGTGAGCTGGTGTATTCTCTAATATTTATTCGAGTGAGCCATATCCATTAGTAACTTAAATACAAGTACTGTAAGTTTCAAGTACTTTGTTTCTTAAGTTTACTATGAATTTTAACTGTATCTATGATTTAATTAGCTCATTCAAAGCACCTGTTATGTTAGAAGCTCTAAAAAGGCAAGACTTGTGCAACAAATTTCTTCAAAATGTTTTTATTTACTTTATTAGTTAGAATTTATTAATAGATTTAGAGTATGAATAGAGTTATAGATGAATCCAAGCCTGCCTTGTCCACATTTTATGTTGTAAAATGTAATGTTGTATCTGATCTGGCTCTAATCAAGAGCCCAGTATTCATGTTAGGATGATGCTGTGCCCAAACTAATACGCTTCCATGCCACTTTGGTGAGCACCACTTTTCCACTGTTCTTCCATTAGCATTGAAAGTATGCATTCTGTATCAAAATGTTAACTTAATAACATATTACTTTGCGGTAACTCACTTATCAAATGGTTTGGCAGACTATCTGAAAGAACTGAGAAATGAAGATAAATACTTCACAATGGGATCTGAAGATAAGTGGATTTGCAGAGGACTATGCAGAAAAAGCAAGCATCTGGTGAATTTACAGTCTTTTTGTATCTAATTTTGGGCTTGTGAGACAAATGAACTAATACACCTTGTAGAAAGCTCTCCTGTACTTATGCTCTTTGGGAAAATATTTGGTTTAGCCATATGTTGACTAGAGGCCACATGCAAACCCTGATAGGGAAATCAGTGTATTATAGGTATTATTTACTTTGACTTGAGAAACCATGAAACCATTAGAAATTCTCTTGGATGGATGGAATTCATATGGATGCTTCTATCTGCAATGAAGATAAATCTCTCAAGTAATTCTGGCTTGATTAATGTCCTCAGCTTGTGTGACACAAGTCCAGGAGATATCAAAACATCAAATAATCAATAGGTACTTCCCAAATGAGCATTTTGTTTACTGGCCACATATAATCTAATGAAAATTTTCTGTTCATGCATCAGCAAAATACCAAATGTTGAAGAGCTTGTAGTCAGGGATTAGTAGGCTGTGCATAAGCCCTAAAGAGAAGGTTTTCTCAGTGTTCCAAATTTGGTTTACATGCAGATATGAGAAGAAGATTTCATCTGAGCGATAAGTTTGCTGGCCACAGGGGTATTCTGACCAAAAAAAATAATATTATGTTCTTGTAGCAGGATATGAGATCCTTTGGGAGACAAGGTGATTTGTATTCCTATCAATTGTGCAGAGAACAGTTTTTTGGTAAGAAAATTAAAGCTCATACCGATAAAGAGAAAGCTCAGACTTTTCATTGTATTTACAATTTCCATTCAAAACCACAAAACTACTTTTATTGAACAAGGAGATTTTCTAAGAGGGCAGAATAGATTTAGTTTTCTTTGTTGCAGCAGAATGTAACGCATGAATAGACCAGATATTTTGCCTGTTTCTAGTTTCTATATTGATCAGCTAAAAATGCTTTAATAATTAAATTTTAACTGAAGAACTTAATCATTATTAAGAAGAAAAAGAAACATTTTTTCTTTTCATCTCGTTTAGAAGGCAAAGTTTAGAATACTTCAAAGCTTTTTGTGAATTGATCCAATCTCATTTCCCACTTTTAAAAGCCCTGATTTTAGTTTTGGATTTTTACAGTTCACTATTTCTTCAGGGTGCTCACTCTGAGAAATAATTCAGCATCACGTTACTAAGCCAGGGCAGGCCTTTTCAACTCCAGTACAAGAAGTACCAAGTCATCCTCAGAATATGGGTCCCCTAACAACATACTGTGAGATATGAATGCCACGTGAGTTAGTTATTATATGACTACCCATCCAAACATTTTCACTTGTTGAAACTGCAAGGTAATTTTCTGGTGAAGGCCAGTAGGACTTCTCCATTACACTAGTTATTGTTACCTAAAATGTTGTAAATCATCATAGATTTCTTTACTGCAATTTGCTTACATTTGTTTGATATGTCCTTTTCTCTATCCTGTCAGTTGGTCTGTCATTGAATCACACAGATTCACATAATCAATTAGATTGGAAAAGACCTCTGATATCATTGGGTCCAATCTAATGCTGAACACTTACTTTCATGTCAGCTAGACCATGGTCCCAAGTGCCACATCCAGTTTTTCCCTAAACACCTCCAGGGACAGTGACTCCACCATCTCCCCGGGCAGCCTGTTCCAATGACTAATCACCCTTCCTGTGAAGAATTTTTTCCTAATGTCCAACTTAAACCTCCCCTGGTACAACTTAAGTCTGTGTCCTCTTCTCCAGTTGCTGGTTGCCTGTGAGAAGAGACCGACCCTCACCTGGCCACAGGCTCCTTTCAGACAGCTCTAGAGAGTGATGAGGTCACCCCTGAGCCTCCTTTTCTTCGGGCTACACAGCCTCAGCTCCCTCAGCCACTCCTCACAGGGCTTGTGCTCCAGACTCTTCACCAGCCTTTTTGCTCTTCTCTGGACATGCTCCAGCACCTCAGTGTCCTTCCTGAATTGAGAGCCCTGGAATTGAGCACAGGATTTGAGCTGTGGCCTCACCAGTGCCCAGTACAGGGGTACAATCCCTGCCCTGGCCCTGCTGGCCACACTGTTGCTGGAACAGGCCAGGATGCCATTGGCCTTCTTGGCCACCTGGGCACTGCTGGCTCATGTTCAGCCGCTGTCACCGGCACCCCCAGGTCCTTTTCTGCTGGGCCACTTTTCAATCACTCTGTCCCCAGCCTGTGGCACTGCCTGGGGTTGTTGTTGCCAAAGAGCAGGACCCAGCTCTGGGCCTTGTTGAATGTTATGGCGCTGGTCTTGGCCCATCTCTCCAGCATTTCCAGCTCCCTCTGCAGAGCTTTTCTTCCCTCCAGCAGATCAACATTTCTGCCCAGCCTGGGGTCATTTGCAAATTTGCTAATGGTAGACTCCATATCCTCATCCAGATCATCAAGAAACATATTAAACAGGACTGGGCCCAACACAGACCCCTGTGGACACCCCTAGTGAGCAGCCACTGCTGGATGCAGCACATTCTCCACTCTCTGGGCCCGGCCATGCAGCCAGTTCTTAACCCAGCACAGAGAGCTCCTGTCCAAGCTGTGAGCTGCCAGCTTTTACAGGAGTGTGCTGTGCCACACAGTGTCTAAGGCTTTGCTGAAATGCAGGTACACAACATCCACAGCCTTTCCTGCATCCACCAGGTGGGTCAGCTGGTTGGAAAAGGACATCAGACTGGTGAGGCTGGACCTCCCCTTCCTAAGCCCATTCTGGCTGGGTCTGATCCCTTGGTTGCCCTGTATATTCCATGTGATCACTCTCCATAACCTTGCCAGGCAATGAGATCAGGCCAACAGGCATGTATGGGTCTATCCTGTCTATCTATCCGTCTATCACATGCCCTTGTATCTGTCCAAGATTTATGGCATATTTGCTTTATTTAACCAAGCATTTAAGGTAATTTCTAAGTAGTTCTCATATTTAATTAGATTCATAGTGCTTTATTCTCAATGCACTTGGGGGACAAGAAATAGTTAAGGCTTAAGCAGAGCAGTTACATTATTCTTATCACTTCAAGGAAGTCAAAGATGAAGCATGTGGCAAGTAGGCAACAGACTCTACAGAGCTGTCCAAAATCCTGACCTTTCAAATCAGATCACTCAATGCCTGGAGGTCACAAAAGACTTCATAAAAAAAGGGAAAAGTTGGCTGACAGCAATCAGTTGCTCCCCATGCCACCATGCATAATATGATGCATTTACAAACACTTTGTCATAGAGATGTTTTGGGTTCAGATTCCCTCTCACCAAATACCTCGACTTCTTCCACGGCAGCAGCAATTCACCCTCTGGCAGTGGGAGTGGCTGTGCAGTGAATAGGAATGCAGGACAATCCCACGACTGCTTCAGGAGCTGCACATGGCCATTAATTCTATGATGTAAGACTATGCTGGAATTTCTTGATCTTTCCAACAACCACAGAACTTCCTTTTCTGTTGAGTTAATTTAATTTTGTTAGATGTGGGCAATGTGTCTTTTATGAACAGGGATAAGACCAAGAGAATTTCCTTGTCCTGGAGGTCATAAGATGGTATGAACAGCTGTGCTTTACATGTTCTACAAATGTGTTCATGTATGATACTTGAAATGTGGGTGTTCTCTTAACACCTTATAAAAAATACTGAGTCCTAACTTGATCTGAATTCCATTCTTTGCCAATGACATCTATGGGAAATCTTGGGTTTTACGCCTTCTGCATAATCACATTCACAAACATATATGTAAGGCTAGCAGAAACGAAACAGTTGAAAAAGAAATTTTGCGGCTGTTGGTGGCACCAGCACTGATTTGAAAGACAGTTTGCTGACAATCTGAAGTCAACTGACATGGAGAAATGGAGAGTTCTCAAATGCCAAATGGAAGTGTCCCCAACACCCCTAACACACTTGGGAAACTCATAAGTTTTTTTCATTGACATTTTGACTGGGTCTTGAACATCCACTGGCTGTCCACTGCTAAAGGACCAGGTAGAGTTTTAGGCAGCTAATAAATGCTCCCCTATTACTAACAAGAGCCAACTAGCAATTCTTTTGTTTACTAATATTGTAAGGGCATCTTTGAAGAACTAGGTCAGAGAACTGTTAGATTGCTTAGACCTCAAAAAAAGATATTTTCGCAGACACTTATAGCTATATGAAGACACACTGAAGAGAAAAGTATATATGGAGAATGAAAAAGAAAAAAAAGAAAAACTTTGGGGCTTGATACTGTTTACAGACTAATGTATGTGGGCGATGTCTTACTGTAAACACAGATGGTTGTGAACCACACTAGGTCATGCTGAGAAGCCAAGCGTATATTTGCAGGCTTTTTATTCCTCACTGAAGCAATGATTACTCAGCAAAAGGGCATATATTTGCAATCCTTAAAATAAAATCTTTTTGATTAGACAGTTTTGAGTTAAAATAAATTATAGATCCAGCTAGTTGAAGCTTAAGAATGGTGTGACAGATCATGGTTTTTTTACTGACTGCAAATAAGGCCTGCAGATTTAGGTTTTGAAATTTTTTTATAAAGATGGAATAGGAAATGCAATGTCATGTCTCAAGAATTTGCAAGATTTTACACTTGCTTGAGCCAGTATGCAAGGTAATCCATAATGGAACACAAGGTAGAGCAGTGCGGTGCAGCTACATAAAAAGGCAGATGGATAGGAAGGACTAGAGAGAAGATAGATAACTAGTATGAAGTTTGAGTAGCTAGTTCTACTGTGTCCAAGTACATACTGACTGGACGACATTGTGCTGGCTGCCCAGGCTTTCCTGCCACTGTGCTACAACATGGGATAACAAGACTGGCCTGCATAAGCAGGTTTGATACTGTCCCAGGTATTTGCATAACCACATAAGACCGTATAATTACCTAGAATATATATACAGTACCTGCCTATAATAGGTCAGTGTACAGATAGCACAACCTCCAAAGGTCAATGGGCTTATCTCCAGATTAGTCTTGGCTTCAAACTACATATTCCTCTCACTGGGAGCTGTGGGAGGTGAGGAGACCACAGAGACTCTTGTGCTACTGACAGTTCTTCCCTGGTCAGTCAAACCACAGCTGCAGCCTTACTAGCTGAGAATAATCAAGTCTCTTAGGAAGCAGCAGTAGTACTTAAACCTATGTTTAACTTAAACC
Organism: Acridotheres tristis; assembly: GCA_037013685.1. Classification (NCBI taxonomy): domain Eukaryota; kingdom Metazoa; phylum Chordata; class Aves; order Passeriformes; family Sturnidae; genus Acridotheres; species Acridotheres tristis. Next base: position 48,235,013 of record CM072919.1, on the reverse strand, counting down.
TAACTTAAAATGTGTGGTTCAAGTTTATGTTTCTGGTATGGGGACGCCATAAACACCTACGATAACTGAGATGGCACCAATTCATTTACTTGTACTGGCTACAAAAGTAAAATCATGTGAGGTTTCTGCAGCACAAAGTTGTTTTTTTCATCATGGGAAACACATGAGAGTACAGTGAAACAGTTGACCAAACAGTGGGGGTTTATTTGTTCCTTTCCCTTGCATTGCTGGGTTGGTCCATGGCACAGAGGATGATGTGGAGAGCACCATCAGTTAAGAAGTCCTGTATGACAGGAAAGCCAGCCAGCTGCTGTCCAGAGGGCACATTGCCACAGGGAATGCGGACAGCAGACATCCTGGGAACCACAGAAGCGGCAGTACAAATGTAGCCAAGGAGAAGAGTACTTTGAGGACCAAATTAGGGTCATTCTTTGAGAGCACAAACCATATGCAACCACGTTCCTGTTCATACTGCTTATCTCAGAGTGTCTAGTTATATACAGTAACTCTCAAAGAATTCAGTAAGTTGAAATTGTCCATTTAACAGAATTCAGATTTATTAGCACAACAATAAGAGATAGTTATTAAATTTTATTAGTTGTAGAAACTCTTATTAATTGAAGCACCACATAAGTCTCCAAATTACCATTGGTAAGAAATTGAAGCAACTTTTCAACACACTGTTTAATGTTCAAAAATTTTTGTAACATCTGCAAAGTTTACCTGCATGATCAGTGAAAAGAGGGGCACAGAGAATGCGCTACTTGAATTCTTTGCCTAATAAGGCCTCCCCAGAGGCCTAACAGTGATTGAAAACTGCAGTCCTCCTTCTCATGCATTTGTCTTCTCTCCCTTTCATTGACAATAGTGCTGCTCTGATCACACAGTAAGATGAGCTCCATGTTCCAAGGAAAGAATGCAACAACAACAGCAACAAAACCCACAGGAATTAAAAACAGTTTTCAAATGGTTCAAATGGACTGCCATTTCAAGTTCCAGCTGTGCCATCTGGTCTCACAAAAGATCTAATTTCTTCCAAAATGCCAGGCAGCATTGCTTCTAGGGTAAAAATTAATTATAACAACTTCCCTTTTTCCTTTGACCTCGTCTAAATCTCTTCTACTAGAAAGATGATTTCATTTTTCATCTGACATTCTTTATTTTAACAGGCTTTAGGCAACACTTCCTCCTCTGCCTCCTAGAGTTAATTTTTTTTTTCAACTTGAAATACTATGTGCCTTTGAAGTAAATATAAAACAGTATTAAACTTAGGCAGTCTGGATTTCAGCTACTGAATACTACTTTTTTTCCCTAACAAAGAATCATTGTTAGATATTAAAATAAAATATTTAACCTTCATATCCATGTGAAAAACTGCCATGCTGTCCCTATTTTAGAATGTCTAAATCTAGAACACTTTTGCAATCGGTGACTAATCACTAATAATTATCATCACTGGCATCCAATAGATTTGTTTACAGGAATAGTTTCCAGTTTCTGATTGCAATGTACCTCCCTGAATTATGCCTGCACAATGAAAAATGTGTGTGATTATTGCCAGTCATGTCACTAACAACTGGGCTTTATTTAGTAGATTGGAAATTATTTTGCTGGCAATGGAGTGGGAAGCCTATGTTGAAGGAGGTTACCATGTATTTTGTTCAGAAGACATTAGGGTTTGCTTTTATACTACTCTAAAGGGGCAAATTAATTTGCTTGGCAGCATGAACAGTCTATCTGCCTCACACAGCTGATATTTTTAATAATGAAGTGGGATATAGCTTTCATGTCATACCATAAGGAGAAGTGAGACAATCTCTCTAGTAACTTGAACCACAGCAAGATATGAAGAGGATGATTGGCATGATGGATTTAACACAGAATTCTAGAGAAAGCCAGAGATGAAACAAAACACATTGCAAGCAGGGAAAAAATCATAGAGTGCTTCAAAACTCACTTTTATGCTTGTGGTTTAACCCCAGCTGGCAACTGAGCACCACAAAGCCTCTTGCTCATTTCCCCACCAGCAGGACTGGGAGGAGAATCAGAATGGTAAAAGCTAGAAAACTCATGGGTTGAGATAAAAACAGTTTAATAGGTAAAGCAAAGCTGCACATGCAAACAAAGCAAAACAAGAATTTAATTCACCACTTTCAGCCGTCCTCAGGAAAACAGGGCCCCATTGTGCATACTGGTTACCTGGGAAGATAAAAATCACCACTCCAAATACCTTCCCACTTCCTGCTTCTTCCTCCCAGTTTATATACTGAGCATGATACAATGTGTTCAGGAATATCCGCATGGCCAGCTGGGGTCAGCTGTCCCAGCTGTGTCCCCTCCCAACTTCCCAGGCATCCCCAGTCTTCTCACAGGCAGAGGAGTATGAAAAGGGGGAAAGGCCTTGGCTCTCAATACTAACAAAAACATCTCAACACTGTTTCTGGCAGAAATCCAAAACACGGCTCCATACTAGCCACTGTGAAAAAAATTAACTCTATCCCAGCCTAAGTCAGTACATTCTTTAACCACAAGGTGTAAGAAAATCACTTAGTGAGGTTTTTATTTAACCAATTTATGAAAAAAAAATCAGCATGGAAAAACAGATGCAATGACACTGAAATTTACAGGAATGTAGATCCATTTGGAATCACAACCTCATAGCTGAATTTTTTCTGCCTGGATTGTGATTGTCTGGATACTAAAATACTGAAAAGACTTATAGGGCAGTTGTTAATAATCAGGAGCAGAAGTCATAAGCTCTCAGCAGAACATGCTATGATGGGGATTTGTGTTCTCCTTGCCCCATCAACATTTCACTCTTTGCAGCAGCCACCTTCAACCAAAAAAGTTTTACAAAAAATTTCACAATTTTAGGGTTATTTTTTATGCCAGAGGAAGAGTCAGTATACTGTAGAATGTTATTTGGCTATTGCTACCATTATAATCCATGTTGCCCTGACTTTTCAGAAGACAAGTGATTTTTCCCAAGCCCTCTAATTTTATACACTGTTTACTAGTGAGATAGAAAGCAGTTTTCTTGTGAACAGCACTGCTTCTTGGTAACTTGTCTCTATTTTGAGTTTTGGATGTTATATAGGGTAGAACACTCCATCACATCTATTCAGCTACTCAAGACAAATCAGATTTGCTGGTCTAGATATAAGGATTAATATACCTTAATATAACTTAGCAGATGGATATTAGGGACAAAGACCAGGAGTAGTGCAGCACAAAAAACAGCCTAAGAGGCTCAAAACACCTTTCTCTGGATGTCCCTTCAGGACCCAAGGCAATATATCTTTGTACAGGCAAACTGACTTGCCTTCATGTGGATAGCTAGGAAGCCTCTCACTGACCTAACCAGAGAGCCTGACAGCTTCAGTGGAATTTACTAAACAAAACTATAACTACACACAAAAGGTGCTCTTACCTGAACTTGCTTGAAGCAGAATTCTTCCAGTCAGCTTTGTTATCTAAACAATGGTATGTTACTTTATATCTCCCTGCTCAGGATGTCTCAATGGTTGACACACAAGAAAAGAAAACACAGCATTGATCCACTTCAAAACAACTTCATCATAAGAGCATCAGGCACAAAGTAATAAACAAAAGTGGTCCCCTGCAAAGCAAACAGAAAAATTTACACACAATTTATGCCAGATTCAGACACTTGTGACCAAAACACCGTACAGAATGTACTCTGTTCACTGATTCTTGGCAAGAGGAGAACAAATGTACATGAACAGACTCTGGCACTCATCCTGGCAAAATTTAACATTCGTTACTACTATTCTCAAGAAATGGCAACAGCCAATTTTCAACATGGAAATCATCACTTGGCATAATAGAAAGCCCTTTAAATTGCACAAAAATTGTTGCTAGGGGTAATCTATGGAGATGGTACAAAGGGTAAGATGGGGACAAGACCCTGAGGTGCCATCAAGAACAATCATTGTCACACGTGAATAAGTCTGGAATATGGAGGAACTCTTCAGTAGGACATGACTACTGGCACTGTGGGCAGAACACTGTGTCACAGCTGTCTGCTCAATAAACATGCACAATAGTCCTGTCCTCTTTTCTGTATTTGTTCTGTGTACAGGACAAAATGGGGTCCTTGAGCATGACTAAAGCTCTTGGAGGAGAAAAACGTAATTATGAGGAAAAAAACAAAGACGAAATAATAATTTGTTCCCTAATCAGATGAAGAAAATATTCTGAAGACCAAGAGAGTGTTCTATATTTAGATTTGAAAGTCAGAAAAACAATAACTATAATATAATCTATAGACTACATCCATCTCCTTGAGTGGACACCTTAACCATAAAAGAATTAACAAAATTTATGGTGTTACAATGTTTTTCGACTGGAGATAATATATCTGTTAGTTCACCCTCTTCTTACTTAAAAAGGCTGAAAACATTCCAAACATTCATTTGGAGGTTTTTGGTTTTTTTCAGTCAGCCTCTATACAAAACCATTTCTTTCCTTTTCTTCCATTATTTTTTTTTATTATGCCAGAGTGGTCAGATGAATATCTGGTGACTCTAGCATAAAATAACTATAGAAATTACCCAGCTGGTGGATTGAAATACCTTTCTGAAGTCAAAGACAGAAGGATAGTATCTACTAAATTTCTAGGCTGCTAAAATTTCAAGGCAAGTTAGTTGAAATTAGCTCATTTCTTTAGGTTTCATGGATAAACTATAACAGTTCAAAACAGGATATTTTTTAGATAGATAGAATCTTCTGTATTCCCAAGACAGTGAATTTTACACTGATATCACATGCATCTTGCTTTTCTTTGAAAGATGAACTTCTTTTTCCCAGCGAAATATTGAATACTTCTGTAATCAGCCCTCCAAACCTGAAAAACAGAAATTAAACACTCCAGCAATTAATTATAGATTTGTGTGAGGAGGTTCCCTCCATAGTCTTCAAAGGAAAGTTCAGAACTGGAGGGGACAGTTACACATTGTGCAAATGAAAGATTTGCAAATTAAAGATTGTTACTGAGTCTTCAGCCAAAGGGAGAAGATGGATCCGGTAAGACATCTTTCAGAAGCTCAGCTATAGTCATGCTTGATGTCTCATAAAATCTTTGCATGCTTTGACTAGGAAATACTTCAACTAGAAGAGAAAAAGTGCCTGGAAGAAGTTTATAGGTCCTTAGGTCTTGTACAGGCCCACTGGTAGTAGACACTGGAAAAAGACTAAGTAATTTTATTGTAGTGCAACTTTTCCCTGTAAATCTGTGCCTTTTCTGTACTATTTCACCTTCTTAGGTAAACTGGTATACAAAACAGTATTAGTAAACATTTTCTTAGTCTTTTGTTAGACATGTGACTTAGCTAGACTCACAAAAGATTCTTATGCCATAAACCCGTAGTTTGGCCTTAGAAAGTGAAGTCTTGTTGACTGTTATTGAGATTCAGATCAAATTTTCTGAAAAAAGGACCTAAACTTTTGGTGATGGAAAAATTTTGGCAGAAATTTCCTGGAAGAAAAATGTATATAATAAATGTATATGTATACATGTGTATGTATAGTGTGAACTTTGAAAAGATTCAAGGTGGATCAAGTTTTTAATATATCATATATCTTACAAATTTTAAATTTAATTGTCCCTATTGGATTACTTCATTGCTTATTCCAATAGTCTATCCAAATTCAGCTGCCAGAATAATGTGGTTCAGCAACATCTAAAAATGAAATCCCTGTTTGATTAGGTTTGGATTATATGCATATCTATCATCATCTTTCTCTGAAGCTTTTCTTCTTCAACTTTCATCTGTTTTAATGGTAGGCAAGAACAAGCATCAGAGATAGATGAAAACTCTTGAGGGAAATAATTCTGACTACTCAACATTGATGAGATGAAAGCATCCTGTACTCATTTGATTCTCAATTAAGTTATGTAAGAGCAATATTCAGACACGAAAAAATCCAGAAATTACCATTCACATACGTTTCCTTCTTTTTTTGGTTTCATTTAGTTTGGGGTTTTTTAGTTGTTTCTGTTTACCTTGAGTGAGAGCAAAATGACATACTATATACTCTGGCAAAACAACATGCTACCCTCGGGAAGCGCTCTCATTTTTGAAAAGGGAATTGAATGATCCAAATGTGAACTGAACTAGAAGTGAGTTAAACATCTGTCTTCGGACAGAATTATATTTTAGTTATTCAGCTTTCAACTTGCCTGCAGTTTTTAATCTTTAAACAAAGATCCATGTAAAGCCATTATGACGGGTTACCATGCACTAATATTTTATTTAATTTATACAATAAAAAAATAAAGTAATGTAAGATATGTTTTGCCCCAACTATAGCTACATTTTAGGAATGCAACATTCTTGTTCAGGTGTAATAGTAAAAAATGCTATTGGCTGACTTTGAGAGTCTTTGATGCAAAGATTGTTATTTCCCTAGACTGCTCTTCATTGTCATGGGAATTTTGGAAGCTATGACAGGACAGATGTTTCCCAGCCTTCCCTTTTGTTCTCACTCCTCGTGGGAACAACTGTCCTGATGCAACCCTGTGTGAGATTATACTACAAACATTACAGCTTAGCACAGGCCAAGTTAAAAAATCCTTGTTCAGAAGTGTTTGGGGAGTGCTTTCAACTGGGTTTGATAGTTCTTTGGGTGCTGCTGTCCAGAAGTCAGCAGCATCCCCAGAACAAAGGCCAGAAGTAGAGTGCATGACAAAGAAAAAACTGACAACTGCTGAACTCTCATCTCCCAAAATTATAGCCCTTTGCATAGTTCTCTAATTGCTGTGCTGACACAGTCAGTGCTTAAAAAACTATGACAGTGTTCCTTGTCTGCCAAGGTACAATGGTAACACAGAGTTCAATCTTGGTGTAACGAACAAGGTTGAAGCTAATTCTAAAATACTGAAAAAAATAATGTTCAACACGCTTTCACCAAAGGTATTTTTGGACTATCGAAAAACACTAAGTTTGTTAGTCATGATAACCCTGCTAGAGCTTAAGTGGTGATCACTGTGATTTTTCTGGATTGGAGTGGAAGCCCAGTAAATTCAGTGATGTGAGACAGGGCTGAAACTAGAATAAAATTTAGTTTATGATTAAGCCACAAAACTACCCTTTAATAAACATTGCCATGTCATTATATTAAGGCTATGTCTGTTAGAGGAGGTACTATTCCATACTGCCATGGAATGTGATTAGATTCACAAAGATTTATGTGCTTCTGGAGTTGTGTGAATCAAGAAAGGAATGAAGGGTATTTCTTGTGTTAAAAGACTAGCCTGGAACTCAGGGGTTTAGACTTTACCTTAGATTCACTGGGCCATTTAGGATTGGCTTTTCAAAGCTGCTATATATCCAGTGTTTACTGACTGTAGCTGTAATTGTGATCATGGAAGCTCTGAAAATTAGTCTTTTAAACTCACAGGATACCACAGTACTACAAATTACAGGCTACCCGATTACTTTAGGAGCACATTATTTACAATTTTTCTTGATTCCTCTTGCAAATACAGTACTTTTATTAGTTTGTTTTCCAGTTGTCTTTTGTATTGTCTTCACTTCTCTATCTCAGTGTACTTTCAATGCTCTTTGGATCTCAGGACTTATTAAAGAGTTCAGCCTAATACCTGCAAAGTTTACACTCCTCGAGTTGTTCATACATCCTTTATTGCTTTGTTGTGGAATTATTGAAGTCTTTCCAGCAGAGAAAAGTAAATACTTCTTGGAAACCTTGAAATGCCCATGTGCCTTATGCCTAGTATATAAATGGCAGATTAATTCCAAGCTATAAAAATAAACAGCTCTCTTTGTTCTTAAGAGGATTTGGATTGAGTGGAGTGGCTTTATAAGTATATGATTGCTTAGTATTGAAGTTTGGAAACAAAACAGAAAACGTATTATCCATTCATGGTTAAAAATTACCAGCTTTGGTATTTTCAACTTAGCTATTCCTTGAGCTTCTTATTCAGTCTTCCTGCTTGAGGTCTGTGTACTTCACATGCTTGGATTTTTTTTAACTAACACAGATGAACCCCAAAATCAAATCCACCATGAGGAGAAGGAAGCAAGGCAGTGAGGGAAATTCATATATCTAACTGAAAAGCCCATGGGATTATTCCAAAAACCATGAATAATTACAACACAGCAGCCTCTAGGTCCTTCCAAATCTTGCTCCCTTCCACAGTGCTGTGGTTAGCAGTGACCACCCTTCTGCTGGGGAATTCTGTGATGTCATTTTCACATGGGTCTTACAAAACAAAAACAAAAACAAACAAAAACCCCAAACAAACAAAAAACCAACCAACCAAAAAAACAACAAACCCCACCCCCCCCCCAAAAAAAAAACCCAAAAACCAAAAAATCCAACCTAAAAAAACCCCCTGCCCACTGATTTCCACAGTGTTTGGTTTTCCAAGGAAGGTTATTTCTGGAATAGTAGGATTTAATCCTGCATCTCTTGGCTGAAATTCCTCCCATCTGTTTATGTCAACACAACACTTAGATCAGTACAGCCTGTCACTTCCACCCTAGATGTGGCTACACCAGGTAAGTAATGGGGAGTTTTCAAATTTCAGGTAATGTTGCAAGTGCACAAAGGGAAAAGGTATCTTCATAAAATAAACAGCATAGGCAATCACAACAAACACATAACAAGATGGGCATGGCCTTGGAAACTGGAATGAAATTCCTCAGGGGATAACTCATAGGTTTCAGGGAGGATACAACAGGAAGTGAGGGCAACAGTCCTTAATCGAGAGCATCTTCCAGAGCTGAGGAGTGTAATGAAGCACAAAGGTGATGGATGAAGAAAGCAGAGGGTGTAACTGAGGAAGGAAACAGAGACTGTCTATACTTACAGGAAAAATGACGCCTACCAAAACTTTCATAATGAGGAATAATAACTACAGTTAAGAGGCAGAGGTTAATGAGAGTTAATAAAAGAATTCAGCATTGAAATGCAGTGCAAGTCTAAACGTAACTGGGAGAAGTATAAGGGCTTTAGATTACATTGTTATTGCTAACCAAAGCAAAATATGCTCTGGCTGAGGTTTCGTACATTCTTAAATCCTCCTAATATCCTCCTATATAAGTTCTTTACTGTGAGGGCTAGGCACTGGAGCAGGATGCCCAGAAAAGTTGTGGATGCTCCAACCCCAGCACTGTCCAAGACAAGGTGGGACCGGGCCTTGAGCAACCTGTTCTACTAGAAGGTATCCATGTTCACAGCAAGGAGGGCTGTGACTAGATGGTCGTTAACATCTAGTTACTATTCAAACCACTTTGAACTCAAACTATACTTTGATTCTCTGATTCCATTAATATTTTGTCTCGAAGCAAGTGCAAAGGCTGTGGTTCAATGGGTATGTACAAACAGGTATATCAGGTTAGGGCAATCCAGATTTACTTCTGTCATCTTCCTTAACAGGTTGTGCTTATGTCAGCTTTGTCACACTACTTCAGGGGGAAATTCCCAGATGGTTAGCACCATTTTAAGTGTTAGTATGAGCAGCGTTAGTCAGGTAAAAAGTTATGTATCTCATCAGCCATGTTCATTGTACCAATGCATTAAGTTTTCATTTGAGAGGAGAATAAGCATATTAAATGAGCTTGTAGCTGGGTGGGTGTCCTGGGGTACAATGCAAGAATGTGTATTCTATCACCATCTGTTAAAATGTGGGAGGGGTGGTGATCCTTATCTCTGTGGGAGATATCCTCTGCTGATGTGCCATCTGATAAAATCAAGGGGATGATCATCGTTATCTTTTCACAACCCATCCTTCCTCCAGAAGATATATTCTGTTAATGGGCCATTAAGTCCTATTGTGTGACTGATAAGATTACATCATCCCATTGGGAGATGCCCCAGCCAGGGGCAGGAGCCAAGCCTTTCCTACCTAGATAAAAAACTGGGGTTTGGGAGGTAAAAGCAGCCCTTTCCACTGGATTCCAGAGGAAAGTCGGACCTTTTCCACATCATCGCTGGATCTTCGGAGGAAAACTGCACCTTCTACAGGAGCACTGCTTCAACGGAACCACATCTGTCATCCAGGAGGACTGCAGCCACCATTTAATGGGACTGCTACCAACACCCTGACTGACAGGGTGTCAGGTTGTATTTCTGACTGTGTCGGTGTTTTTTTCTTTTGTATTATTGCATGTATTCTATTTTTTCTCTTTTTTCCTATTAAATTGTATTACTGACTTGGGGAGTCTCTCACTGGTTTTGCTTTCAAGCCAACACAGTGGGGATTGGTATTTTTCCCCAGATAACAAGTGGCGGAATGACACGACAGTCTTAAGCTGTGCCAGATGAGGTCTAGGCTGGACATTAGAAAGAATTGGACACTTTCTTGGTAGGACACAGAAAGGCTGACCAAGGAGGTGGTGCAGTCACTGTCTCTGAAGGTTTTTAAGGAAAGACTGAATGTGGCACTTAGATTTGGCAGTCTGGGTGACGAGGCTCGATCATAGACTGGGCTCAAGGATCTCACAGGTCTTGTCCAACCTAGATTATGTGATTTTGTGTGAAAGAGTTTGTACTGCTCCAGAACAACAGATGTGGTGCTTTTCTTAATTAATTCAGAAATTATTTTTGGAGTGTTGTGCGTTTTGGTTTGGGGTTTTTTGGTTTTTTTTTTTTGGTTGCATTTTTTGTTTGTTTGTTTGTTGGCGTGCGCTTTTGGAACTGGAATTATTTTCTCCCTAGCAAACACCGCCCCGTCGCGCCCCGCAGTCGCTTCCGGGTCACGCGGCATCGCTCACACCGCCCCGGCCCGCCCCGGCCCGGCCCGGCCCGGCCCTGCTGCCGCGCCTCCCGCCCGCCGCCCGTGACTGGCCCGGCGGACATGGCGGCGGACGCGGCGGCGGTGCCCGACTACGAGTCGGCGGAGCTGTACACGCGCGCGTTCCGCGTGGGCGCCCTGGGCCTCGGCTGGCGGCAGCAGCTGGGGCCGCCCGACCTCTCGGTGGCGGCGGAGGAGGCGGAGGAGGCGGAGGAGGCGGACGCGGCCGTGGCGGCGGCGCTGGGCTGCGCGCCGAGCACGGCGGCCGAGCTGCGCGCCGTCTGCAGGTGGGGAAGCCCGGCTGTCTCCAGGCCTGGATTTACGGCTCCGGTGGGATGGAGATGGCAGTGGTCTCGCTCGGCGCTGGTGCGGGGGAGGTGGCCGGTACTGTCGCCTGACACCGCGGCCGCTCCTCAAGAGAGGCGGAAGGTGCTCGGGCGAAACCTCTTCAGAGCAGCCCCTTCCGGGCCTGTGGCACGCGTTTGTTTCTATTAACCGAGTAAATACAGAATCATAGACGTCAGGGGGTTGGAATGGACCTTAAGGCCATATAGCTCTATGCCATGTCCAGGGACACATTCCGCTAGACCAAAAAGCATGTAGAGCTCCATCCAGCCTGGCCTTGAACATTGCCAGAATTCCACATCCAGAACTTCTCTAGACAACCGGTTCCAGTGCCTCCCCACCCTCACAGTAAAAAATTTCTTCCTAGTACCCAACCTAAATGTACCCCTTTTTCATTTGTACTGAATACTCCTTATCTTGTCGCACAGTTCCTTATGAAGAGGTGGTCACCAGCATCTCTGTAGTCCAAGTATGCCATGAAGGCAAACAGTTTCTGGGGGGTAGTGCTCCAGTGGAAGAAACTGTGTAACATCCGTGAATTTGAACAAACAGTTTGGTGCTTTAAGTTAATTGGGTTAACATTTAGCAGCATGGTACTGGTTAAGTATTTACAGGTAGCTGAGCATCTTCATGGTTTTAGAAGACCCCAGTTGCACCATGAAACATATACCTTATATGAAGAGATAAGCCAAGCATCTATTTGTATTAACAAAGACTTATAAAATCACAGAATGGCTTCGGTTGGAAGGGACTTTAAAGATAATCTTGTTCCAATCCCCCTACCATGGGCAGGGACACCTTTCATTAGAGCAGATTGCTCAAAGCCCATCCAGCCTGGCCTTGAACACTTCAGGGATGGACATCCACAGCTTCTCTGTGCAATCTTCTCTGTTTTTGGGTTTATTGGGGTTTTTTGGTTGCTTTTTTGGAGGGCTTTTGTTTTGTTTTAATTTTTGTTTGTTTTGTTTGGTTGTTTTTATGGTTTATTTGTTGGTTCATTTTTGATGTTGTTTTACTTGTTTGGTTTTGTTTTATTATTATTATTTTGTTGTATTTTCTTCCTGTAATACATTCCTGCAAACAGAATGCAGGAAAAAATTTGTGTCTTCACTCACTTGTATTTGACTCAGTAAGAATGCCTTGCATATGCTCAAGTTGTATGCTGATAATCATTTTAGAGATTGCTTGTGTTTTCATCAGTTCTTAAACAAGTGTAAAATTGTGTCTTTCTCTGGAAGGTTCCATCAGTAATTCTATCAGTAATTCTCTTAAATAACCAGGGTATCAAAGGAGTAAAATTATAGTTCTTGTTCAAATGCCTCAGGAGTCTGTGAGCAAAGAAGTTTACCTTGGTATTGGTGCTTGAGTGACTGAAGTCTTTGAATGTTGAAGATGATGAGTTTTGTTATTCTGTTTTGTCTTCTGTGTGATTTGTTGCGTGCATGTATAGGGCAGGCTAAACCTCAAATCACTGTGGGTTTTAGGTAGGTCAAGAGAGGTGAGGCTTGCAGGTACCTTATTCAACTTCAGCCCTAATTCACCTTCTAGTTTTATTAGAAGGGGTAGTTGTAAATATCTCTTGGGATGTGTTATAAAGCTGCATTAAGCTAGCATTAACGTCTTAACGTATTAGTATTTAGCGTCCTGTGGTATTAGTGTCTTAAAGGTGATGAAAGTACTACCTTTAAAATATGTGCAATATAAAGAGTGATATGAACACTCTGTATGGTTATTACAAAATATCAGGCCAAATGCTAAAATATCTTTTAATTTCTAAAAGAGAAAACTCATTGTGCTGCTAGAATATTCTGGGAAAAGTAAAATCACAGTGATTAAAGGCTTCACTGGTAGTCTGTTTCCAACTCTGCATTTCCGGAGAGTTCCCTTCGGCCTTTTAATTTTTGATCCTCTTAAAGTATCTTTGTAGGGGATACAAATTGATATTCTTTTTTCAAGTAACACTTTCAGCTATTGTTCCTCATTACTGTCCTACACTTCACCCTGGTTTCCATTAAACAGCATGGCCAGTGTTTTCCCCGCTATTGTAACTGTGTGCACGGAGTGAATTTGTCATGCATGCAGAGAATAGTCTCTGTGGGGACACAGTAGGATCCCAAGCTTGTGGCAGTCAGGAGTGAGGTGTTCCTAGTGCAAACTCTGTATTGCATGCACTTTTGTGTCTTAGGTGTCTAACACTGACTTGAGCCTTAATTTCTGGAGGGATCGGTGTATACTTCCCCTTTGTAAAGCCTGGTTTCCTGAGGACCGTGGAGCAAGTATTGCATATGTGTTTCTACTGGTAGCAGTGGAGTTATACGGGGGAGCTCCAGCATGGCCTGTGTGTAAGGCCACCCAGCAAAGCCTTTCAAGGCTTCAGTGCATGTGATACAATGACATATGTAATTAATTATTAGGCTGATTTTTAATACTAAAAAAGTGCTCTGTTTTCCTTTAGAAATTGAGGGTTTCTGAATTTTCGGGAGTGAGAAGTGGCAGTACCATTGCTTGCAAGGTTCCATGAAACTTGTCAGTGGTTTAATGTCAGTATCCCTTTATACTAGCTAGCTTTCAGTCCTTACAAGGAAAGAGAGGAAGCAGTTTCAATGTCAATTATTTTACATAGTGTCTACTTCTAGCAGCTTTCCTGGGGATGTTATTTTTTTCTCTGAAGCAAGCAATTAATGGTCATGGTGTGGATAGCACAGCCAGAGATTCCACCTAGGGCTATGGGAAGAAAGAAAAGCACAAATATTTTTAGTAAGGTCTGACGTGTTGTTGGTGGATTCTGGCACAGAAGGGAAATGGGAAACTATCACCTTTGATGCAAGTGAAACTTCACAGTGGTAAGTAATAGACATTTACTATGTGATCCTGCACATCATATCTGCAGTATTATATTAAAGAACTGAATACAAAATAATTTCCTCAAAATGGTACATATTCAAGTGACTTTGGTGAATGGGATCATCGATCCATGTGACAGAAGACTTTGGATAAATAATTTGATTATGTTGTCAGTTTTACAGAAAGGGTCAGTTGTGATTTGATTTATCTGTCAGGGGAATATCCTTTACTTAATTATGTGGGCTGCTCATAACACAGCTCTATGGTGCCTGGAGAACAGTCCCATCTGAAAGGCTTATAGTTGAACTGTGTTCTCCAAAGTGCTGTTCTCCATCTTCTGTTAATTAAATTGTTAATTAATTGTCTCAGCTGTGTTTCAGTCTACATTTAACACCGGATTCACTTGGTTGTCTCTACCTCCACTTCCTCAAGTGGGAATCTAAGGTTAAGGTTCATTCTGTTTCTAGGAGGTTGTGGCTCATTACTGCAAAGTTTCTTTTAAAATGGTGTTTCTGAAAGAATCCCATTTTCAACTTGAAAAAATTATTTTCTGTTTGAGATGAAAACTGTGAAACAGAAAGTTTAAAACTTAGTGTGTTGCTTAATGGTAATGGTAAGTAACTAAACAATAGTATATTGGTATTATTGTCAATACAGAGTGACTTAATTGGCTCATCAGAACAAAGCCATCTGTCCACAATCAAAATTTTGTCTCTGAATTTTGCTTATTGTCAGCTGATAACAGTTGATTCCAGACTTCTATTTCTCGATTTTTTGTATTCCTATGCAGCTCTACTCCAAAACGTTATTCATTACTGATGTTATTGTTGACATGGGGAATATTATGAGATAATAATGAGAAAGAATATAATGAAATTATAAATGTTATTGAGGATAAATGGTACAGTCTGAAAGATTTTCCTGGACTTCACTGGTGGCAGTTTTGTCCCATAAAGAGATGGGTTTGTGCAAGAGTTTGGTGGGATTCAAACTGCAGGTGGACTTAGGCACTGGAGTAAGCTCTACCTTTATATAGTCTGCAAAAGTGGAGAGACAAAAGCAGTTGAGTCTGATTCAAAGCATATTCTGTGTTTTAAATATTTTTTTCCTTCAGACTATTTTTAAGCTGGATAAAATTCCATTTGGATTAATGCAAAATGCTTCTAGGAAGGCCTGCAGAGGAAGGGATGTGTATATGATAATTCCTCTGTATCTGGTGTGCTGCAGTACATAACCTGAAATGGGAACTCATAAATGGGATCAGGTGGGGAAACCACCTCGAGGTTCCTGCCTCTCATACTTCTACACAGACTGTGGGAAATCACTGCCTTGTCCAAAGAGGATAGCTCTAGATTTAGATTAGATATCAGGAAGAAATTGTTTACTGTGTAGAGTGGTGAGGCACTGGAACAGGTTGCCCAGAGAATTTGTGGATGCTCAATCCATGGAAGTGTTCAAGACCAGGTTGGATGTGCCCATGAGCAGCCTGGTCCATTGAAAGGTGTCCCTGCCAATGCTGCTTGGGGGAGAGGAGCTAGATGATCTTTTAAGGTCCCTTCCAACCCAAATTGTTCCATGATTCCATGATTCTATCTGTTACTTTTTTATTGTTCTAGCATTGATATGTTAATGTCTTCTGAAAAAGAAGAGGACCCGGATATTATTCCTGAAGATAGCAGCCTGCTCACTCTTCGGTATGCTGTTACAGTGCTCTCATGTATTTGGGGAGGGGTGGAAAATCGGCATGGAGGTATAGCTGGCTGCTTCTTCCCTTTACAGGCAATGCTTTCTGAAGCATGGCACAAAAATATTGTAAGGGTGCTGTCATTGTCTTCTGATTGAATGTTGCTTAGGAATTTTTAATCAAGATATACAGAATATGCCATCTTTCTTATTGGAAAAGGATTTCTGGACCTAGGTGCTTCTGGAGTAGTGCCTAAGTTCGGAGTGTGCAGGGGCATTCTGATAATCCTGTGTGAGGTTCCTCCAAAAAAACCTGTCTCATACCTCTAGTAACTCTCAGTCACACTGTAACAGCCAGACTGTAAGTACTGATGTATCCAGATAAGCTCTTTATCTGAACCCACTATGCTTTGTTGAATTTTGTTTTGTTCATGCAAGTCATTGATAGTACTGGTGCATTTCAGAGGTTAACCAATATATGTAAGGTTTCTACCAGTTGTCAGACTTGGCCAGTTCAGGCCTTTGCTGTACTTTACATAGCACTAGTGTAAAGAAATGTGTTTATTCTGTGATCACTGTTAAGCCTGATTGTTACTGAAAATCCTTGTGAATGTCTGGAGGATAAGTAAACTTGTCCTTGTTAAGGATTGGGTGTTCACGCAGTGGTTAAATACCTGTATTTTAGTAGGTATTCTACTTACAATACTCTTTCTTCTAAAAATTATAATGAAGGTTTGATTTTGGGTTTTTCTAAAGTGTCTATGCTATGGGGCTGAGAAAGAATATTTGTGGCTTGTTTTTTTCCTTGTGTTTTGCTTGAACATGAATTCAATTTTTTTGAAGCAGAAAGAATTGTTGAAAAGGCTTCCTCAAAGGTCACAAAGTGTTTTGTCCTAGGACAGCCTCTTCAGACAACATTTTGCTCTTTTTTATTGTGAGTGTTAAATTACTCACGAACAACCTGTCATTTGCACATAAGAGGGAAAAAGCCTACAAGCTGAAATCCACAAGCTGGCCTGTGCACTATCAGGTTTTATGAGTCAGAAGACGAGTATTTTAAGTTAGTCTGTCCCACTAAGACAGACAGGAGTCCTGCTCTTTGAAAGCTGCTCTGTAGTAGCTTGTGTCATTAAGAAATATGAAATTCTGCATGGAAATTGTTGAACATTTTGTGTTCCTGTCCCTCAGAATTAGAAAGAAGGCCTTAGAAAGGAGAGAAGAAACAATTATAGTGGATCGAGCTTGCAGACAAGAGACTCTTGCCTATGAGATGGTAAGTTGCCTGTCATCTTATAGGCTCTCAAGACAGCCAAATAATACAACTTCTGGTTGCTTTTTTATTCACCACTATGAAATGTACACTGTAAATGTTTGCAGATACAAGTTTGCAGGTAATAATTAAAGCCATTTTATAGAAAAATATGACAGGATGTCTGCTCTTAACTGTCTGTTAATACTGGATGTAGATAAGAACTCCAGTCCTTACCACTATATGACTGCTTTTTTAGGTGCTGTGAACTTACAGCTAGACATAGAGCTAGACAAAATGTGTAATGGTTTTGCTCCTGGAGTCCAGTGTTGGAAACTAAGCTTCAGTGTGTGAATGATTGTGAGCTAGTTTCAGTACGGCTGAAAGAAGAGAACAGTAGAAGCACATTGGTGGTAAATTCCTAATTCTGAGCTTTGTAGCCCGAGTTTTTCAGCCATTCTGAACTGCCAGGAACCAAGAGTGTAGTCATCAGCCCCTCAAAAGCCTTATTAGAATTTTTTAACTATGCTTAATAGTTTTTTTTTTTTAAATGATTTCTTCACAACCGTTGAAGTCCCAAACAGGAAAACCTCATTTCATAAATGTTCATAGAATCATTAAGCTTAAAAGACCTTAAGGATCATTGAGCCCAACCATTACCTTAACACTGCCAGATCCACCACTAAACCGTGTCCCTAAGCACCACATATACACATTCTTTGAACTCTTTCAGAGTTACTGAAGTGCTGGAGTCCATGGAGTCCATGACTTGTTCAAAAATAATAAATTTCATTCTGTGTATATTTTCTAGGTTAGTGTTTCCCAAGTTAAGGGTTGCAATCCCCCTTTACATATGAAAGCATTCAAAGAACATTTCAAAGCATTAAGTGGTGAAAGTTGGTACCAGCTGGATTCCATGAGGGCAGAATGACAGCAGCCTCTAATTCCTTTATGCAGGGCCTCTCAATAGCCAAGGAGCAGCCAGCTCCTTGCAACAAAGCTGAGAAATGAAGGAACTTGCTTGAAATCAGTAATTGGAACAGTTTCTCCCCTTTCCATCTTGGAGGAAGTAGGCTGTTTTCAATTCAGAAGGCTATATAATCAAAAATGAGTTAGTATTTCTCAGACTGTTACCCAAGGTTTATTATATATACCCAGGGTTTATTTTATATATATATTGTATATATGTGGTTGCCAATATAATATATATGTGCATGTGTGTGTGTATGTTTTTCCAGGAGTCACATGCAACTGGAAAGAGGCCAGACAATGCAACAGATCTAATTGAGGAGGGAGAACTACTTTTAACTCTGAACATCTTTTATCCTGTTATATTTCAGAAGGTTGGTGTGAAATTCTCTGCGTTGTATTCTGATTCTTTCCTATTCAGGTAATACCTTGCTCTCCCAAGCTGTTAAAATCACTGAGTCTCCTGAAGACGTGGTAAACTCTTCAACTCTGATAATTTCTTAAGGCTCTTTTAGAATCTGATTTTCATTCAGTTAGTGGTTTACATAACAGAACTTTCACAATAATTCTACAGTAGTTAATTTATTTTACAGGAAGCTCAAAACCTGAAACTAAATACAGAACTAAAGTACTTATTCTGGATTTGGGATAAGTGAGCTCAGACTTGCTGTCTTGTCTGCAGTTTCCAATGGAGAATGTTTTGAGTTTCTGAATAGAACTATTAAGTGTCAGTCTTAGGAGAGACTGTGACAAGATGCTGTTCAGAGAAGTGATGTTCCAGATGCTTCCAGTAATGACCTTAAGCTGTCAAATGAAGAGCAGTGCTAATGCTGACAAGTTATAATTTATCTGAAGTTTGTATGCTCTGTTCTTTGTAGCATAAAGATCACAAACCCTACCAAACAGTCCTTGTACTGGGCAGCCAGAAGCTCACTGAGCTGAGAGACTCGATTTCCTGTGTCAGTGACCTCCAGATAGGTGGTGAATTCAGCAGTCAGCCAGATCAAGCACCAGAGCACGTCAGCAAGGTAAAACCTTCTATGTGGAACTCTCTACATATATAAGAATCCTGAAAACATAGAGAGGGAGGCAGAGTTTTGTTTTGTTGTTTTTTCTTCAGCACTGAATTCAGCTGCATTGTTTCTGCCTGTTGGTTGCACTGCAAGTAAATACTTCATAGCGGCATGACCAAGATGATCTTTTTCGTGCCATAGTAAGAAAAACATCATGATTGCTACTGCTAGGAAATAGAAACACAAGCACTGAGTTTTGTGTAGATCTGTTCCTGTGGACTGATTTGATTCTGAGCTTTATTCTGAAACACCAGAGGTAATAGCTTAATCCTACTAATAATAATAAGCTAGACCATCCCACTCTGCTTTGTTGTTTGTAACTGGATGCTGATCAAATGTAGGGATGAAGATTATTCTTCTCTCTCAAAGTTGCTATATATTCTCTGGATATGGTCAAAGCAAGTAATCTAGTGAAAATACTGGAATTGAATCACTTTGATTGTGGTCGTTGTGACGCACACAGAAAGATGAGGACAGACACGCACCTGACTCCAAGTTGGATGAACAGGAAAAGAGCCCTTTATTTACATGACATGACTATGGAAATCTAACAATGACCGTGGATTGGACGGTGACGAAGAGACCTCTGACTCCAACTGGCTCATCACAATGTCAGTCAATTCTCTCTTCCTCCAAAGAGGAATGCAAACAATCCACTGTTTAGCAGAAAGAGTATGAGAAAATATAAAAAGAATGTATCAACACTCAGAAGGCTAGAAACAGGTGCAACACTTTGATCCTACATTTTATGACATATATGGTCATGTCATAGAATGGTTGAGGTTGAAAGGGACTTGTTGAGGTCATCTGGTCTACTCCCTCTGGCCAAGCAAGGCCGGTTGTCCATGACCATGTCCTGATGTTTTTTGTGGATCTCTAAGGATGGAGGTTGCACAACATCCCTGGACAACCTGTCAGTGTTGAGTCACCTGTGTCAGTAAAGAAGTATTTCTTGAGGTTCAGGGCAAATGTTTGTGTTCCAGTTTGTACTAATTGACTCTGATCCTGTCACTCAGGATCACTAAAATGAGCCTGGCTCTGTCATCTTTGTACCCTCCTGAGAGTATTGGGTATGTTAACAAGATGCCCCTACCTGAGCTTTCTCTTCAGGGTTCTAACTCAGAGCTCCCTCAGTCACTCCTTTTAGGAGACATGCTACAGGCAGTTCATCTTTATGGCCCTTGTGGGACTCAGTATGTCCATGTCTCTCATACTGAGCAGCCTTTAGGTTGAAGAGCTGAAGACAGGCTTTTAGGTATGGTCTCACTAGTGCTGAGGAGAGCTGAAGGATTGCCTCCCTTTACCTGTCAGTGGTATTTTATCTAATACAGCACAGGATCCTATCTCCTCCATCTGCTGTCTTTGCTGCAAGGACATTGTTGGCTCATGTTCAGTTTGGGATCTACCAGCATCCACAGGTCCTTTTTGCCTAGCTGCTCTCCAGGTGTGTGAGCCTCAGCATACAGTGGAGCATCAACTTGTTTATCCCTAGTGGCAAGACCTTGCACTTCTTGCTCAACCTCACCAAATTCTTTTTTGCCCATTTCTCTGGGCTGTTAAGATCCCTCTGGCTGGCAACAGGATCATCTGGTGTATCAGCCACTTATTCCAGGTTTGTGTCAGCAGCAGAGAGGGTAACAGTAATCAGATAGAAATGAATCAAAGAATCTGAATGTAAACTCATTCCCACCACTCTGTCTTCATGCAGGTCATCTGAGAAGTCCTGTCTTTGGTACTGGTGTCTGCATTTTCTGTGTTTTGACAGCCTAGAGTTAATAGCTCAAAGAGACCTCTGGGCACAAATGAGCATCCCCAGACTAGTCTGGTAATGGAAATTGCCTAGTTGTCCATGGTTTTCCCATTTAGAATAAAGAGGGAGAATCTTTACTGAGTCCTTTAAGAGTGGCTGAGGGAGAAATGGAGGCTCAGGAGAGACATTATCATGCTCTTACAACTATCTGAAAGGAGGGTGAGGAGGGTGTAGCCAGATAGGGAGTCGGTTCACTGGGCAATGGGACAGGATGAGAGGAAATGGCCTCAAATTGCACCAAAGAAAGTTTAGATTGGATATTAGGAAACATTTCTTCACTGCAAGGGTGGTCAGACATTGGAACAGGCTACCCAGGGAAGTTGTGGAATCATCAGCCATGAAAGTGACACTTGTGTGAACGTGGTGGTGCTAGGTTAATAGTTGGACTTGATGATTTTAGAGGTCTTTTATAACCTTAATGATTTTATGATTCTATTCCAACCACTTCCTGGGGCCTCAGCATGCATAGTGGCTGCTTTGGAAGACAAATGCTTTCACCATGAATAGCCCCTTCCTCATTTCTTCCAGCTCTTATTGCTGACCGCAGCATCATGTGACATGGAATGTCCTTTGGGTCAGCTGTCCCAGCTACATTCCCTCTCAGCCTCTCACCCAGCCCCAGCCCACTGGCCTTGGGGAGACTTGGAGAGAGCCTTGAAGCTGTGCAAGTAGCTCAAATACTGCCCAGCAGTAGCCAAAACACTGGGGTATTATCAACTCCCCCTTGCCAAAAATACAGAGCATGCACAGGGGCTGCTGTGAGGAGAGTTAACTCCATACCAAATTAACTCTCTGTGCGTTTGATCAGAACACGAAGTACTTCTTAATGAAATGACAGAGAATTACTGAAGTCTTGTCCCTTGCACACATGGATACATGCGTGCACAGCTACACATGAGAGCACTTTTTGGTCGCATCTGTATAAACAAGTCACACAGGCAATTCTGGAAGGTCCAATCACCTCACTTCCAGGGTCTCACAAGAAAATCTATCATCCTTCAAAATTCTTCCTTAATTACAGTTTGTCACATGTAGACAGTCTATTTGTAACATTCTCTTCTATCAAAAGATAATTAATAGTTTATGGCACTCATACCAGCAGTGCAAGAGTCACCAGATGCCAAATCAACTCCAGAAGCTGAGCTAAACATTACCGTGCTGTCACTATGTTCTCTGAACCATATCTTCAAATGCCACATTCATACGCTTTTTCAGCATTCCCAGGGATGGTGATTTCACCACTTCCCTGAGCAGCTTATTCCAATGCCTGACCATCACTTGCTGATGGGAAATAAGGAAAAATCTTATTTTTTTTGCTTTGCTCTTGCATGCAACTTTTGCTTTTTCTCATTAAACTGCCTTTATCTGAACCCATGAGCTTGCCTGTCTCATTTTGTTTCCCCAGTCCTGTTAAGAAAGAGGACTGAGAGAGCAGCTGGATAGTTATCTGGTAGCCACCCAGAGTAAACATGCTGCATCTTGCTAATTTTTTAAAATATTATTATTTTTTAAAGTCAATGCCTTGCAATTACTGAATTAGTTCAGTAATGCCTATGCTCTTGTTCTGTGTTTTTATAGAAGTCCATAACAGCTATGATGGGGACAGAAATAAGAGAAGAACATTAAAGTAACTTGTAATGGCTTGGGAGCAGTATCAGCAGAGTAGCTGGTAGTTGGCAATCATATGAGCCAAGTTGTCACATCAGCATCTACAATCAGAGCAGAACTTTTCTTAGACACCTGTAGAATGAAGTCTCTTAATATAATTTAGGTACCTGAAATGCTTGGATTTTTTGACATGTTCTTGTTTAAGGTGTTTATTCTCTCATAACACTAATGGAGACTTCTCTCTCTGTCTCTCAGGATCTCTACAAATCTGCCTTCTTCTACTTTGAAGGCATCTTCTATAATGATAAAAGATACCCAGAGTGCAGAGATCTGAGCAGGTATGGTATTTCTAGATGTTGGCTAAGGAAAACCTTATGGAACATAAAATTTGTTTCATTTTGTTTATGACTTGTGATGTTACAGATACTAGAATGTCTAGAGTATTAAGCTAGAATGGACTTTTCTTACTTTTTTTCCATGATGATTTGGTTTTTACAGAGAAGTTTAACTTTACTTACTCTACTTATTCCTTCCATTTGCTTCCCTTTTGAAAAGAGTTTGAATCCATTTTTTTAGCCTGCAAATCCTGTATTCCTCTGCTGATATGGGATTTCTGTGTAAAGTGGCAGGTGGCATTTTGTATTGGGTTTTTAAGTAGCTTCCCTACTTGTGGTGGCAATCAAAAGACTTGCCCGTGAGGTAGAAGATGGGTCAGAAAGACATCAAGCTCAGCTGTGCAGTGGTTGTCCTGCTCAGTCTTGAAAATGTGCTGAATGGCTTTATTGTAAAGTCAACATGGGGTCTCTGATCAGATAAGAAATCTGATAATTTAAGGAAGTATGGTCTTGCTGTGGTGCACTGGTACACTACTGATA
Organism: Acridotheres tristis; assembly: GCA_037013685.1. NCBI lineage: Eukaryota > Metazoa > Chordata > Aves > Passeriformes > Sturnidae > Acridotheres > Acridotheres tristis. Next base: position 48,211,777 of record CM072919.1, on the reverse strand, counting down.
TTTAGGAGACCAAAATCTTTAAAATGTCTGGTATGGAAGAGCTGACCCTGTTAGACCCTGTTGTTCTGCCAGCCTTTGTATGTGACTTCAGGGAAATTAATATTTTACTTCTTGTCTTTCTCTGTGAACAGCAGTGGTCTTCACAGAAGGGCTTGTCATAGCATACACAGAGTTGTAGAGTTAGATGCCTTGTGTATAGGAGTGTGCCAAAAAGACAAAAAGAAATTTACATTAGCTGGTGCCCTTCCAGTGCTAAATTTTGGAAATGTAACTGCACTTGTCAGCTTTGTGTTTCTCCTTGACAAAAACAAAATTTAAAAAAACCTTTTAATACTTTAAAATGAAGTCATTGACCAAGGGGGCAAAATGACCTGCTAGTAACTTGAATTATTGGAAGACTTCCTACTTAAGAAGTATTGTGCTGCGAACAGTCTGACCTGGATGGGTGCCATCAGGAGCATACACTGACTAAAACTCCTCAGGAAGCTGCCTGGTGAGGACTGAAAGGCAGATGTTCCATAAGAGCAGTGAACAGTTCTATGGTGGTGTAGTATTGCTGTGAAATCACCTTCAATTACTACAAAATGTTGTGAACTGTTCTGATTTCCATCATTTAACCATGTCTCAGTGAAGAGTTTTTCATGTCCCCAAGGCATCTTTTTCTCTGCATTCATGGTTAATAGCTTTGCTATGCTGATGGCCTTTCTATTTTCAGAACAATTATAGAGTGGTCAGAATCTCATGACAGAGGCTATGAAAATCTTCAGTCTGTTAAGATGGAGGATTATGTATTTAATGATTTATCCCTCAAAATTGGCTTTCCATACCTTTACTGCCACCAAGGGAACTGTGAACACATCATTATAATCACAGATATAAGGTAAGTTAATGTTCTTTGGGAGTCTTTAGGCAAATGAAAGTAAGTCTTTTCTGGACAAACTTCAGACATTAAATGCTGAATGTTTGTTAGACTAACTTATTTGCTTTAAGATTATTCTGCTGCCTTCTGCCGAGCTTAAATTTTTCTTCCATATATATGGGAGTATCTCTGAAAGAAGGAGAGTAATCTTCCTTGCTTTTTTCTTTTTAATTTGCATACAAGGACTGCTTTGTAATTAGTGTGCTGTAACTGCTGTATAACAGGAATGGCAACCACCAGTGTCGAGATCTTTCTGTGTAGAGCTAATGTGTGGCAGATTTACATACTGTTTCTGGAGCACTAGGGAGCAGAATATTGTAGGCTGCAGCTGGACTCAACTGGACTATTGGTTTGAACTTGAAGCTAAGGGGCAGCAACTGAAAAGAGAATAGAGGAACAGAAATAGTGGGCTGAGTAATTGTCTGTTTGCAGGAGCCTGATTTATCAAAGTATTGATAATACATCATGCTTTCCAAAAGGAACATAATCCAGAGAAAAGCATAGATGTTGAACATAGATGATCTGAAGATTCATCTGACAATTGCTTTTTAGTCTGTATAGGAGATAAAGGCTCTAAAAAGACCCCAGGAAGGAGATGGTCTGAAGACTTCTGAGTTACTGCACAAACTGAATTTACTTGTGATCATAAAATTCACAGATGGTGCAACCAACCAGCAGTCTATCTCAAGATCTTAATCTGTATTAAGAAATGTTAAGCAGACATCTAATCATAGTTTACATGGGAATTTAAATCATACTTTATCTTCAATGTCCATGCTTATGTTCAGATAAATTTCAATATGACAACATCTTTATTGGATGTGTTGTATCTGTTTATTTCCCTCAAGACTTATCCATCATGATGACTGTCTGGATAGGAATCTGTATCCCTTACTAGTCAAGAAACATTGGCTATGTACCAGAAAATGCTTTGTGTGCAAGATGTATACAGCAAGGTATGCTACATTCTTGATGCTATTGTCATCTTAATTAAGTCTTTCTAGGTGCTGCTACTAACTTAAAAAAAAAATAGTAAAAGTCAAAGCTCTGTATATGTTTCATAATAATAATCTTCACTCTTCAAGCAGTTGACCTCTCTAACCAGGAAAAGTCTTCCTGCAGGTAGTGTTCATTTAGCATTGATTCAGGAGTTTCAAAATAACTAAATGAGTAAGAGATTACTTATTTGGCTCATATTCTTTTGCATATTTAGAACTTGGCTATCTTATCAATTGCTTTTGAAAATCCTGCTTTTGGGGGAAAATGCTGCATTTTCCTCCTTTGCAAGATGTATTTCAAATTCATTTACCAGAAATCATACAGCACTTTTGTTTAATCTAGCATCTGCGGAGATACATATCTGTCCAACTCTAATATAAGAAAACTTAGTGATTTTTAAAAGGCATTTAACTTTCACCACAGGAAACTCTTAACTTCTACTTGAAAACTGTGTGCTCTGCAGCTGTTCTTGAAGGAACTCTTTGTTATTTTCTGCACTTAAAAGAGCAGAATATGAATTCGGTGCTCTTTATATACTTTAGTGGTTTTAATTTAGATAAGAGACAGACTTCCAATAAACAGTAGTAATTTCTCTAAAGACTAGGCTAGGCGCCCTGATTTTATAAATTATTTATTTGCAAAAACACTGGTTGCCTTTTTTTTCCCTCAGGACAGCTTATGCTCTCAGCCTCTCTTTGACACAGCAACTGTGTTTTCGTTGTCTTGCTTGTTTGGCTTTAGACTTCCCTGGAATCAGGCAAAGAGCCAATTCCCCTTGAGATGGGAGTCCATCCTAGTGTTCCTAACAGAGTCCTGAGGATGCCTTCACAAGGGCCTATAATCTGTGAGGCATTTGGCCATAAGGAGAGGTGGAGCCAAAGGGTCAATATGGGGGAAAGATGGGGTGGGGAGGGCATTACCAGAGGTGATGTAAATGCATTAAATTAAAACCAGGATTAAGCACTAAGCTTAAGTGGGGACATGCTAAACCATAGAAAGCAGAGCTGCTTTGGCTGGCTACCAGTGTGTTCTAATCTGTGCAGATAGCATCTGTAATCACCAGAGGCCTTCAGCTGTCATGGCCTCTTGAGTGCTATCAAAAATTAATTACTCAGTGACATGGCAGGCCCTCCTTATACCTGTTAACTTGTGTTCATGTTAACTTCAGTTCTTGCTGGAGTGTGCTTGAATCCACACCTTGTCTTGTCTGCATCGTTTGGGTCCTGGTTTTAGAGTCTCAAATGGTTTTGATTACTCAGAGGAGCCTGGGTTAGTACATGTCTACTCCATTTCACAGTTTCTTGCACTATGGGAAAAAAAAACCATCTTTTATGACTTAGATGGCCACAGGGTGGACAGAAGTTTCCTGTTTTGTATTTTTTTTATGCACTGTAACAGCTACACAGGTTTGAGGCATTTCTCAGGAAGTGCTTCTGTAGCTGTTGGGAATGGGTGTGGAGTTTAAAAATAAGCTGTATGCGTGGGATGGGAGATATGCAATATAGGTAGTACCTTGGGTATATAAAATTATTACTGTTGTTTGTTGCTGCCATCCCCAGTCCTGAGTAAAATGTTGAGGTGTTTGCCAGAAGTGTGTTGCACTCATAAAAAACCACTTGTGTTTTGTAACCTACAGGTGGGTAACCAACAGAGACAGTCTGGCACCCGAGGATCCTTGTTTCTTCTGTGATGTTTGTTTTCGGATGCTCCATTATGATGCAGAAGGCAATAAACTGGGGGAGTTTCTTGCATATCCTTATGTTGATCCTGGGATTTTCAATTGAAACTGACACGCGCCAGGATTAATTGAGTGAATGACATTGTTGAATCTGTTGCTCTAGCTGCTAAAACACTGGACAGCTTGAGGTTTGAGCCTACTGCTGGGTTTCAGGTTAGGCTTGTGTGATAGGTTGACTTAGGAGGAAGAAACTCAGAAGAGGTTCTTCCTAAGGGAATTTCCTCTGTGGGGGTTGGGATACCTGCGACGGCCAATGAGAGAAAGTTGGTTCGCTCCGTGCACACACATTTTGAAGGAGGTAATCCGGAACTGGGTCTCTCTGTCTTTCCGGCGGCTGAGCAGGTAACACCAACCCGAGCTTCCCTCTCCCCCATGCGGGGGGGGAGAGAGGCTCGGGAGGCCGCTTGGGCCCCGTTTGCCAACGAGGGGGACCCGATGGCCGGGGGGAGGAAAAGTTGTGTGATAAAACCTTCACGGCTTCTTCCTCCACCGGCCTGCTGCTCTGGCGTGGGGGATGCTGACTCTTTATGCTGCCGGCCGGGCCGGGCCTGCCCGGGTGGCCATGGGCAGTGTGGGGCTGCAGCCCAGCCCCACAAAGGCTGATTAACACCTCAGCTGCCCCCCCCAGCACGGCCTGAGCCTGGCCCAACTTTTGTAGTTGTGTTAAACTTTAACTCTTTAGTGTTCAGATAAGATTTGCAAAGCCTCCAGCCTTTCCTTTGAATATGAAAGGGAATAAGAAGATTTCTGAAGTCAGTGATGTAAGAGCTAAGTTTTTTTTAAAAGGGAAGGAGAATGAGAAGATGCTGAAATGGCTGAAAATCTTTTTGGGAAATTGTAGGAATGAACTGATGTACTGAATATTCCTATAAACCATGGAAAGAGACATGGGGGGATGGAAATGTTCCTTTTTAGGAGACGATTTGACTAAAAAACACCTGTGTTGAGAATTTCTGCCCTGAAAAAAGAAGGGGATTTCAGTTTTCTGAAGATGAAGCCTGAGCAGAGAGAAAGGAGACAGAGAGAATCGTTGCTGTCGAACATTTCATTCTTAAAAGTAATACCCCATGGGACAGACATGACCCACATCTACAACTTTGGGACGGCTGTAGAATTGGGAGGAGCATCACGGTTGCAGATTCCCGGGCGGATGCAAATCGTGAAAGAAAACCACAAGAGAACTTTTTTTCCCTCTTGTGGGAAAAAATCCCTACAACTTCAACAAGAAGAGGCTTCTCTCTCCAGAAGTGAACAGAGAAAGACTAAATTGGGCACTGACTGAAGTATTTGTTATATGTTTGTTTTGTTGTTATGAAGATTGGGAGAGGGAGGGACGGAGTGATCTGGAAAATCTTATTCTGAATTTTTTTTTCTCCCTTTCCCCCTTTTTTTTTGTTTGTGTAGTTAATAAATTTTCTTCTACACTCTTTCAAGTTTAAGCCTGCCTTGCTCTTTTGCTCCTGGTTCTGTCTCACAACAGAAAGAAATAAGTTTATTTAAATTGGCAACTCAAACCTAAGACATTAATTTGGTGTGTTGGCCGGGAAAGTCAAAATTAAACCAAGACAGCACGTAATCCTTTGCTGTGAGCTAGAACGAGCCCTTTGCACTTGATGCCTGTCTAGTGTGTTTTTCTGAGTAAGTATGATTTTACAGATAAGTTGGCATGGAAAAATATAATACACTTCTACAACATTACAGTTTGGATGTTACGGACTGTAAAATGTGGATTTGTGAGAATACCTGGCAAAAGAAACCATGATTTTGAGATGCTCTGTGCATCCAAGGCTCTGTAAACCCCTGAGGATGAGAACATGGTCTGTATATATCTTACCTTGAAAACTCAGGCAGTTGCCATATTTGAATAAGGGTGGATGGCACTGAATTTGAAGGGAGGAGAATGTTTGTGGGAGAGAAGCTCAGAATGCTGGTTAAACTCTTGGATCTTTCCTACAAATGAAAGCTTGCATCTGAAGGCTTCTGCTGTCCTTGGCTTCTGACTCTGAGGACTGATTCTGTAAAGAGGAAATGACATTTCACCATTTTACTGAATTGTAGCCTGCCTTTTAAATAATTTTGTCAAGTGTTTACAGTGTATGCAGTGTTCATTGTGCACGTTTTTTAGTACCATTCTGTTGTTGAAAGTAATATTTTATTAAAATGTGATTTTATAGTTCCTAGTCTCTTTTAAACTGAAACTCTGTCAAGACATATATTCTTTTTTTTAAAGTCTTCTGGAATTAAAAGGATATTAGTGGAGATCTTTGTTGTTTAGACAAGTTAGCACTAGCTGCTTTTCTTTTGAAAACTTGAGCTAGTTCTAGCTGGGGGAAGACAGCCTACTCTGACAATCCACATACAGAAAAGTGACAAACTGAATCCTGTTCAGGTTCTGTGGCTGCAGATTCTGCCACTGCTGAATTGATTATCTTAGATGTCTTGAAACAAAGGTATCTGAAGCATTTGCAGGGCTCCATTGATCACTCCCATATCTTACTGCTTTCTGGTGATGTATTAAGTCATGTGAACATAAATCCGTGGTTTTTTTAGAAACAACAAAAAGAAGTGGGGTTTTTTTTCCTGACTTGTAAACCAGCCACCTGTTGGCCTGTGTATTTTAATGAACCAGCCACTTGTAAAAGCAGGTAGTGATAGTTCTCATATCCTTCAGGAATCTGCAGAAAAGGGAGTGCCCTGCCCATCTCAACTGTGACAAGTCCAACTGCTGGGGCTGGGCTGCTTTGTGGTGCTGCAGCAGCTGCTTTAAAGGTCCTCTACTATGCCACTGTGGTTGCAACTTCAGCATTTGCCTCACAAGTTGCTACTCCTTATCTTTCCCCTATCTCATCCTCTTTCAGCTGTCTCCCATAAATATACAGGCTTCCTAGTCCTCTTCAGTATTGGATGGGGAGTCATACAGAGAACAAGCTTGAGTTCTAAAGCAGCAATCAGTAGTTTTTTTGTGGGGACATTTTTTTTTTCTTTTGATGTAGAGAGAAGGGAATGGCAAAATGTGAGTTTACTCTTTCATTAAATTAATTTGCCTCAAATATGCTGTCTCTCATTTATCTTCTTAATTAAAAGTTAAGGTCAAATATATTTCAAAATTGATGTCCCTGAAGATTAAGAAATTTTAGTGAGCCAGTCCCATACTTCCAGTAAGGTGGAGAGAAGCTAACCACAGTCTGGGTGTGGGAGTTGAGAGCATTCAATGCTTAACTACAAAACAGAGAAGAATTGTATTAGAAGCTTGCTGTTTGTATGACGTGGTCCTATTTCATGTTCAGTGATTTATCATAAATGACAAGTGGAACAACAAAGTTATACTAAGTCATATATTTTAAAGATCCCAGAAACTCTCTCAGGACAACTGGGTTTGGTCTTGATTTGCTAAGTCTGTGTGAATGAGTCCTCTGAGTGAAATCCAGCATTGCATACAGTGCCCATTTGTAGCTAAATCTCTATGACACCAGCTGGATATTTGCTTTAGCACTTATTAAATGCTGTAATTGTTTTGATGATGAAAACGTCCAAGCAGGTTCATCACATCATGACAAAAAATGAGAAAAAAAAGTCTTTTTAATAATCCCTTGTCTGTGTGTTGCTAGTTGAATCTCAAAAACATTAACCTGAATCTGTTGGCTTTTGGATTTGGTCTTGTTTTATTAAGCACTCAGTGATTAGGCAGTATGATTGTTTACAAGTTATTTCAAACATCCCAAATGTCTTGCAGATTCTCTCCCTAATGAAAGTTTTTGCCTTGCTGACAAGGTGATACAAAACTGTTTCTTGTATTGAGGAAGAGGGGAGGTCCCTCTGATTTTACTGTTAGTATGAAATTCCAAAGCAAAACATGATTCATATAGACAGTGCTATAGCACTTCCCACTGCTATCCAGGCACTTGTAACATTACCACGAGAGTCCCATCCGTACTTGAATGATGAGCAACTCAACAGGGCTGCACAGTATTTTAAGCTGTAGTAAACTCCATTCTTGAAATAGAGATGCTGTTGTTAAAGTTAACTCTGCTTTGAATTTTGTGCATAGCTATGCTTTCTTTCTTAAGAAAGAACCAGCCTTATTCCTTGTGAGACTTTAGGTGACTGCCCAGTCAGTCTCAGCTCTTATATCTTCCAAAAAACACAGTTTAGGGCCACTCAGGTATCTTTGAAGGTGAGATGACCCTTTCTGCAGTCATGTCAGACTTCGTGAATTTAGGCTATTTCTGGTTAGTTAATGGGCGGTAAATTTAGGCAGCAAAAGCCAAGCGGCTGTATGGACAGAGTGATTGCATTACAGATTCAGGATCTTCATCTCTGCACCCAATCTCAATTAACTCTTTGAAGCAGTGGCACTGTGACCCATTATCACTGAAACAGTTGTGACAGATGAGTTAGCTTATCAATACTTGTGTGAAAACTAGGTGGATGTGGCAATTCAGCATCCTTGTCAAATACATAGTACTTTTTTTCTTTTTTTTTTTTTGTATAAGATTTGATAAAAAGGGATGGTCAAAATTGAGAAATGCTTTATGTGAGGATTTTCAGTGACATCTTTACAGAAATACTTTCAAGGGTAAAAGTGGAAGTTGAGTTTCTTGAGGTTTCAATAAAGTACATCGTAAGACTAGCTGGAATGTGGAACTCTGCAAAATCCAGCATATAGTAACCAACATGTATTTGTAAGCTAAATGAGAATGCTGTTTATCTGATGGTCAAGCTGTACAGCCATGTCAGTCATTCCCCTGAACGTCAATCTGCTGTGAAGTGCTAGAGATTGCCAAAAGTCACAGTCTGTGGAGGCCAATCATGGTCATCTGCCAAAGACAGTTTCAGACTGGAGCTGCCATGGTGATTGAACTTGCAGGTTTAATTTCACATATTGTCTTCAAGATCTGAAAGCTATTCAAACACAGGAGCAGGCCACCTCAAAATGTCAGAAGCCAACCTGGCAAAGAAGGAAGTCGGGTTAGCTGAGTAGGGATTTTTTTTTTGAGTCCAGGCAGACCAAGAAGGTGTGTGCTTGGTGAAGCAAGGACAGGGGACATGGAATACAGATGGCGCTCCCCACTGTAGGGAGAACATTCATGTGGTCAAAGTTCAGCTGGTGTCAAAGTTCTCCAGCACTGTGGGCACAAAAAAACAGGTTGGGTTTTTAATATATCAGTATCAAAAGGCAGTGCAGAAAAGACATTGGCCCTCACCTACAGGATCAGGATGGTCACTCACACAGGGAGCTTCCTTTGCCTCTCTCTTCCATGTGGGTTATGGGGCATAGGGGTCCCAGTGTCCTGAGCTGGAGGACCAGGACTGTGAGAATGGTCAACTCCTGGTGGACCCTGAACTTGTGCAGGATTTGCTGGATCCCTTTTAAGTCTTTGGGGCTCATGGGATTCATCCAAGAGTACTCAAAGGAGCTGTCTGATGTCACTGCAAAGTCTCTCAATGATTTTTGAATGGTTTGGGGAATTTGGAGAGTTCCCAGTCAACTGAAATCTGGCTAACATTGTTCCAGTTTTCAAGAAGGCAAGGAGGATGACCCTGAAAACTACAGACCTATCAGTCTCGCTTCAGTGATTGGTAAAATTATGGAGAAGATTATTCTGTGAGTTCTTGAAATCACCTGAAGGACAACGCAGGCTTCAGTCAGAGCCAGTACAGCTTCATGATGGCTAAGTCCTGTTTATCAAACCTAATTTCCTTTTATGAGAAAGCAACACACCTAGTTAATCAAGGGGAGACAGAACGTTTAATCTTTTTTGATTTCTAAAGGTTTCAATACTGTTTTTCACAGTATCCTCCTGGAAAAAACTGTCCAGTGCACAATGAAATAAATGCCTCAGGAAATGGGTGAGCAAGTGGCTCATGGGTGGGCACAGGGGCTTTCAGTGAATGGGATGACAACAGACTGGTCAGTACTGGGGTTCCACAGGGCTCTATCCTTGGCCTTGTGCCCTTCAACGTCTTTATTAACAACCTGGATGCAAGACTTGAAGGAATACTAAGTAAGTTTGCCAATTATTAAACTGGGAGGAGCTGTTGACTCCCTCAAGGGCAGGGAGTCCCTACAGAGAGACCTTCATGAAGTGGGAAGGCTAGGCAATCACCAACCATATGAAGTTCCAACAAGAGAATGTGCTGGATGCTGCACCAGGATGGGACAACCCTGGATGTATGGACAGACTGGGGAATGGGATGCTGGAAAGCTGTGCCATGAAAGGCACCTGGGGCTCCTGGTCTATGGCAAGCTGAACCTGAGCCAGCAGTGCCCTGGGGCCAGGAGGGCCAACCCTGTCCTGGGGGGCATCAGGCACAGCATCACAGCCAGGCAAGGGAGGGGATTGTCCTGCTGTGCTCTGAGCTGGGGCAGCCTCACCTCCAGTGCTGGGGCTGGTCTGGGTGTCACAGTATAAAAAAAGACATTAAGCTCTTAGAGAACATCCAAAGGAGGGTGACAAGGATAGTGAAGGGTCTTGAGAGGAAGCCGTGTGAGGAGCAACTGAGGTCACTTGGTATGTTCAGCCTGGAGGGGGACAGAAGGGAGACCTCATCACAGTCCACAATTTACCCATGAGGGGAATAGGAGGGGGCAAGCACTGATCTTTTCTCTGTGATCAGTGACAGAACCCGGGGGAATGGCCTGAAATTGTGTCGGGGGGGGGTTAGATTAGATATTCAGAAAAGGTTCTTCCCCCAGAGGGTGGTTGGGCACTGGGACAGCTCCCCAGGGAACTGTCTCAGCAAAAACTTGACAAGAGTTCAAGAAGCATTTGGACAGTGCTCTCAGGCACATGGTGACTCTTGAGGTGTCCTGTGCAAGGCCAGGAGTTGGGACTGATGATCCTTGTGGATTCTCTTCAACTCAGCATGTTCTGTGTGTATTATCAGGATTTTCAAACTAATTTCTAACCAGGCTGTCCTCTTTCAAATACCACATACAAGTTGCTACAATATTGGACAAAGTCTGTGTTTCAAGAAACACTCTTCTGAGAGGTTTATACCTGTTCTATTCCCTTTCACACCCCCAGGAATTAAAACGCTTTACTGGTGTTTCTATTAAAATTCTAGTTAGAAGTCCCCAAGTTAATGCCAAAGCAGTAAAATCAAAATAGTACTAAAACCAGAGTCATGTTTTTCCTATGAATGGTTCTGTCTATACAAGAATGCTTTAATCAGTTTAAAATTCTTTAATTCCATAAATCATTCAAGACAGTGTTTTCCAGCCATTCTGCATCAACAGGTTCTGTGAGAACACCACACTTCTTTTCAGTATACTTACTATACCAAAAGCAAACTATAAAAGTCACATTGCAGTAAATTGGCACAACGCGCTTTGCAAGAACAGAACTAAACTTATTTTAAAAAAACCAAACAATGAAGTATACTTATACATTAGACATTGTAACAGCTATAAAAATGCCGCTTTCAACTCCTACAAAACACAGTGAAAAGACATCCCCAACAAGAGTTGAAAAACTGCACAGAGGTCAGTATCATAGGAAGAGAGGAGGTTTTATACAAATAAAGCAACTGGAGAGTTAGAAGTATTTACACTTTTTCCTGCTATTAACTAGACAAACATACAGTAGTAAGTTAAAAATATACTACAACTCTAACTCCTGTAACATGTAAGCATTTTCTAACTGGGATTTTAATCTTTTGAAATGTGTTACCTGTTAATACTGGATTTAACTATTGGCAGAAGTGTTTAAATACTTTTAAACCAAAATTAAAGGGGCTTTTATTCCACAAAATTTAACTTCAAAATACTATGCTTATAAAATTATTTAGAATTTCAGCAGTCTATAGATTTCAAATGCAAAACTTAACAATCTTCTTTAGTTTGTAATTAAAAAAAAAAGACCAAACAAAACTCCAGTGGCGTCATTTGTTTTCAAAGGCAGAATCATCTGCTAGCTTTTCAAGTTCTCTCTCTTCACCACATGTCCTAGAAACAAAATGAAACAACGTTATTGACCACAAAGGCAGCAAGCAAGACTTATTCTAGGTGATTGTACAGTCTAGAGCAAGCAATGCTGATCAACACTCCGCAGTACATGAAGTCTGCAGAACTGAGGCTGTTAGTGGTGCCAGCTGTATGTTACCTCAAAGCTCTCAAATCTGAAGCTAAGCTGGCAGTGAGAAGCATCATTATTGATGTACACGATGGGCTGTGAAGAGCAGTCATTCAGAGCTCCGTTTGTGTCTGTACTGTATATCAGTTTAGGTAAAAGTGCTCTAACTTAACATGCTTTACCTCCTGCCACTGAAATCCACTATGTCATTGAACACTGAGGTAACCTCATGGAGCAGTATGTATTTTTACCATAAACAACCAAGAAAAATGTTCTCTAAGTGCCAATCAGATCAGAAATTTTAAGTTAGAGAATTTTTTCCAAAATTTCTGAATTACATCTTCAGAAAGGTACAGACATGTCTTCCCTCTAGCAGAGGGAGAAATGTTCAGAACTGAATACAGTCTTGTGATTTAAGAGGTTTGTCAGCTCTTTGCTTGGAGTGAGCCACGCAGGTGTTTTGGACATTATTTATTTTGTATACTTGTTTCTCACTTCTAGGAAACTAAGTATTACAAATAAAAATGTACAAAAAATACTGAATGAAAGGAAGTTTATGCTGGGGAGTCTGGACCTTGAATTCAGACATGTGGATGCCTTTCTCAACATCTGCTGTATTTGCAAAGGTTTTATTTAAAAATCTGGTTTGTTACTGTTAGCTAACAGTAAGTTCACAGACCCTGTGTCCGAGTAGCCATACAGTATTTTTTTGAAAGAGGGTTTCTTTATTAGAGTCTAAGATCATTGGAGTGCAGACTTCAAAGGCACAGCAAACACCACGCACACTTGACAGAAATGTTTATTTAATTTGCTTAAGCAGAGGGTTAGAATATAACCTCTCTGAGAACCTACACTTGTAACTCCACTATGTTCCTTTAGCATGCTGCTTGTCCAGACCAAGTGAGTGTTCAGCATAACTGAAAACTCCAAAATTGAAAACTCCAAATCCACTCCAGTACTTCTGAGGCTGCCTCATAGTAAATACCAGATAAATTTTCGTCTTAAGGGTTTTTTGTTTTGTTGTATTTATCTTACTATAAATAGCAGTCAATATTGCACTCTTTTGTATCATTTTAACTTGGCAGATAGACAAAAGAATGCCAGGCAGCTGCAGTTTCTCCTGTATGTGCATGAAGATAGTCTATAATCTAATCCAACAAATTTCCTCCCAAATTTGCCCTAAAACAGGATATGATGACAGGAACTTGCTCCAATGCATACTGCTGAACAAAAAGAATCTCTGAGTGCAAGGTGCAGAGTGCCTGAATAAAACAAAGCGTACTTCAACAAAACAGTTTGACTCTAGGATAATTCTGGGCCCTTTCCACATTTGTTACTAAATTCTATAAAGTGTTTCTCTAAGAGATTCATTGCATTATTGTTTCTGTTTACAAAACGAATTTTTAACTGAAACCAAGGTTTAAACACTTAATGCGAGACAAATTCAAGCATTCTTACGACTTTTGTGTTTTAAATGGTAAGTGCATCCACCTCTGTAAAGCATTCAGACTTCTGGAATTTCACAGGTTTAAGTCCTAGCCAGCAGTTTACCCGCATCTGAGTGATTCTATAGCCAAACTGTTGAAATTATTTGAAGTGGCTTGTCTATTGATGACAGTGTATGAACACACAAAAAAATTAATAAATCTCATTAGTTTCTGTAAGACTTGGTTCAGGCTTCCTTTGCTTCCAACTTAATAGTCTAAAACACAGGAAGAAGCTTTTACTTTGCCTTGGTCCACCACATGCTGATTCTCTCCAATAGCAGGACATCCTGTAATGTATTTTAAGTCTCCACGACAGCAGTGAGCAAAATAACGTTTAAAATATTCATTCAAAACTTTTAACAGAAGATTTGCACACTGTTGCTCTCTAAAGTTGAGAGCAAACTCTGTGAAGAAAGCAGTACCTCAACATGGTTAAGTAACTTCAACCTACTGCTGTTCTATTTTACATGATTAAGCTACAGCAGAACAGATAGATCCGCAGCTCAATAAGGTTACTAACTCACTTTTTCTTACTGCCAACTTCATGCCTATCTTTCTTTTCTTCAGCATTTTCTCCATTGTGTTGTGACTGGTTGGTGTCCTGGGCGTCAGATCCTCCATTCAGAACCTTTGAACCTTTAAAATGAAAGAGCAGAAAAAAGGTACTTGCAGGGAATAAAACTGTATTATAATAGCCCCCAATAATTTCTTTGCCTTAATCAAATAAAACATTATAAATATTTTCCCTTGACCTTGATATCCAGGCAACCGAAACAATTCAAAAGACATGAACTGATATAGCTTCAACTTCTGAACATTTCACGCAATGTGCCTCATCCTATGGTTTTAGCAATGGGAATTGAACAGTTTGCATTTTTCATGCACTTTCAAGTTCTTCCTGTGCTTGCTAGGGTCCAGCTCATAGGCTTAATGCTTGTTTGTATTCTGAGCAGTGAGAGAATATACTTCAGTAGTAAGTTCTTTTACCACTCTAACCTGGTCAGGTAATTTTTGGGGATTCTTGTTACTTTAACGGTAGAGTTAATAGTTCCATCACATCTCATTTACTTTTGATTCCAACAAATGACGTATCATCAAAATACAAGTTATATAAATATGGTGCTTTATGATAGCATGGATTTTTCAAGCAGGAAAACAGCACTAGCTAGAAGACATATTTAGTGAAGTCAGTGCAGAAATATTTAACATTTTACACAACTTCTATTATGACAACGTGTTTCGCTGTGGTATTATGAGTCAGTGAATTTTGTGTGAATTGTTAAGGAACATCACTCTGAACTGATGGTACGTTTTACTGAAGTTTTAGACTTATAAAAGAACTCTATTAAACTATTGAGCTACAGTAAGAAAAAAATACAAGTTGTTATTCATCTGATTTTTCAGCTTATCTGTTTATACTTGCTCATAATCAGTTCTGAACTCAAAGGCCACAGGAGGAATTTGATAAAATTTCCCTTGTTACAAAGCAGATAATCTGATGGTTTACATTAAGTACCATCCGTTACAGCATCATTCTGTATTGACTATCATTGTGAAGTCAGGATTCAGCAATTCATTTTTTAAAAGGGCAAAGGAATGCATGTAATAATCAGATTTTCTTTTTGCAGAAAATAAAGAAAAAACTACTTCCATAAAATATCCCTCTGTTCTGATAGAACAACTTCCCCTTCTCTACGTGACTAGGCAACAATATGGTATTTCACTGTGTTCTGCTGAAGTTTTGTTAACCTCAACTGGAGTGGCCTCACTAGCCAGACCATGCCCAGGAAACCTCTCAGTGTAGCTTCTTTGTTAAAGTATCAGTTGTGCTGATCACTGGTTTGGGGAAAGATCTGTATGGAACATCTACTTCATCATACATTCTCTCATCAGAAACTGGTTGGATTTTAGGATCACCCTTGCTTTTTCAGCAATTACAAGTAAAGTGACACTCCTACTATAGTTAGTTGTGTTGCATTCTTGGCACCTCAGTTAAAATAGTTTGTTTAGTTACACCATCCACTTGATCTTGGTGGTGTCACTTTTAAACGGTTTTCTAAAAAAAAAAAAAAAATCCAGTTCTGCTCCCAGAATTCAATTTCAAAGTAAATGTAGTTTCTGTGAGGTGCTTGTGGAGATCAAGGATCTAAATAATTTGAATAAATGGGTAGAACTCCTACATTGCAACATACCTTTCCAATGTGTCTGTCTCAGTTTGTTCCTCTATGTAAAAATGTATCTATTTTAATACTGATTTGAAGTTATTATTGAGCACACTTTTGATATTTGATATTTTGATATTTGCTTT
Source organism: Acridotheres tristis (assembly GCA_037013685.1). Classification (NCBI taxonomy): domain Eukaryota; kingdom Metazoa; phylum Chordata; class Aves; order Passeriformes; family Sturnidae; genus Acridotheres; species Acridotheres tristis. Next base: position 48,196,251 of record CM072919.1, on the reverse strand, counting down.
TGATATTTTTCTGTACAGGTGCAAATGATAGATGTGGAACTGTACGGTTAAGAGCATAAATACATTCTTCTGCCATAAATGAGTATTTCTTTACTGTTAGGCTGAACTACTAAAGTTGCATCAGGGAAGTAACACAGAAGTGGTTGAAAGTTGCTGTTACACATGGTAGAGCTTGCATGATATAGAAAGAGGCTAAGGAAGATAACGAAGCAGTTTCAAGTTCTCCTTCAGTGGCACAAGCTTCGGTACCAAAAAGCTACTGGAGGAATTGTGTTGGTTTTGGCTGGGATAGAGCTAATTTTCTTCATGGTGGTAAGTATGTGTTAGAACACAGAAACCTGGGAGTTTTGAGCTTTCTGTGCTTTCTGACACTGACCCTCAGGAGAACACTGCTTTTGACTTGAGGCCTTGGAGAAGGCTTCCAAATTTGGGTGATGGAGTTAAAGAGTCATGGGGGTGTAGTCGGAATAGAAGTGTGTGATTTGACATGGTGAAGGGTTTTGAATTTGAGGGTCTTAGAATATAGTAATAGATATGGGACAAGATGGAGGATTTTGGGTGTTGTCTCTCTTCTGTCCTCTTCCTTCTTCTTCATGATTTCAGGTAGCAGTTTCTGGTTGGATAGCTAGTGTTGCACTGTGGGTCACGGGAGTTTGGTTACTGGGTCAAAAGTATAAATAATAAAGGTGTTAATTCCCTATTGGACTGCTGAGCTTTAAAAGACCTTGTAACTAGCTAGATTCGCCTACATTTTGCTTGCTTTTACCTGGTAGCTAGCAGTGTTGCAGAACTCTCTGTACTTTAGACAAGAATTAATAATATCAAGTCTGAACATGAGAAAATTCGTCTCCTTCATGTTTTTAATCCTGACTGAGTGAAGACAGAAGAAAATAAAGACAAGCCACTAATTAAGTGGTGCAGTTACCACCTTTCCAAATATGGGGCTGTGTTCTGGATTTGTGCTGAACACAAAGTTGCTAATACAGAGATGCTTTTCTTACTTCTGAGCAAGGCTTATACACAGCCAATACCTTTCCATGTTCCCACATAGGGGAAGAAGTGCATGGGAGGTGACACAGCCAGCACAGGTGACCCAAACTGACCAAAGGGACATTCCACACCATATGGCATCATGCTCAGTATGTGAAGTAGGGGGGAAGGACAGGGGAGTATATTTGAGTGATGGCGTTTGTTTTATGTGTGAGGGGGCCCTGCTGTCCTGGGGATGGCTGAACACCTGCCCACCCATGGGAAGTACTGAATTAATTCCTTGGTTTGCTTTTATCTGGACTGCTTTTGCTTTTCCCATTACACTCTCTTTATCTCAAACCGTAAGTTTTCTTCCTTTTACGGTTCTGATTCTCTCCCTGATCCTACTGGTGGAGGAGTGAGCAAGTGGCTCTGAGGGGCTTGGCTGCTGGGTTGGGTTAAAGTGCAACAATGGCAGTAGGTCATTCTACCTCACATTTAATGGTTTGGGTTTCTTAAAAATTCTATAACATTATCAAGTTAGATAATTTACAGATGTTAACTTTGCAAGACTTAATTTTTGCAAAAGCCATTTCCTTTAGCCAATTGAGATAAAATGACCATGGTAAATTTACACTGAATTTAGAAGTCATTTGTAGCAGTATTGTCCTTGACAACTTTAGATATGAAAAGGTCTTCATAGACTGGTGAAACTTCTACATCAAGGATATTTTGAAGCTGGCTCAGAAATTAATGGAGACTAAGTCTTTTATGTGACAAAAAAGTAAAACCACAGTGACTTACCTGTTTGGTCTTTTTCCTTTTCAGTTTTTTTGTTTGATCCTTTCTTCCCCTGCTCTTTGGTTTTATTAGCTTCTTCATGCTGCTTTTGCTCAGCAAGTGATTTATTTAGTACTTGGGAAAGAACAGAATCTCCTTCCCCAACAAGAAACATGGTCTTGAACTTGTTATATAGCATTGTAGATTTCTCCATGATAACTTGGCTAATTTTAAACTTCCGGATCTGAAATCAAAGTAATAAAACAGGCTCCACTTAGGTCCTTAAATCTGTGTAATTTCATTACATGCTAGCTTAAATTCTTTATTTAATCTTCAACAAAATAACAGGTTTTTGCACTTGAAGTGTCACAGAAACACAGAACTGCCAGCTGGGAGGGACTTCAAATGATCTCCCAGTGCCACCCTTCATGGAAAACGGAGCCTGGATCCCATTATCAAGCACCCTTGATCCCATCACATTTTGTAAACCTCTAGTGATGAAACTCCACCACATCCCTGAGGAGATTGTTACAGTAAAATAACTGTTCTTACTGTTAAAAAAAAGCAGCTTTTTAGTATCCAAATAAAACCTTTTCCAGTGCAACCTGTATCCATTGCCCCACATCTTCTCCGTATGTTTTCTGGTGAAGACAAAACCTTACCCCTCTTTTTGCAGCAACCCTTTAACTGCTGGAAAAATGTGATGACTTTTCCAAGAAGGAACTAAACCCTTTAGTCTTTGGTTATAGGGCAGGTTCTCCAGCCCTCTGATCTTCTTCATGGCCCTCCTTTGGGCCCTCTCCAGTCTGCATCATTCTTGATCTGCAGGGATCCAGACTAGATAGAGTACTCCAAGAGTAAATAAAGCTGGTGTCAATTTAAGAAAATATACACTTTACTTTAACCAACATTGAAAATCTCACCTTCTTGAGAGTTAAGATCATCTCTGTATGTTTCTGAGCTTGTTGCATTGTGACTTGAAGAGATGCAAGCTCATCAAGAGCCTCAATACACCTGTTCACATCCTGCATATAAACAAGAAATTAGTCTGATGACTTACATGTTAGTAATCTTTAATTAGCCACACTAATCTAATTTCTGTGCTCAGCGACACCTTCCTGTAATATCCTTGACTACGTACTTAATTTTAGAACAATTTATATAGTTAAACTTAGCAAAAAAAATTTAACACTAGTTGTCTCTTAACTTCTCCCATAAAAGGCAGATTATATTTGACTAAATTGTAACATTTAACAAGAATTTTATACTTTCAACATACATAAAGCAAGCTTTATGCTGCTTTCATGATTCTAGTATTTCTATGCTTGAAGCTGTTCACCACAGTCAGGCTTTACCATGCACAATTTTTCCCAAGTGATTAATTACCAAGGCGGCAGGAAAGCATCTTAAGTGGACTGTTGCTTTACACTCGACTAGTGCATAGTTATACACAGAGAACTCCTACACTCATGTCCTCATACACTTTCTGCTATGTCCTCCTTTTAAGTATGCTTTGCCCTCTTTTTAAGTTTTCACAGATGCACCACTATCCTATCTGAGGGGCTTAGCCATGCCCTGCAGCGGCTCCTCCACTGCAGCAGGCTGGAAGTGATTAAGTCTAGCACAAGGCAGTCCCCCTCCCCTCACGAACAGAACCTTGCCTCCAACACCAAGAACAAGTCTGTGTTTCCCTAGCTGGAACACCTTGCTGCTCCTCATGCTGCCATACTTCTTCACTCAGCTTATTTTCTTATCTGCGTATTTTTGCCAGACTGAAAACTCCCAGCTCTCTTGGCCTCCTCTTTTTCAATACATACTCTCAAGCCCTTAATCTATCTTCGTGACCCTACACTGGGCATCCTAAAGTAATATTTCTATTGCTCTAGGGAGCCCAAAATACAGTCCAGTGTCTCATCAGTGCTAAGCAGAGGGCAACCACCACATTCCTTCCACGTTCTGGCAACTCTTTCACTAATGTAGCCCAGAAAGCTGTTGAGTACTTTAGCCACAGAACTGTATTGGTGGCTCATGTTAAGCTTGGTGTCCACCAATACCCCCAGGTCATTTTCTGACAAACTGCTATTCAGCCACTCAGTCTCCAGCCCATGCTGGAGGCACGTGGTTATCACTCCACAGGTGCAGTACTGGAATTGAAGTTGATGAAGTTCCTGTTGGCCCATTTCTCCAGCCTGTTCAAGTCTCTCTGGATGGCAACACTCCCATCAAACCTTTGATTTCAATTTTGGATCATTTGCAAACTTGCTATAGGTGTGGTTTGTATCATCCTCTCAGTCTTTAATTACACATTTTAAAAGTATTGACTACTAGTGACTGGCCTGTAGCTGGACTCTGCCACCAATCAGATTTTTGTGCCCTGCTGTTCAGCTGGTTTTCAGTCCATCTTTCTATCTGCCTTTTTCAGTTCAGACTTCATAAGTTTGTTTTTGAAGCTGTCCTGAGAGACAGTGTCAAAAGCCTTTTTAATCTTAATAGAAACAATATCCACTCTTTCATCCACCAAGCTGATTATCTCACAAAAGGACATAATTTTAGTCAACCATAATTTCATCATCATCAACCCAGGCTGAAAACTCTCAGAGTTCTTACTGTACTTCATATCATTGGAAACAATTTCCAGGAGGATTTGTCCCATCATATTTCAAAGGATTGGTGTGACTGACTGGCCTGTAATAACCTAGATCCTCCTTCTGCAAGATGAGCATGACATTTGCTTTCTAGTCCTCAAGAACTAGCCCCTCATCACCATGACTTTTTAAAACCAAAATGGAGCAGATGGACAATGACATCATCCATCTCCTCCAGCACTCTTCTGCTTATTCTGTATTGGGGCTCTGTCTAAATGTTCTCTAATTTTACCTTTGTCCTCTGAGCATCAATGTTTTCTTGTTTCAATCCTCTGCGTCTGAGGACCTAGGACTCCTGAACAGAATTGTACAAGCAAACTGAGGTCAAGATGACACTGGTTACCTTAGCCATCTCCTTTTTTACTAGAGTGCCTATCATCTTCTTATCTCAATCAGCAGCAGGCCCACATTTTCCTAGCCTTTAAGATGAATCAACCTTGAGAAGGCGGTAATCCCTAAAAGTGAGCCAGATGTCCTTGTCCTGTCTTCCCTCTAGCATGGTTTCTCAAGAGATTTTTCCAAGCAGATGCCTGTAGAGGTCAAAGTCTGCTCTCCTGAGTCCAGGGCTATGATCCTTTTCATCCAGCTCCCTTCTCCCTGAATTTCGCTATCACAGTCACTACAGCTAACATTGCCCCGGACCTTCATATGCCTGACCTGATCTTTGCTGTCTGGAGGATCAGGTCTAACAGGGTGTCTTGCCTTATCAGCTCATTCATCACCTAAGTTAGGCAATTACCAAACTCCAGAAACTTCCTGCATTGCTGTGTTATCCACATGTCCCTTCAGCAAATACCAGGATGTTTTAAGCTTCCAATTGGAATCGAAGGTGTCTCCTCATAGTCTTAAGATGACTTTATTCTATTCTTATTCTCTATTCTCCTTGATCCGGTGATCTGCAGCAGACATTCTCAGGATGCCACTCATTTTGGTTTGCCCATTAATCCTAACCCGTAAGGTCCCAGTTGGTTTATCAGCTGCCCCAGTGCAAAGCTCCACACATTTCAACTGGTCTCTCACATGAAGTCATCCTTCATCTTGTCTTCCCAACACCCATCTTTCCTAAAGAGCCTGTAAACATAGCAAGGCTCACCTCACTTCTACCTGAATCTCTAACACTAATGAAACCACAGTCTTGCAACTACAGAGAGATGTCCAGTTGCTCCTCACACTACACGTATTAGTGTACAGCCATCCCTAAGAGAAACACAGTTGTGAAGACATTCCAGAAAGGTTATGAGAGTTTTCCTCATTATACTGGGCTGCCAGCAGTTCCTCATTCAATGTGCTGATGATTGTGGTCATGTCACTTCAGTCCTGTTCTGCTAAGAAATTCTGTTGATTACAAGGTCAGTTTACATCACCCTGCTGACATCTGTTTACCATCCTGCTCCACCATTTCCTCCTCTGCTACCATTCCTAGTCGTAGCTCTTTAACCAGGCTGGCCACCCCCTGTCGTAGCACTTTTGGGTGGATCCTGCTTACCTCCTAGCACACCTATCCATTCCTTTGCGAGACATTTCCTCAATAAAGGGATCATCGCCCGGGCCCCTATACCTTTACCATTACTCTCAAGAGTCACACAGTCATGCTTGATACTTTCAAAGTGTCCCCTGACTGTATTACTGGCACCCAACCTGAAAACCTGCAGCACTAAACAAATGGTCATAAGGGCAAGCCTCCAACATCTGTCAGTAACATTTCAAATCCAAACCCCTGACAAGCAGCAGATTTCCATTGATAGTGAGTGGAGTCAGTGGATTGCAGCCCTAATCACTTGCATCCTGCTACTGCATCCAATGTCCTGTTGTTTCCACATGGCTCAGCAAGCTGATTTGGCACCAGATGTTCTATCTGATGTAACTCTGAATTTTTCTGGTAAATAATTCATTATGTAATATTTTCAAATAAAACAGATTTCATTTGCTGACATTCATCTTTCACTGCCCACAGTAACCACATTTAAGCAGCAGTTATCTTTTGTATGGAAAGAATTCCTTTCATTTTCAGAGTATTAATTAAAAACAAGAACACATGCCAAGTATTTCCTACTGGAATTTGAAACATGAATCAATTTAAAAAAAATATACTTACAAGGTTATCAATTTTCAGGGAATTTTTTATTTCTGCATGTATCCTTTGAAGCCTAGAATCCACTGAAGTTTCTGAGGATTAAAAATAAAACTCGTGAACATTTGTTATTCACATCAAGTTTGCTTTTGCAGAAATGATTCCACAAGTATGGACCTCATACAGAACACAGAGCAAAACAGGCAGGCATCCTACATGCAGGTACACATAAATACAATCAGACAAAAGTACATAGCTTTTTAAAACTGAACATTATTGGCCACACACACAATTTTTTCCTTAGCAATTACAACTGAAAAGAATTTTATATTCCAAAACACAGCTGTCACCCTCTAACCGTAGGCCAGCTTAACAAGAAGTTTTAATAAACATTAAAAGTTACAAAGCTGGAAGACCTTCCATGACAGGACATCTGGATATTGATGGTTTGTTTTCAGTAAATTGGTCATGATTCAAGTTACAGTCCAAATCCATCCAAATAAAATGCTCCCAGTACACATGCTTCAGAAGTGTGAAAGATGAATGGACATGGCACTTCCTATTTCACATGCCGAATGCCTGCTTGGATTTGGTATGTACTCTGAACAATAATGCAAGCAGTTTCCTTTAAGTCAAACCCATCTTGGATGGGTTTGTATAGTTTCTATGCAAACTATACAGTTTCTATATGGGTTTGGACAGTTTCTATTTGCCCTCCTGCTCCAACATTGGGTTGGGTGGTCCATGCCACTGGATCTCTACTATACTACAAATTACAGACAGTGGTTTGGATTGCCCTCAAAGATGGAAGTACTGAAAAAAGGAATTACTTATCCCTATGAAGGTCAGTCTGCAGGCATGGGTTAACAGATAAGACCATAGTACTCTGAATCTGAGCCTCCTACTGAGTGAGAAGTAAAACTAGTTTCAAGAGGTCCCTCAGAGTATTGTGTTATGAGAAGATACAAGGGAAAAAATGATGCGAGTAAGTAACGTGATTTATATCAAAGAATGAGAGCTTTTCTTCTCGTGTTCACAAACAGAAGAGACTGGGGTTTAAAAGCTCAAATGACAGTAAAGTCAGAATAGCAAAGACCTGTTCTACTGCACTGCACTGCAGAAAAAACATAGAAGGACAAAAATGCACCCCTTTACAGATGTAAAAGAAGAATCATGGATCAAACATCTCACACTCAGACCACATAGCCACCCTCAGCAGTACATTATCAACCACTCTCAGCAGAACATTATCCAGGAAGAAATGACATTCAAAATATAAAATGACCAAAAAGTACTGGTTCTTTAAACTAACCTCTCTTCTTCTCAATCTTCTTAACTTCTGCTTTCTTGCCTTCTTCTTTATTCTGCCTATCAAAAATGTTGAAATGTTTTTACAATGTTGTAAAGCCTACTTTTTTTCCCCCCAGTTTTTGGATGACATACAGTATTTTGAGATATTATCTCACTAAAACATTAGCATGTGAAAACCACAAAGGAGCCAAACCCTGGTTTTCAAGGACGAACAATTTAACAAAAATTAATTAGCTAGGATACGGCTGACAAATCCTCCATACTCAGAGCCATATTTTTCTAGAAGCTGCAAATTAAAGGATTTTAAAAACAAATAATTTCCAAACTGTATTTTGGTTTTTGTTGCATATTAACGTAACATATTAACTGGTAAAATGTCATCATACAGAACTAACTTATGGAGAAAGAAAATATTTTAATTATCATGACAAAAGGAGTAAAATTATTTACCATTACCACAGGGAATTTGTAGAGAGATCAATTAATCATAATCAGTTCCTATATGACTATTTTCTCAAATAATTAACTGTAACAGTATACATATCTTACAACTGACCACAAATGTGTCAGGAATAATTTGAAAGCTCTTGAAGGAAGTAATAATACAGAAAAAAAGATTTATTACAAGTGCAGTAATAAACCTCCTTGATCTTTCCCCAATTGTATCACTGAAAATAAAGCTGAGACTCAAAAAAACCAACAAAAAAAATTTGTTTCCATATCAGTTATAGGATGAAGACAGGCAAAAATCTTTGAAACAAGCTTTTGAGCTCTTTACGCAGTGAAAATGATGAACTTCTGTTTAACAATCCCTCAGATTTGCCTGAGAGATTTAAAAGCTTACTTTCAGAATTTGCATATTTCAGCATATCATGACTAAATATCCTGTGGCTAGTTTTCTTCCTGTCATACTAATATGCATACATAAAATATGTAGGCCTGCATGTCTTCCATGTTCCTTTCATAAAGAACAGAAAACGTGTCTGCTTCAACTGGCAGCACAATCTCAACAGTACAGATAAACTTTGCATATATACAAAATGGTGTACAAAGCACCTTAACTAAGTAAATATTAATGAAGTAGCTACCAGAACATGGAAACTATGATGTTGAGCAAAATAATCAAAACACGTACCAGCCTATACTAATTTTACACTTTATCAATATTGAATTTTGTGGTATTAGTCATCAACTGTAATTAAATTTATTATGTATTCCCTTTATCTTCCTGAAACAGAACTCTATCTACCCTCCAATGCATAAAATATGACAGCTATTTAAAAGCAGAAATTTGGTTATTGTAACTAAATCAATATATGACAGCTGGATTCCCAAAATCAAACTAACATGTGTTAAACAGTGATATATTAAAAGCTACTAAGATGCTAAGGCAATTTAGTATCTCAAACTGGAGATGCTTAAGTTTGCCACAAATAGGTAAACCATTTTTGTTGGATCGCCAGAGGAGTGACAGGAAGGAGAGCAAAAGGACTGAAGCATGAGGAAAGAAATACCTAAAAAAACTACATTTTTATTAATGAATGTGAAAAAGACAGATAAAGAGAAACTTTATTCTCCTCCTTTCCTCCAGATTTTTACCTGGTTCTCTCCCTTTCTTCCGCCCTCCCACCAATGGTAGGGATGAGAACATCAAGCTCTTGTGGTGCAGCTTTTTCACTCATTAGCAGAACAGTAAATGAGTCAGATTTCTTCCTACTGTCCTACTCTCCAAGTTCCTGGTGAGATCTTCTATCTATTCTTATTCTGTTCTTGGTCATTCAATTTGCTTTGCAATAGCAATTACTTTTTCCTTGTTCTGTCTGACAGCATGTGTTCCAACTGTCAGACAGAGAAGGAAATGCTTTCCTGATAACCTATGCATTCCGAACCTCACCAAAAATCTGTAACCACAGACTAATAGGACCTACCTATAAAATTTAACCTAAAAATTTTAAGAAAAATATATGGCTGTCCTGAACAGTTTTTCACATTGATCCTTTTTCACATGGATATTCTTAAGTTAGTTCTAAAAAGAACACACAAGCTGTCCTCTGCCAGTAATTCTACATCACTGGAAAACTGAGATCACTTGATTCCTGTGTCCATTTTTCCTATTCTCCCACAACAGAACATTCTGGTTCAAGGAGCTTTTCACCCTCCCCTCAAACAGAAGTAAAGATAGAAAACCAAAAAGTGCAGTGGGAGAGAACAGTAGAACACAGTGCAAACCACTTTGAAAGTTTTCCAGAAGTTTCACCTCCTATTAGGTTAAACATATTCCTACAACCTGCGGGCATCCCATGTTAAAATATACTCACGATTCAGATTCTGTCTGTTCCTCTTGCTTACGCTTTCTTTCCGTTACTTCTCTCTCATGTTGGCTTCTTACAGTGTTTCTTCTGTGAGCTGCTGGAAAGCTTCTTCCCCCTTTTTTCTTCTGCTTTCATTTGGCATTTTATGATTGGAAAGAGAAAAGAAACATTATTAAATTATTGTTCTGTAAACAGTTGAAACTAAGTGTCTTTGAAACAACTCTACTCCATGGAGCAACCTGACAAACACCAGCTTTCCCTGAAGCTAAACACAATTCCATTAGTCCTTTCTCATTTTTTATTTCAATACTAAGCACCAGAGGGCAATACTAAGCTCCAGAAAAATTAAGACATTACAAATTGTTGGCTAGAGACAGTACCTTTCAAAACTGTGATTTCAAGCCACATGTTCTTCAGATGCACACAAGGAAAACAACATCTGTCTTCCAAAGAAGATAGATTAAAAAAACCCCATAAGCCTCTTGACATTTAAATCCTTTGTTAAAAGGTATCTTAGAAAAGATGCTTTTCTTAGAAAATACTAGAAGTTCCTGAAATAATTATTTGAGAAAAATGTAGTTCTGAAATTTTTATTCTATATATCTGTACACCAGCCACACCAGACTCCTACCATCATTAAGATCTAGCATTAACTTGAAGAAAGATTGCCAGTGATACTACTTTCCTCTATAATAAATTCATCAGGAAACCAAAATTATACCTTGTCCCCTTCTTGTTCTTCTCCTTCATCTTCAGAATCAGAAGCTGATGCAGAACCCACTTTTGCAATATTTTTCCTTTTTGGTTCAGTTTCTTTCTTTCCTTCCTTTTTATCAAATTCTTTCTTTGATTTCTCCTCTTCCTTCTGACTTTCTTCATCTTTTTTCCCTTGCTTTTTGGGCTTTTCTTCTGGTCCTTTTTTCTTTGCCTTCTCCTCCTCATTAACACTAGAACAAAAACAGTGTTTAGGTATCATATTCATTATCTACAGTGAATTAAAAGAACAACATTCTAACTCAGGAATCTGGGTTTTTTTTAAACACAGAACAGTAAAATGACTAAGTTAATTCACTTAAGGACTCTTCTAAAATAGTATTTTCTCTGAAATTAAAACCCACTACCTGTGGGGGGAAAAAATCTCCAGCAAATAAATATCAGTATGGAGGGCCTAGGTGCATAGATCCTAACCTAAGAAATTAATTCTCAGTGGACTTTCCACACAGAGATGGGTCTGTAGGACCCAGAGTGCATACACTGTAAACTAGGTTTATAAAGTATACTTAAGTTATTCCTATTCCAAAACCGTGTACCTGACAATTTATAGAAAACTAAACCTATGTTCAGCTTTTCCTTGACTTACTAGAAGCACTAGACTTGACATAAGAACTGAAGACGGCAAAACCAAAATGCAAGTAACTAGCAATTTCATCAAAAGTGATTTCTGAAACAAAAGTGTACAAAAGGAAATTGCTCTTTTATTTTTGTTAGATGTTGTATTTTCTCTTAATAAATATCTTTCCTCTTCACTCAGCATACCATCATATAAAGAATTTTTTACAGATTGGACAAGTTAGGAAGATTAAGATCTTCTCTCTCCTGTTTCAGAAATGTTCTTCGTTGAATTACTCTGTATTTTAAAACCATCTACACAAATATTAACTTATACTGAACACTAAAGAGGCAAAAACCTGTCAGAAGTAATAATTTTCAAGTCTTAACACAAGGAGCAACACAACTGACAATGAAGAAGCTTTATATTAAGAAAAAACTCACAAGTCACCCTCTGAAAGACATGATGGTTTCACCAGCTTGGGTCTCCCTCTTGGTTTGGGGACTTTTACTTCAGAAGCTAGTAGTTATACAGAAATAACAGGTTAGTCCACAGCCACCATCTGTTCCTTGTCTATGTGTCAAGATACTTACTCAACAGATATAAGCCACACTTAAATCAAAATATACACCCTAACTTTGTTGCTGTAGAGAATTAAAGGTAATTGAATACTAAATTTAATCAAGATATCTGAAAAGATAGTGTTGGCAGTTTTTTTAGTTGACTGGTGAATTAAAAACTTTGATGCTTTCTAGCCACAGGCTCTGTCTACTAATTCTTGTGCTTTTTGCAATCTATATACAGGTGTCATTTGTTTCATATGTTGTGTAACTGAGTCTTAAATCAGATAATGAGAAACCTGACATTAGAAGATGAAGGGCAGTCATTTATGCCTACATTTATACTGTTTGTTGTCCGCTAGTTTTACTCCTATCTTAGGGTTCCCATCACTTTTCAGGCTAACAAACCACTGTAAAGAAGTTCTACCACCACACTACAGTGCTGATCAAACCTCTTCATTTCCTCAGATTCGCTATATTGACAAACAGACTGCTTCTTAGCACTTATGTACCTCAAATGCTTGTCCAGTACCACAGTGACTATGTTGTCAGGAAATCTAATATTCAGAGTTTAAACTGTTATTGGTCTTAGCACAGAGCACTTTTAAGCATCCTATCAACAACAGAAAAGGCTGCATAGTATATTTTCCAAAAAGATTTTTTATATAGAAGGCAAAAGCATCTCTTACAGATCCTTTCCTGCTCTTACTGACATTAGTTAGTGAAAATCACTAACTTTTTTAAGCAAAAAATTTTAAAGATAAACCCACAAATATTAAAAATGCGTATTTAGTGCATGTAATGAAATGGCAGAAGGGGATGAATTAATACTTAATTTCCTCACTGCTTCCATGGCAGAAGTGATTAAAGTCTATTTCATTGTGGTTCTGCTGTTTTTATATTAACAGCAGATAGAAGACTATAAATTGTTTCCTGGACTAGGTGCTCATACAATGTACTAAACTGCTGCAAGAACTGTCTTCCAAAGCAGAATTAGTGATCAAGAATATCTGCAAAAGCTTACCATTAAAGCGACAACAGATCATTGCTAATTTGAAAGGACAATATTATTACTAAATGGTTCTAACAAACCATTAAGAAAAAATCAGTTGTATTTTCTTTTTATTTGCCTATCAATCAATACAGACTACCTTAAACATTTGAACATGTCTCTTCAGCTCTTACTTTGTTTTTCTTGTCCTCTGAACTCCAGAGCAACTACAGGCTCCTTGTTCCCCCAGTTCTCATCTTTGCTTTTATGGATCTTCTAACTTTTTTGAAGTATTTTACAGGCCTTTAATGAATACAAATCTTTATGCAGCAAACCCACCAGAGAGTCCAAACCAGCCACTCTTTAACTTAGAAGATTAAACATTAACACTAACAATTTAAATCCATTCATGTCCTGAACTAATCAAATTGAGGTGTTTTCTCACTACGATCTATTAGCAAAATTTGCCTTTAGCATGCAAAAATACTCTGTAGTACTTCAGGGAAAGGAGATAATTCCTTGACTAATTCTACTAAAGTACTTCTGTGGTGAAAAAAATTAAATCATTCTTCTGAAGTTACCTGCTGGTCTTCCTCTTTTGGGGCTTACTTTTGGAGACACTGGCCCAGTAGTTGTTGCTGCCCCTGCTGCTACTTCTTCAGCTTCAGCTTGTTTTTCAGACTATTTTAAAGAATTAATTTCACCAGTGAAAAAACACATAGCACCAATATCTCAATTATTTTCTCAAACAAACACCTTTAAACTTCTGGAAATATGTTATTATGTGATTGCTTGTACACACAAGAAATGTCTCTGAAGTAACAGTTTCACCCTCTCCAATCCCAAATGAGGAAAGCAGTCAAGAACTTCGTGTCCTGGATAAAGGACGACTAGAGTACAGACATAGCATGGTACTTTTCTGTGACAAACATACTAAGGTCACAAACACTTCATATACTCATCCCCCATCCCTGCTGTCATCTGTAACTTTGAAAGGTAAGGTTTCAAACACAAAATTAAGATCTGCCCTACTTAATTCTAGTTTTCAGTTGGGTCAGTGCCCTGATCCGGCCTGTTGTGTGACTGCAAGAACATTAATGTTAGTGTATGCTGAGCAAGCAGCTGGAACTGTCTCTTTCAAAGTAACTCTGTATTCTCTCAGGTTGTAGAGACCACAGAAATCACACATTTGTGAAAAAGGGGAGTATTTCAGGTGTTAGTTAGACAAAGATGTTAAAAGAAATTTTTCAGAGCTCCAATGCAGGTTATTTTATTAGTAGCTTAGCAACAGTTTATGTCTGTCTTTTTCTTATTTGCAATGAGCTGTTTGGGAAAGACAGGACTCCATATTCCACATCAAGTTAAAAAATAGTTAAGAGTTGTAAAACACTCTGGGAAAACTTTTAATTCCTGCAAATCCTTCAGACACTTGAAATGGGGGAGTAGAGTGTGAAACACTTAAATTTATGCATAATCTGTCATGAAAGGAAATAACATCCAGTATTACCACATCCAAAAAAATCCAGTAACGTGAAGTAATTAAACATATCGTTACCTTTCTTTTTCTTCCTCTTCTAGCAACTTTAGGAATAGAAGCATCATTTGTTTTCACCACATCCTGTGAAGATTAAAAAATGTTCCTAAGATTCTCAATAAAACCAAGATACATTTCATTTATTCTATTTTTTTTTTTTATTACACAACAAAGCCTTTGGCACACAACTCAGACAAGATTCTTGTAATGTACATGAAGACACTGTGTGCTTTTGAAATTATTAAAATCCAAAATTATTAGACATTAGGAAGAAATTCTTTACTGTGAGAGTAGTGAGGCACTGGAACAAGTTGCCCACAGAGGTTGTGTGCCCCATCCCTGGCAGTGTTCAAGGGGTGGCTGGATGGGGCTCTGAGCAACCTGCTCTAGGAAAAGATGTACCTGTCAATGACAAGGGGGTTGGAACTAAGTAATTTTTAAGGCCTGTTCCAAACCAAATCATTCTATGATTCTATGATTATTTGATACTTAGGACGTTTTCCTGAGATATTAAAAAAAATTAAGTACTAAAAAATATTCCGTTCTAAGTAAAGATGCTATGTAGCGATCATTTAGTCTATCTAGACTCTTTATCTTGTCTTTAAAAGAAGTACATTTGCAACATAGTAAGTGTAAGTGGTTGGTGATAAAATACACAGTCTTCCAAGTGTTTTAATTGAACCTATAGACAAATCAGACTAGAAGTTTCCTCTCTGATGAAAACTTCAGTTTCTGGGAGCTTGAGTGAGCGGTATGTGACTGAACGCAGAGCAAGTTTTACATAATTAAACAGCTCCTGAAACTGCCACAGTAGTAAGAACTACAGTGTCTTAATGCTCAGTAACAGATTTACACCAATAAACATGATATGATGATATTCTCTCTTATGTAGAGAAAAGCTCTCACATACTTCTTTACTGGTTTTGTCAGAAGGCAGATCATCTTCCTTTGAAGTATCCATCTCCTTTTCTTCTGTCTCAGCTTCTGTAGGTAAGTTATTATCCCCTTTCGGGGATAACTGCAAAGCAAGTCAACAGAGGATAAAAAATGCATTAGAAAGTACTTTATAGTGAAAAGAGAACATGCTAATTACCATCAGGCTGCTCTTCACGTTAAGTTTAAATCTGTAAGCACATTCATTTCTTCGGTACCCATTAAAAGTCTGACGGTACTGGGCTACCAGGGAGCTGGGCCTGTTCAGCCTCAGAAAGAGATGACTGACAGGGGATCTCATCAATGTGCAGAAGTGTCTGGAGAGACAGTGCTGAGAGGATGGATCCAGGCTCTGCTCAGCGGTGCCAAGCAACAGCAGAAAAGGCAATGGGCGCAAACTGATGCACTGAAGTTTCACCTCAACATGAGGAAGAGCTTCTTTACTGTGCAATGACCAAGCACTGCAAAAGATGGCTAAGAGAGTTTGTAGAATCTCCCTCCTTGGAGATGTTCAAGAACAATCTGAACACAGTCCTGCCCAAGGAAATCTGGGATGATTGCTTGAGCAGAAAGGTGAGCCAAACTAGGTTCATTTCAGCCAGACCCATTCTTTGATTCTGTGTGAATAACCCTTCAGTCAGTTAAGGATACCTGTCGTGGCTGTGCTTCCTCACAGATTCTTGTGCACCTCCTCACTGACAGAGCACGGGTTTAGGGTAAACACTACTTGGCAAAAACTAAAACATCAGTGTGTTATCAACATTTTTCTGATACTAAATCTAAAACACAGCACTGCATCAGCTACTAAGAAGAAAACCAACCCTATTCTAGCTGAAACCAAATAACAACAACGACAACAACAATAATAATAATGATAATAATAATAACGGCCAAATAAACCATAAAGTAAGTTGTTCCATCACTTGTAAGATTGTAATTTATGCACTTTTTCTTGTTTTGTTGGGTTTTTAAAAACCTTTAAAACACTAATTTTGGTTTTGGGAAAGCAGTTAAAACTTGAAAAATCAACAGTTTGTAATTATTTACTTGAAAATAACCAACACTTCCTTGCAGCTGATATATCTGCATGTCTTTAAATTATCAGTTCTCTCAATTTGAATACTATTGACTTGTCCCACTTTCAAGCACCTTTTTTAAAATTCCACTTTTAAGTAGCTAACTTTTAAAATTTCAACACTAAACAAAGCAACTACCACACAACATATCTAATTACATGAAGATACATAACATCACTGAGTCTTTTTACAGAGTACAATTTTAAGACAGAAGAACTACTGGTTCACTAAAACCAAAGGAAACCAGAGTACAAGGACTGGTTAATGGAATGTTATAGCTATATTAGCAAAAAAAAGAAAAAAAAAGGAATTTGCTCTGGATTTTGCCTTAAGATGATTCATTAGGCAAATCTATACAAAAGGACCCATTCATGATCTTCCATTCCATCTTTATATTTAAATGGCTCTATGTTTTCCTGTTTCTCTTACACTGTGCCAGTACTGAACAGCCTAAAAGCATTTTTGATGAGAAACATGAAGCTTAAGTCATCGGCATTCCCACTAGCATATGCTGCTTGAGGCATAAATTCAGAATGAAGCAAACTGATTAATCAGTTTAAAAGAAGTTTCCCCCCTCACAGTAGCAAATGCTAAGAACAAATGCTTTTATAGGCAGCATGCACATGTAAAAGCAGCACTGCTTTGCTAACATTGCCAGGAAATTACGTGTTTCAAACCACTGCTAAGGTATAACAAATCGCTCTCACATTCCACATTTGCAAGTACTAAAAAAAGGAACTCTAGGCAGTAAGAAGTTGGGAGAAATAATCTATCAAAAATTCTGCAGGCTCCAACACAACAAAACCATTCTCAACACCATCTATCAGTATCCTACCAGTAGACTAATTTTTTTTCCCTCTCATCAAAGGACGTTTTTACTCTTGAATAACCAAGCTATTACAGCTACTGGACACTAATCCTATTTGTTATGTATCTGACACAATGCAAATTCTTCAGTTGCAATTGTGAATCAGTACTGAAGAAGAGCCAGCAACACTGACAGAAAAACTACATAAAATCTTGGCAAATAATCAAAATGGAAACAGAGGTCAAGAATAAAGGCAAACCTACTCAAAATAGCCTGACATTTAAGGGCACTGCTTATCCTGTTGAGTAGTAATTTCCAAAAATGAGTTACAAATAAATGAGATATCACAAATGTCAATCTCACCTGCATGACAATTTTTGTCATTTCAGAATTATATTCTTAAAACCACCGAGAAGAGCTGGCAACACACAGTGTTTCTTCCATGCCGTGTGAGAAATATCCCCATATGAACAGAACATTCAAGAACAGAGAAAAGTTCAAAGCAGTGTAGTACTGAATCATTAAATGTACAGTAAGCTAGGAAGCTTTACCTCTTACAGTATTAACTATGTACTGCATCAGCAAATTGAAACAAAGATGTTTCAGACTGAAATTAATTTTGTTTTGGAAAGCTTCTAAGGTATGCACACATTTACAAAGCAAAGAAGATAAACTCTGTTTAAAGTACTGCATGCTGATTCCTGGCTTAAGAGTTGAATTTATATAGCTATGAGAAACTCTATATGCAAAGTAGTTCATTCAGGGTATGGTCTAATTCAAGTTGATTCTTATAAACGTTCTCTGGCAAACACACTTAAGCACTCTTTCACCCGTGACAGACCTTAATGCTCTGTTCTGCTTTTCAGTATAAATGATCACAACTGAAAGTGAGTCATACCTGTCAATAATGTGAAAAAGTCTTCAAAAATAGAAAGGAAAAAGTTAACCTAATTCTTGACAATAATTATAATTTCCAACTTCTCCTGCCTAGGAAGTACTGTATGAATTTTGTTTAAGTGCACTATGATACAGAAACACAGGCTGGTAAAGAAATTAGTTTTCAAAAAACATATAGAGCAGTGTAAAAGGAAATCAGAAGGACAAAAGCATTACTGTAAGTATACCCAAAAAGAAGCAAACACAGGCAAGTTACAACATTAAACCACTGTTAGTTTAAAACATTTAAGTAAAGACTTGGCAATATAGTTTTGACTTGAAAATATTTCTGGCAGAACAAAGCAGAAATTCAATCACTTACTTTTGGGACAGAACACTTTTTTCTTTTGGCTCCCACTTTTTCTTCACTCCCCTCAGCAGGCTCCTGACTGCTTTCTTCAACAGTTTCACTGACAGGAGTGTTAATGGCTGGATGGGGCTTCAATAAAAAAACACCAAAAATGAGATCGAAATCCCCTCCTCACCTGAGGTATATTCTCCCATATATATTACTGAAGAAAGCATCATGTCAAGAAACCCCTTACTAGAAGGATAAGAATATTAAATACATCTTAATTCATTTGTTTCCACTGTTTTCAATTTAATTTGCAACTTCTTTATTAACCTTTCAAACTCTAATGCTGTAACAACTCATTTTCACATTACCATACTGCAATGTAAGTATTTTCTTATGTATAATATAATATCTTAACATATCTGAAAGATAAGAAATAACACAAAAACGTTCTTGGTCAAATATAACCTTCTGATGCTACTATAAAGAACTGCATTTTTAAATACGCTATAAATCCTAAGTAATTCAACTACTTGGTCCTGAAAATGTAAGCAGGAAAAGGATTACGGTAAGATAATGAATGAATTAAAAGTTAAAACCATAGTAACAAAGGAGACAAAGCCTAAATTACTCTTTTTTCTTCCATTACATTGTGCATGGCTTTCTCCCTCTTATGTACTAGCTACTTCAAATTAAGCTGGCAGAACTCCCCTCTTTTTTCCCCCACTGAGGAAGTGGGTTTGGGTTTAAGCCCAACCTACAGTCTCCTTTCTGCCCTCCAACTCCCTTACTAGCAGTTACAAGCAACATCTGCAAAGTATCAATACTGCTCTTAGAACATTCCAGGTCTGGCAATAAATGGAAAATATGTCTGTCAGAAGGCCTTGCTAAAATAAAAAAATGCAATGGAGAACTGCTAGCAAACAACCCATTTTGCCACTGCTTGGGTCCTTCAGAGGGAA
The DNA here is from genome assembly GCA_037013685.1 of Acridotheres tristis. Taxonomy (NCBI): domain Eukaryota; kingdom Metazoa; phylum Chordata; class Aves; order Passeriformes; family Sturnidae; genus Acridotheres; species Acridotheres tristis. The sequence continues at coordinate 48,176,738 of CM072919.1, read as the reverse complement.
TAGCAGCATTTACAAAGCAGGAGCAGATTGCAGCTTCTCAAACCTAAACTGCTAGCTGTACGAACTGTGACACCAGATGCCATAATGCTCTGCAGCTGAAGATGTGGTGCGACAATGGGCCGTGACCATCCATGGCAGTGCCACTGCCAAGGACAGGGGTGTATCCCAGGAATGTCATGAACCTCGATACACGTGCCATTGTTATGGCCCCCACGCTGCAGTGAAACTGCCAAGTCAGTGCCACAAAGCACCACTCAGCCAAGACAGAAATGAGTGGGTGGCAAGTCCCAGCAGAGCTCTGCCCACCAACAGAATAAAGAAGGATCTTCACAGGATGCCACAGATTCCTGGTGGCAACTACCTTTCTCATTTTTTGTAATTCTTCGCTTTTCCCTACTTTTCTATTTTCTTCCTTGCTCATCTCTTTGACACTGAGTAAAACTGAATTACCATTTTGATCACCATCACTTGACCTCTTGTCACTGAATCTTGCTGCTGGTATATTTGAATTTCCGCACCTCCATGTTAGGGTGGTGGACAGCTTAGGGAACACTCCCATACTGAGACGTATGTCCAGTAAAAGGACAAAAAAGAGGAAAAATAATTCAAGTGAATGACCCTATATTAAGAGCTCTCAAGTCTGCCCCTTTAATATCATCTTGTATCCACATTAAGAGCTCAATTTTGCCTAAATCTTCATGTGATCACATGATCACTCACTTCCCTCTGACTGTACCTGTTGCATGCCCAAACATAAGATTTCCTACTCATCCTGAATTTTAAAACTCTGACTCCTGAACTGTCTTCCCTGCTAGCTGTGTTTTTTAAGTGTGCAACTTAGCTCCAAGAATCTTTAAAATCAAGGAGTTGTATGTAGTTAAAACATAGCAATCAAGGAATATCTTAAGACACCTTCATGTCCAAGACTGCAGCTAAAGAAATGTATCCATTCACCTGTGAACTAAACAGTGATTAGCAGGTCATAATACATTATTCCACTTTAAAATATTGTTGGGAAAACAGCTTATTTACTCATCAGTATCTACGTTAGCTTTCCTCTCGGTTTTCATAAGCAACTACTTGCCTTCACTTTTAAGATCCCTCACTGTCCATGCTCATCCCTCATGCTCATGGGCACGTGCCAGTGACATGGGTGTAACCAAGTCCATCACTGCCCTGAGCTGACCACAACTGGTCCTGGGGAGGTGGCTGGCAAGGGGTGAACTGACCCACTTCAACATCCCACCTTTCCTGGGAACAGATGGTGCCTTTACCCAAGTAGCAATGGGAGAAGGGGGAGAGGAGACAGAAGGATAGTCATGCTAAGAACAAGATGCCTACATAGGACACAAGAGGCTCTGAGACAAAAGAGATGGCCAAGGCAAGGAGGGACACTGAAAGAGGAGACACATAAGCCATTGCCCAAGTCAAGCTCCAGCCCAGAGGAGCTGCCTCATGCCGAGTACATTCAGTGAAGCTAGCTCATGTCATTGCAGTCTGAGCTGTGAATGGCAGGAGCCAGAGGCAAGAGATCTTGAAATCTGCATATAGAAGGCACGATAGCCCAGGTGAGTGGACACTCAGAACATCGGGAGCCAAGGACTCAACTGGAAGACCCCACAGTTGCCAAGCTTAGATTGTAAGGGTATATTGTAAGGGTCCAGGGCTTCCTTTGTCCAGGGTCCCTCCCACGAAGCACCCAGCTCAAGCTGTTATTATGTGGTTGCATCATGATTAAATTACTTTATGGACCCAGTTGTCTGACACTACTAAACGAAACTCAGGGTCCAGCCAGAAAGGAAACCTTGTCTCTGACTACGTGAGTGTAGTGTGTGCAGGGAGCCAGCAGGGCACCCAATGGGATCACTGGAGCGATCTGCTGCAAAAGTGTCAGTCCCAGCTCAAGCTGTGGCGAGTGTGACTGTCACAGCAGCTCCTGGATGGTCAGACATGGAAGCTCCCTTAACACCAAGCACTGGCAGGGGTGAGACAGAAAGTACACGTCTGGGTAGGGCTGCAGGCCATGGAGGAGCCCACACTGCACCACCCGAATAAGAAACAAGGAACAGCAAAAATAAAGCAACCACTTCACAAGTGACTGTCTCCTATACTACCAGTCTTACCCAGGGGACACACTGAAATGTGCAGAGAGGACACTGGGGACCAACAAAGCCAGAACAGAGGTGACTGAAGAGAAGCATGTTTCTCCAACTCTTTCTTTCATCCTTGTTTCTTTTCAACAGAACTATTAACAAAAATCATAACTTAACTGACTAAACTGCACCAAATTGAATGTTTTGTTGCCTATACTGTACCCCTTTTTATCAAAGGTGGTGGAACCTCAGAAATTGATTTCAAGCACTCTGCCACCCTTAAAACAAATAGCAGCTTCCCCATAAACTCTCCAGTGGACCCAGATTCAGCTGAGATAGAGGTAATTCTCTTCTTCACAACTGGTACAGTGCTGTGTTTTGGATTTAGCACGAGAATTATGTTCAAAACTCACAGATTTTTTTAGTTGTTGCTAAGTCGTGTTTACTCTAAATGAAGGAAAACACTAATTAGTAAAAACTAAAACAGTGTTATCAACAAGATTCTCTATACCAAATGCAAAACATAGCACTGCACCAGCTAGTAAGAAGGAAACTAGCTCTATCCCAAGGGAAATCAGGACATTACACACTTAAACATCCATTCCTCCCCTGACTAAAATAGCCATAAGTCCTACTCCTCAAAAACACCATAGCTGTTATATACAGCCTTTTAGCAGATGTACTCTGTTAGCACCAAGGACCACCCACAAGTAAACACAAAAGCTGGCTAAAGGGCTTGATTTTCTCCAAGTAAAACTTGCTCTTAATAATGCCTAGCACAGAGAAGACTATCAAAAGGAAAGCTTTCTACAGTTAAACGACAAATTCAGAAGCAAATTTGCATGAATTTACTGCTTAACCTCATTCTTTCTGTAATTCAAACTGATCCAACCTTCCTGGCCAAGCAGGAAACCTACACTGGCTGGACCATACTCATATGACTTCTAGGTACCTCCAAGAATGGAGACTCCACAACCTCATTGAGCAACCTGTAGCAGTACTCAGTGACCTTCATAGGAAAAAAAGCAAAAAAAGCTTCCTTATATTCATAGGAAACCTTCTGTGTTTCAGTTTGTGCTCTTTGCCTCTGGTCCTGCCACTGGAAACCCCCAAAAAGGGTCTGACCCAGTCTCTTTGTACCCTTGCTTCACATTTTTGTATAAATTGAGGAGATTCCATGTCAGTTCACCAGGACTGAGCAGCCCCAGCTGTCTGAGCCTCTCCTCACAGCAGAGGTGTTCCAGTCCATCACATTCATGGCTTTCCATGGGTCTCTCTGTCAAATATGTTCATATTCCTCAATTTGTACTGAGTAGCCCACAACTGGATGCAGGACTCCAGTTAAAACATCCCTACTAAGAAAAGCTTCTTCTTCAGTAATTTTATGACCCACTTAGAGGAACACAACTTAAATATGACTGTGGGGAAAAAAAAACTTTCTTTTCAGTAGAGAAATAGGGAAAAAACTGCCAAGAACAACCCAATGGCTCTAGACAGAACCTGACCAAGAAAGACAGTGTGAAAACTGCTGCTGCTGAAGCTGAAGAACTTGAATGAAATTCAAAAATTAAAGGAATTATCTTGTAGAAAAGTTGTTACACTAACAAAACAGTCTGCACCTATCTCTTGGCAACATGTTTTGTGTATTTTCCCAATTAGAGATGTATCTAGGAATGTCTCAGATGCTACTGAAAGCACTGCTTAACAGAAGAGACCGATTTCTGCAGTGAAACAAAATATTAGACAAACTTTCTACTGTTGATTATTTATACCCAGATTTTAACCTAGTTAGAATGGTACAGCTCACAACTGCCTCAGGCATCCACAGAGCATCTCTTTTCAATTGCCACAATGAGGAAGGTGAAAAGTTGTATCAATTTATATCTTACAGTAGCAGAAAGAATCTGTCTCTTATTACTACAGTCCTTCCCACTGGGATGCGGGGATTAATATCTCTCCATATTTCAAAGAAGAAAGTGTACACCTGTAATACATTACATTCTAACAATACTTCAGAAACTCCTTAAATCTTTATCCATATTCTCCTTCAAACTAAAAACACAGTAGCATAGGACATCTTATGAAGCAGGAATTAATTGGTGCTGAAATGGCAACCTGGCATTTTGCGCAAAATCAGGAAATAAAAACAGGAGACATCAATTTTTTTTATTATTCTTGCAACATTGCCTAGAAGACCCAACGTAGCCAAGGTCAGTATACATTCAGTGTACGTAGCAAAACTAAAAGCTTACAGAATGTCTAGAGCAGGCAAAGACAAATTGAGAAAGAGAACTTATTTGTCTTCATATTAAATTTGGGTCCTTTTATGGGTAGCAAGGCATAAGTCTGGTTTAAGCTTAGAAGTCTTACAAAAAGAGCAAGAAAAGAGGAACTACTGATGGATAAAAAATTGAATCAAGCCACGTGAGAGGAGCTAAAAGGCAAACATCACATTGCTTCCAACTGCTAGAATGAAAATACTGCACACTAGGAGACCATGTACTGATATCTTACAAGGATACTTGTGGACATTGGTATTCGGTTTTGGAATACATAGGGCAGAGCGACTAAGACTCCAAGAAACGTACCACTTTTCAAGCACAGTTACAAAGGTATTTCAGGAACATATATAGTTGTAGGTAAGTATATATCTCCAGTTAAACAACCCCCATGTCTTCTTATGCTATCGATACTAGACACTAAAAATAAACTGTATTTAAAATTTTTAAAATATATGAAATTTTGTCTAACCTGCAATTCAACAGCAGCAGTAAGTCATTACCCTGTGTCAGGAAAACACTTACTGTATTTTCCCTCCTCCCCACAAAGCAACAAAGATTTGCAGAATCTGCATAGCTTACCTGCTGATGAGAGAATTTCACTTTGGGATTATTGTCGATTTCCCACAACCCTTCATTAAAACCCTTTCTTTTATTTGGCTTGCCATATTTATCTTTATTTTCTGAGTAAGGGAATATGTCCTTTGGCCCCAAAAATGCCCTTAAGGAAAGAGAGAACAAAATACACATTTTAATTAGTCTTTTCAACAAAGTAAGCACCAAGCGTTATTAAATACCAAATTCATTAGTATTACAACAACTATTCTACTAGAGTCTTTAGTCTTCTAAGACACTCCAAGGTTTCCACTACAACCACGACACAGAGACTTCCCTCTTTCTCAGAGCATTGCAAATCTGAGCAAGAAATGCGCAACAGTACATCTTAAAATTGCAGATAACAAGTCAACTAGCTACTGTGAACAGGATCAATTAAAAACGAAGTAGCTTACAAACAGAAAGAGCAATTACCTCCTTACAGAAGAAAACCCTGCTTAAATGTTAAGAATAAAGTATCCTTGAATATTTTTATTGCGCTAGATGTGAAAAAGCACCACCTGAATATACTGACTGCCCATTTACTTTTAAGAATGCTATGTAAAAATGTAATTAATTCAGCATTAATTCAGTAGTTTTTCAGGGTATGACAACAGGACCTCACAACTTGAATCATGAAATTTAAACAATAAAGACTTTCTTATTTTAAGCTTCTCCCCCAGACATTTTCTTGATGAAGTAAACAAGACAATTATTTTAAGACATTCTTATAACAGTCTTGATGTTGCCCGCGTATCTTTTCCAGACAAACAAAAACGACTCCTATTCCCTACTGTAAACTGTCGAACTAAAGCTTTTACCTGTTAGATTTCTCACATGACAAAGTCACAGTATTCACTACTAGCCCCTCCAAGTTTAGACTTGGGAAAAGGAGGTACCATGCTACTGAGAATGGTTTATGCTGAAAAGCATCAAAGACTATTTCATTCCTGCTCTACCTTCATGGCCTTTTGAAGGTAGGATTTCACTGTACCAATCTACCCGCTGCTAAGAGAAAAATGTACGCTTTGGTAGTACGTTCTCTGTTTCAGTCTATGCCTAGACTTTACGTTATTGCAATTATATTACATTCAATATTTGGAAAGTTGCAGATACTTGTTTTCTTAAGTACTGGCTCATGGAGCTTAACTTTTAACCTCCACCCCAGTATTTCCTTCATTATTCTTAAAAAAAGGCAGCAACTTCAGACTTACATCCCACTAGGTGGAGAGAAAAAGGAAAAAACATAGAATCTCCTTAAAAGCTTAAGCATTTTCTACTCCAGCAGTAAACACTCATCTATGTGCACAAAGTATTAAGTAAGTCATTGTGAGCTTAGACTGCAAATACCCACCTCTTGGCAAGAGATAGTTAGAGAGGATTCAGCCAGTGTGAGAAACATGCACCTGCAAAGCTTATTTACCCAGACCAAAAAAGATGGGGAGGGAGACAGAGCAACTGGGAGAAACAAAAATAGGAAAAAATTGCCTGTCTTCTTCCCTATTCTCTAAAAGGAAGCATTTTTGAAGTCTCTGAGCCTTTGCCCATATTGTCAGGCATAGAAAAACACCCGAGAACAGCTACTGTGAAAAAAGCTTTGAGGCTTACTAGGCTGCTGCAGTTTAAGCCTCATGTACCAATAAAGAAAAAGGAACAAGAAAAACTGAATGAAAAGAGATCATCCTAATAAAGAAAGTCCAGAAACTAGAGTTCAGTGTGACCTGTTTGCCTGTGACCAAACAAAGTTTGTACTGATATGATCTACTGCCACAACATATCCAAATAAAATATTTATTAAAATAGTATTAATTTTCTTACTCTCCCTAGGTAGTGACACATTCAGTTGAGGTCTTTTATGAAACTTAAGAGAAAACAAAAACCTGCAAAGTATACTTTAATACTTATTTACAGTAATTTCATAGACTCAAATAACATTATTTCTAGAAGTCAAGTAAGAGCTATTCCCAAGCCAGTCTTGCTTTCCTTTCCCCCCATGGTTCCTTTTCCTGCTGTAACCATCCATGCAGCCTGAAATCCTGCCATCCTTTATACAGGACTTCTTAGCACAATAAACTCATTATGTGGGTTTTTAGAGTTGCCACCACTTACAGTAAGACAGACTGTACATACACAGCCTACTAAAATGCTGAAGGTATTTAACTTTGCACAGTGTGTAAATCTTAGCTGCGAAAAGCATAGCACAGAACAAGTTTACCAAATTTATTTTAATTCCCGTGAAAGAAGTAGAAGAAATTGTTAACTCTACATAATTCCTGGTGGATCACTGAAGTCACTACCTACAGCTAAAAATCTAAATAAAATTACATGCCACAGAACATCAGTCTTCTCTGTAACCTGATCAGTTTCCTCCTATTGTAATTTATAGGTATCTGCTCTAAGGAGTAAGTGAGACCAAGAATTATAAAAGTTTCACCTATTATCATTCTGTAGATCAAAAGATAAGTAACATGCTTAACAAACACCAGGAGACAGTTGGGTCATGGAACACCCTGTACATTGCAATGTGTGTGGAACAGAGGCAAAAAGTTTCTCTGGTATTCTATGGACTTCTGAAATGTAGTATCCTGGAACCTAGAGCCTAACAAAACCCAGATGGCAGCAAAATTTTACTTTCTAACTACACCAGACTGAGGAACAAACATTTCAAATTACTCATGCAAACTAGAAAAAAGCCCCCAGTCATCAAACCTTTCAAACCCAAACATGTCTTAAGAGCCCTAAGCTAAATCTGAAGTCGGATGTAAAACTTCTCAAAATTTGCACAGGTGATTTTAAAGCTTTAGATGAGTAGTTATTTCCGAAATGTCTCCCTTCAACCTGCATTTCCAAACTTAAAACACAAAACCCCACTGCAATCCAGAATGACACACACTTCACGAACAGCAGAACCAAAGAAGTATGGCGTTGCAGCTGCCAAAGAGAAAGTTTGGTTGTGTGAAAAAATTAAAGGAAAAAAAGGCAATCTAACACATTTAAAATTATAATTAAAGCAATGGACAAGACAAACCTTGTAACCTTGGATCAAATTCCAGGAACTCTTCTTTACCCACAAAGTTACACACAAAAACTCCAACCAAACTAAAAAAAACTTAGTTGTTAAAAAATTTGTTGAAAGATGAGATTAGCTAAAAAAAAAAACCATGGGCCTAGCATATAGGCATCTTTTTCATTACGGAAATCACTTTTCAGGAAAAGTAATAGCAAGTAATGCCAACGATAGGGGATGCTTACTCTTTAACTCAATTGAACAATGTATCTTGTTTTAACAAGAAACCTACTTGCTAATGCTAAATACAAAGTACCAGATTAAAGTAATTTCAATAGACTTAAAATGAAGAAAAGCAAGATCCTTCCACAAAATGCGAGAGATGGACAACTTCCACACACAACTTCAATCTGGCATTTTATTAAAAAAAAATTTAATTAGAATTAAAGGCACACCAATACAGATTGCTTGGGTTTCTTTTAGCAACTCAAACAACAAATGAAGCACTGAATCTGATGATGCCTTAAATCTACAATAACCCAACCTGTCATGCTAAAAAGCAACTCAGTAATTTTCAAAACCACCGAACTACCTAAACTCCAGAATATTTTCTATTAAATTCAGCAGTGGAAAACATACAGTCTCTCAAAGCAAATACTGTATCACCTCAAAACACTGCTCAAAGATCAGTATTTTGCAGGTTGATAGGTATGAAGCTAACTGCACTTCCTCATCTCTTTCCAGATCTCATAAACATAACACCACCCACAACCAAAAACCTCATGAGCAAAAACCAAAAAAATAAAAACAACCCCAGTACATGATTACCTGTCTTTTCTCAAATTTTGCCTATTTCACTTTCTTTGAGAATATAGTATTGAGAATTTTGAGGATATACAGGACTATGATCAAACTCATTACAGAAAAAAAAAGAAAAAACAATCAGCCACACCACTGCAGATATAAGTTTTTTCTTCTGATGAGCAGAGTGTACATTTTATGGTTATGGTCTACCATTCATTTGAACAGCTTAAGTAAACGTTAGAGAAGCATGTCTTGAATAAAAGAGATCAATTTAGGAAGATGCGGTAATATACTACATTCAGAGAATATAACTTTTTGTCACAGCATTTTAAAATGAAAAAATACATCCTTGAAATATAAAGGACTTACGTCTCGTGGGTGCCAAAAAAGAAAATAGGCATTTTATTCATAGGAGGTTTTACTGCTCCATCAGGAACTTCATCCACCTAAGAAAAACACAGCCGATTATAATTCAAATCAAGTAACAGTCAAGAATAGTTTAGGAAGAAATATGTAAAAATTAAGCATTAAAATGGGAATAAAAAAAGAGAAGTAAAGCAGGAACTCTTTCTAACAGTATGCCAAAAAATTATAGCAGAATCAAAACCAGTATTAACAACAACAGAAAGTTACATTACTCTCAGTTTACAGAGATACTTTCCACATGACTACTTTTAAAAGGAGAGATGACAACGTGTTACAAGCAAAAGCCACAATTTAATTTCATCCACATACTGCCCATCCTTAAGGAAAAGCAATAGCAAGACTTCCTACCCTTGCACTGACCTAGTAAGCTGTTGAAGTCCAAATGTGAAGTAATACCAAAAGGGTAGTAAGCTTTAAAAGAACCCCAATTCCTAAGTCAGCACCTTAGCTAGATATCTTATTATCTCCACTCCCACATGCAACAAATGACCTATAGCAGTCCCGGAACTTCGCATGCCTTTTCCATGGGAGTACAGAGAGCACCAAAAACGACTGCATAACTTACCACATACACTTAACCTATTTAATAGAAAGCACAGTAAACAAACCCACTTAGGAGTAATCTTGCCATAAATTCGTGGGGTTTTTTTGCCAAGAGCAGTTATTTGGGGACATAATTTCTGTACAGCTCCAGCGGCTTGCACAAGCTCCAGTGTCATGCCATCCTGCAGCAGTCTTCATTCCGTAAAGCCGCGTTACACAAATTAGGACAACTAATGACTGCTTGAGAGGGCTACTTGTTACGGATCTGCAATGTGACTGCAAAGCCGGTTCTATCCCCGGGAACCCAGCCGCGTCCTCCCTCACAGGAGGCGAAGCTGAGGGCGCTGCTCAGCACAGGTGTGTGAGCGCACCCCACAGAGAACGAGGCAAGGGGAGGAGGGGGAGCCTTACCCTGGCCGGCCAATGGGGGTAACCTTTCATCTTGGCGAAGATCAAGTCTCCAGGTTTGAAATCTCGGCTCATGTTTTCTCACCGACGTGACGCCCTATTGCCGCCAGGCGAGACGGACTGAGAGAAGGTAAGGCTCTGCGCCTCCAGCAACCACCGAGGCACTACCAGCCACACAAGGTGCCACTCGCTGCCGGGATAAACACACGGGGCGGGGGAGAGAAGAGAAGGGCAACACAAGAAAGCACGTCAGCAAAGGCGGGCGGCCCCTGGCTGGGGCGCGCTGCGCCATGCCCGCCCTTCACTCATGCAAAAAGACCACCTGGGCGCTCCGCTACCCCGGTGCCCGCCCGCGGGCAGGGCCAGGCCTCCCCCGGCCAGGGTGACCACCCGCCACCTTGTCCCAACCTCCCCCGTCGCCGACCAGCCCCCGGCCCCTCATGCGGGCACGATGGCGCGAGACCGCCGCTGGGGAGCAGGAAGGGGAAGGGAGAGGGAGGGGGCGCGCGGAAAAGAAACTCCGCCCGCCCACCCGCCCTCTTCTCCTCCATCCCTCCATCCCTCCATCCCTCCATCCTTCCATCCATCCCTCCATCCCTTTTTTTCTCTCTCTCTCTCTCTTCTCTCTCTTCTCCCTTCTTCTCTCTGTCTCTCTCTCTCCTCACCCCAGCTAGCTCGCCCGCCTGCCCGCTCGCTCGCCGCTTCACCAGCGGCGGTGCAGCTCCTCGCTACCAACCTCAACCGCGCTGGCGCCCGGCCCACCGCCCGCCGCGGGAAACACGGCCGCGCCGCCTCCTCCCGCCAGCGGTCCGATACCACCCGGCACGCCGCACCGGGGTGGCGGGGGAGCTCCGGAGAGCCGGCGGGAACCCGGCGAGCGCCCTGCCGTAAGACAGACGGCTCGGCTCCCGCCTCTATGCCTGGGGGAACGCGGGTAGTCACGAAAGGAAAGAGCCCGCCGGGCCCGAGGCAGGGCCGGAGAAAGGAAAAGCCTCGTTCGCTCCCTCTCCCTGTAGTTGGAAAAGTGGTTCGTTCCTCCTCCGGTGGGGGCGGAGCGGCCGCGGCGCCGCTGGAGGGAGCGGAGGTGGACGAGGAGGAAGAAAAGAGGCGGAGAAGGAGGAGCCGGAGCCGCCGCCGCAGCAGCTGGCTGTGGGACCGCCCCCGGCCGCAGCGGCAGCCGAGCTGGGGCGAGCACACACACGGGCGACTTGGCGCTGCTCAGCCGCTGACAGGCTGGCGTAGTTAATGAGCGCCATTCTCCTTCGCAAACCGGGCGAGTGCGACTGGCCCCGCGGGGCCCTTTGTGTCTCACGCCCTACTGTTAGTCCCCTTGCCAGGCTTCTCATCCCTTTTTGCTGCGTGCCCCAAAGCTGCCCGTGTTACCCAAGTACTCCCCAAGAACTTGCTTGATGGCTTGACTCCCCCCAGCACACAACAACCCATGGTTGTTTATTTTAAGTCTGTAACAGAGTCCTTATCTGCTACTTAGTCACCATTAACTCCTGGGTTGGGTGGAGGTTTTCTTTGGTTTAGTTGATTGGTTAGGTTTTCCATCTAGGATTGCTACTAATTGAGACTATGTTAGTCCCCTTGTCCTCTCCTAACTTGTTTACCAATCCACATTAAGCTTCCTCCCCACCTAGCATTTCAAGCCACTGTGCCCTCCTCTCCTCTGTCAGCTGATGTCCTGAGTGCATCAGCCCCTGCTAGCCTCACCACAAATACCTTTATTCGAACGGTTTTTTCTTCTCTTTCTTTGAAGATCTCAAAATCAGATATAAACCCACTACCTTCTTTCTTATGGCCTGCCCGTCCTATTGTATCTAATTCTAGTTCTACATCAAAAATTAGCTTGCTTGTCAGCTCTTTGTGGCTTTAGTCCTATGTGATGGCCCCATACAGCACCACCCGCAAGTCATAGTATGTCTGAAAAAACTATGAAAATATTACGGAGCTTTTTTTCTTTTTATCAAAACTTCAATTTGTACGTTGAAGGATATACCACTGACATAGTTACTGCAATTGTCCACTTTCCTAGGATATGGTGGGGTGGATTTTATTCACTCTGCTGCTGTTGTTTGACATCATATATGTTTACACCTCCGTCTTGAAATCTCTCAATTGAGATGTTTCCAAGAACCTTTCCCTTTGCGAGTGAGGTGACCAGAAGGGGAATGATAACCTTGTTACCAGTCTCCCTCATCCACCCTGCTGTCATTTTTGTCCCGCGGTCTCTCAAAATCATTTACCTGTTTGTTTCTCTTGATAATCTGAGTGAAGAATGTGCTGCCCCGAATCTGAGGACATGCACACCTCAATCAGGCTCTCACGTCAGTCGGCAATCTTATATTTTTTGGTATTGCGGATGCCTAGGACGCGTGTGGGGCCGGCGGGCGCGCGGGCAGTGTGCGCGGGGCTGCGCGCGCCGCCGGACCGCCCGCTGGTGACGTTCCGCCGCGGCCGGAAGTTGCCGTTGGGAAGGGGCCGCGCGCCGGCCGCGTCCATGCTGGCGGGACCTGGAAACGGCGCGGCGCTTCCCGGCGCGTCCCGGCGGCCGCGCTCGCCCCGGCTGCCCGGAGCGGCCTCAGGGTGCTGCTGCTGGAGCTCTGTTCTGACCTTGTTCCCTCAGCCCTTCCTACCAGGTAAAGCGCCAAAGCCGCCGCCAGCGGAGCGAAGGGATGCTGCTAATTTGGTTTTTGGCTTGCTTAAAATTTTTCACCCTGCGTTAGTGAAAAGCTAGTGGCTCGTCCAGTCGAAACTGGTGAGCTTGCAGAACAGATGTGGTAGTTCCGCCTGGCTTTGTGTGTTTTAAATTAGTACATCTTGGTTAGATTTCATTTGCTGGAGGGGATCTTAGAGATCCACCAGTTCCATTCCTCTGCCATGGGCAGGGAGACCTCCCACTCAACCAGGTTGGTCAGAGCCCCATCGAGCCTGGCCTTGAACACTTCCAGGGATGAGGCATCCGCAGCTTCTCTGGACAACCTGTTCCAGTGCCTCACCACCCTCACAATAAATTTCTTCCCCACATCTTGTCTAAATCAATGGCATTCTTAAAGTTAGTTAAGCATATTCAGAAGTTTTTGAGGAGAATATGACACAAGGTTTGTAGGTAACATCCATCGAATATAATACCTCCTCAAGCAAAACCTTAACTATCTTGTTTGACTGTGAAGCTCTTAGGAACCACTCCATGCCCCTTGAATTTTTTTTTTTCTTAATTGAAATAGCATGCTTTTGGAACGTATCCATTTGTGTGCTAGTTAACTATGGATATGCATCTTAGTAGAGAAATGTTGTATATTCAAAATCATTGGCATGCCCAGAAAACAGTCATTAGATATTCCATGTCTCCCTCTCCCCTTCAAAATAATTAAAAGACTTAAAAGTAATTTCAGAAGGTTCTAAAACTTCAAGATGGTGTGGATGTGTCAGAGGGCTTTTTGCTTATGTTTTGAGACAGGTTGTTGTGGTTTTTTTTTTGCTGCAACTATTTAGTTGCACCTTTTGTTTTTTCTTTTTCTACTGTTCAGATTTTGGTATAAAACCAAATATATTTTTTTGGCAATAAATAATAAGAAAATGGTGGTATGAAAAACTAGTTTCTTAGTGTTCAGAGCTATGTCTTAATGTGAAAATTTGGCACAATTGATAGAGGTATAGTTTCCTGTACCAGGATACCTCGTTTTCTTTTTTATAGAGGTGATTAATCTTTGTGGAATACAGTTTCTACAAGTACTTCGTCAAGATTTTCTTCCCTCATGTAAAGTTTTCAGTGTGCAAGTCACCAATAATTTAATGGAACTTAACATGTGCCTAGAAATTATACTACAGTCTAGACTTCGAAAGTGAGATTTTCAACTGTTTTCTCATTTGAGATAGAAAGAAAGCTATGTTGTTTTCTCTTGGAGTGTGAGTGACTACTGCGTGGCAGTTATTGTGTTTTGAGTCTTATGACCACATGCACCAAGGTGAATTCTAATGTGTAGATGTAAAAAATCACAAGGGATACATCTAGCTATTCTATATGAATATGCTGCTTTTCTGTAAAAACAAAACAACCGAAAAAAAACCCCGAAACCAAAGACTCAGAGTTTTTAGAAATATGTTTATTTTTGCTGCATTTTCTGTTCAAATTATGGATTGAAGCAGACATGATTTTTTTTCTTCTCCTTATTTCTAGTGGAGCAACGGGAATGAATAAAATCAGTTTATATTAATATATTACACCAACTGCTGCCATTGGACACCATAATATAAAAAATAAATTCAATTATTAGAGAGCATTGAAAAGAGGGCCACAAGGTTGGTGAAAGCCTTATGAGGAGTGGCTGAGGTCAGTTGGTCTGTTCAGCCTGCAGGAGACTGAGGGGAGACCTTTTGCAGTTAGAACTTGCTCAAATGGGGAAGTGAAGGGGCAGACACTGATCCACAGGACCTGAGGGAATGGCCTGAAGCTGGGTCAGGGGAGGTTTAGGTGGGATATTCAGAAAAGTTTCTTCCCCCAGAGGATGAGTGGGCATTAGGACAGCTCCTCAGGGCAGTAGGAGCATTTGGACAGTGCTCTCAGGGACATGGTGTGACTCTTGGGGTGTCCTGTGCAGGGCCAGGAGTGGGACTTGATGATTCTAATGTATGCTTTCCAACTCAGCTTATTCTATGATTCTGTGAACATGTGACTGCACACCAGGGATGGTAAAGATGGAGTCCAGGCAAGTTTCCTGTTTTCCTGACTTTAATATGGATGTCCATCTGCTATCATGTTCAAAAACAAACCTTTATGGCTCATTAATATTGACTGTTGAATACAGCTTATGCTTCATGTTACCTTGCTTTAAGTAATGAAAAGAGGTAATTTATGAGTTTGCTGTGCAACTTGATGTAAACAATGGATTTTTTTAAGGTCTGCATTATAAATGCGTTGTCTATATTGATTTCTTTTTTATTTTAACACGAAATTAATGTTTTTTTCTAAAGGTGAGTGGAGTTACAGTTCAAAATAGTATTCCTCTTGTATAGTCCTAACTATTGCTGATTTATCAAATACAATAAAAATATCTTCAAATAGAAAATTCCAGGTTTGTAAAACACTTGGAAGACTTGCTGTGGTAAAGGTTGTTATCAGACAGCAAATGTAGTACATACAATTATGGTATACGTATTTATCTTCAATATAATTATTTTGAAGAGAAATGGAATTTGTAATATTGTTACGAGACAGAGGATCAATGTGTGTGAACAAAATATTTTTTTACTGATATTCTGAAAACCTTGACATGGGATATTCTACTATGTTACTATATATGTATATGTTAATCTATAGTATTTAAGCTTAGAGGATTAGAAGTATAATTCTCATAGTTGTCTAAAACAAAAATGATAGTTGATTATTGTGTAGTAGTAACACTGTTTTCTAACTGCTCGTGAGTATTAAATTATTCTTTCATTATGTTGCCGAATAAAATAAACCATGTCTCTGTTACAGATTTTAACGTTTTTGTGATATGGAAGAATCATCTTGGAAGCTCGTCAAGTAAATGTATATACAGTCAACAGTTGATTCTCCAGAGTTTATAGTTTGTGCAGCTTAAAAAGCTGCCTATTGGCCATCATGAGTTCATCCTCTCCAGTAAATTACTCTGTCACAGAAGCTAGAAGGTGAGCTTTATTTCTGTATTTTTAAGTCTAGTAATACAGTTCCTGGTTTTGTAGGTTTTTTCCTAGATCCCTGAAATTGTGTAATTCAGACTGAAAAAGAACCAGATACGGTGTGATATATGCCAGGTATGCCATGTCAATACAGTTATCAGATCTTAGAATTATGGAATGGCCAGACCTGTGGCCAGGTCTATAGAACAGACCTCAAAAATCATTAAATTCCCCCTGCTCTAGACAGGGATACCTTTCACTAAATGAGATTGATCAGAGGCACATTCACATTGGCTTTGAGCCAACTGTCAGGAATGTGGCATCCATAGCTTCTCTGGGCAACCTGTTCCAGTGCCTTACCACCCTCACAGTAAAAGGTTTTTTAATACCTAATCTAAATCTACTCTCCTTCTGTTTAAAGCCATTCTCTCTTGTCCATCACTACATGCTCCTTACAAGAGTCTCTCTCTAGCTTTCTTACTCTCTTCAGGTACTGGAAGGTCACAATTAGGTCACCTTGAAGCATTATCTTTTCCAGGGTGAACAAACCAAATTCCCTCAGCTTTTCACCAGTTCACCTCAGGAAAGCTGCTCTATCCCTCTAATCAACTTCTTGGGCCTCCTCTGAACATGCTGTGGCAGGTCCATGCCCTGGGACCCCAGAGCTGGATGCAGCACTGCAGGTGGGATCTCACAGAGCAGTGCAGGGGGGCAGAATCCCCTCCCTGGCCCTGCTGCCCACGCTGCTTTGGATGCAGCTCAGGACACGTTTGGCTTTCTGGGCCACCAGTGCTCATGGCTGGGTCATGTCCAGCCTCTCACACACCAGCACCCCCAAGTCCTTCTGGGCAGGACTGCTCTGATCTCTTCATCCCCCAGTCTGTGCTGGTGCCGGGCATTGCCCCGACCCAGGTACAGCACCTTGTACTCAGTCTTGGTAAGCCTCCTTACCATGGGCTTCCTTCTTGAGCTTGTCCAGGTCCCCCTGGATGGCAGCACATCTTTCAGGTGTGGCAACAGCATCACTCAGCTTGATGTCATCTGCAAACTTGTTCAGAGAGCAGTCGATCCCTTTGTCTGTGTTATTAATGAAGGTACTAAATAACCCTGGTCCCAGTATGGATCCTGAGGGACACCACTTGTCACTAATGTCCTTTGGGACTCTGAGCCATACATCACTGTCCTCTGGCTGGTACTGTCCAACTATTCTCATATCCACCAATGATGAGTCCACTCATCAAATCCATCTCTCCAATTTAGAGAGAATGATGGTGTGGAGGATTGTGTCAAAGGCTTTGCAGAAGCCTAGATAAATGCCATCTGTAGCCCTTCCTTTGTCCACTGATGTTGTCATGTTACCAGATGATCAATTGTCTACACCTGGTGAGCTAACACAATGCTTGTTGTCCTAAAACCATTGGCCTGTGGATCTGAACAATGCCCATTGTGTAAGAAGGAGAACTGGAAGTTCACCAGCCACAGTGCCCTGCCAGCTTGACTATGTCAGCTGTAACACTGGGGACCCTGACCACTATGGACTGCCAGAGAGATCCTCAGGACAGAAGAATACATGAGTAAAGAAGAGGGGAAAATACTTAAATGATAGTGGGGAAGTGATTATCACATGTGTTTCTATTCTGGGACAATCAGTTAATATGTATGTAAAATACAGCATATAAACAGAAACTTACCTATACTCAGTGTGCAAGACTTCAGGAGGAGCTACCACCCTGTGCATCTGACTGAATAAAGAATGCCTGCTTCTTAATGCTACATTGCTGCTAAGGAGTTTTTTATTTTATCAAGTTTTTGGTAGCAGTCACTCCATCATTGCAGGTGTGCTTACCTGTGGCCATTTGATGTGCAAGAATTCTCACATCGTGGGCATAGGAGACATGACAGAGGTAGTTTCTGTCTCCATTTGGGAGCAATGTCGGGGAGTTCCAGAGTTTTCTGCAATAGCTGTGGGGGTAGAATTGTAAGTCTTAAACATGACTAATTTTTTTAACCTGACACGTGTTTGATCTTTGGCACAATTAAAGTAAACTTTAATTCATTCTGTGTATCTTAACTGGGAGATCTATTTGTCACTATTTAAAATCTGATTGTAAAAACCTGCCAGTTGTATAGAAATAGCAAAACTCAATGAATAGGCACTTTGGTTAGGAAGTCAGGACCGCTTCTTCAGCTACTGAGGTTTAGCATAATTATACTGCCACATAGTAAATGAAAGAAAATTTTTCTGATACAAGGTCACATTTTCAGCCAAATATGGAAGAGCTAGTGAAAAGTGTTTCTCTGTGATGTTCTTTGTTGGCTGTAATTAGCTGACTTGTGAAGCGATGTGAATTTCTGAGCATTCTGTGATGCAGGACTCAAAAGCTGTTCCCCCTGTTTATATGCTTTTCTAAAGAAACTTAAAGTATTACCAAAAATGGTGTCTAAGATAAAAGCTCTAGTAGCTGAAATATGTATTTTCATTCAAAACCAATGATCAATGAACTATTAAAATGTGAAAATGGAAGTGCATAGCAGACTCTGAATTCCTCCTGGACTGCAAGTCATAATGATTTGAAACTTTCCAGGGATTCTGCCTGATTTTGTGACTTAAGCTTCCAAGAACTTTATGCTTGTAACGCTTTTACTGGTAAATGAATATGAAAGGAAGACTCTTCTACATTAGGTACGATGAAGCTTTCATAAAGTACTTACTGCATGTGCTGATGATGCTGTGAGGATTAAAGAAAATACTACAGAAATAAGGTGGCTAATTAAGGATAATTCCTGTATTATTTGAAAATGTTTAAGTAGACAAATAAAATAGTGAAGTGGTAACATATTAATATTCTGTCAGTTTTCTTGTCTTCATTTTTTAAGTTGCTGTTTTGATTTTATACTAAGAACAAAAATAGGCTTTTCTGCTTTATGTTTTTAAGTTCTTACTTGTAATGTCGTAAGTTTAGAAGCTGTGCATAAAAAGTTGTTTTTAATTTTTTTCCCCAATGTTTACTTTTATGCTGTTTGTCTTCATGCTCTTATGCACATTTATCATTTCTATAGTGTTCCTAATTTGTTATTACTTGAGGTATCATGTAACTTGTTTGTGGTGGTGTTTTTTTCCCACTACTTGTCCAATTAAGCATGTAGTTAAATTTTTCTCTGAAGAAATTTTATTGTGCAGGTATCTCCAGTGTGCTCTTTTTTTTCCTTTTTTAAAAAATAATTAATAGAAGAGTTGAAAGGAAGAGCTTTATTTAAAGCTGATTGCCATAAAAACCAAGGCAATTTCCTTAAAGATTTTAAGGATGTTTCTTTTTAATTACTTTACAAAAAGTAGTTCATTCCACGTGCTCTCCTTGCAAGATGTATTAAATATCATCAAGCTTAAGCAGAATGACCTCTCTGCTGTTCACAAACTATCCAAATGGTTACCTTTTTCTTAATCCTTGTACTTTGGACATTAGTCATCCCTAACTTTCAGTTTGGATCCTGTTTTTCCCCCCAGCCTGTGCTTTGTTAACCTTCGTGCCACCAGGTTTTTGGGCGTCTTTAGCTGAGACAGATACTTATTGTATCATCTTTCAATAAGACAACCTTCCTTTCATCTCTGGCCAGCCATGGGAAAATAAAGGTCTATCAAACCTATTATATGATGCCTGCAAACAATCTTTTGTGCAGTATACTGGTGCTCTTGACGCCCAATTGATTTTTGCCTTTTTCTTTTTTTTAATATATTTTCTATATTCTTTGCATATATATTTGTAGCTCTGTTGCCTATCATAGTATTCATAGCTAACATTTTATCTATTCTGTTAGACAGAAAGACAAAATAAATTCCCCAGTGGCTCCAAGCTGGAAGTCCAAGGTTAGATTTTTGGGGATGCCAAGGTTGAAACTAACTCTCTGAGACGTATTTTCATAAACAAAGTTTGGTTCCTGTCTAAAGGGGGGGAATTTGAAAAGGATTGAACTAGGAGGAAATTACCTTACCACTTACATCTTTAACTGAGGATTTTTAAGTCAGATATGCAAATTTTCTTAACATAAAAATTGTATGCATGTTATGCTACGTGTGCACCTTCAAGGTTTTCCACATGGCAAATTGTGCACCTAAGGATCCTTATAAAGGTAACCCCTTTTTATCACCGAACTGTGTCTGGCTCATGATTTTAGGACGAGTGAAAAGGAATTACTTGTTCTTGCTTCCTTCATGACTTCACACCATATTTTCTTACTGCATTTGCTAAAAGTTGCTTAAAGTAATGATAGGTGGTTTTACTTACGTGGTTACTGATTGTTTGCCCTTTGGGATATGTGGGTTCCTCTGGGTATGTAAATGCTGCAAGCTAATAATGTACCAGTGGTTTTTTGCAGTACAGGTGGATTTTGATGATCCTTATCTCCTACATTTATTAAAAACGTAAAATGTACATGGCACCCTGTGGAACAATTACTGGTGACACACAGATGAAGTCCCTCTTGTTTTTAAATTAAGATTTGACAGAATTTATTAAATTATAATATATTTATAGGCTGCAGCTAAAAACCTGAAATTTTTCATTCGTTGTTACTAATGTTTTTAAAGGCTGCATTTAATCTAGAATACTGTTGCCCTTGTTGTTGACATTTGTGTTAGTCTGCTTATGTGAGAAAACATACATCATCAGGTAAAGGTTTTAGTTGTGAAAAATGTTAATGGTGCCTGTGCATAAATCTAGGAGTAAAGGGATAATTTTTTTTATTTAGAAAAACCCAGTATACTGGAATTTATTAAACTGTTCTTTTTCTAATTAATACTTAAGACTTCATGTAGACCAAGGTAAGCTATTTTAGTGTTGTCAGCTCTGCATGAAATTATGCCAATATTTTTCTTAATTTAATCATGTTTCTATTTACAGTTTAATTCATATTTAGTGGCCCTGACAACTTTCACTTTTGTGTGGATCAACTGATTATTACAGCCATGCTTACATAATTTTAATAATTTGAAAAACGACTTATATCAAATAATGTGAGCACTGAGTTTCAGCTCCTGAAATACTTTGAGTTGTCCACTTTAAAGTTATAATAATTGATTGTAAGATCATTAAGCTAGTTAATGAAATATATCTTTTTATAATAATCTTTCACTCTCTACATAAAAACTTGTTTTGATTATTTTGATGTTCAGATATTCTGAAGGAATATGTATTTCACTTTCCACCTTCTTGCGTTGAAATATCTTGAACTTGATTTTGATGCTCAGAGAAGAATCCCATTACCTGCCAAGCAGATTTTCTTTTGGCTGGAAAAGTAGTGGAAATAACAGAGTGTTTAATGAGCTAGACCTTTAATTAGTATTTTGTTTGTGATCAATCATTTATCTGTTGTTTAGATGCACATATATTTGAAAACAAAATGTGAAAGAGTTTTATCCACATTTGTGCATTTGTTTTATGACAGAGATGTTTTTGAGACAGTAATCCATGTAAGAAAATGAGCTTTTCTGAAGAGACAAACAGAAACTTGCTAGTCATTTTAACCTATGTTATTGGAATGATGTTTTCAAGCATTCTGGAAGTTTATTGGATCAATAATAAAAATAATGAAAAATAATTAAAAGCATGCTTAAATTGACTTAAGGAAATGCAAAGTGCATATCTGATGTAAGTTCCTGCTTCTACATATCTCACAGTTTGCTTACTAAGCAACAGTAAGCATAGTTTTACTTTAATGAGCGTATATAGCTTTGGACCCACAATCTGATAATTGAAATAAGGGAGCATTAAAACTTAAAAGGAATGCTTTTTTTTTTTTTTAAAACAATATTTTGCAGCTTACATAATGAAGAATGTGAGTTACTACAGAAGAGCAATGAATCAGAATTGGACGCTGTTTTGGGTCTGAGACTGAAACTTCTTCAAGCTAAAAAAGAAAATTTGGATTTAACTATTCAACACAATCAAGAAGTAAGGATTTATATTTTTTTTATTTGCCTTATTTTACTCCTGGAATAAATGTTATCTTGTTTCATTGAAATGATACTCTCACATGGTGGATCAAAAGCATAGTCAGTAACTGGAAAATATCATGAAAGGCAGCACCTCTCATACCTGTTCATAGATACTGTTAGCACCTATACTCTCACTGTTAATTTTTAAAGGTGTGATAGGTAACTTGAGCACTTCTCAACAGCACAATGCAGAAGAATCTTGTGCACCCTGAGCTCAGTGTAAGAGAGTGTTTGTTTGTTTTTGTTCCAATCCAGATAGTTCCATGGGTCCATTTTTTGGAATCATACAACAGTTGATAAGCCAGTGGGAAAATAGCAATGTAACTGAAGCACAAGAGCAAGTCTTTGTGGGAGAAGCAGACATCTCTTAATTTGTGTACATACCCAGATGATAAACGTACATGGACAGGATTTATTGGCTGGATTTAGCCAAAACCAGATAAATGAGCACTCACACCGACTGCTCCTGGCAGACTGCTTGGAGCAGAATTGCTGCCTATAGTAGTAATAATGCTTCTTCAGAGGCATAGTTTAAACCCGATTATCAACTACTAGATTGGCATTAGCAAATATGGGAAGTGTGCCAGCAGGAATTACTGAAACTGATTACAACTCAGCACCTGTGTTTGTTAGTGGGAAAACTGATATTCAAACTAAAGAAGAGATTGACTATATTCTTAATGCTACTTCATTTCAATGCTACATGTATTGATTACATGTTTTGTTGCAAACAACATCAAGGAAATCCTTTGTAGTGTGGGTTATTTCCCATGTATGAAGTTTTCATTAACAAAAATATTGGTACTTTGTAGGTGTTCTGAAGGAATATGTTTTTCACTTTCCACCTTCTTGTGTTGAAATATCTTGAACTTGATTTTCTGAATCCGGTTTTTGGCAGCCAAGATTGTTTCTCAGCCTGTATAAGATCTCTTTTGGAAGTGTTTTCTGTTCTTAGTTGTGCGTTAACATTAATGGCATCTGTTGACTACTGAGCATTATTGGACTGAATTTTACGCTTGTATGGGTATTTGTGAGTTACAAGAGGTCTGATAGTCTAGTGTCCCAATATGACTGTTGTTCTGAATGTTATCAGAAAATCATCTGGAATATAATGTTTCTCTTGTGTCATTTTTTCCTCTAAGGTGCAGGAAGATGACAGTAATATATGATTATTTTTTTTAAGGTAGTATATTTTTTGAAAAATGGAGTGGTATGTTTAAGGTACATGATAGGAAAAGGATCAGTTCACAAAAACCACTAAAGCATCAAAATGTGCACAAACATGCAGTTGCAAGATTGCATTTCAAATTCAAGTGGAATAAGATCGCAGTTGTGAATGTGATTCAAAGTATCTTTAAAAAATATTCAGTAGGTGTGTTTCTGTAACGTGTTGCCCTTTTTCAAGGGAACATTGTTAGCAGTTTTGTGAAATTTATTTTCTAGGTGTCTAACTATGAAAAACAGATAATCAAATTACGGTCAGAATTTGAGAGAGGAGAAGCCATTCGACAAAGTTTGGAGTATGAATTGGCAGTTGCCAGAAAAGGTGCCCATCTGAAAATGTGCACTGCAGAAGAAGAATTAAGTGATGCAAAAAACAAACTTGTGGAACTGCAAGGTAGGTTTCAAGGAAGTAAAGATGGAATGAAGGCTAAGTCTGTTTCATGTCACTAAGGTAAGTCAGAAGCAGGGACTTAATTAAATTTTCTGGTTACTGCTGTTTTTCTTGAACCTGTTTTATCTTCCTGTCTCTTATCCATCTGCTTTTGAAAACTCCTAAGAGTTCACAAAACTCCTACTGTCTCACATGTGGATTAGAACTAACTGGCTAAACCTTCATATCCTTCTTTTCTCTTGCCCATCACCTTCTGTTATTTCTTCCTTCAGTGCTGTGTACAGAATTGTAATCATGGTGGCCATCTTCACATCCATGTTATCTGTGTGTCCAGTGGATCTTCCTTTTCCATTTCAGAGGGGAAAAAAATAGAAGAAAAAAGAACAGAAAAAATTATTTCCCATTCATTTGATTGCACTATTTCCAGCAGCTTTTTTCCAGAATTTCTCAGCATACCTCCATTTTCTTTCATTTTTTCTTTCATCTTTTCTAATATTTCAAGGTTTTCATTGTTCATGTCTGGTTTATTTTCGTCTCACAGTTTTTGTTTCTTTTTTTTATAGTAATGTGTATTGTGACATGTGGAAGGGAAAGTTTTTACCTAGACTTTTTATTTCCTACTATTTTTGTATTCAAAAATAATAGGAAATAAAACTCGGATTTCCTTTATACTCCTCAAATAGAGAGATTTCTTACAAGGAAGTGAGGTGCATTTTTAGTTACCTAAACTAGTATATGTATTTAATCTAGTGCAGCAGATGTATCTCTGAATTTAATAAGCTGCTGGTATTCAATGAAGAGTTTGAGTACTCCTTGAAGATTTTAACCTTCCAAGAACTGTAAGAGTAACTGGATCTTGAAAATACTTCAAGTAACAAGTATTTTTAAGATGCTTGGAAAGCTGAGCTTTCACTCCTTTGGAGAACACATGAATAATCAGAAATCTTAGGGATTGCAAACACATGAAAAATAATTAATCTTATGGATTGCAATCTGGAAGAAGGCATTTTTTCCCCTTTGGAATTTTCTCTGTGATTACAAGTGGAAGATTTGAACTGCTAGTTTCTCACCTAGAGCAAAGTTATGTTTCTTTCCATGTGTGCTAGTTTCCTTGCCAGTGTAGCCATGCAGGAATGGAGAGGCAGGACTCAAGAGAGACTGATGCTGATGGAACCACAGCACAGTGAACCCAGTCTACTGGGCTGCCTGTCACTTTCCTGAATGGATTGGGCTAACATGTGGTGAGGGGACTGGAGAACAAAAAGGGAATAGGAAGGGCTTTGCAGAGGCTAGGGAGGTTTTCTTAAATGCTTGTGTGTGTTAGTTTCTTTCAATACCATAGTCAATAATTAGTAGTCTGTCAATTGACGATAAATTCCGTTGGTCAAAATTTCTCAAGCTTTTTATGTCTATGACAAGTGCCAAAGAAAACAAATTATAATTTTGCTGCTTAATATTTTAGCAATTAGTAATTTTTTGCTTCTTTTCCTTTGCCGCCTGAAGCCTTTCTCACCTCACATGGTGCTTTAGTATGGCCCCAGCATATCGCCTCAGGCAGAATGCTTCATTTGGGCCTTGTACCCTTCAGCGTTTGCTCCAGATTTTCTTCTACTGTTCTTATTCAGAGTTGATTTTCTGCCATCTGACAGTCCTTTCCTATCATTGTGTCCACTGATTCTCTGTGTTGTCTTAATGTGTTCTCTTAGTTTCATTATTTTCTGCCTAGGAAGAAATGTCAGAAAACTGGGATGGATTTGAAATAAAATCCTGTTACGAAGTGGAAATTACTTAAATGCCAATGCACCTAGTTGTATTTAGTAAAATGAAAAACTTTTGTAAAATATTTTCTCCTGTAAAGCTGCTTACAAGTTATGAAGGTTTTTGTGGCATTTAAGCTTTCACAGAAGAGTCTATACAATGTTCCCCATCTCAGATCATTTGTGGGCTGAAGATTTAAATCTCTTGAGGAGCAGTTAAGTTTCCTTGGAAAAGCTAAATCTTTGCCTGGTAACCCAACCTGCCTTAGGTTTATCTACATGGAACAGGTGCCTATTTTTACTGTCGTTTAAACTGAGCTCAAATGTAATTGATACAGACTACTACCTGTATCAGACATGACATTTGGAAATAAACTGGCAAAATGCAGAAATCTGAAAATTAGTCCTCCATTCTATAAAGATGTAATTTCACAGAATCACAGAATATGCTGATTCGGAAGAGACCAACAAAGAGTTATCTCAGGTGTTTGTTCTTTTCCAAGAGAAAAAAGTGTTTTAATTTTTAAAAATGTCTCAAACATTCCTATGTTCTTGTGGGAAAGATTCGATAGGAGCACAAAATTTGCTAGTTTCTCCTTAGTAAAGATGATGCACAGGGTATCAAAATACATAGAAGAACTGATGATCATTATGTGTTGGGTTTTTTTCTTCTAGATATGTTTTGCCATGCTGCTTCTACCTTTTTTCTTTCTCTTTTTCTGTAAACAATAGTATTCAATGAAAAACTTCAGCAGAAAGTGACAGAGACTGAGAAAACGTTTCATGATGCTCAACAGAAGTGGGAAGAAGAACAGCAAAGACTTGCAAGGATGAAGGATGATATCAGCAGAATTTATAACCATGAATATGTATTCCTTCTTAAGGAAAGAAACGAAGTAGAAATTATTTTACTGGTATGGTATATCAATAAACTGCTAAATAACTGTAATTAACTGCTGATTTAATATCTCAGCAGAAAGCTGCATGAGATAATGGCTGGAACTTTTTTCCCGAGTAGCTAAATGCTGCAGAGTATTTCTGAAGAATGTAGCCTTATTAAGTTACGCTTGGTATATCACAGTCTTTCTTGCTTTGATGAAACGTGTTATGGCTGATTTTGATGGTAAATGCCTAAATCAAGTTACCAGTGCACAGTCCATTTGCACTGTCATGCAATATTGAGTTAGTAAAATCAGGGACACCTAACACCCACTGATTCAATTTCCCCATTACTTCCCCCAGTGTGGCATCAAGTAGCCTGTGAATATGAAAATAGTTTGTATAGTATGAAGACCACGTACTTTCAGGGTACCTGAACAGTGATGATGGGATTTCCAGCTGTGCAGTATGTGTGTTACTCACTCTATACCACATATGAAAAATAAGCATTATTTATTGGAAATTCTGCAGTTCGGTTAGATAAAAATCAACTAAGAGATGGCCTTATAATCTGTTTTAGAGTGTGGGGTTTTTTTCTTTAATAATTAATTTCATCATATTTCCTGATTTTTATTAATATTTATATAACCTTTGAGTGTTAAATGTGTGAAAAGTAATAAAAGTACAAACTTGTTTTTACACCTTTTTTAGATAGTCAGGCTATTCAAAACTGAAATATGTTTAGAAGAAATCATATAGAATTGTGGTATAGAAGTGCTGAGTGAACATGCCAAACTTTTGCCTGCTCCACAGGGACACAAACAATTATACCACTAGACTTCAATTATATTTTTTCTTTTTAAATGACAAGTTGCATATGTTGTATCTTTGCTATGTTAGAATGCTATTTGATGGAAAACTGGAATGTATTCAGCTGTACTTATTCTTCATAAAAGAAGTGTGTGCAGAGGTTCTGTTAAGGCTGATAGACATTTGCATTACATGATATATGCAGAGAATAGATTGCTGCTAAAAGTTTAAATTTTTAATGTATTTTCTTCCTTTATATAGTCCCTTCTAAGATGTGACAGACTTGTCTCAGTTGGGATGGGCATTGGTCAAGCAATAGAAAATTTTCTGGTTGCTTCCTTCCCTCCTAGTCAGCTCCAAGTCTGGGACAGTACCAGTCTTCCCAAATGACACTAAACTTACCTGGAAGCTTGATTCTGACAAATCAAGCCAAATTCTGACATGTTGTGCTATGTACTGTGTTATGGTGCTGTTGGTCAGATTCTATATGGCACCTGTAGAAGCAGCTCACAAAACAAAACAGGCAGAGATACTCCCTTAATTACATATATTTCAAAAGTACTGCTGTACTGACTCTTCAGCTGTTTAAAGGCAAGATCTGGAAGGAGTGGTGCAGAAATGACACCTGTAGTAGAAATCAAGTGGTGTGTGGATAAATAGTGTTTCTGTGCATGGACTGCAAAAGAAGTTGCGTTGTGTTGTTTATTTTAATGACGAGGAGACCTGATGGGGGAAAAGGATCCCACCGATTTGAATTTTCTCTAAATGAAGGATAAAATGGAAATTCCCTCATCCCCTCAGTAATTTTGTGGATATGTTGAGCAGTACTTTGAGAGACTAATTGGGAGAACTGTAAATGAATACTTTAAAAAAAAGAGAAAGAGAAGGTTTCAGAGAAAAATGTGTGAGTTCTTTGGTAGGTTATACCCTAAGGTCCTTCTCAAACCAACAGAAAGATGAGTCAGTTTTCATTCAAAGTCAGTGCTTAAAAAAACTAAGGCTAGGTTTAGGCTATGAGGAAACTTACTCTTAGACACAGTTTTCTTAAGTTGCCAGGCAAAGCAGGCTAAGAGTGGTGCTTTGGCTCTGTGTTCTGGCTAACAGTAGACTGAGTTAAGTAGAGGAGGTTTTATATCTCTTTTATATAGTGTTAGGAAGTGTTTCTTGAGTGCATTTAATACTGTGTAAAAATAATGATGTTTTAAGAAGCATACTATACTCTTAGAAGTGATGTTTATCCTCAGATCAAAACAAACAGTGGATTGCTTGGGCCACTGTGTTCTCTTGTTGATTCAGAAGTCAAAGGTGATTTGTAGAAGCAGGGGTTTGGTTGGAAGAGTGTTCTAATGCTTTATAACTTTTCGCTCCTAAAGTAAATGTGATTCACTACTAGGTGTCAACTATTAGTGTGCTTTGAATAGTAAAGTTTTCTGGTTTAGTTCAATTGCAAGTAGTTCAGTTTTTCTGCTTTGTTTTTGTAGTGTTCCTTTGCCCATTACCCTAGTTATAGTTATATATAGTTATAAAATTCTGGGAAATAAAAAATACATACATAAATGTTAAATCAGGGCTTGACTATCTTAGTTGTTTGAAAGCTTAACTGATTTAACTTAGCAGATAAATATCAGATAGGTCTAGGTTTGTAAGCTAAAACTTCAAATGTGTTCTAGTCTTTTGTGTTGTGTATTTACAGTCCTGTTTTAAATAATTCATAGTTATTTTGAGTTATGAGATGGAAGCCAAATTAAGTGGTCTTAATATATACATAGGAAGAAGATTCTAAGCATGTATGGCAAATTCTGGTTCCAAACCTGAACTTTGTGAGCTACAAGCCTGAACTTAGCTATGAAAATACTGAAGTAGGCATAGAAATGAAGTCAGTTTAATCTACTAAAATCTGTCTCTGTGATATGGAGTAAAAGTAATCCTCTCTGCTTTCTAACAGAGAAAGATTTGTGCTGTGCTATATTGAGTGTGCTTAGCCTAGTTTTTGGTACATGGTGAAAGATGTTGGAGTTCATTAGTAAGTGCGATAGCATCATCTTGTGGTGAGTCAGAATATAGTATTCCTTCACAGAAGCACTCAGTTTTTCCTTAGACTATTTGTGAAATTGTGTTGTTTATACACTCTTTAAACCAGCTGACCAGCCATGTTTTTCATAAGCAGATATGTATAGTGAGTGTGTATATGACATGCAGGTACACACATATATATATAAAGGTGTTTCTTTTTTAGCATGGTGACGTATGTTTCTTTCTGAACCTTCCAAGTGCAGGTAACAGTCTGATGCAGTCATACCATGTCTAAAAAGTTCAGAGACTTCAAGATTCTGAAGTCATGTTAACTTGTTTAACAAGCTTGATTCATGTCAGTTTTTGTCTGTTAGTGTTAACTACATTTCCAGCATAAAATATTTTGAAGTCTTGATGTAGTATTTTTCCAGGAAACTATGTATTACTTATTTCATATGCACTTTTCACATCTCACTTCTGTTAATATGTGGAAGATAAATCTAAAGAGGAATACTTCTTTATCTCGCCAATATGGAGAGAATGAGAGTAATTATAAATTTGAGTAAAAGTAAGGTTTTTTGCATGCTGATGGGAAGAAACCTCTTAATTATCTTGGTATTGAAGGCAAAGTTAGAGGATTACATTAAATTTAATCCATATCCAGGTAGACTGTTTTTGCAATATTTTGATTTACTGAGGTTCCTGTTTTTTAATAAACTTGTTTCACAGGCATGCTCCTTGTTACCTTTTCAGAGAATGCCAAAAAATTGTGCCATAGTGGCCACACATGAAAAAAGAGAAAATTAATTAATTCTTTTCAGTTACTAGTTGGTAATAATGAAGTGGCATTAGGTGTTAAGGGAGTAATGAATCCCTTCATGTCATGTTTAAGTGGCCAAAACTTTCTACCTTCAGTCATGAAGAACTTCTAAAATATGTTTTAAACTTTTGAAAAGACTTTTATTTCTTTGATCTTCATGTATAAACATGGTTCTGTCAAATTAAAGTCTTCCGAAGAATCATTCTTTATAAATAATTAATTTTCTTTTTCTTCTCCTCCCTACTCTGCAGATGCTTTATGATTAGTAATTTTCAGGAATAAGATTATGTGATGTAAGACTAATAGCAGAATTTGTAGACCAACATTTTCACAAAATGTCTCTTACCACAATAAACGATAGGAATAAATGAACAGGAGGACTTATGGTAATCTTTCTGTGTTTTGCGCAGAAAGTAATTGGCTCTCCAAAGGTCCTCCAGCTAAATCACTGGATTTGTAACTTATTTCTGATGCTACTTATGGAAGAGCTTACTCCTGTCCGCTAGACCAAAGCTATTCTTTTTTGAGGCTTTTGGAATCCCCAGCTTAAATATGCACTAGGCTACTGGGGGCTCATTATTTGGCTACTTTCCTCTGTGGCTGGTGTGGCATAAATGAGGATTTTGTAGTAGTGACTCTGCAGGGCTGCTGAGTCTAATAGTGTTAGTAATTATACCAACCTGTAGCTTGGTTCAATTTGTAAAAGCAGAAATTGTAGTGGGGAGCAGCTTAGTTATTTTGTCTTTCCAAGAGCTTCATAGTTCATGTAGCTAATTTTAAAATTTCATTTCTAGACAGAAAAGTCGTCAGAATAGTAGAAATTAAGAATATTTAGTCTATGGGAGTAACTTTCAACAAATGTCTGAAAACTTAATTTGAAGTTCTAGCAGTTAAAATAATAACAAAGTAAAACTTCAGTCTATGTGTCATTTCATCAAATGCACTTAACTGTTTCCCTCTCTACCATTGCCTTTGAGCTGCAAGAGAGAACAGATTGGAGGAGCAGCTTTGCGTTTCTTTAGAGAAAGATTTCCTGAGGAGTATTGGCTCTGATTTTAGTATTACTGCAGAAGGTTGTGTTTGTAGTGAGATGTGAGCCAGCATGTGATGTCTGGTGGAAGAACATGTTGGTTGTTGGGTAACTGGTTGACGTGTTCCAGTGTATTAGATTTTAATAATCTGTTCTGATGCAGTCTTTCTTCTTTTGATCCCTATACTTTACCTTAGTGAAAGTAGCTCTTAATGCTTATTTCTTTTCTAGGAGCTGAATAATGAACTGCAAAATACACGCAAGAAATTGAGAGATGTGGAGATGGAACACAGTAGCTGTAATGAGATGCTGAGATGCCAGGCCAATGAACTTAAATGCAGCACTGAACGAGAGAATAGACTTAAAAAGGAACTTGAAGTAAGGCTGTTTGACTGTTGCTATTAGTCTCAACAAGCGCTGACACTGAGCAATTTTATTTTTGAGGGATGGAACCTTCCAGTTAGGCTGGAATTTTGTACTTGATGAACAAAATATTGAACATCTGTTTTGCAGAAAAGGCTGAACAGGTGAATGCTACTTTTGTTGTGAACCTGGTTTGGGACTTGTGTTTAAACAGCAGATAGGAAAAGGTTTATGTAAGTGTGTAAACGAGGCTAACTTTACTTTAGGAAAGCTAAAGTCTTAATTTATTTATCTTCTTATATTTTTGTTTTGTTGAATTCCTGGTGGAGAATCTGCTGGAGCTGCAAAAATTGCCAGATGTTATGCTAGGTGAGGGAATATAATATAGGAGGATCACAGTGGTCGTACAGCAGGGTCTTACAGAGGTCTTACTCCTCCTATCTAGAGTTGGTTACTGCAGGTTTAGTTTTCGTCTCTGTTGAGTGACACCCATGATTGAGAAGTCTTTAATCTTTGAGAATAACACCTTGTAAATATGCTATTTACACTAAACAGCTAGTTTCCTCCTAAGTTTTAATATTTTATTTGTCCACTGATAGGCTTTGTAGTAATTATGTTATCTGTCTGGACCAAGACTTTCTTAGTAGAATATTTGTTGTTGCAGAAAAGGATAGTGAGTGGACAATTCTTTATCCTGATGTACGTTTTCTACCAAAGGCATCTCTGTAAATATTTTCTGCAATGAATTTAAAAGAACTGTCATTTCTTAAATATTGTGAAACCTTAAAGGAGCAAGTGACATAGTCTTCAGCTGTGATTTTTTTCTGTTGTTTTTCTCTTAAAGGCAAAATAAATGTTTTAAGCATTGATTTTTAGGTAGGTAGAGTCCTGCATTAAAGATGAAGCACAAAAGAAAATTCCTACAGGGAAGATCAAAGCTCATCAACTAAAAACACTGACTTATTGACCAACAAGGTAGACCTTTGTGCCCTCTAAGAATTCTACAGGAAATCTATTGTCATATATTTTGAGCTGCACTTACTGGCCTAGGTGGAATTGCCTTCAGTTGAAAAGTGTTGCATACTGTGAAGTTCCAATAGCCCTTTTAAAAAACACCAGGTTTTGTTTCCCCGTACTTGAATAAGGACTCTGCTTGTGACTTCATGGCTTTTTGTATACTAACAGAGAAGTCATGAGCTGAAAGGAGGAGGAGCAAGGCAGCAAATAATTTATCTTTTTAAATATTTTGATTGAATATATGCACGAGCTGTAAATTTAAAAAGAAAGGACACAGTTCCTTGAAATTGTACAATTGCTATACCCTAATGATGGTCTTATCCACTAACCACAATCAGAAAAAATATTTCTTTGCTTCTAAATTTTTGTTAAATTATTTTAACGTTCTGAATATCTTAATAATGTAAAAACACATATTCTGTCTGCAGAAAAATGAGTCTCGTGGTACTTATTGATAAGGATAGCTATTTAACAGTGATTAAGGAAATGTACGTGATGAAACCTCTTGCATTTGAAAGTTAAGAAAATTAGCACAAGTCTTTGAATCAAAAATACCAAACTAGGTTAGACTTCAATACATATCCTGTTGGCAGCTTGCATTTCACTCTACAATCTTAAAAGTAAATTGCATATGTGTAATTACCTGAAAGGGCCTGCAATAACCTTGTAGATGGGGATTCTACCACTTGCCTGGGCAGCCCCCTCCTATGCTTTGCAGCCCTTGCCCTGAGAAATTCTTTCCTCATATCCAATCTAGATTTCCACTGGTACACGTTGAGGCTGTTTCCTCTCATTCTGTCACTTGTTGCCTGCAGAAAGAGACCGACCCTCACCTGGCCACAGGCTCCTTTCAGACAGCTCTAGAGAGTGATGAGGTCACCCCTGAGCCTCCTTTTCTTCGGGCTACACAGCCTCAGCTCCTTCAGCCACTCCTCACAGGGCTTGTGCTCCAGACTCTTCACCAGCCTTTTTGCTCTTCTCTGGACATGCTCCAGCACCTCAGTGTCTTTCCTGAATTGAGAGCCCTGGAATTGAGCACAGGATTTGAGCTGTGGCTTCACCAGTGCCCAGTACAGGGGTACAATCCCTGTCCTGGCCCTGTTGGCCACACTGTTGCTGGAACAGGCCAGGATGCCATTGGCCTTCTTGGCCACCTGGGCACTGCTGGCTCATGTTCAGCCGCTGTCACCGGCACCCCCAGGTCCTTTTCTGCTGGGCCACTTTTCAATCACTCTGTCCCCAGCCTGTGGCACTGCCTGGGGTTGTTGTTGCCAAAGAGCAGGACCCAGCTCTGGGCCTTGTTGAATGTTATGGCGCTGGTCTTGGCCCATCTCTCCAGCATTTCCAGCTCCCTCTGCAGAGCTTTTCTTCCCTCCAGCAGATCAACATTTCTGCCCAGCCTGGGGTCATTTGCAAATGTAGGTGCATTCAGTCCCCTCATTCAGATTGCCAGTAAAGATAGTAAACAAGACTGGCTCTAATAATGAGCTCTGGGGAGCCTCATGGGTGCCAGCTGGATGTACCTCCATTCCCACCACTCTCGAGGCCTGGTCATCCAGCCAGTTCTTTACCTAGTAAATAGTGTACCCGTTCACACCATAAGCAGCAAGTTTCTCCAGGAGTATGCTATGGGAAATGGTGTCAAAGACTTTAGTAAAGACTAGATGTATAACATCTACAGCTTCCTTCATCCACTAAGTGCATGATGATACCAGTATCCAAGCTGAATTTCTGCTCAGATATAGAAGCCTTAAAGTAGTATACCCCAGACAGAATGGTCTGCATTTCTTCATGAAGTAGATCTGTATTGTTTTTCTCTCTTTATAAAGTTTTTAGCTCAGAAGATCGAAGTTAATGGATATAGAATACATATCTTCAATTTCCATGCTGAGTAACTCATGTTAATGATCATTTGGTTAGCAAATGTGTACTTAAGTTTTTGATGATAAGAAACTTCTTGAAGTGATTGTGTGAGAAGTAGTGTAGTTCTACTTAAACCCCAATCTTAAAATGTTTTATTATGTGCTACTTCTTGAAAAGTAATGAACATTTTCTGGAGTTCACAAATCTGTTCTTTTGCTACCCTCTGCTGGACATAAGGGAGAAATCCATGGGAAAATACTTTGGTTTTGGTAATAGAAGGAAATGTTAAATGTAAATTTTTTTTAGTACAATGATGCTTGTATGAAAAACTACATACAACAGACTGTTATAAAGAAAGTGCAAAATACCTGCCTGTCCCCCATTTTGGGGTATTTTTCTTCTTTTTTTTCTTCAAATATAAGTCAGGTTTTATCCTTCAGTGATTACTCTGATCATGGTTGAAAAGAGCAAATTTCTAGTTTCCAGAGTTACTTTCAGAAATTAAGAGAAAGAATAATGGTAAGTTTCTGTGGACTTCTCAGTTGAA
Organism: Acridotheres tristis; assembly: GCA_037013685.1. NCBI lineage: Eukaryota > Metazoa > Chordata > Aves > Passeriformes > Sturnidae > Acridotheres > Acridotheres tristis. Next base: position 48,142,229 of record CM072919.1, on the reverse strand, counting down.
AGATAGCTGTTGCTGCACTGTCTAACCTACTAGCTTTCCAGTTTGCAGTGATACCAGTATGTTGCCTAGATTTGTAGTGCTTCAGAAGTAGAAAATACACTGTGCCATAAAAACTGAGACTGAGAACCTCAGATTTCATTCTGCCTCTTTAGCCTGAGAATCAATATCCAAATAAATTATTGATCTATTACTACTGAATTCATCAAGATAATACTGTTTAAGATAATCAAATTTCCAGAACCAGTGTCTTTTATTTTAGCCTTTAGCTCAAATGCTAATGAAGATTCTTGAAATACTTGAAAAAGACAAGACAAGAAAACTTTTCATATAGAAATAACATTTTTAGTGATGTATCCAGCCAAAAAATGGGTGGGAAGGTGGTTTTGCAATAAGAATGTGGACTTTACCACAAGAAACAAAATTATTAGTATATAAATATCAAACTCTTTGCCTTGTTCCTATAAACGTAATGATCTTCTGTTATTTTTTAATGTGTGTGAGACTGCCAGCTCTTAGTAAGCTGAAGCTCAAGGTCTCTCAGATTTTTTAAGTCTTTCTTATGAGACCTGAAAAATGTTCCATAACTTGGTCTGTTTAATTTCTGAGACTGAGTATATTGCTGTATTTCGGAGACTTCTAGTTTCCATTTAAAGACTATTCCCTTAGCTTTCACATTGCCTTTTCTACTTCCCTTGCCTCCACTATGTATGTTGACACGCATGCTAAACATGTGTGCTTATATTAGCTTGGTAATGCTGCTAGGATGCAAAGAGGACTTGGGGAATGGTTAATTTCTGTACCTGTATGAGGTATATGTATGTGCAGTACTTGAAGGCTGTGGGTTTATTTCTCACTCTCTTAAGTTATTGAAACATGAAATTTAGATTGCAGCTGAAACCAAAACTAACCCCTCCCAAATCTGCAAACATACATTCTGGGTTTTTTTCTCTTTAGGAACTGCACTAACTGTGCTCTGGTTCTCAGCCGAAGGACTTGCAAAAGCTCCAAGCAGTGCAAGAAAGGACACATTCTTCATTCTATTGACTGTTAAACTGTTTGTCTTCTATGACTACACACTCCTTGACAGTTTACCCCTACTTAATCTGCTTTCTAGAGTCTCCAGAATGCCTAACTGTCATCCAGGAATGCTAGCTGCTGTGATTGTCCTGTATTAGTTACTACATGTTTGGTACATAGTATACCTATGTATATATATGTATATGTATATATCTAAAGAGGTATACTTTCTCTAGATAAAAATATATAGTATCACATACTTAGAAGATTCTAAGTACTACAGGTTTTGTAATGGGAACTCTCTGGTGGCTCCAAAATTATATTTCTTGAGTGACAAGCTCATTCAAGAGTACATAATGACTTCTGCAAAGCATTAGACAGTGCCTAATGTACAACATCCTCGTCTCAAAAATGGAGAGACATGGATTTGATGGTTGCAATACTTGGTACATAAGAAATTGGCTGGATGGTTGCCCTCAAAGGGTTATAATTGATGGTTTGATGTCCAAATGGAGAGCAGTCATCAACCAGAGATTGATACTGGGACCAGTGCTTTTTAACATCTTTGTTAGTGGTATCAAGTGCACCCACAGCAAGTTTGCTGACAACATTGAGCTATGCCGGGCAGTTGATATTCTGGAGGACAGGGATGCCAATCGGGACCTTGACAGGTTTGAGAGGTGGGTCTGTGCAAACCTCTTGAAGTTCAACAAGGCCAAGTGCAGGGTTCTGCACCTGCCCCAGGGAAATCCCAATTACAGATACAAGCTGGGCAGAGAATGGAGTGAGGCCTTTCTGGAGGGGAAAGACCTAGGGGGTGCTGATGGGGATGAGACCCGTTGGCATCTTGGGCTGCATCCAAAGCAGTGTGGCCAGCAGGGTGAGGGAGGGGATTCTGCCTCTGCTCTGCTCTGCTCTGCTCTGGTGAGACCCCACCTGCAGTGCTGCATCCAGGCCTACAATCCCAACATAAGCAGCCCATGGACTTGTTGGATTGAGTCCATAGGAGGGAGAGCCACAAAGGTGATAAAGGAACTGGTGCAACTGTCCAGTAAAAAGACTGACTGAGAGAGTTGGGACTGTTCAGCCTGGGGAAGAGAAGGCTCTGGGGACACCTTATAGCAGCCTTCCAGTACCAAAAGGAGCCAGCAAAAAGCTGGAGAAAGACTTTTTACAAGGTCATGTAGTGATAGAACAAGGGGGAATGGCTTTAAACTGAGAGTTTAGGTTAGATATTACAAATAATTTCCCTACTATGAGGGTGGTGAAGCACTGGAACTAGTTGCCCGTAGAAGTTGTAGGTGCTCCATCCCTGGCAGATTTCAAGGCCAGGTTGGATAGGGCTTTGAGTGAGATGCCTTAGTGGAAGGCGATCTTTGGTGTTCTTTCTCACACAAACTATTTTATGATTCTGTGCTAATGGAAGAGAGGAGCTTCGTCTTCATAATCTCCTGTGTCCTTGAAGTCTAGTTTGAAGACTGGCTAGTCTTATCTTACTTTCAGACCAAAGTTGTTTCAATAGTGTTTTATGTAGCACTTACAAGGTGTTAGCAACAAGTCACAGGAGTCTTGTGTATGAGCATGAGAGCCAAAAGAGACGTCTTCCCCCCACAAGGGACTTTAGAAAGGGAGTGCAGCTTAGGTGGCTTCTCCAGCTGCAACTCAGTACCAGATTGAAATGGACTTGGATTTTATCCAAAGGCAGCCAAACGGTATCATTGTAGCAGTCCTAGTTGTTTTTACTATTTCTATAACCTGAAGTCAAGCATATGGCTTATCCTGTAGCTCCCATGCCAGTGTAATTGTTTATCCAGTGTCATGCAAGTTAAGCATGGCTATTCTGTCACTGACACATGTTTCTCTAGGCGTTAAGTACAGGAAATATGTACTTAATAAGTGAGGGTTATCCACATTGTCAGGCTGAAAGAACATTTACTTCAGTGGTTAAGAATTGTTTGTATTTAAGTATAGTTATTAAAGGTTGTTTATTTTCTGGACAGGAGATGGCTCCACCTTACCATGATCAAGAGGTATCAGTGTTTCTAACACTAGGTGGAAGTGGTCAGTACATCTCCCATAGAAGTGTTTAGACCCCCTGGTTTGAGCTTTGAACCATAGGGAAATGCTTTTAAGTAGGAAAAAGATCTGAGTTTGTATATGGAAACACACAGTCAGAATGGTTGAATGTTGATCCAGGTGTGAGGTACATGTGTGTCCTCTTCACTTAAAACTGTCTTGGCTGACCATTTCATATAGTGGTTGGACCTAAGCCTTTGTTAAGTGTAAGTATCCTGATGACTGAAACATCTTGTAGAAGGGGTTTAAATAGAAGCAGAATAGAGAAAAGTTACTTTCATTACTGTATCTAAGCTTAGTAAGTGTTGCAAATGTATCCTTCTATTTTTTCCTCTACTGTTTGCTTATCTGATAAACGGTGTTTTTTGTAAATGTAAATGTCGAACTGCAAATGTGGTATTGTGCAATGTGTCATGTAGTCATACTAAATTAAGGCTTTCAGTTTGGAGTACACTGGTACTCTCAAATATTGCAGTACTTCAAGCAAGTGTTAGGGACAAAAAAGTGGAAGCCATAAAGGACAGTGTGCAAGATGGTATTGCAAACTGTAAGCATGCAGAAAATGTCTCCACATAAGCATTGATATGCAATATGACACTGAAAAAAGTGACTGAACCTTAAGAGATTAAACATAAAGCATGTTTGCCCACAAGTTTGAATGCTGGCATTGAATTTTTTGTGTTCACTTTTATTTACTGTTTCTCAAAAGTCAAAATGCTCTTTGTACTATCATGGAAACTGATCCCAGCTATCTTTGTTCTTTAAATTCAGGCTGAAATCAAAGAGCTTCAATATTTAAGGAAACTTCAGAAATTCCATGAGTTTGTGTCTGCTATCTTAAGTAATATGTCTGCCTTCATATGTCTTGTTAGGTGCACATCAAAGTAACCAGTGACTGAAACTTTTTGAATAACTAGTGTTTTCTGTGTTGGATGAGCAAACGTTTAGTAATCAGTGGAGAACTCACTTTTTGGTCCATCTTTGAGATGGATTTGGACCTGACAAGAAGCTTTCCATGTTAAACCAGTATGTATTCACATTTGATTCCCAGATGCAAGCCTATGATCTGATATCTGCAAGGTTACTCTAGATAGTTTTCACACTGCTTCTTTTTTGTAGAAGGGCATTGTGTAAAATTTTCAGACATGTCATTCAGTAAGAACACTGATGCTCACCTTTAATTTGATTCAAAGAGGTTTGCATGTCTAACATGTTTCTGATGCCAGTGTCTTTCTGTTTGTCAGACATGAAAACAAAACTTTCTGTTTCTCTTTTTGGAACTTTTACCGTGGTTTTATGGGTTAGACTCATCCCTGACGTTTTCCTTCTGCTCACAGAATGTGTAAATAGATTGTTCTCACTGGTGGAGTACGCAGCTTCTCACTGTGAAGGGAAGTGTGTATAAGTATCAGTAGAGCTGTTTGAGCCTTTATCAGCAAAATAGAACAGATTTTCTATATGGCATTTTGTTGCAGCTGTGTATGCTTCCCAACTGAATCTTCAGACAGCTTCATATACAGGTGCAAGTTCTGTGGCTGATGTGCAGTTTGATACACTGAAATACCAAGATTCTTTTCCTTAGAGCAAATCTGAATTTCTTTCTATTAATAAGTCTGTATTGATTAGCCATACTTAAGCAGTAGTGGCTGATATGATATCTTTCATGAAGTTTGGGGTTTTTTTCTGACTAATTTCTGAATGATTTGCTGGCATCTGACTTGGTTTAAATTTGCTAGAGGTATGGTGAACCATAAGCTTTAGCAAGGTAGTCATAGAGCAGAGGAAAAAGAATATTCAGTGCTTCATAGTCCGCATCTATGTGTCTTCCTCAATTCACATCTGTAGTTTTTCTGCAAGCTCTTTTAAGCATCTAATCTTCTGGGTATAGTATATAGACTGGTAAAATAAGATTAAGGTTTGCTTGAGTAATCTTACGAGACTTTTGGAAAGAACACAATTTACTCTTCATCTTTGTCTTCTAATAATACAAAAAATCAGTGGTAGTTCTGACAGTGACGTATTTTGAATGAAAAGATTTGTTTCTTTCCCTGGCTCTTTGGTTTTTTTTTTGAGTTACAGTGGACTAATTTAAACAAGATTGCAAAATCAAAATTGTAACAAACTTATGAGGCAAAGCTTTAAGGAATCAGACTCTAGAAGAAGAGGAACTTCAAAAGCAAGAATAGGGCAATGATGTGTTTAACTTTAGGAAGAAACACCAGTTTTGAAAAAGTCACTTCTTTTCATGTCTTTATATAGGCAGATGATGTGTAAGATGATACTTAAGTGTCAAGGTTTGATTTTTTGTTTCTAATACAGTTTTTCTGTGTATACTGTCTTGAATCTATTTGAATGCTTTACACTGGATACCTGTCAGATACATCTGGCTCTTCTTTGGTTATGAAGATCATAACTCGTTTCCAGTAGTCTAGATACACTGTCTGTTTGTAAAAAGGAGCTGTTTCTTACTCCAGAGTTCATCACAGATGTGTGTGGCTAAAATGCTAATTTTTGCCAGCGCTTCTTTTTATAGGCATGATAATTCTACAAGTTAATTCTTCAGTGACTTGTCACAATGCAAGCAAAGGCAACATCAGCAAATATTACTATTTAAGTGGAATTGTTCCTACTTCAGACATCAAGTGTGATATATTGGCACTTATGAATGTCTGCCTGCTCCTGCCTTCTTCACTTACTGTCCCAGGATTGTCTTAGGACTGAGGCTTCTATATTTCTGGGAGTTTGTGTTTCCTTTGGACCACATGGTTAGTCCTTGCATTTAGTATCCATCATATTAGCTCAAGAGGACAGGCTTTTCTTTTAGAACTATACAAGAACTGATACTTGTATGTTCTGTTTCAGAGAAACTTATTGTTCCAGTTTTTAATTCTTGCAGATGTCATCACTCAAGCTATTAATTGTTATTTCAGTATTTAATTTTCATCTTGAGAGTGAAAAAAATCTAATAGTTTTAGGGACTTCCATTTGAGAGGATAAGTTAACCATTTTGATTGTGTTTTGCATCTCTGGTTTCAGCTGGAGTGAGACTGGGATGAATGCATTAGTTAGGTGCTCAGGAAATAAAATAAGACTTAGAAGTCTAATTCAGTACAGAGCTTGTGAATTAATATGTTGTGCCTGAAAACTTTGCTCTCAGAATAATTTTTTTAATTTCAGTGTTTGCTGTAATAATAGACACTTAAACAAGCCAGCCAGCCAAATACAGAAAAGTGTCTTTGCTCTTTAAGGTATGCAGTGAAATAGTCTCAGCTTTCATTTCTTAATTTTATTTTTTTAAAATTATATTTTCCACTCTGAATGTTGTGATAGATGCCTTCCTCACTGTTCGCTTTGTCTTCTGTCAAACTTAAAATAGAATTATTTTCAGGCAGACTTTTAAAATGTTTTAAAAAATAAGTGAAATCCACATCACTTGTATTTATTATTGACTTTTAATAGGCTGGCAGAAATTTTGAGTAAAACTATCCTATTAACAGATGTTCATCTGTGGGAGGATGCTAAGGAGTCCTTCAAAACTGAAGCAGGATATGGTTTGCTAATTCTCTATTAAGGGCAGAGGGTATTAGGAGCTGATGTTTGGAAGGAATAATACCTAGAGAATATAGTGTCTTAATCAAGTATTTTTCACAGAGTAACAGAATGGGTAAGGTTGGAAGGGACCACAGTGAGGTCCCCTGCTCAAGCAGGGTCATCCCAGAGCACATAGCACTGTATCATGTCCAGACAGTTCTTGAATGTCTTCAGTGGGTGAGATTCCACAGCTTCTCCGGGTAATCTGTTCCAGTGCTTGGTCACTGCATAGTGAAAAAGTTCTCCCTCGTGTTCAGGTGGACTTCCCTATGTGTCAGTTTGTGCTCATTGGTTTTTATGCTATTGCCTGGCACAGCTGAGCAGAGCCTGGATCCATCACAGACATTGATGAGGTCCCCTCTCAGTCATCTCTGCTCAGGGCTAAACAGGCCCAGCTCCCTCAGCCTTTCCTCCCAAAAGAGATGCTCCTGTCCTCATCATCTTTGTCACCCTCAGCTGGACACAGCACTCCAGCAGCTCTGTGTCTCTCTGAGGAGCCCAGAACTGGACACAGCACTCCAGAGGTGCCTCACCAGGGTGGAGCAGAGGAGCAGGATCACCTCCTGTGACCTGCTGGCAATGCTCTTCCCAGTGCACCCCAGGACACCATGGGCCTTCTTGGCCACCAGGACACACTGCTGGCTCATGGACAGCTTGCTGTCCCCCAGGAACCCCAGGTCCTTCTCCTCAGAGCTGCTTCCCAGCAGGTCAGCCCCAGCCTGTGCCGGTGCCTGGGGCTGTTCCTCCCCAGTGCAGGACCCTGCATTTGCCCTTGTTGAATTTCAGCCAGTTCCTCTCTGCCCATCTCCCCACCTGCCCAGGCCCTTCTGAAGGGCTGCCCGGCCCTCTGGGCTATGGCCACTGCTCCCAGCTCTGTGCCAGCCACGAACGGCCTGAGGAGGCACCTGCCCCTTCATCCACGTCACTGATGGAGAAGTTACACAATACCAGGCCCACAATTGAATCTGGGGGTCACCACTTGTGACAGGCCTCCAACCAGACCCTGTGCCACCGATCACAATCCTCTGGGATCTGCCATTCAGACAGTTCTCAGTCCGCCTCACTGTGCCCTCATCCAGCCACACTTGCTGGGTTTGCCTGTGAGGTTGTTGTGGGAGACAGTTTCACAAGCCTTGCTGAAGTCCAGGTAGACAGTACCCACTGCTCTTCCCACATCCATCGGTCGTTGTAGCATTGTAGAAGGCAATCAGATTGTCTAGGCATGATTTTCCTTTACTGAATCCATGCCGACTTCTCTGATCACTTTCTTGTTTTCCAAGCTGATAGAGATGGTATCCAGAAGGAGTCATTCCATCACTTTTCCAGGGATTGAGGTGAGGCCTGATTGGCCAGTAGTTCCCTAGGCCTTCTTACCTTTTTTGTAGACATTCTTAATTATGCAAATAATTTTAGCAATATGAAAGTATACTGACAGTGTTTGTGATTTTTTTAAAGTAAATATATTAAGCAGATAAATTTTTGAAGGATCTTCTCTATGCATCATGTTGATATGCGGAAAAGACTATAACTTGTGAGAAAGGAGAGTTATAAAATAGGTATGCATTTATTCAGTGCTGAGGTGCATGGAGATAATTCCTCCCAAAGCATGCACCCTGAAACTTCAAACTACTGCTCTATTTATTCCCTAAAAGCCTAGGATTACACAGTACATAAATACATATTTATGTCCTAGCCCCGCCTAGTCCCGCCTACCGTCGTTTCATATTCAAATGAACCAAAGGTCCTTTTGCACTTGCGCCTCCCCAATTCAGGGATTGTGGGGGGTCTCTGTCGAACTCTTCATTGCACTTGAACTTTTCAACTTGAACTTTGTCTCCAGAGCATGCGTTTTACCGCTTTGGGCACATTCCAGACCTTGAGATTAGTACTTCTTGGTTTAGGGTTTTGGATTTATCACTTATCACTGGTAGCCTTGTACCCCTCACCCTGTTTGCAAGTTCTGGCTCCATTTATCACAAAGCAGTCTGCCTCTCCTCCCAGTTTTTGCAAGCATAGTAAATGTTAGGTATTCCTCATTGTCTTGGTTTTTGATGAACTATTCCTTACTCTTCAATTCCCTGTCTTAATGTCTCATTTATGAAATTGTAGATGCTCTATTGATACCTCAGTGTATTTCAGAACAGAGTATATACAGAGTATACTTGTGTTGCCTCAAGTGAGCAAATAGTGAGGCAATAGGAAGAATATTTATCTTGGTTTATTTGCTTTCTGACCATAGCTAATTATAAAAAATGCAGCAGTAACAAAATGCTACATCAATTTACTTAACTAAACAGAAGATATTAATTTAATAATCTATATGCGTAAATCATGTTGTTATATGTTTTTCTTCCTGTTAGTTGTCACAGTTCCAAAGCAGTTCAGATGTATCAGCTTGGTGTATGGAGTCCCAATATACTTAATGAGTCGAATAAAGTTGGTGTCATATTATCATCTCTCTGAACTTAAATATCCTCAAAATGTACTTTTAGGCAGCTGCAGCGAGAACAAAGAAACTTGAAGAAAACATTGAAGCAGAGAGAGCAGCACATTTAGCGTCCAATTTCACTTCAGAGATCATCCAGGTAAACTTTTTGTTAAATATTTAATAAAAGTTTACAGTAAAACAGTTGAGGAAGTTACGAAAGTACAACACCAAAAATATGAGGAGCACTTGCTCCAGTGAAAAACCTAAATAGATTTATTACAGTCAAAATCACAAAAACAAATACATAGAAGGGCAGAAGAGTATCTGCTTTTCAGGGAACTTTAAAGTTATTGGAATAAATAATAAAATAAGTTGTCACATTTCTAAGTTTGAGATTTCCCACTAGCATTTAAACAGTTAGGGAAAAGGAAATATTTCACACTATATTACTGTTTAAATATCCTGCCCTGTATCTTCTGAATGGCTGCTTAGAGCAATTTGGAGATACAGTGCAGCATCCAACTTGTCTAAGAGTGAGAGCCTAATGCATCCTGAAACTGCAGTTTCAAACACAGTTTCTCAAAGTACATTCCAGCTCCAAAATGATGATACTTGCAGTTACCAATAAAGATTGATTATATGATTAAATCTGGTATATATACTTGAACATTAAATTTTTGTGTTCTTAAACTGTATGATACAGAGTTGGACTCAGTAAAATAAATATGGTTTATTAAAAAAAGTTTGAAAAAACAAAATGGCGATTGCTTAATAATATCAAATTAGATAACAAATTTACTGGACTTCTGAAAAACTAAGCAAAAAAGAAGGGAATTTGGTATCTTTTTTTCCTTATTTTCTGGGTAACAAAAATAAACATTGCCATTCTTCAGTCAGTTATTTCCTAATTTTCATGATCTGTATGTACAGGCACTTAAATTTTAAAAGTGGTAATTAAACTAGTACAAAAGATTTAGTTTGCTTGATTTCCTCTCTGTTTCTGCAACATACAAAGGAAACGAGAGGATAACATTTTTTTAAACTTAGTGACTTGAGTTTTATGGGTGAATAATTGATAAAGTCTTTTTCCTTGTTTATATACATGAACAAGCTAGAACAAGCTTTGTTCTGAGAGAAAGTGTGGCCTTTGTTGTTAGTCCCACACTACATGAGTCTATTTAAAAATTGTAATTTGCCTAGAAGGCTTCAGTATTAATAAGAACTGGAAATGTTCAGACACCTCCAAATGAGAGCAGAAGGTACTTTTCATCATCATAACTATTTGTCTCTGGTTTGAACTTTATATATTCTTACATTTTTACATTTGTTGAATGCTTTTTACATATGTATATACTTTTATACTGAATTAATAGAATAGGCTCTACTGTAAAGCAGAACAGACCATAGAACAGCACTAAAGATCATGTTAGTGTTTCCTAATTTGCTTTAATTGCTTTTTTATCACTTGGTGCAGTTAAGAATTCGAGAACTTGAAGAAGCTGTGCATGTGGAAAAGGACAGACGAGAAGAAGCTCTTTCAGATTTAGAAATGATCAAGAAAGAGTTCAAAAGGTTAGAATATGCATATGAGAGGGAAAAACACAATGCCCAAGAGAACTTGGAAAAACTCAATGTGTAAGTTTCCCTTTAAATTAATTATAAAATGGCAGTAGACAGCTTGATTACAACTTACAGTTTACATTTATATAGTTTTCAGTCAGTATAAAGCGACTATATCTGATGCAATTTCCCGAACCAATCTGAAGTTCACGACCAGGTATTCCGTTAATAGCAGGTCCATATCAGCAACCATACAGGTGGGTAAGGAAAATAACTGATCTGTTACTGTTTATTTGCCTAAGGAAAAATGTTGGAAATTACAGTTATGGTGAGGCCCTGTCTCCTGTTTGTTTGGGAGGAGTTTAGGAAAGCACACATGGCAGGGCTAGAAGAGATTTTTTTCTTCTGTATACACTTACATTATTATGAAAATATTATTTTTCACTTCAGTGAGATAGATCAATCTTTAAGACTCCTGTTGGGAAGTTGTGTATCATTTACAGTGATGAATCTTCATTTTCAGTTTTTGAATGATTGTGGAAAGTGTCAACTAGCTAATGAAAATAGAAGGGATGAAGTGTATGAGAGCAGAAGAAATTGCCTGGTATTCCTTTCCTGCTTAGCACAATCTACTGTGTCCGTGGTAATAGATGTTTCCTGGAAGAAAGATTTTGCTATATTCCCGGGGCAGATATAGGATACACTGTATTGAGTTTTCTTCTTTGGCTGAATGAAGTTTATATTGGGGTGAAAAAATGTCTGGGAGAAGAATGGTGTTGGATGACAGAGAACTGAAGAGTAGGTTAAATAAAGGATAGTAGTTCGTGAAATTTAGGGAAAGAGGGGGTTTAAGAAGATATAAAGTGGGTGGCACACACTTGTGTGGTTGTGAGGTTGTGGGGAGAGACTCAGGGTACTAGAGTGGAATGGAAAAGACAGAGTTTGCATCTCTCAGTCTAGGATTATGGGGGTCTGTTCATAAAAGTATTTGTGGTGACTTGCTCATACAAGCAGTAGAGGGGGAAAAAAAGAAACTGATTTCCCTACAAAAAAGGGATTTTGTGACCTAAGTGTTCCTATGTTCATGCTTATAGAGATGTTTTTAGTATTATAGTTGAAACTTGTGTTTAGAGCTCTTTGTTAAAAAAAGGTCAAAAGAGGCTTGATGTGCATTTAGGTAAACCAGAGTCACATTAAAAAGTGAAAACTTTTTTCTCAAAGAAAAAGATACAAACTTTTTATAAAAATTTGTGAAATACATTATGATAATAATCTAAAATGATTCTTCAGGAAGACTGCAGTCTTCACAACTGTGAAGCAGAGTAAGTATATTTCAAGAGTCACTACAGTTCTAAAACAACATCAGTTAATTAAACTGTAATCTCATCCCACCTGGTTGTTTTTGCTGCGAGCATGGGTTCTCTGTCAGTAAATACATGATACTAACCTGATACTAAGTTCTTTGCCTTTCCTTGATTGGGAGAAGGCCTAGACCATTGAGTTGATACTTTATTTAGTTTTTATTGTTTTGTTTTAAGAAACCTCTTTTGTTTGCAAACCAGCCTTCTTTTGAGGAATGGCTGTTTGATCAGTAGTTTTGCATAACAGGCTACTTTGTACTGAGTCTTTCTTGTAACTTTTTATTCCTACAGAGCATATGGACTATGGTTCTTTTTTTTCATCTTGGTTTTCTTAGTTTTTAATTTGGTGTGGTGGGTTTTTTCTTTTCCCTCTGGTAGGTTCTCATATTCGAGTGGTCCAGAAAATATGGAAAAATTCATGTTACAAAAGTTTTCTCGAAGTAGTGTTCTTCCAGTGTTTGTTCTTGGACCATTTCTTCACTTGTTCCAAGACCTAATATTCCAAAGTTTGTCTTTGTATTGACGTTAGACCAGTGAAACTGATCATCCACATCTCCTTAGGTATTTTCCTAATCATTAGAATTTTACCAGTTTTACCACAAGTTTTTTAATTTTTAGATTACTAAATTTGGTTAAAAACATGAACATCTACAAGTAGTAGCTTTCAAGTTAAGTCTCTTGAGAAACTCTTAAAGGTATTTTTCTCTATTAGATTATTTGGACCAATATAATGATAATGGTTAGATGTTGAATTGTACTGTGCATTCAGTTATGTTTTGTTCCTTGTGAGAATCCTTTATCTAGATTTATGAAGATATTTCTTTGAGAATTGGAGACATTTATGTCTAGGATAATTTTGATCCACAAAAGTTGCATCTTTGAAAAATGTTACCATCAAAAAAGAAAAATAAGAGGTTTTTTTAGAGAGTATATTTCTTTTTTTGGAATTACTGCAGGAAATACCTGAATAAGTCTATTTTTTGTAGTTAAGACTGTGAAATACAGTTTTTACAGATATGGTACCATTTGCCTTAGGAATTTAAATGGTAGTGTTTACAGAGAAGTAAATACTTGTGCTACTAAAATGCAAGATGAACCTTAAAAAGTCTTCTCTTTTTGCTCTAAACAATTAAGTTTAGTCTTTCTTTTTCAGGAAGGCAATTTGCCCTATCCTGGTTTTTTGGGATAAAACAGAATTTATGCCTGCTTGAGGCATCTGTTCTGTGTTAATTGAATATGAGAATAAATGTTGTCTAATATCCAAACAGTACTTTTCACTGCTTGCAATCATGTGTTGATTCAGACAATTACTTCTAGCAGCTTCTGCCAGCTGAGATCTTTGAAAGCAAATTGTCTTCTGTGATCTTAGAGAATGCAAACCTTTCCATGAAAGTTAAGATTGTTAAAACACAGTTAAAACGATTGGTAGTTTTGTTAAGAGACGTTGAAGAAACATGAACAGCCTATCATCACAATTTTATTAGTCCAGACACCTAAATTTCCAGACCTCTATTAGATAAGTAGCGAAGGTCAATCTTTTTGTGAAGTGGACATCAATCTACTCATCTACTCAGTTCCCTTGAGGTAATTACATGGGGTGGGCAGGTACTGCCTCATGTGTTTCCTGTGCCCTTTTATTCTTTGAAGCAGACAAGTGTCAGTAATATTGGTGAATATCAGTGATTGCTTTCACTGGACGCCTTCTGAGAGAATACAACAGCCTTTGATCTACTTACCTTTGAAGGGTCTGGTCCTTGGACTTCAGACAATGTCAGAGTCTTGGCTTTTTCTTTTAAGAGACATAGTTTGGCATCCAAACATATTTTATTTTTTTCTGGAGGACTTGCATGAGTTTGTCTTTAAGCCTTAGCCGAATGAGAGTCTTAAAGACTTTCATTTGTTGTGCTAGAACACTTGTATGTCTCTTTAGCTGGACTTGATGTAGGTAAATAACGCCAGAGTTGGAAGCTATATAATGCTGTAAGAACTTGTTTTCTCAGAAAAAAACGTAGTTGTAATAACCAAAACCAAGCTAATAGGCTTTTCTGGGTTGCATAATTTATTAATTAGCTCTGAACCCAGAAGCACTATGTAAATTGGAAGCAATGTGGGATTTAGGTCTCTGTGTGAATTTACTTTTCTTGAAGAGTGAGAACATGACATAGAATAATTTGGAACTGCTTTTGCTGTGTTTCTGAAAGCTGTGAGAGTAGAAGCTGCTTTGGGGGACTGAAACAGGCCGGTTTTGAAGAATAAGAAGTAAATATCTGCAGCTACAGCAAAAAATCAGCCAGGCTGATGCAGACTGCTGAGATAGTCCTTCAGTTAAAAAGATGCATTAATCTTTAACAAATGAATTAAAGTCAGAAAGTGACAATATTGATTCAAAAGTTTCAAAATTGGAAGAACTTTGAGCCCTTTGCACCACTTTCAGTTCTAGGGAGACAGGAATGCTAGGTGAAGAAACAAAGAGATTAGCAACACCTGTTTGTGCTTCTGAGAGCTGCATCAAAGAATAGTTCAGATTGAAAGGAATGCAGAAGATCTATAGTCCTACCTGCTGCTCAAACCAATATAAGGTATGAGATCAGGCTCTTCAAGGTTTTATCCAGCTAGGTCTTGAAAACGTGGAGAATGGAGATGGCACAGGCTGTCTGGGAACTTGTTCCGTAAAGTTGAAAAACATTTCTCCTTGTCTGAACCTCTCTGGATTCAGTATTGTCTTGTAGACAAACGCTGCTGTGAAGTGATTGACTGCATTTCCTTGATAACCTCCTTTTAGATACTGGGAGGCTTGTTATACACTGTGGAGTTATCTCTTCTCCAGCTTGAACATACCCAGTTTCCTCAGTTCTTAAATGTAGTTCTGCTGCTGACCATGGCGACCCTTCCCTTAGCCCACCTCAGCTGTTTTCCTGTGTTTTGAGGGATGTGTAGTTAAACGTAATCATTATCTTAGATGTGTTGTAATGACTGCCAAATAAAAGGTGATTAATCACTTCCTTTGATCTGGCTATGCAGCTGTTAATACAGCCCAGGATGCTGTTAGCTATCTCTGCTCATAAGCCACGCTGCTGATTTGTGGCTGTGTGTCATGGTTACCAGGTTCTTTTTGAGCATAGCTTCTGTCCAGCCAGTTATGAGCCACATCTCTTTAGGGTCGTCTTGCTTCCCAAATTCAGGTCTTTGCACATGTCATTGTTGAGTCTCAGAAGGTTCATTCTGGCCTGTTCTTTCTCCATGACTAGAGAATGGCAACTCTTCTGTTGAGTGTATCAATTATATTGTGTCATGATCTACCCACATCCAGTTTACTGTTCACTGCAGGTATTGTGAGACTGGTTTATTCAGGTGATGAATGAAGCTGCTAAACAGATCTTACACAGACCACTACAATATTACAGCCATTCCAGCTACTACCATCTGGGCTTTACTATCAAACCACTTTTATCAATGTTATAATTCACATATGTAGATTTAAGTTGTAACAGCTATAAAAATACTGTGTGAGAAAGTGCTAAAATCCTTGCTAAAATTAAGTTATGTCTGATCTACTCACCCCCTTTTTGTCCATAGCCCTGATCATTTTATCATGGAATATAACTGGGTTGGTCAGATATGATTAAGCTTTGGTAAATCCTCCGAGTATTCCAAATCACCTTTGTCTCTTTCATGAGCCCAGAAAATTGTTATAGAAGAATTTCCTTCATAACCTTCCAGGGCTGAAATGAAGCCCAGCAGTTTATAGTTCCTTGGCTTCTCCTTTTGACCTTTGGCAAATATGTGTGTCATTTTTCCTTTCTTCATTTGCCAGGGACCTCCCCCAATTTTTGTTGACCATTCATAATGGTAATGAGCAATGTCACTTTGACATTGACCAGCTTTATCAGAACCGTTGAGTGTAGGTGAGCTGACCTCTTCAATTCTATGGTTTGAGTTCTCACAGGTTATCTCAGACTCAATCCTCACCTATTGCTAGCAATTATTCTTCTTTTTGTGTCCTTTTACTGACCATAGAGGCTTGGGAGTAGACCTTGTCAGGGAAGATGGACAAAAAGGCAAGGAGTATGGTGACCTTGTCTCTCTGCTGTTGATAAGATAGAAGTGTGCAGAAGTCGGTTCATGTTTTCTTTTCTACCATAACAGAGGTAAAATCCCCTCTCGTCTTTGTCATCTTCTGTGAATGTTAAATCAAGGTGGCTTTCCTGAGGCACCTCCTTTCCATCCCTATATACTTAGGCCAATCCTTCAAAATTTTTCCTTGGCTTCCTTTACCATGGCTGTGTCTTCTATTTACTGTTGTTTGGCCTTGTAGTTTTCTCATGACCCACCTTTTTATCCATGCCCGACTTTTTATATATTTGTTTTCTTGAATACTAGGAGGACTGATCTAGTACAAGAACTGTTTGAAATTTTGAATCATCTGCTATTGAAATCATGCCATTCTGAGTAGAATTGTCATGGTTTAAGAATAGTATTCCCCAATTTAGTGTTCCTACAGGAACACTCCAAACCATGTGCTGCTTGATCATTCCCCCTCCTCTTCTTCCTCCTTTTCTGAAAGGCTGGAGAGGCGAATTGTAGTCATAAAAATTAAAGATCATGGCAACAATACTCATGAGAGAGTGTACAAGGAAAAAAAAGTGATTGATTAATCTGTGATTGCACACTGTGGAAACCCTCCAACCATACCCAGTCCCTCTGCCACACTACTCACAAGGGAGCCCTTCCCCTCTCTCCAGCAGATGACATGTGGTGTAGAATAACCTCTAGGTCCTAGCCATGCCCACTCCTGGCTACTGCAGAAATTAACCCTGTTTTGGCCAGAACCAGAGTAAGAATATAGTCAGATATGTGGAAACTCAAGGAGCAAGCTTTGTACTTGAAATTAGTGATGATGATGCAAGATGTGATATCTTTCTGAAGAGAACTAATGTGTTAATTAAAATATGATGACTTCTGTTTATTACATGTAATCTGGAGTCCATATCCAAATGATCAAATTCTTTTATGACTAGAAGTCTAGCACAAGCCTCAGTAATGGAAAAAACCATAACCATAACGGAAAAGTTTTTGTTAGAAGGAATATATAAGGAATATATAGAAGGAAAACACAAATTTCTTCACTTAAAAAAAAGGCAAGCAGCTTCATAAGTTATATGATATGATAACATGATGTGATACCCAGATTGTCTTTTAAAAATATGTAGAATACTTGACATAAGTATCTTTCATTAAAATGTTCTAATGTTGAAAATTTCCAGATTAGAAAGAGAGTGTTTCTCCTCAAACAATCAAATGAAAGAAGTGATTGAAGAAAAGAAGAAGGTAATTATAGACCTCTCTGCGAGACTAGGGAATGCTGAAAAAAGCTGCAGAGAATTACAGAGTGAACTTGCAATGGTAAGACAAAAAGCCTCTAGCACTTGTTGTTTAGGTTTTTCAAACATACTCTGAACATAAGCTGCATTTGCTGTACTGAGCTATGTGACTTTACATTACTCTGATTTTTATTTATATTACTTTGTTTTTTGAAACAAGAGTAAATATGGATAAAATATTGGAGAAGCTAATTCCAAAACGCATTTAAAGTGGTACACCAAGTATTTAATTGAGGAGTTATTTGCGGAAAACAATTATTTTAAAAGTATGGCTATGAGTCAAGAGTAACCAGCCTTTGCATTCTTAATAAAGAAGGCAATTTGTAGATATGGATTGGGATTTTGTGTGAAGAATGTTCCATCTTACTATCCAAGCTTTTTTTTCTCAGGCTTGATTAGTTGCCATTGTAGACTTGCTTAATTCTATTTCATATAATGTTTTTAGTGCAAGCATTTGACTGCAAAAATTGTTTGAAAATTTCTTCTTTGAAGGTGACAAACTTTTTAGTTGATTGGGTTTTTTTTTTTTTGTTCAGTGTGCATTTGTTATATTTGATGTATTTTACAGGAATATTTTCTGAAATATTTTTCCTTTTATATGACCAGTTGGTGCCTTCCCACTGTCTCTACACACTCCAACTTTGAATATCAATTTTGCCATCCTCTTTAATAGCAGAGGGTCAAAGCAAAAAGTTTAGGATATCTTCATTTGCTGAAGACATCAAGCTGAGTGGTACGGTTGACACACCTGAAGTACAGGATACCATCCTGAAAGACCTGGACAAGCTGGAGAAGTAGGCTCATGAATATCTCATGTTATTTACCAAGACCAATTGCAAGGTGCTGCATCTGGGTTAGGGTAACCCCCGGTGTCAACACAGGCTAGGAATGAGCAGATTGAGAGCAGCCCGGCCCAGAAGGGCTTGGGGATGCTGGGGGATGAGAGGCTGGACATGACTGCGCTGAAAGAAGAAAGCCAAATACGTCCTGGGCTGCATCCAAAGCAGTGTGGCCAGCAGGATGGGGAAGGGATTCTGCCCCTCTGCTCCGCTCTAGTGAGCACCTGCAGTGCTGCATCCACCAGCTCTAGAGTCCCCAGAGCACAGGAAGGACATGGACCTGTTAGAGAGAGTCTAGAGGAGGCCCTAGAGGAGCTCTGTTATGAGGCAGCCTGGAGAAGAGAAGGCTTTGGGGTGTCCTAATTGTGAGCTTCCAGTACCTGAAAGGAACTTACAAGAAAGATGAATAGAAACTTTTCAGAAGGGCATATAGTAACAGGACAAGGGGAATGGCTCCAAACTGAAAGAAGGCTTTCATCAGGTATAACGAAAAATTCCTTATTGTGAGAGTTGTGAGGCACTTACACAGGTTGTTCTCATAACAGAGAAGTTGTGGATGCCCTATTCTTGGAAGAGTTCAAGGCTGGTTTGAATGGGGCTCTGAGCAACCTGGTCTAGCATTAGAACTAGATTAAGGTTGCTTCCAAACCAAGCAATTCTATGATCTAGAAAACCTTCTCTCTCTTCATTGTATTGTAGCATTTCCAGTATTTCTATGCTTAGCCATTTTTTTTTCTAAGCTTATAAATTTCCGTTCTTGCTTTCTCTTGGATCTATGAGTGTAGGAGATTACCATGATCTCTTCCCTGCTACTGGCAGGCATTGTGCTATTCAGTATATAGGAGCAGAAATCTGCATCAGAGTCTTTAGATTTGTTGTTGTCTACTCTTCAGCTGATGGAATTAGTCCATCCATTGTCTTAGTGTTATCCACTTCCCAGGTAGATTAGTAATTAATAAACTGAAGAAAAATAAAATTAAAAAAAAAATTGAAATAATTGGAAATTAATTAAAATTTTCCTATGGAAGGACACAACTTCTTCAATGCAGGCATTAAAGTATTGAAAGACATTTGCTGCCTTAGTCAACCTGAAAAAATAATTTTATCAGGCACAAAAAAAATACAAAAAAAATTCTGTAGTAAAATGTATGTTGTACCTGACAAAAAATCAGGACAAAATTCTTTTAATGTTTAAGATTTTTTTGGCAATGACAACAATATTAAATGGTGTACTCAAAATGAATGTTGTGTTACTAAAAGTAAAAGAAAATAGATTGCCCCACTTGAAAGAACTTTCTTATTCATATAGCAGGTTGTTTTAATTGTTTAACTGGAATGATTTCAAGCCACAAGACTGTCTTGAACAGGTAATAAAAATACTCATTTTCTGAAGAGTTGTACTAGTGATCCCCTGTGAGATTAGATTTTTATCACCTTGGATGGCTTTGTATTTTTCCTGAAGACTTTTGTATTTGAGGGAAGCAGGAGTGCCTATGTGTGGTCTTATTTACTCAGTATAGACAGGTTTTTTTTTTATTTTTCTTCCCAAAATCAAAAAGCAGAAGGCTATAGCAGAAACTAAGTATAAATAACATTCAATATGCTGTTATTAGGCTTCCCTTTTCTTATACTAAAATAGTGTGAAATTCTCGATGCGTTCTCTTCCCTTTATTTCCACCTCCTCTTTTCTTGATCTGTTAACTACTTTCTTATAGTTTGTACTATTATTAGACATCCTGAATACGTCTATTCCACTTCAGTCTGGTAATCTTAAGTTGGTTTCTCACATACTGTTGTTTTTGTTTGTAAAGCATTTGTAAGATACACAAAGTACATTATTTTGAAACTTTATATGAAAAAGTGGGGTCTTTTTTCCTTAATGGATCAGTTGAATGTACAGTAAAGTAGTTATTCTGCTTGTAATTTTAAATATCAGCATGTTGCAGAAATTTGCCAAAAACTTGCATGGGTCAAATGTAATAGGATCTGTTACTATCAAACAAAATTGCTTATGAATGCTCAGCATGAGAAAGCTCTCAATATGTACATTATGTTTACTTGAGCAAATTGCTCTCAAGCTTGTCATTATTTCTAACTAGAGTTTCTAGAAGTTTTTAGTTTCAAGAATAGGAATTTAGAAGGATGGACATTGTGATTTAACACTTGGTTTAAATTGAAACAACCCTTGCAAGTATTTCTGCCCCATGGAAAGAATAAGAGGTATCTTTAGGAGTTTTAAGTTATTCAGGATATTTACACTTCTAGTACCTTGTAGTGGATGATCTTAGCATGGACAAGCAGGAGATGTTAAACCTTTATTTTATGAGAAATGCAAATTGAAATTTGGGAAACTTGACCGTTCACCAGAATGCATATTAGTGAAATAATTAAAATATTCTATCTTAGAATAAATTCCTTTTATTTGGAAGATGTGTGTACCCATTTCCACCCCTTTTAATAGATTCTATCAGAAATAGCATAATTTGTATGTAAATTGTGTCATAGTTTG
The DNA here is from genome assembly GCA_037013685.1 of Acridotheres tristis. NCBI lineage: Eukaryota > Metazoa > Chordata > Aves > Passeriformes > Sturnidae > Acridotheres > Acridotheres tristis. The sequence continues at coordinate 48,121,467 of CM072919.1, read as the reverse complement.
CACACAGCTTGTCTTTTTCCCCATAGCATGTAAGTCTTTCTCTTACAGCCATACCTGAAATCATACTCTGTTTGCATCTCAGCTGTCCATAGAAGCCTTGTAGATTGTCATACACTGAATGTCAGAATAGAAATGTTTGAAAATCTAGTTCCAGGACGTACATATTTAGCATTGTTCTTTAACAGAAGGTGCTTAGAAATTAACTGAACAGACAATGAAGCGCCCTGAGGATTATGATTCTGTTCTACATCTTCTGTGGAGTAGAAGAAGGTACAGAATGGCAAAGATGTAAATGTCATCTGGGCAATTTAATGTGGACAGTTTCTTTCAGTAAAAAAAAAATTAAAAATCCCGGTCCGGATACACACTCTTCATTAATTTTGTGCTAATAATTGTTAAGTGTTGTTTTAGCTTGTTTTTTTCTTGCCTTTACATAGGAGGAGAGTGTTTCTTCTCAGATGTTACTTCTATTATTGTTCTGATGTAAGAAGACTAGTCAGTCTGAGGCATATGCTTAAATGATCTTCTGCAAAAAAAACAATTTTGTAATTTATTTAGGAAGTGCAGAGGTCACTCAAGCTGTGATGTTGAACGACAGGCGTCTAAAATTTAAAGTTGCAGTTCTCAAAAAATCTTCCCTGACTTGGAAAAAAAATAAACCCTAAAACACAAGGAGATACTTCATAACATTCTCTCCCACCAAAAGTTGTTACAAATCTCTTTTTATGGGACAAGAATTGTTTCAATAAAACTTGAGCATTTTGATCGATTTGTAAGACTGAGGTACTAAATTTCTTGAGAGATTGTATTTAATTTACATGTGGCGAGACTCTTCTATAGGTTTTTGAATATTCGAGTTTATATAAGAAAATAAAAGAAGTATTCAATAGTTTGATAACTTGAGCAAAAATAAGTAGTGGCCCAAGGAGAGAGTTTGTCATTGATGGTTTTGTTTTGTTCTTTATAATTCGATTTATGCCTGTTTGCTGAAAGATTTATGCCACTTTTCTGCTTTACAGAGCATCTTCTGAGTAAAACCTGTATTTTGTGAACTGTGGAGTAGTCTTTTGTATTTCTGTAAATACTTTGATTTGCTGCCCCCAAGGTTGTGCCTGGTAAACGTTCTGATACTTTTGTAAAGAATTTACATAAGCACTTTTCAAGGAGTATCTGAACATGCTGCTCCTTGGTGGCTATATGGATGGTTCTGCATTTGGCTCTTACTCTGCCATCACCAATTGGAATTTGTACTGTAGCCTGAGTGGGTAAATTAGTCCATGTGAAAGAGAGCCACTCCAGGAACCCCTTGTAACTGTTATCAAAGTAGAGAAAGTTCCTCAGGAATTAAGTCAGTTCATTGTACAGCTGTACAACTCCCTGCGTACTACTGCAGTGGTTTTGTTAAGGTAAGGCCTCGAAGTCCTGCCCACATGTTTATTTTTTTAAAGTGACTGAAGCTGAGATACAGATGCACATTTGGAACATCAGGTTCTGTGGGCTGTCCTGGAACAGTGCATAGAGTTTACATTTATTGTAGCCAACCATGGATTTTGCAAAATGCTGAAAAAACAATGGGACATCATTTCTATATGGAAACAGGAACAAAAATCAAATACTGGTAGTTGAGGAAAATATGTCAACAACCAAGATAGTAGAAACTTGTCCAGATAAATAAAAATACCCTTCTGGAAGATTAACACAAGTCTGACAGTAAGTGGAAGAATTTTATAGGCAGTTGGTTTTCCAAAGAGTTCAAATTTCATTTACATATAAGGATAGAAAGAATTTGGAGAAAAGATTTTCTCCTCATTTGAGTCTACAGTGTTTTTAATGAAAAATGCTTGGCTTCTTTATAATTTCTTTTAAAATTCCATTGTGTTTTGAAATTGGTGATTAAATAAACATGTTGCCAAGCATGTTTTCTACTAAAAGGTTTTTGTCCTCAGGAGTTGCTTTATGATAATAGGAGCCTTTTTTAAGGATATGAAGTTTGTTTCAAGGAAGGATTTTATATGCATATATAGCATATGTTCTGGGTTGAGAAAGTATGATTTTTCTCCATGCTATTAGGTTTTTAGCCTTCAGTTTGGAATATATTGTGAAGAAGGGAATTGTCTTCAGAGAATATGGGAAATACTTCTAGTATATTTTGAGAATTTTAAATTCTCAAGTGTTCATGGAAATTGCACTCATCTCAGGGACCTGGAATTCCCAAGGGCAGGTTCTTCCAGTGAAGACTAAGATGAAAAAAGCAATGAGAAAGCTTTTTCTCTTTCCTAGTCACCAGGTCATTAGCAGTGGGCCCACATTTTGCCTAGTCCTTCTGTTGCAGGTGATGTAAAACCTGCAAAATCCAGTTCACTTCAGGTTGCTTCAGAAATCTTTTACTGTCGCTCTTCACATCCCATGCCAGATTCAATTTAAGGTGGATTTTCACATTCCTAAATGTATCTCTCTAGGCTTTAACAATGTATCTGTATTTTTCCAAGTTTACTATGTCTGAACAATCTTTTTTATGCTTCATATTAATACTTGAATTTAGTCAGGAGTTTCTGCATATCCATACAGCCCTTGCCTTTGATTTTCAAGGTTGTTTTCAAGGATCACTGTCTAGGTCAGAATGGTCCATTCTGGTGTATAGGAAGTCAAGCAAAGTCAGCAGAAGACTTACTTTACCAATATTCTTCCACCTGTTTCTACTAATGTGGTCTGTGAAGCAAACTCTCTTTATGTAAAGGCATTAGCAATTTTGTCAACTGATTTCCCATTTGAAATAACCTAGGAAACATTTACACTTGTACTTCTCCAGTAGCTTTACAGAAATGGCAAAACATGTTGATGGATTGAGTCGTTGGGAAGGATTGTAATTGCATCTCCTGGAACAGTTGAATCTGTCAGCTGACAGATTGTATTTGATTCTATGCTCGTGCAGTCCATTTTCTTTTCAAAGTAAAGCATTATGCATACTCTCTGTGATTGTTCACACCGAAGAAAACTAAGGAGATAATAGCTACTATTGTAAACTATCAAATGGATGATTGTGGAGAAGATGGAGCTACATTCTTCTTAGATCTATGCATTAGAAATATAAGAGAAAACAGGAAAGTTATAATTACCTGTAAGGGGAAAACAAAAAAACTGCACAGTGCGGATTGTGAGATATTGTGAACAGGTTGCCTGGAGGGTCTGTTGAAATGTCATCTTTGAGGATACTCAAAACTTGACTGAACAAGGTTCAGAGCCGCCTAACCTGCCTTCGACCATACCGTGCTCTGAGTGGGGAGTGGGACCAGATGACCTCCACAGGTCCTGTCAGCTTAAATTCATGATTTTATGACTGTATACATTCTTATTAGATACCTGTCAGTGAGACATAAGAAGTCAGATCAATAATAAATCCTTTTGGACTGTGCCTGGATTTTTAGCAGTGTAATTTACAGTGTTTTTTTTTCTTTCAATTTCTTATAATGGGGACGGTGATTGAAAACAGAAGTTAGAAAGGAAAGATACTAAATATTTTGCAGTTCAAGTGTAGAGAGACTGGCTAGTCTAAATAATTTCCTTTTGATCTTTATTGCTGTTGAAAAAGGGACTAAAATTGACTTAGGAAGTGTAGATTCAGTTAGCAAATAAAGCACAGAGCAGTGGTGAAGGCTGAATAAACTGGAACACACTGACTAAATTATGGTAAATTAACGAAACAAAATGGAAAAATTGAATGAGAAGATTGAAAAAAATTCTCACATTTTACTGTTCCATAGGAAAAGGTTTTTCCTGGGAAGATTTGGTCTCACGTTCCCTGTGCTGGAGTACTTTATGTAAAAACAGTATTTATTTTATTGTGATGTTTTCATAGTATTATATTTTCTTATTTTTAATTTCTGAGGTATTTGAGATGATGTCAGTACATGAGAGTAAATTACTTTAATGTGCTTGCATCCCATAAAATATTTTTAGTGGATCTCAACATTTACAAATTCTATTTATATAGATAATTTTATGGAGTAGGAACTAAACCTTGGTTATTTTTCAATATATAGAAGTGATTTGGAAATTCTTATGAAGTGTTGTACAAACTCTCACACAAGGAATAGAGTGTAAATGCTGCAGGGGACCTAACACTGAAATACACATATGAATAATATATTAGTTGATATACAGTACATATAATTAAAATTGAAAGAGTAAAGCAAATTTATAAAATATTTAAACTGAATGGTGAAGAAGACTGCAGAGAATTAAATGAATTTCTTGGTTTTTTTATCCTGACAGTTATATGCTACCAGTATGTAGCAGTTTTCCTGGGGAGGATGTTTCCCACACATAAGAAATTGCTGGGTTCTTTTACATGCAGTGAAGCATAACTAAAGCAACAGTTTCTAGATATGATAGAACACAGCAGAGTTTTACTCAGTAAAAAAGGTTAACTTTCCATTACCAAGTAGAAATGGAAATTACGCAAATCTGTGTTACCATTTAGAATGCAAATAAATTGAGCAGTTAGTAGTCATGAGACATCTTTGATCATAACCTTTGTCATAAGAATATTGTGAAGTTACTTAAATCTAATTTCCTCTTGAGTTGGAGTGGTGGTTAGGGGTGGTTGTTTTTAATTTATTTTTGTTGCCTTTAAGTTTTCTAAATTTCTGAGAAAATACATTACTTTTTGTCAGACAGCAGCTAAATCATACATTTCCTTGAGAAGTCAAAACTACATGTATACCTGAAAAAACCTTGGTCTTGTCTGGAATTATAGATGCATGTCTTTGAAAACTGCAAGTTATAATATCAGAAAGAAATTGAAAGAATGATTTAGTATAGTCTTTCTATTGTAGTAATTTTAAAAGTCTGCTGTAGAACTTTTCTGGCCTTGAAAAATTTAATGTCCTGATTTGAACAATAGACTGCACTTAAGGAACAGCTTTCTTTAAGAAAATTCAGTGATTGGTGCTAAGAATTCTGTAGCTTTATGTTCCATGCATAAGGATGAGTTTTTGGTATTGAAGAAATCCCTATCTAACATGGAACATATTAACAATTGAAGAAGGCAGATTTGCAATGAGAATAGGTGTGGGATTTGACTGAGTGCCAAATCATGGATTTCTAGCCTGTCTGCCAGTTGTTTGGTGTCTTTCTGGATGCCCTTGTAGGGTGTAACAATAGATTTCACTGCTTACATAGATGGACGGAATTTAATGTCCATTAAGATACTTCTAAAGCAGAAGATAAGGAGAACTGTTTTTGAACAACCATATTTTGTTTTGCTTTTGAGATCCTTTAGTTTTATTTTGTGTGTTACAGAGTTCTTACTTGTTATGTCATGTTAGGTCTCTTGGCTTGAGAAAAGACATAAAAAGAAATATAGCAGAATTTAAATTTAAAGAGGAACAAGTATATAATTGTGATGTGTATTTCTTCTGTTTACTTATTTTAATGTGTTCTTTCCCCACTCCCCTTGTCTTGTCTGTTCCTCCTGTCAAATAAAGGCCAAGAAACACCAGGTCTTTCTAACAGAGACGTATGAAAACAACATGAGAAAGCTGGAGTTACTCTTGGACAGCTTTGCTATGTCAGGCCAGCGGACAGCAGGTTAGTTGAAGGTATAAAATGACAGATGCATCTGTCAATGTTCCAAAGTCACTACATTGTGGGAATTCTGCAGATGCCTCTTGCATTCCCTCTTCTCAACATGCTTTGATTTGATGACATGATAAGAGCAGTTCTCACAGCAGTCAAATGGCCTTGCTAGCTGAGAAAGGGTGACGGATTGTGGACCTGCTGTTGTCAGCCCGGAGCTTGATTTACAAATGCTGGGGTGTATATGATCGGTCAGAAAAGGGCTCACTTGCTGTGCTCTAAATCCAACTGAGAAAAAAGTCCTTACAGTATACCTGCAAAGGGAACAGATGTTTTGCCTGAACTGAGCCAAATTCTGAGGCAACCTTCAGCAACTTAAAGGTCATGTATTCAAAAAGGTTGTGTAGGACACATGATGCAACACAATACTTTTTACAGTTGATTGTGGACCAGTATTATGTTGCATTCATTTAATCTGATGCAGAACAAATATTTCTCTGTTTTCATTAAAATTAATTGTAAGTCAGTGGTTGTCACTCTGCTACCTGGCTTTATATATAATCATTGTATCAGACTTAACAAATTGCTGCCTGGTTAGACATTTGAAATAGTGGGTAACACAAACAAGCAGAACTTTAACATCAAGCTAGTGATTTTTTTTAAATTGAAAATGGAACATGTTTTAAAATCTTAATTTAAAAGTGTATTACATACTAGACACAATATGCTTCCAATTTACAGTGAAAGTAAACTGGAAGAAAACAAGTAAAATGTGGCGTACAGAGCAAATGGGTTTGTTTTATTTATATCATGATATATTTTTGCACTTCTTAGCAGCTAGAGACATAAATGGGTCTTTAAAAACACTTTTAAAGGAAGATACCTTCTTTTGTATCTTCACAAAATGATTTCTTTTTAGGGCCCCCTGCTGTTAAATTTCAATAAAGAAACAACTTATTGGGATTTCTCTTGTCCTTGAAAGGCAAGCTTGAATTACCTGATGCATTGATCTCCTTGCATAGGCTATATGCTTATTTGTTTTGGAACTGGTATCAGTTTTATTCTGTAATTATAAATGTAATTACCATGATGATACCTGTAGGTTTACAATTGAGAAGTTCTTTAAGACTGTGTGTTTTCCACAGTTTTGCAAAGTTCCACATGCTCAGAAGGACTTAAGTAACTCTGGGGAGAGCTGTATGCTGCTGCCAAAGTGCAGTTTCCAAAGCAGCAAGTCTTTTGGATGGTAAACCTTGCTGAGAACAACTTTGACTTGTTTCTATAATATTAGAAATTCAATGACATTACCTTCAGTATTAATTTTCTTTGTTTGATGTAAACTTTTAAACTAATTTAAATAGATGGGGTTTTTTTCAAGCTTTAGCATCTCTGAAGAGGCTCTTGAGGCAGATAGTAGACTTGAGTTTTGCAGCAGATTGACTTTACAGCAGACTGAGTCTTTACAGTCAATTACAGTCTTTTAATATTAAAATAGACATTGACTAAGACATTTGTTCTACATATTTGCTGTGCTTTTAAGTTTGAAACTTAATACTTCTGCATTATTACATTATTTCTCTGGTGTGCTTAAAAATTTTTGTATCTAATAGTACTTACTCAAAAATTTTAAAAATATTGTTATTATATTTGAAATGGGAATGCCTAGGTGCCAATAAAAGTAAAAATCATAAATAAATCTTTGTAGTCTAATTACTAGATGAGGGACTACAGGAGCCACAGCTGACGGGGAAGTCTTTCTTGTTCTTGTGAACTCAAGAGGTTGAGAGATCTACTTAAAAATCTATCAGTATTAAAGATCCAGCACTAAAGATCCAGTCCCTTAATTCAAGTGCTGATTAATCTGTGATTATTAGGCTATACAGTAAAGAGAAGATAATACTATATTTTTAAGATTATGTCATAGGTTGATGCTGGGCTAGGCACCTATGAAAGCTGCTAACTCATGCATCTGGACAGAGGAAAGAAAATTTAATGAAGGGTTCATGGGTTGTGGTTAGGACCAGAAGAGTTCACTCATTAAATACCATCACAGGCAAAACAGGCTCAATTTAGAGATATGAACTTACTACTAATAAAATAAGAGAAGCAAAACAAACCTTTAAAGAACCATCATCCCCCCACCCCTCCCTTCCTGCCAGCTCTATACCACCTCCTACCCTGTTGGCACAAGGAAAGAGAGAATGGGGATTACAGTCAGTTCATCATCTGTGGCTTCTCCTGCTGCTCAGGGAGAGAATTCCTTCCCCTGCTGCACCATAGGGTCCCTCCACAGGAAACAGTTCACTGGGAACTTCTCCAACGTGGCTCCATCTCATGAACAATAGCTCCCTGAAAACTTCTCCAACGTGAGTCCATCCCACAGGCAACAGTCCTCCCCACATTGCTGCAGCCTGGGTCACTCTTCCATGGGGTGCAGTCCTTCAAGCACAGGCTGCTCCAGCCTGGCAGCAGGGCCACTCTCTCCACAGGCCTCCCACAAGATCACAGCCTCCTCCAAGGTATCCACCTGCTCCAGTGTGGGGCTCCTCTATGGGCTGTGGGTGGATCTCTGCATCCCTGTGGATCTCCATGGGCTGCAGGATCACAGCTGCCTCACCATTGCCAGCAACACAGGCTGCAGGGGAATCTCAGCTCTGGTGCCTGGACCGCCTCCTGCCCTTCCTTCTGCACTGACCTTGGTGTCTGCAGGGTTGTTCCTCTCACCAATTCTCACTCTTGCTTCTCTGTAGTGATGATTAAAACTGCACCACAACATTTGTTTTGATTTATTCTTAAACCTGTTATCACAGAATCGTTACCACCATTTCTAAGTGGCCCAGCCTTGGCCAGTGGCACATCCATCTTTGGAGCTACCACGGGTTGGCTCTGCTGGACATGGTGGATGCTTTTAGCAGCTTCTCACAGAAGCCACCCGTGAAGCTCCCCCCATTACCAAAAACCAGCCCATGCAAACCCAATACAGATTAAAATCGCAATAGTTTTAGAAAGCTTTTTTTTTATTTATTCATGTCAAAATAACAAGCATAAATCCATGTCTTCTCCTTTTCCAGTGTCCTTTATAAATTTTCCAGAGCTTGTTTTCTTATTGGTCCATTTGCATGAATTCACTTTGTATCTTTTCAGTTTATCGAATTTTGCAGTTACTCAGCAGTAGGGTATGTTCTTAGGGATGTTTGTCTTCAGGAAAAAAGTAATTGTGGTTGTAGTAATCTGAAAAAAAGGTGAAATGAGTGCGAAGTTCTAGGAGTGTTAGCTACTTTGAGTTACCATCACAATTTAATACAGGCCACCTTACTCTCTTGGTCAAAAATCTGAAACACAGCGCCATGTGAGCTACTATGAAGAAAATTAACTCTTTCCTACCCTGGCCCAGTACAGCTAGCAGAAGGTCTGAAACAGCAGGTTTAAGTGGTTATTCATATTTATTATGCTTCTGTAAGACTCCTGTGGAACTTGGCATATTCCTAAAATTCTTCCATCAGACTCTTGGGCAATAGTCATCAAGTACTGGGTTGGGTTTTGTGTCTCATTGCTGACATGGTGCTTCTGCCACAACAGAGTGCATTTAGATTATGTTGCCTGTCTCCTGCACAGTTGTATGAAGACAGACAACATTTGGGCACAATTAAAGCCATAGATTTGTTTTCAGCTAATGCAGGTAGGCTGAATCTAGTATCCCTATTGGCAAATGGAGCTGCCTAGAAATAGGGTTACAGCAAAGACAAGGAATGACAGCATGGAAAGCTTACTGGTAAAATTCTAATTTTGGAAAAAAAAATATTAATAACACCATTGCAGGTTGGGACTTAAAATATGAAAATACATTATTTAGACAAATCTATGGCATGGAAGATAACTCTTGTATTGACTTAATAGGTATTGTTTTAAACCGAATGAGAATTGTGTATTACTACTTTGCAAGAGCTACACGTATGAAAAATAGTGTTTATTTTTTTTGTGCAACAAAATCAATGCAGAATGTTCCTACAGTTGGTAGTAGTGTAAGGTTGGTTGTGTAACTGAGAAGACTGGACTGCAGCTCTGTGCATAGCTATAGCTGTGGTTATGTGATAAAAGTTATAGTACAGTGACACTTGTCACTTTCTTCAATGTGAAATCTTAACTTCTCAGGAAAGGTCAGAATTTATGAATTCTTCTTAGATTGGTTTGAAGTGTAACACTGTTGTTTGGGATATCTCTAGGATCCACTGGGCTCTGAAGTGTCATTAAGAAACTTGCTTTTCCCTGACTCTATATAGACTTTTAGAAACTCTGGAAGGTAGGTAGAGTGGCTGATAAGACAGAGCAGGGATCTGTCACTGGGATGTGTATGCTGTAGAGCAGATTTTGCTCCTGTTACTGAAAGCAATCTTGCAAATATTTGTTGCTTTGACTAGGTGGGATTTTGACTGTAACACCTAGCCCAGCCTGAATAGCACTTCATACTTTCTGGTATTATCAAAAACTGGGAGAGGAGAGGCTAACAAATTGAAAGAATTTTCTGAATGGCAGTTGGCAATATGTTCTGGCTTTTGCACTAAGTAAGTTTTACTGAGTTCTATTGATGCCTTATCTGCAGCCTACAGAATATTGTGCTTATTAGATGACACTAATTATTGAATTCTTTAAAAACACCCTGCAAGTATGTAAGTGCACCTCCTCTAGCCAATAAAGTTTTACAGAGAGCCGAAGAAAAGGCTCAGACTTCAGTATCTGATTTGACTTTATGAGCTGCTCTGTGTAAATTGCTTAATGACACTGGTGATAAACACCTGTGTCATTGTTTAGTTGTGATGGGAGTTATGATGCTTTAGCCTTCTTGTATTTAAAATGCCGCAGATATTTTCACTTTTGCAAAATAAGGCTGCTATTAGAGTTGGTAAAGATAATTTTGCCTATGGAACATGTCTATGATTTGCCACAAAGTAAGTGATAAATGCTTCTTAGGAGTATAAATAATGGTGAGAAGAATGGGCTGTAAATAATCTAGCATGATTGTGGTGTAGCATCAGGGAAAAAAGAAAAGTTTGTTCTTGGAAACTGAGTATCAGCTGACATCTTGTGACCTCTCAATCAATACAGTGTTGTTTTGCTTCCTTGGCACATTGTTCTATGCACTTTGAAATGGTCAGACTTGTTCATATGTCCCTAATTATGGCAACAAGATTAGAAGTCTCAGTCTAAAGGTCTAATAAATATCTTTAGTATGTATGCAGTGGATATATCAGATTATAATTGAGTTGTTATATAGGACTCTGCAGATAGATAAATTTTTTTTGTCATTTCCTTTAGAATAAAATTCAAGATAATTTCAAATGTTTTTTAGTCCTCTCCAAGCTTATCAAAATCATGTGATCTTTGGCTTGGTAAGGCTTTAAGTAAATTAAGTACTGCATTACTATATGCATGCTTAGTCACAACAGCAAAATAATGTCAGGAAAAGTGTAACATTCTTAACTTTCAGACAACATATTTTTCAAAGTATATAATTGTGTGGTTTTGAAGTTGACTTGTCTGACTGAATTACACAGCTTGACCACAGTAGAAATAATATGTGAGACTGCATACCAAATGCATTAGGTATAAATGTAATCCAGAATTTACAGTTCTGTACCTTGTATTAAAGCTTTTATACAAGTGTCTTTCATGTATATTTGCTGTGAAAGCATGGCTATGCAGCTGTATCTCTCACGGTAAACAAGGCTGCTCTTCAGTGGTCTTTATTGTCACTGAAGCCCTAACTAATTCTAATACTTCACATCCAGGGTGAGTAGTTTTCTCTCTGTGGCTTTAAGGCTTAATTTTCGTTCTGTATTTTCCTTCAGGCACTTGTGAGGACAAAGATAAACCTCTGAGCTGCTCTGTCATTGAGACTTTGAGGTGTACCTTGACAGCTTACCAGAACAAGCTGGAAGATATGTCTAATGAGGTAACACTTGCAATGTCTGGCTCTATATGTATTGCATTTGGCCTGCAGCAGTACATATACTTCGCTTGTAAAAAAATAGCAGAAGAGTGGGAATGTTGAGTTGACAGCTTCAAGTATGCCCAAAGAAAAAATCTCTGTCGCTACTACTTCTCTAAGCTTGCCCTACAGTGAAGTTTCACATTTGTGGGGACAGGGAGAACAGTCTTTTGTCTTTCTAGTTTAAAATGGTTTTCTTGTTCAATCCTTTGTGGTTATTTTCAAAAAACATTTAGGATAGCAAGCCGTTCATATATAGGATTTTAGTTAAAAGATAATGATCTAAGAGGGCGGCTGCATATACTGCAATGTTCCTAAATACACAATGGCTGAGCTTCAGTAGTCTCTACTATCGGTTATATAAATGATCATGCTCCCCTGTACTTATAAAACTGGTACAATTTTCTGAGGAGAGTGTGTTTTCAATAGGTTCTCTTTGGGAGCTATTTTGCTATCATTTCAATTAAAATAGGACTGTTAGAATACTGTCTTTAAGTTATCTTAGAAAATAATAGGAATATTTTAATTTGGGCAATCTTGCTCTTAAAAAAATCAGGTGTTTTCCATGCAGTCCTACTGTCCTTTTTTACATCAGTGACTGAGAAGTCACAGTTTTGCATTTATTTTATTGTGTGTTTTGCTAGTCTGACTAAATTACTCCTCTTGGGTGTGAATGTTTTATTAATTTCTGGCTTTAAAGGCTGTAGAAAGAAGTTAACTCCACCACTAAAACTTTTTGTACAAACTTGTGATTAGTCTTTGAATAAAATTGGGAAATACAGAAAGGCAAGGTGTGGTAGGATTGTAAAGATGCCAGCACTCTATTTCATTTCTAGGTTTTGTCTTTTGTTTTGACAAATGCATAGTCTAGCTACTCACTCAACATGTTAAAAAAAATTAAAAAGTAAAAGAAAAAAACAGAACAGTATATCAGCTTTGCCCCTTTTATTGGGAAAAGAATGGTCTCCCACAAGACCTTTGAGTTTGTTCAAGGGGCACAAAAATAAGTGACCATGGAAACAATTATACTTTTTAAACAGCAAGCACTGCTAAGTCTCTCCCAGCGAGATAAGAGAACTGATGTGTATAGTCATTATGAAACTCTTCTGAGACCCAAGTCTGGAAGCTGAAGAGTAACTAGGAACATATTACCCACAGCGAATTGTTATTTGGGAGGAGGAGCATCACGTGATAGGCAGCGCAGTTGAAAAGTCGACTCAGCAGGCTTTGGCTTAGTGATGTGCTTTGTTGTGAAACGGTGCCAGAGACAGCAGTGGGGAGACCAAGGGGGTGGCTTCTAAGAAAGCAAAGAGAGTGTTCTGACAGAAAGAAGAATGAACTGTCAAGGAAAATAAATCGCAAGCAGAGCAGGACCAACAGATGACCTGCCACAAGACTTCCCAGTAGGACTGTGTGTGACTGACCCTGAAGTTGTCATATGGAGCCAGAGATCACTGAGCACCTTCGTGGTGCACAGAAAGGGCAGTGCTCTGTCCTTCTTGATTACCCCCGCCCCCACAGAGAATGCTGCTTTTGGCTTTTTATGTGTGAGATATGTTTAATAATAAAACTTTTTAATAATACAGTAATGCACAAGGGGACTATGAAGGGCACTGTGCAATAAAACTAGGATATTTTAATACACAATAAGGAAGGCTTTTAGTAAGCGACATAACAGTAAGCAAATTTTAGTGATTCTCTTTATAAAAAGATTTTCAACAAGATCCCACGTATTGGTGAATTTTTTAATGTATGTGTACACCTGTATGTATATGTGAAATATGCTGGTAAACTTGTAATATGTTATTTTAAACTTACTGTGTTAAACATTAGATTAAAGGATCGAGTTAGTTTGTGTGACTGAATGGTGTAGAAGTGTTTTTGGTTTTGTAGATAACTAGCTTCTGATTTTCTGTATAGTCCAGACACCAGAATATGTTGTGGGAAAGGGAAAGGACAAGTAAACCAATAAAAAAACTGGAAATATTCCAGTAGCATTCTTTAATTTACTGTAATTATTTCTAAGGGTTCTGCCAGGTTTCCTGACCTCAAAATATAAAAATAAACATTTTAAAAAGTAATTAACAAATTTTTTAAGTGAGCTGTTCTATTTCTGAGTTGCTCCTTAAATGTCAGGTGTTAGCAGTATCATCATATAAACACAGATATAGACTATTTTGATACATTGTTATCCTTTTTGGAAGTGGAAAGTGAAGCTAGTATACATGATGGTACCTCAGTACACACTAAGTAACCTCTGAGATGGTTGTTTTTAACCCTAGAGTAGTCACTGTGCCTCTTTGGAACATTGCTGCTTTTTCAGTATGTGAATACCATCCAGTGCTCAGTAAAGAATCACGCTTGTAGCTGGATAATTTCTGCAAATGGCCACTGACTGGAAAACTTGTTTTCTCAAACCATTCCACAGATCATTATCTGAATTTACTGTGCTTTCAAGTGCACTTCAGAATCTGTGTATTTGTCAGATATTTTGTGAGTTAATCAGTTATGTAAGAGTGGACTCCATTTGGGATTTTGCCACAACTTTTTATTTTAAATCATTATAAAAGAGTTATTTAGTGTTTTGTAATGTCATTTTTTTGGATTGTGTGGAATACAAAAGCTCCTTGAGGAGTGGAAAGAAATTTTGGTTTTTTGCTTTCGTATACAAAATTCTTCCTTTATACGATATTGAATAGATCATTGCAGCCTTTCTATAAAAAAGCCTGTTCGACTTTCACAGCTTTTTCACATATTTTTCACAGCTTGAGAAAACGAAGGGTTTGTGTAAAAAGGGGACAAAGGAACTTGAGATATCGGAGGAGAAAATGTGTGCTTTAAGACAAAACCTTAAGGTATGATTTAATGAATTTAGCATAAAATTTGAACGTTCTGCAAAAAGTGTCTTTCTGGAATTAAAAGCATCTTTTTTTCTTATCAGAGTAAGTCTCTATATCGTATTCTGCTGAGCAAACTAGTTTACCTTGCACGTTTGTGTGAAACCATGCTGCTTTATTCTGGTTACCATTGTGAAGTAAATAATTTCAATGATTGTGCTTCTGAAATAATTAAAATACATTTATACATTTACAATGTATTGTTTTATATTGAAATCAGTAATCTTTTTTTAACTGTTTTTCTCAAGAAAAGGGAAAGAGAATTTATCTCTGGGCATATGAAGGTATGTTTTATTAAAGATTCATTCTTCTAAAAGATCCATTCTTTTGTTAATTTTTTTTGTTTGTGTTTATGAGAAAGGCCAATGCAAGTGATTCATCAAGTTGTCTTTAACAGCTGTAAAGTGTGCAACCTAAAATTTCTTGGAGTAAAAGTTGCCTAGGCTAAAAACACTCTCTCCTTCAGTTTTGGAACAATAATTTTTTTTTTCTGTTTTTGGCTGACACCATTTTTGTAATGTCCTGTCTGGTTAAACCAATAGTCAAGGGAGTGAGCAAATCCTGAGGTTGTGTTTTAACTTAATCATCCAACTAGCAGTGTATTGTCTTACTGCCAAAATAGAATGTCTGTAAACCCAGCATTTTTCAGATTCTTTTGCTGAAGATATGCTGCTTTATGTTTTATGCAGTGTTTTTTGTGTAACTTTCATTGAATCTTCACATTAATGAATACTTGTACATGATGTGTTGTCACCTGTTACAAACTTTGTTTACTAATTTATGTTCAAAAGATTTAGGGGGTCTGCTTCTGTTACAGCACCTTTTAAAGTCATCTAAAAATTTTGCAACCCTTTCCAAGAGATACTTGTATTCTTCAGGCACAAACTGAGCTTGCTACACATACAGGGTTTTATGGAGTATGCTGGTTTTCAATCTCTCTAAATTTTTGGTAATAATATTGTATAGATGATCAAAATCTACATCCAGTCTGAAAGCATTTGTATTAGAAATTTACAGTTTCTTTAATATTTTAATGTTTTCATTTAGAAGAATAAAACGTCATTTTCTGATGAATTTGGTAATACCTTTTGTATGATTTTATGATCTATGAAGCTGTGATTTTATGAAAAATAAACAATGCTTTCAGTTTGACATTTTGCAAACTTTAGCAGTGCTGTAAATCCAGTGCAAGTGCACAATATTTTGGCTCAAAAAGGATAGTGTACTAAGTTCTATGTTTACCTGGTGAGATTTTGGTGCTGGTAACGTAATCGTATTTATCAGCATTTCTGAATATTACTCACTTCCCATGGTCAAGCCTCCAAAGAGAATACTCTTTTTTTTAATTTTTATATTGTATGTAAAGAATACATGGGCAGAAGTAGCTGTGTTGCTTGCAGACTGAGCTCGAACAGATCAGGGATTCACTTTAGAAAATAATCTATCTTTTGTATAGCTCTGAGAGATTTGCACTCTGCAGAAGATAAGTTGAGTGCCTGTGTTCTACATCTCATTTTTGGGGGTAAGAGGGGACTGTGAAGATCACTGCATCATGGAGCCTTTATCTGTCAGAGATGGATTTCCAATGCAAGCTGTGAAAGAGGCCTATTGTCAGTTTTGAAATTCTGTTCTTGAAAGATGAAGTCCACCTAGCCTGGAGTCTTGTGAATGCATGTGGTTATATGACTGTTTCTTTCCTCAAGTGATGAGCACTTGACTAAGGTAGCATTTGATAGAGTAATGTTGATACCAGCCTTTCTGTTACATTCCTCTGTTTTCCAGGAAGCTCAGGATAACATGGCTGATGCCAATAAAGAGTTAAACCATCTGCACGCTAAGTGTGCAGACAGAGAGACTTTAATAGAAACTTTAAAAATGGAACTACGGGATGTTCAGCAATGCTGGGAGAAAGAACAAGTACGTGCCACAGAATCTGAAAATGAAATCCAGAAGCTTACCAGGGCTTACCAGAAGGATATGGAGGTATTACTAGAGACAAGATGACTGTCAAAGAGTCTTTATTTAATCTCAGCTTTATACATTTACATACATCAGGTGGTTACTCTTAGTCTTAACAGATTTATCCCTAAAATATGATTTTAAGATATGTATTTTGAAATATGTGTTTAATATCTACAGGATTTCAGGACATATTGATTCTCCTTTCTTCTGTATCAGAACTAACAGCTCAATCATTCCAGTATTTTGAATTTTTGAAAAACAGAATTTATTTTGAAAGCTATGTCTGACGAACAATTATTTCTTTCTTTCAAATTAAAAGTTAACAGAAATGTTTTACAATTGAAACCTATAATACTGTCATTGTCATGTGTTAATTACTGATCAACATGGCAATTGATAGATAGCAAATATGGAATTGAGATAGTTTTGCATACATACCACAAAACCTAGAAATTCTTACTTTTTATCTCTTAGCAGATTGTGGTGTGCTATATGTGGGAATGGGTCCACAATGTCTTATTTCAGAACTATTATCTCTCTCCTTATATGTATTAACAGATGTTAATTTTGTTGCTTTTTCCACCCAATAAAGTGGTTCTGTACTAGCAATGGCAATGATAACTTGTAGTTGTTGTGCATATTGAGCTCATTACTTCCACAAATTTGGACATGGATGCCAACTGAGTAAAAAGGAAACATTCTTTCCACCTCTTTTACAGTCTGGTATTTAAATGGGGTCCACATGAAGCAGCTGGAATTGTTACACGCATCAGATAATGATTAAACTGGAGGAAACTAGAAGTCTGGCTATATTGTAAAGTCAGCATGTCTACAACCCTGTGGTTGCATTCAACATGTGTGAATTGATTTGGGGTCTTCAAATCCTGTTTCTCATGCCAAATGGATAATTATCATCCTAGTTTTATCACACCTCAAACAAAAATGTAATGATGGTGGCACACTGGATTTTTCTTGGGGAATTTGTAGATGTTAGAAACAAAATTAAACTTAACTAAACTACAATTATTTTTAATTGCCTGAAATACCATCAAATAATTGTGAGAAAATGTGCCTAAATGTAATGGAAAGGGCTCAGAAAAACCCTAGTTTCCCATCTCAGCCATCCGTAATTTCTTAAGGTAAAACCTCAACCAAGGCCCCTGGAAAACAATGGGAACTTTTGCAATAATTTACAGACTTTGTTCTTGTGACTTTTGAGGTACAGCTTGCTACTGTTGCCTTAATCAAAATCGTTAAGTTGCATATATGTACTAAAACCATTAAGGCTGGAATTTATATGGCATGCTATTGTTGCTAAAGTTTATTTATAACTTGCATCAAATTATTGTATTACTGATTAAAATCTGTGTAAATGAATGAGGCATGGCTTGTGGAATTTAACTGATGAAGCTGTAAGCCTATTTTGTCTGGCCATTTAGTCTCGCATATAATCCATACAAAAACAATTTTAAAAAGACTTTAGAGTGATGGTTGTATAAATGGTGTGTTGTGCTGCCAAGCCAATCAGAGAATTTTCTCCATGCTCTGCAGCTGTTGCAAATGGGTACAGTTTGAATATAACTGAAAGTTTTACCATAAATAAATAAATTGTATGTATTAATAGCATGGGATTTTTTATTTGTATCTACCACTTTAGATAGTGGCTGTGATGACAGCAGCACTGTTCTCTATTTATAAAAGTTACTTATAGATCATGTCTGAATAGACACATTTTGTAAAAACTGTTTTTAACATTCACTTTAATATGTATGACTGCAAATATTAGCAATTGTGGAACTTTGAAAAAGGTTTGAGAATGAGCTCTTTGGGCTTTTTTTCACTTGCATGTAGTTCATATTAATGCCCGTGTGATACACGTCTTTCAATTCTAACTCTGTTCAGATACAACATGTAATTTTGCTTTTGTTTCAGGAGAAGCTAACCTTTCTTCATAGCTTATACCAGCATTTGATAGCAGGCTGTGTGCTTATAAAACAACCAGAAGGCATCCTAGATAGATTCTCATGGCCTGAGCTTTGTGTAGTCTTGCAGGAGAATGTTGATGCCCTGATCTCAGACCTCAACAGGGCTAATGAGAAGGTAAGTGTCCTTAGGCACCAGCTACCTCTATTAAATTCAGTGACATTTGTCCACATCGTAGTATCATTAAAAAGGACTGACATTCATCTTATTTCAAAAAGAATTTGTACGTTAATAATTCAATACCATTAATTATGGCTTGTCTACAACTCAGTTTGATGCCATTGCTGTGGGCATGTAAATGTGACTGAAGTCTGTATGAAGTCTCAAAGCTCCACTTTCAGTGCAGGACATGCTAATAGTACTAGCCAATATTAGCCACAGGGACCTAATTAAAAGAAAATAAATTAATCTTACTGATGAAGCAATTCAAAGAACTTAGTCATTTACACTAATAAAGCAAGTCTTTATTTTACCATAAAACTGAAACAAAATGCACTTACTCAAGGAATATCATCGTTAAATTATATGTTTATTATTCAAAGGTACTATTTGAAAGAATGACAGTGTATTTTTTTCATGTAATTGTAACTCATAGATTATAGAATTATATTAAAAAACACAAATGGAAAATACTTGTTTTTATAAAACATGTCAATATTTGCTGTAGGGAAGAGCTATACTTTTCAGGATGTAAGTAAGCTTATGTGGCCTTTCTCTCCAGAAATCTCAGCATTTTTTGGAAAGAAAAGACCTCCTTTTAAATAAATTAAAATGACTCCACAGACTAACATATGACAATCTTTAGAATTTCAGTTCATTTTCTGGCCCCATTGATCAGGTCAATCCTAAGACTAGTACAGCAACTCTGGAACTTGTCTGACATTTTTTGAGACATAATTTGTTTGACATTTCTCATGTTCAGGAGTGACCACTATTCTGGGCTGAGTAAGATGCAGGGTTGGTTACAGTGAATTTTTTTAACTCTGCCCATCATTTAATAAATACCCCATCAGCCAGTTGGACTTACCCTTACTAAAGGAGTAGGATAAAATCTGGATTATGAATATTAGATGTACTTTTCTATTTTACCTTCAAAATAAAGGAGGAAAGGGAGTGGAAAGAAGGGAGTGAACATTATTGGCAGTGTTTGGGGATGTTTTGTCATATTGTTTCTTGCTTTTTAATTTAGTATGGTTATTGATATTGACTGTGAGGTCTCTAGGGCTCTTTTCATGTACTTAGCAGCTTTCAGGGATTTTGAACAGTATGTCACTTGTGTTGTACCCCCTTTCTTGCAAACAAAATTTTTCTCTTGCGTTTTTTTGTGATGTATTTGAAAAGTAGCTTGCTGATATTCTCTAGTAATAAGGTATATTTTAAGATTATTGTTACCTTGATTCATTCCTCCATTTAGTTTGCATGGGAGTTATCCAAAGTTATCCACAGAGTGAATCCATATGTGCTTATTGAAAACAACTTCTGTATACTAAAATGTCCTGAAATTCTTTTAATGCTTAGTAGTATCTGGAATGTTTTGGGTTTCCACTAAAACAAAAATTAAATTAATTCTTGCAAACTTCTAAGGGACTGGTATATTCAGATTGGTACTTAGCAACACAAGATTTAATGTACTTGTGTACAAAAAAAAGATATATAGAAGTGTCCAGTTCAGTTTTTCAACAAAGAGAGCAACAAATATCTGCAGTATGGTACAACAATTGCAAAATCAAATCCAATTGTTTATTCATTTTGTTGCACAACTCAAGCAAATAATCTGTCATGAAAGGCTTTTACTTGGTTTAATGAATATATTGAAGAAAGTACAGTTTAGATTTCATACTGGGGTTGCTTGTGGTTAAATTGGTGTGCATGATAAAGTAAAAAGGTGTTTAGAGAAGTAAGAGATTTTCTTTTTAAATGCTTGTCACACAGGTATCTCACCTGGAATATGTTTGTAAAAACAAGTCCAATACTATGAAGGAGCTTCAGCAGAGCCAGGAAGATGCTTTTAACAAAATGGCTGAACAGATGAAAGCACAGGCAAGCTGTTGGCAGAATGAAAAAAAGTATCTGGAACAGCAGTACTCAGGTCTCCTTGGGGAAGTTCGTGCAAGGGCACAGGTATGGTGCTATGAACTTCTGATTTTTTTTCTTGTAAATATTTAATGGATTAATTCAGTAGTTTGAACCCCTATCCAGTTTAAGGTTGTTTAAAATTAAAAAAACACTGCAAATTCCGTGCTGGTATTAATTTAGAATAAGAAATAAATGTCTTTGTTAAAATATTCTAGAAGTGAATTGCCTAATTTTGCTTACATTTGCTACTGCTTTTTTTTTTTGAGAATGCTAAGGCTGTAAGATTGAATTTGTTTGGTTTAAGAATTATATGGTGCAGCAGTGATTTTTTGTCAGTGACATGCTTTACAAAGACTGTATAGAGTTACAGTAAAATGGTGTCATCTGGGGATAAATTTAGGTATATACATTCTGACCCTAAAAACCAATTAGCAGTGGTAGATTTCAACGGTATTAGAGGATGCTGATACACAGATGATGCGGTGAGCAGTGGGTCAAAAATGTAAAACTGTTGGCACTGATTGTTAGATAAGTTATTTGCAATTAAAATGTTCACTATTATTCTACAACCACCATTCACCATCTTTTCAATAACATTTGTTTACATGTGTTTCAATTAAAAGTGTTGTGAAATTTTGGAAATAAGGTATGCCTTGTTACTTGTGACTGCCACTTGCAACTTACTGCATCTGAAGAAAGCTATATTTGACTCAGATTTTAGTCTTGGAAGTCTTCGTGTGCTGAAAAATACATTTATGAAGTATTCTTTTTACAGAGCAATTTATGGTGAGTTCTTAGGATTGAGTAGTAAATTTTTAGATTTTTTTGCTTGATGTTTACATTTCACATTGGATATTGACAAGGCTAAAAACATCACCATGAGTGGAATAAGTGGCATCCAGATTTATATTAAATTTTCCCAACATCGTGTAGTTTCAGCTTACGGCTTTCATTTGCCAACAAAAAGAACAGTGGAATAAGGAAACTTTTTTTAAAAAATTACATTTCCTTCCTAAAGAAGAAGTGGAGTTACACAATTTAGATTTCTTCCTCCTATGGATGATGGGTCATATCTTTAAAAACTCTAGAGTTTTGTGAAAAATAGGTGCTTTGCAGTACATTCTTTGGGATGATGCTGAACTTCCCAGTCTCTGCAGCTGAATTGTATAGACAAGATATAAAACATATACTGAAAATGTGGAGTGTATATTAGGCATGTCTTTTGGAAAAAAACTTCACCTGTCAGCTTGCTATGCAGGGTTAATGAATCACTAAAAGGAAAGTATTTCCCTTAGAAACATCTGGGCATATTTCTAACACAGGTTATGTAATATTGGAGTGCAAGCTGGTAGTTTTGTAATACAGGTAGTGCAATGTCTGTGCACACTTAGATGATTCAATAATCTCTTTTCCATCTCATGTTCCAGTTTGTCTTCCTTACCATACAATATCAAACTGCCAAGAAGACAGTCTAATTTCTTCTTGATTTCTAATTTGTGACTGACTTTCAATTTGCAAATACCAAATTAAGCCTTTCCTTTCCTTGCATGTATAGAGTCCATAAATGTCTACTGTTAGGGCTGTCCTAGTTCTGGTTGCCCATTTTTCCTGGCTTGAATGTGTTTTACCGATTGCATTCTGAGCAAGTTAGCCATCCATATTTGTCTGCAAGATCAGTGCTTTGTTTGATCACAGGTGTGCAGACAGACTAATATCATAGCCTTATTTCCAAAGGAAACAGGGAAAAATGTGCCACAAGTTACAGAACGTCTTCAAAGGATCTTTAAGATTTACTGACTGCCAGTGATTACATAAAGATGCAGAATGCAATATTTAAATTTAATTATTTTAGCAAGCTTTATTCATTAAATTTTATAGGAAGCATATAATCAGTGCAAGTGGAATATAATTTGCCAGTATTTCATTGTACGTCTGAGGGTCTCCTCACTCTAGGACATTCTAGCACTGCAAGGAAACTGTAGCAATTTGCTACATTTTCCATCCAAAGATCTGAGTGTTAATTGCAAGCACTTTAGTGAAATAACCCCTTGTAGGGTTTAGTTCCAATCTGAAAAGGGAAGATGGGTGATTTTTGCTGTCCTGCACCAACCTAATGGTTCATCATAGGATGCCTCCTTTTATTTGTAACTTTGTTTTCAACCAGTGTTCCATGACTACTTCTAGATATTTTCTCCTCAGAGGTCATGTGTTGAGATTTCTTTAGTTTTTCAAATTGTTGACGTGTGTGTGAAAGCAAACCATGAAGTGTCAATTCACACTCTCAAGAGTTAACAGAGAGCTCTAACTGCACAGCAGTATAAGCAATGTATCTTGAAAATTATTATTTTGGTTTATTAGAACTGCAGTAGAGAGTCAGAGCTTTTCAGAATGGTCTCCTTATAAATTAAAATGCTGCAAAATCTGGAGGTTTTTTGTGGTAGTGATACTTTCTACTGCTTCTGTCCCCAGCCAGTACTGTTCAGAGTCCCTGGTTCCACAGTAGGATCTATGAATGTTGAGAGGTGCTACTTCACAGCTGGTACTGTAGGTCAGATGGGTGTGTAATCAGAAAGCAGTTTTACTGTTTTTCTATAGGACAGAAATTCCCAGAGTAGCCTTATCACCGATCAGCAATGAACAAGGCACTCTGTATATACCACTTTTTGTCAGTGGTCTCCATGTTTGGAGAATCATTGGAGCTTAAAATGCGTATCCTTTTTCTTTGCCTTTTGCAGCAGGAGTCCAGTCCTCTTGATTTGATAGTGTGCCATTTTGAAAATGTTACTATGCCTGTTCCTTTCCCTTACACAAATTATTTATTATTTGTAGTCTCATAGGAAATGTCTTCTGAATTCTAACTAGCAGTTGTTGTTTGTTTATTATATAAACATTTATTAATCTGTCCCCATTTTTTTGTGGCAACCACTTAAAATAGAAGGGTTTTGTTCTGATATGCAAAAACATATTGGGAGAGAAAAATACTGTAACTACTTTTGAAATATCAATTTCAACAGAAAAATAAAAGGTTTGCTAAATAGGAATAGGAAAAGTCCCCTGGGGAGAAAGAAAAGGTGTTGGGTTTTTTTTTTTTCTTGGTTGGAGGCCTTTTACAGCAGGGCAGGTGAATTAGATAGAGGATGGGATATATGGCAATTACATGAAAAGTCGCTATAATCAGTGCAAAGGGAGGAAGAAAAGTGTTTGTAACTGTACTGGTCCTGACCTACCAGGTGCCCTTGGTGGGCATATCTGGTCCATGTACTTAAAACACAGCAAAGAGAGGACAGAACTGTTGATGTTGGTTATAGGTATAGCTGTATATATATATGTGTGTATATATGTATATATATTTGGAAAAATAAAACAGCTGAACTACAGGATCACTGACTCACAGAATCACAGAATGGGTTGGGGTGGAAGGGGCCACAGTGGGTCATCTGGTCCAACCTCCCTGCTCAAGGGGGTCATCCTAGAGAACCTTGCACAGAATTATGTCCAGATTGTTCTTAAATGTCCCCAGTGAGGGACCCTCTAGAACCTCTTGGCCAATCTGTGCCAGTACTTGGTCACTGCACAGAAAAAAAGTTCCTTCTTTTTTTCAGGTGGAACTTCCTGTGTGTCATTTTATGCCCATTGCCTGTTGTCCATCCACTTGGATCCATTCACAGACACCCTCCCTTTAGATACTTGGAGACACTGATGAGAATCACAGAATCATAGAATTGTTAGGTTTGGAAGGGACCTCTGGAGATCATCTAGTCTAACCCCTCCTGCCAAGGCAAAGTCACCTAGGGCGGGTTACACAGGAATGCATCAAAGTTTATGAATGTCTCCAGAGAGGGAGACTTCATGATCTCCCTGGGTAGCCTTTTCCAGTGCTCTGCCACCCTCAGTGTAAGGAAGTTTTTCCTCATGTTGAGGTAGAACTTCATGTGCTTTAGTTTTTGGCCATTGCTCCTCATCCAACATCAGTGCTGGCCACCACTGAAAAGAGTCTGGCACCATCCTGCTGACACCCACCTTTGAGATATTTCTATGTATTGGTGAGATCCCCTCTCAGTCTTCTCTTCCCCAGACCAAACAGATCCAGCTCCCACAGTCTCTTCTCATAAGAGAGAAGCTCCAGACCCCTGATCATCCTTGTGGCTCTCCACTGGACCCTCTCCAGTAGCTCCTTGTCTCTCTTGTGCTGAGGAGCCCAGAACTGGACACAGCACTCCAGGTGTGGCCTCACTAGGGCTGAGTAGAGGGGCAGGATCACCTCCCTGCACCTGCTGGCCACACTCTTCCCAGTGCACCCCAGGACACTGCTGGCCCTCCTGGCCACAGGGGCACTGACAGCTCACAGAGACCTCATGATCCAGCAGGAGCTCCAGGTCCTTCTCCACAGAGCTGCTCTGCAGGAGGTCAGCCCCAGCCTGTGCTGGCACTTGGGGCTGCTCCTCCCCAGGTGCAGGACCCAGCACTTGCCCTTGTTGAGCCTCATTGGGTTTCTCTCTGCCCAACCCTCCAGCTGATCCAGGTCCCATGGAATGGCAGCAGAGCCTTCTGGATCAGCCACTGCTCCCAGTTTAGAGTCATTAGCAAACTTGCTGAAGGTGCATTTGATCTCTTCCTCCAGGTCATTGATAAACAAATTCAATGAGATTCAACCCTTGGGAATATCACTGTCTGCAGGGCTGCAGCTGGATTCTGGTCCACTGATTGCAACCCACTAAGCTCTGCAGTTGTCAGTTCTGGATTCACCCCAGAGTCCATTCATCTAACCCACATTTCCTGAGCTTCCCTGCAAGGATGTTGTGGGAGATAATATATATGAGGTCCCCTCTCAGTCATTTCTTTCTGAGGCTGAACAGGCCCAGCTCCCTCATTCTATTGTAAGAAATATGCTCCAGTCCCTTTGTCACCCTCTGTTGGACCTGTGCCATGACCTCCATGTCTCTCTTGTAATGAGGAGCCCAGAACTGGAGAAAGCCTCAGATGTAACCTCACTAAGGCTGAGTAGAGGGGTAAGATCACCTCCCTTGTTGTCCTTGACATGCCTGTCCACATTTAATTCCAGATGCACCTTGACTTTCATTGTCTCATTTCTACTTACTCTGACCTCTATCTTCATTCCAAGTGGCCTGGCCCTGTTTTCATCTCCTGTGTATTTCCTGCCTGGGTAATGACAGTTCATTTGATCATGCGAGTCTGTTACCCTCTTTGCCTGACTTTTTGCACTTTGGTACGTGTTGTTCTTGAGCCTGGAGGAACTTATCCTTGAATATCAGCCAACTCTCTTGCGCCCCTCTTCCCTGCAGAAGCTCTTCCTGTGGAATTCTTCCAAGAAGATCCCCAAAGAGGCTAAAATTAGCTCTCCTGAAGTCCATGGTTGCCATTTTACTTACTGCTCTGCTTCTTCTTCTCCTGATGCTGAAGCCTCGAGCCTTCACATCTTCAACAAGGCCTTCCCTGCTAGTGTGAGGTCAAGCAGTGTGATATTCCTCGTGGGATCCTCCACTACCTGTGACAGCAAGTTGTCATCACTGCTTTTCAAGAACCTCCTGGGCTGTGTTTCATGGTACTGGTTCTGCGGCAGATGCCAGGGTAGTTAAAGTCCCCCACAAGAGCCAGTGTCTGTGACTCTGAGGCTGCTTTGTGCTGCCTGTAGAAGATGTCATCCACCTTCTCCTTCTGTTCAGGTAGCCTGTAGCAAACACCCGTAAGTGTCACCCCTACTGGTCTGCCTTTCTATCCTGACCCATAAGCTTTTGACTCGCTCATCATCCACCCCAAGAGAGAGATCTATACATTCCAGGTGTTGCCTCAAGAGAGGGTAACTCCACCACCTCACCTTTTCCTAAATAGCCTTTCCCTTATTACAGCATTCCAGTCATATGATCTCTCCCACCACATCTCTAGTTAGTAAGCTCAGAGTCCTTTGACTGACACAGATCTCTAGTTCCTGCTGTTTGTTCCCCATTCTGTGTGCATTGGTGTACACGCACTTCATGGAAGTATTTGATTGTGCTGATATCCCAGTGTGGGTGCATAGTCTGTCTTCTGGTTACGTCTTTGGATGCTTGTACACTCTGGAGGCATCCCCTCTTAAGCCTCTTTTTGCTGCTTGGGTGGTCACTGTAATTTTCCCCTTCCCACACCTTTTCTCTGTTGAGCCTGGCCCTGTCCCTGTCCCCCTTTAAATATAGCTTAAAGCTCTTCACTGAAACCTGCCTAAGATCCTCTTT
Organism: Acridotheres tristis; assembly: GCA_037013685.1. Classification (NCBI taxonomy): domain Eukaryota; kingdom Metazoa; phylum Chordata; class Aves; order Passeriformes; family Sturnidae; genus Acridotheres; species Acridotheres tristis. Next base: position 48,094,756 of record CM072919.1, on the reverse strand, counting down.
GAGGCAGGAGGATCTCATTTGTTATCAGCAAACTCAGTGTCATATAAACTGACCCATGATGACAATCCCACAAATTCTGATAGTAACACCACTCTTAAAGCCTTATGTTCCTCTGTGGGATTTTCCTGGGTTTTGCCCCATCATTCCCTGCAACTGGAAGGACAGAAGAGAGCACAGGTGTGCTCCGTATCCCTTGACAAGGCCCTGGGGTCCCTCTTGACATTCACAGCCTTTTTATTGGGACTTTGTTGCTACTCACCTGGTAAACAGGTAATGGGTAGTGATCAGTTGGCTGTACCACTGGGAAGTTTCTTTGTGGTTTCTCTTATCTGGTCTGCATGGAGGCAACATACTTCTGTATAGGTTAATTTTGGTCAGCATATTGGGCTCTCCATTTCTTTAAAAAGGGATCACCAATTACTACTGCCGTTCTTTTTTTTCTTCATTGAGAAGGTCATGATGTAGGGTTAGGCTGCCCTGTCCTAGGCAATTGGTTAAGTCTAGGTGGACTTTCATCCATGTTCTCATTTCCCTGATTCTGAGATTTCAGGGCCCCGTAACTGTTGTATAAGGACACCCAGGAAAGTGAAGTAGTTTGAGAGGGGATTCATCGCCCCCCCCCCCCCCGCCTTGACCCCCTGTGTAGGAGAAACCTGTTTCCACTCAGCTCTTGTCTCTAAAGTCCCCTGCTGCCTGGTGGTGAGAGGGTGGGGGATCCATTGCTCCATGTGAAGTGGACAGTGGGTGCATTTGTCTGAGATATAGTAGAGCGCAGCTCTACTACTCAGTCTACTGAAACTGAGACTCCACTACTCAGACTCCCTAATACTTCATAGTCTTCAGGCTTTGTAAGTCATCCATCTGATCACAACTCATATAGCTGTTGTCTCTGCTGCCCTGAGAGCAGTGCCAGGCTCCATCATTTCCTGCAGCCTGAGACCTGGACTCTTGCATGGTTTCATGGGCACTTCATTTGTGTTGCCCCATCCTTTCTGGTGTGCACAGAGGAAGTAACTTTTGTCCAAACACCATACCTGAGCTCTATCACTGAGAGTGAAGATCACCAACTGAGCTAAGGGCTTAAGTGCCTTGGTGCCCTTCCTGCTTGCCCTGCCTGTGTAAACAGTGTCATGGTGCCATGGCTCATGGGTTGTGCCCTGTTTGCCCTCTGTGTTCATCTCATTCCTGCTTGCTTGCCCTCCCTGGGGGCAATTTTAGTACATGCCCCTTCTACTGCTATCTATGCTCAGAGCTCCAAAAGAAAAACCTATGAAGTCTCTGTGTCATTATATTTCTAGTTTTCAGTTCTGTTTCCATGCCAGAATAAAGGGTAAGGGTGTTGTAAGGAGTAGGAAAGAATAGTTTTGCTTGTAGCACCTGCTTTTTTGTTAAGGGTTCTTGGAATTGATGAAGCTCTGCAACGCAGCGAGGTGCCCCTCAGAGCTCAAACACCAAAGGAAACTAGCTTGCCAAGGTTTAGGAAGAAAAGTCCATGTTTCTTTCAAGAACTGTGCTTTTAAGCTTTAAAGAAAACTCTAGAAACAGTGTCTGATATAGCAAAAGAAATTATTAGCCAGTAAAAGAAAGGTCTAGTTTCTTGCAAAACTTAAATTTCCAGAGGTTATCTTATTTACCTTTGCATATTACCATATCACAAAAAGCATAAAAAACCCACTTTAATTAGCAAGAGCACTGAACGTTGGTATTGCTGTCCAACAGCCCTGTAGGGATCACAGTTTGTTTACATAGATATTGGCCTTTCACCTGTGATGGCCAGAAACCATTGGTTGTTTTCTAAATTTGGCTTACCTTTTCGGTTCCTTCCAGTCATGCTATCAGGGTTTTTATCTATAAAAATAAAACACTGTAAATAATGCAGTAGCATTGAAAGTATTGTCCATGTTCATACTTTATTTCAGCATAGTAAAGTGACATATGTGGCCTGTAAATTGCATTTTGAAATTAAATCTTTTAGTGGCCTACTCTATTTTTGTATTACTTGAAGTATTTTAATAGCATTACAAATTCTTTCCCTTCCTAAAAAAATATAAAATATTTATTTGGTCAAAGACATTTTGACTAGAGTACATCTCTATGCATGGAAGAATCTTCTATTTTCATTCTAGGGATAGCTGTGTATATTCTTTTTTCCTTTTTGTGCAGAATGGAGGAGGGAAAAGAAACTAGGGTGCCCTGCTCACCATTTGTTTGGGACCTGTACCAAATAGAACACAGGAGAATATGGCTGGATGATAACATTTTGCTTCTTCTTAGACCACTGCTAACAGGAATAATGTCACTCCATGTTCAACAAAATTGTCTATAGCTCTAAGAGTGGTATCTGAAACTTAGCACAATCTTCAGTTTTCTTCGTCATATGGGCATAATTCCATCCATGTTTGCCTTTTTGTGACCATATATTGTAGCTGAAGCATTAGCATTTAACTTGAGCTTATACGTTCTTTGTCAACAGTGCCTAAAATTTATTATTTCCCTATACCAGTGGAGCCTGTTTAAATATAATCACTGTTTCAATCACAGCAGGCTCTCATGCATCAAGAACCCAGTTTAAGTCTCTGAGGTCACTTAGAGCTTCCAGCGCAGTGTCTTTATTCCAGTACTGCATCCTCTCACTGTAGTCCTGGCATTTCCTGATTTGTTACCATCTTCATTTCTCTATACGAGTTTGCTATTTTAAATCTCCCTCTTTCTGTGTTTTAGGACATTTAGAGGAAAAAAAATGCTCTGCAAGTTAAATAGATCTGTAATGGCACTGGGCAAAATAAAACTATATTACCCTGTTCTTTTGAAAACTCAGTTCTGTATGAGACCTAATTAATCTGTGAATATATAAGTAGGGGGTTGATTACAAAGTAATTAAGAGATCACCTTTACTTCCCCTTTTCCAGCTGCTGCCAATCTGTCTATGTTTATGTTCCAGAGCCTTCTTTATTTTTTTCCTCTCCCTTATACTAACTTTATTTCTGCTTTGTAGAATGATGTTCTTTCTGAAATTGGAGCGTGTAATTGCTTACTCTTAAGTCAACTCATAGAATTGTGGACAACCAGGTGCAGGCTATTGGAGTACTAAGGATTATCATCAGGAACCAGAAATCCCTTTGTAGCTGAAGACTGTGCAAACTTTACTAATGCTGTTTGTTTTCATATATCTGGTTGTTTAACTCTTTATTAGGAGAGATACTTTCATCATCATTAGTAATTATATTTGTTCCTTTAGTGTGTTACTTGAATGTGAAGGAAATTATTTTATTTTTGTCTAGGTAAAAATTATTTTGTTAAGTAAAAAACTTGTTAATATTTCTTCTGGGTTTTTTGGTTTGTTTTTTCCCCCCTTCTTATCCCAGGAATACCAAGAAACAGCAGAGAAAAATAAGGAAAAAATTTATGTCCTTGAAAAAAGTCAAGAGAAATTGGCTCTGGAAAGCATCTCCGTGAAAAAGATGTTAACACAGTTTCAGAAGGAGCACTCCTCACTCCTGGCAGCCTGTGCACTATTGGCAGGTGCCCTGTATCCTCTGTATGGCCGATTGTGTGCTATGTCTTCCCAAAGAGACCTTCTTCAGGATCAGGTGAACATTTATGAATTAGTGAACCAGAAGATTAGGACCCTAGTTCATGCTCTCTCTGATGACAAGGAAAACAGTCAAGATGAAGCAAAACTAAAGAAAAGAAGATCCCAGAGCCTGATTTATGTATTCCGAAGAGCTGTGATTGCAGTGTTAGCAGCCAAGAGACTGAAAGTTTTAGCACAGTCTTCTAGTTCCCTCTTCACCTGGACAAATGGCTTAAAAGAAGGCATTGGAATTCCAGTTTGTGTAGGAGAATCCAAAGGCAAGCGTAATCTGTCAAGTAAGCTAATTTTTTTCTTCTTTGATAAATATTGTGTCAAATAACATGGTCAGTGAATAACATATAATAATATTATTTATAATAGTGTGGGAATACAAATTTAATGACATTTTGACAAATGACAAATTTTGACAAATTTCTGAATTTGTAATTTTTAGATAACTTGATAAATGTAATTTCCTCTAAAAGGAAATGCTTAATCTGTTTTAGCAATGCCAATAAAGTTGCAACTACACACATGAGCTCCCATTGTTTGATATGCTCAATATTTGCATTGTAGATTTCAGAACTAGGTGCTACTGCATCTGCTGTATGTGATATGTTTCTTGAAATGTTCCTACATATGTTAGTGTTACTACACCAACGTATTTTTTGAAAAAGTATATTCTCTTCTTGTAGTACTTATTTCCTACTGAAAAATGCAAAAGATTTCTTACTAATTCAGGTAAAATACTAATGTAGGATTTTGGGATTTCCTTTAGAGATTATTTAGTCTTCTTGTCCCTTTCTCTTACCAGACAAGCTCATGCATCCCCCTAAAAGGAAAAATGGTCCAAAAATGCTTTCCAAACTAGAAGATTCATCTGTTTTTCTGGTTTAGTGCTTGTGGAAGCATATCTAATGCACTTTAAATTGTTCTGAAAATAGTCTGTGGCTTATGCACTTTTAGCTTTTGTCAATTTCTGAAAGAGGCAGTAGTGTGCCTCATCTAAGTTATTCAGTTATATTGGTAGCTACAATTCTATTCCACAGGTTGTGAAGAGGAGGAGCTTGACTGTGTGGAAGCGCTCAGCTGGTTTGCTAGTTCCAACCTCCTTGCTGCAATAATCAGTTCTGTCACTGAATTGCAGGATGTTGTTAACAAACCAGGTAATTTTAGAAGTATATTCTTACAGTTGAAGATTAAAAAAAACCCCAGAATGGTTACATCATCTCCATTTTTAGGATTTATTTAAACTATTCTGGATCAAATCTCCTGAGGTCTGTATTGATGGAACAGATTGAATTTTCTTTAATTGATGATATGATACTTTATCCTTTTGTATATAGAGTCATGGGAACAGAAGGCTGGAGAGTGCTTTTAGAAAGCATATGTACTGTTTTGACTATTTGATTGTGAGATATTAAAAATAATCTACACCACACAAATAGAAATTTGGCTAGCCTGTTTTAAAAAGCTTCCAATGCAGTAACTCTTTCCAAGGTTCCTAGCTATCTTGTTCCACTGGTCTAATATTCAAGAAGTGTTTTCCTGGAGCTCAACCTAATATTTTCCATAGAGAAAATCTATGTAATTTTGTTTTTATTTGATTTGTATATTTCTTAAGTGCAGGCTCTAAAACTGGCACATCTTCGACTTGGGACATTACAGCTGCTGACTGAAAGGAAATAATTTCCTACTGTGTTTTATATGATATGAATTTAGTAGTTCCAAATCTGGAAAACAATGAATTTAATGGATAATATTTTCATGTGTTTTACTTGCTATCTTGCAGTTTTTGAGAGAGAAATAAAATGCTCTCAGTTTATACAATATATAGCAGTCCTTATTTTATGTCTCTACAATGTTCCCTCTCTAAGTTTATGCTTAATTAGGTTTGTGTCTAGATTTCCTAATGTTTTGGCCTCTGATTGTATAGAATTCTACTATGCCTGTGAAAAATTGTAGTATCAGTTTCTGGAAATGTTACCTCATGATTCCCAGCTCTTAATTATTTTTCTTAATTTATTTGCAGTGGGAACTGATGTAAGATTTTGCTTTGTTCATCAGCATTGCTGCCGTCCTTAGTTCTTTAGTAACTTTTAATTTTAAAATACCAACATTTCTGTCACAGAATAGAGGCTATTTAAGGAGAGATAATTTATATGAATAAAAGGAAGTAGCAGGACAAGGGTAAGATAATTAATTTCACAGAAGCTTAAATAGCAAACCCATACCAGAAGAGATTGAAACAAAAGTGTGTTGATTCAGTTTCAGAAGCTCTTTTCTTTGGTCATCATGTTTTCAGTAACTTAAACTTACATCCTTACAAAGCAAATTTTGAACTGTATTTTGGAGTATTTACAGGGTTTATACTGCAAGTGTTCCTGTGTACAGAGTATTGTGTAGAAACAGCAAATTGAAGAAGAATTGAGAGAAATGCAGTAGCAGCATGGATGTATGAAGTGACTGGTTATAATACCCTAAATGTCATGATGTTTTGCCAGTTTGAAGTATATGAAAATTCTTCTGGTCTGCATTTACTAGATGTCTCTGCACTTAACACAGGCTTGCTTTTGAGAATGAGGAAGAACCATGCTGGGAATGTTACGGCCACAGTCAGTTTGGTGATGCTTTCATATCTTATCTCTATTTTAAGTAATTTCCACAGAACCTCAAGGTCTAACTGCTCATGTATTACTTGGAATTCTGTTGCTCATGAGATCGAGTCTCTTAAGAATCTTTGATTCAAAAAATAGTAATAAATAATTTAAAGTTTGACATGAAATTTCCAGAAGTATTGAAGTAATTAGGCTCTGAAGGAATATATTTGAAAGCTTCCACATTTAGAAAATTACATTATGTTCTATAAGTAATAATTTAAATAGGATTTAAATCTTCAAATTGACTTCAATGATGTTGAATTTCTTAAACAATTGTAAATAGACAGTCTTTTAATACCTTTAAATAATGGCAGTTCCAGATTAGATTATATGTCACAGGAGAAAGTACTACAAGAAGGTACTATCTGGATCATCAAGATGGAATGATTCAGTGTCTTAGAGATTATGTTTAAAGATGGCTAGGTTTTGGGGAACCATTTGAGGCAGCTGAAAAAAACCAAGTCCAGATCACTCAGATAATGCTGGAACATTTGGGTTTCTACGCTCTGATTAGCGATACCTTTCTTGATCTGGTAAATAAATGGTTTTGTTTTGACGTTAATGATCATTTCCCTTCATAGTGTTTGTTAGTTTGGGTCTCATTCCACCATGTCTTGGAAGGATCTCTGTGCTTCAGTTTCAGTGCAAGTTTGTTGCAGTGTTGGAGGTTTTTGTTTGCTTTGGGTTTTTTGTAAGGTTAGATTTTAGGTTTGTTTGAACAAATCTGTACTGTGATAAACCAGAGACTGTAACAGCCAATGTTTTCAATACAAATACCACCAACTGTTAAATATATAAAGCTTTAAAAGTTTGACATAAACATTTTAGTCTTGCCTAGTTCTGCTGTCTTGGTGTTCAATTTCACCAAAAGAGAGTAAACAAGAATTGTTTTTTTCATCTTTCAACAAAGTAATATTTGGCACTTTTATTTTAATTTGCTTAATTGCACTTTGTTGTATACCTGTATTTTTGTTAATAATTTCTTAGACACATCATAATGTACATAATTTAATGCTTTTATTGTAATTCTTTCATTTTTCATGACAGGTACTTAAGACATATATACTTAAACAGTCTATTCTCTCAGCTATTATAGATACAGTTCCTTGTAGAGTTGATTTATGTTTTCATTTCATCTTTCAAAGCAGTCAGTAACTTACTTCAAAATATTTCTGCCTATTTATTCAAAGCAACTCTTCATAAAAACAATGGAGAACATGACTATTTATCCCTATCCCAAGAAAATGCCTTAAGTTGTGGATGCTGAACTGTACTGGTTAAGGGGGAGTGCTTGTTCTGAAGTGGAATGATCATTTTAAAATGCTACAAATCAATTGTCTAAATTATTATTTTAAATTTACTTTTGATACAGTTAAAAATGAGATTCTAGACATAGGGAAAGGGGCTGCCATGCAAGGTACTGCATATATGGAAAAACACTGTTTTCTGGCAGGCAAACAATCTCACAAGCTAAGATAGCAAGTGAAAAAAGTGAAGGGAAAAGTGAAGGAACAGTAGGTCATTGAGGATATCCTTTTTTGATATATACCAAAAATCATGGCAAAGGACAGTTTTTGAGAAGGTTTTGGCATCATCTTATATGGAAGGCCATAAAAATGTTCTAGTTTTAATTTTAGATTAATTGAACTAAACAATCAACTAGTGAATGCATTCTGACTGGAGAAAAGAGAGGGTCTTTGAAGCTAAAGACAAATATGACAGGATAATCTGTGACAAGAGTTAAATTGATTAAGGTAAATTTTTCTTTTATGTGATCAGTAATAGAGAACCAAGAAAGGAAAAGAGAGGATTCTTTGCCAAAGTTGACAGAGCATTGTAATACCATTTTTTTCTGGGTATGAAAAGAATAATTTTTTTTTATTGCAAAAGATGCTTAATTAGTTGAAGTGCAAGATGAAAATTCCTCATAAGATTTTTAACTTAAAAGATGCTAACTTAGTCAAAGAAAAGGCAGATCTACTAGTCACTGAGGTTATGGAGAACATGTACTCGAAAATGATTCCAGTAAAGCACTGGAATCACTGGAGTGGTGCTGTTTCAAAACCAACCAGGAAAGTGGCTTTGAAAAGAAAATATTTTATTTTTATCATGTGCTTTTTTTGTTATTGTTTACAGATAAATCTCAACCTCACATGTAAATGATCTTCTTTACATTGAGAATTGTAATAAAAATGTATCAGTAATCATGTTATGTTTGCCTTGTACCTTTGGCTTTTTCCTTCACAGTCTATAAACAGAAATCCTTTAACTTAAAACACGATTATTTTTTTCTGTTTATACTCTTAAGTAAATATTTTAGTTCACTGCAGCAACAGGAGATCTGCTGTACTACTGAATGTAAATAAGCTCTTCCATGCTTGTCATCTTACACTGATAGTATCATAAGACAAGTAATGACAGATTAAGACCTGCCTAGCAGAGGGAAAACTAAATTACAAGACTTTTATTAAGGCATAAATAAACCTATTAACTGTTATCTGGAATACCAATTAGTGGAAGGAGCACTGACAATTTTATTTATCAACATTAAACACAATTATTAATTACAGACCTGACGAATCTAGCAGTAAGCAGGACATGTTGGGTGTGCTGGGGCCTTAAGTCCATTATATGAGAAGGATGATTACCAAAATCCTGTGGGGAAATACGTAATTGTAGCTGTAAAATTTTAATTGCCTTGGAATAAGGTAAATTATATTCTCTTGTCTTGGAATATAAATAGTATGGCATTAAGGTACCAAGCCTCACTAATTTTGAACAGCAAATGATTTAGACATCTGTAGAGGGGAGGGAAGAGAAATCGGGAAACCCTCAGAAATTTGCGTTGTAAATATTGCAATAAATTTATTTACTGTGTGCTATCACTTCTGACTTACTTGTCCTGACATCCATTTGCTTCCACTCATCTTGCATGTTCTCTGAATTACAAAATTAAAACACTAAAGAAAGTCTTTAGAAGTATGGTATTGGAGAACATGATGACAACTGGACAAGTCAAACATATCCCATTCTTTGGAATCTTACCCTACCCTCCCATTCATAAATAGACCGGAGTAGAATTTTCATTGCTAAATACACACAATTTGTCTTAAAGTCTCTCTCTGAGATAGTCCTTTGAACACAGTCTTTCAGTTTTTAATAGAAAATTTATATTGAGTATCTTAAAGATGTTGTTTGTTGTGGTTTTTTCCCTGAAAGAAACTGAAATTAATAACCTAGTTGATGTTTCTTCTTTGTGTTTCGATTTGGGTTTTGTTGTTGTTGTGGGGTTCTTTATGTTTGATTATTTGTTTGGGAGTTTTGTTTGTCTTTGGTTTTTGTGGTTTTTTTTAAAGGTACAAAGTCCTGGCTTTCTGGAAAGTTACTTTTAAGTGCAGCCAGGAATTCATTTTCAAAACTTATGGACAATCTGAATGTTATAATGGAGACGGTTCCATTAGACCACAGCAAGTACATTACTTATCTGGAGAAAGACTCCTTGGTACAGAGCCTGGCTCATGGACTTAATAGAATAAATACTCATGCCCTGGAAGCTGGATTGTGTGACAGACTATCCAGTATGGTATGCATAATTATAGTCTTATTTCATGTAAGCAGTAGGTTCATGGCCTAAGTGTTAGGATGAAGTTCTCTTGATAGTACCATTAATTTTGTTTCAGCTTATAAGACTGCTACATTGAAGTCAACTATGTAGGCATCAAAAGTTGATTCCTAACACCCAGAAGCATTAGAGCGTGAATATATTTTTTCTTTTATGTCAAAGAATTTTAAGAAGAGATTTGAAGAGATTCAAGAAAAAGGGTTTTTTAAGGTTCTGTCAAAGTTGTATTTGCTTTGTAAGAACTAACTTGCTTTTGGCTTCAACTAAATATTATGGGGTTGGGTTTTTGTTGTGTTTTGTTTGTTTTTATCTTTTTTTTTTTTCCTGTTTTCTCATGCTTTGTGTTCTACCTTTTAGTAAAGATAGCCTTCTTCCCTATAATCAGAGGGAAAGAAGAAACCTTCTGAAATAGTTGGTCTTTTATTGTCTTACAATAAAATGGTACTTCTGTGAAAACAGAGTTGTTAGTTACCCTCAAGAGTAGGTGAAACAGGTTCACTTTTTTTGCACTCATGCATCTTAGAGATGATGGACTAAATGACAACTTTGTCTAATGTGCTTGGGTATTACATGTAACTCTTTTATTGCTAAAATAGTTAATGTTAAAGCACATAAATTTGTTTCTGATTATTAACAGAAAAACATAGAATCCTTGCAGAAGCAAATATTTGAATTTACACAAAGACTTCATACAGCAGAAGTGGAACGCCGCTCACTGCGCCTACAACTTGCAGAATTCAAATCGAATTTCAGTGAGTTGAAAAAAAAAGCAGACAAAGCACAGAGCCTGCAAGAGCAATTAGATATGCTTAAGCAAGTAAGTACATTTGATTTAGAGATTACTGCTTATGTGTTTTTCTGTGTTCTTTTGAAAAATAAGTATAAAATCATTCTAATATAAAAGAATTTTCCAGAAGATTTGCATTGCAAATGTCACTAAACTAGAAGTCAGATGTGTTTAGAAAGGCTTCACTTCCACAAGTTCCTTTTTGATTTGTAAAACTTACATGTTTTGTCTTCAGCAACCAGATTTTCTTCTGTATGTTGAAAATGTTGATGTGATTTATATACTCAAAAAGCATTTATAGATTTTACTTCAGCAAAGTAAAGATGGGTGCCATGAGGGTACAAAATAAGTATGTCCATGAGAACTTTAGGAAGTAGAAACTCTGTGTGGATATTGCTGAATATTATGATAGATATTTTACTGTGTCTTTGATACTGGGTTATGCCCTGAGCTAGTCAATTCAAATTCTTGTGTAGCTGTTCCCCTGAAGGACTAAGTTTATGGAAGGAGAAAAAAAGGTCCTCTTCTACATTCCTGATAGCATATATGCACCAAATTCCTCTGACCTCTAGCTGTCATTGATCAATTTACTTAAACACTATGCATTTGATAACCTGTAAATAGCATTGTCCAACAGGAGCAAGAAGACACAACGAAAAGGTTCTTTAACTTCTTTAAACCACAGTATTGTGACTAATGGACATGGTGTTTGAGGGGTTGATGCCATTTGGTAGGTTCTCAGTTAGACCCCTGTCATATGTACAGAACTATGCCTTCAGTCGTTGGAGGGGAAGAAACTTGTCTTGCTTTAGCATGCTAGAGGTGCACTTAGCACATTTCCTACTCTGCATATTTCTTGTAGATTGCATTCAGAATTGAACATATATTTGAACTATTTGAGGTAGTGAATGGTTAAGAATTCTTACACATGCTCAACAGGTACACAGTACAACTAAAACAGTTGTGGCCCAGAAAAGCCAGTGTTTTCTGTAGCTGTGAACAACACTGATACTGAAGCCTAGCTGGTAGACTTGTCAGTATGTCCCAAATGAGACAATTCCAGGCAGAGACTATTTAAAAGATGGTGTCAAATCCATTATTTTTCCTGTTCCTAGCTGGTAAAATATTGGGGTTTCTTACTCAAACAGACAAAATTATATGTGTTCATCTTCAGTTTTGCTCATACTGGATTTTATTGCTTACAGTTGTGGGAAAATTGGAAGCAATTACCCCAGATTATGTTGCCATTCACATGTAGACAATGATTTTACTTGAAGAACTATTTTGTCTTTCTGGAACACTTTTGGAAAGGTAGAAGGAGTTCAGGAAGATGTTTACAATGGTTAACAGATATGCACTAAAATGTGGGACACTGATCTGCATATTTTCTTCTAAATATTGGTTCTTTGCAATCTAGGATGTTAATTTGAATAGAATAGCAAATGCATACTGTTTACAGTAGCCTGAGTGCTGTTTTGAAAAAATACGGGGAATAAAGTTGTCTGTCTGGTTTATTGCTTGGTGGTCTGTCTTTGAGTTAAAAAATCTAACTAAATAATAACCTTTAGCATGGTTTTGTTTTAGAATTTAATACGTTCACATGTGGAACTTTGGAAGTCAAGTATGTAAACAGGTAAGTATAGTTACATAATCAAACATAATTTATTTCTCTTACCAGAAATTATTCACCCATGAGAGGTTTGAAAGTGTATGTGAAGAATTAAATAATGCATTACATCGGGAGCATCAGGCACAATTGCTTTTGAATGAACAAGCACAACAGCTACAGGAGTTAAATAATAAACTAGAATTGCAATCCAGTGAGGAAGCAGATAAAACTCAAATCTTAAGTGAATCTGTAAAGGTAAGACAATTATTACTCTTAATTAGGCCCCTGAAATTTATTCTTTGGTGAACAAGCCAAATGTCATAGTTCTTGTGCAAATAAAATGTAAATGCACACATACTGTATAGCCCATTGAAATTTGAGGGTACTCAGAAACACTTTCAAGATTCGTCAATGTATAACATCACTTCTCTGCTCTTTGAACTGGGTGGTGTACACTAATATATGTGAAATGTCTGAAATTTATAGGGGACATAAGTGGCAGCAGATCTAGCTATCACAAGGTATTTGCAGTTTATAGAAAAAATTAAAAGTACGGGATACTTTGATTTTTGATAGAGGTCACAATAATATTTTAAAACCTGGATTGCCTGTTTCCTGAATATAATCTTAGGATGGAGAATATATTTGTCAATTTGGAATATGCGAGGTGACAATAGACAGAAATCCTTTTCCATCAGAATTTAGACTTTTATGTAGACATGAGTAATGAGGGAAAAGATGATGTTATCAGAATCTCTGATAACAAAGCAACAGAGAGAGTATTAGAGGTTTGAAAACAGGTGGATATCTAACATGAGAAGAGAGGAAACTTTGTGATGGCAAGCTAGTAATGGGTGGTGACCTGATCTCTGCAGCCTTTATTTATTTTCTATTTAAAGTAAGCTTTGCTGCTTGTGCTGCTCTTCAACCCTACTACTATCTTTTCATCTCCCAGTGTTCTTCTGTGAATTGACTACTGAGCAAGAGACTGCTTCATCAGTATTTTGAGAAATAGAAGTACTTGTAATTCTGAGAGAAGAAGTATCAAGCAGGAGGAGAACCAAAATGATTCGAGTTACAAAACTAGTAGAAATGTCAGAAATATTGAAAATATAACAATGAAAGTAGGAGGATGAGTTGCAGCAGAGTAGAGATTTGAAGTGATGTGTAGTGGAGGATACTGAAGGATGTTGTTAAATTTATTAAGGAGGGTTTTCACTTGTGGTATTATTTACTAAAAATGCCTTACCTCACTAAGGGTAAAAGACAGTGACATTTTCAATTTACCTTGGTTTTTGTGGGGATTTTTTCTCCCTCACAATTCCCTAGTTTAAATAGTTAATTTAAATGGAAGAATAAACTTGATAGTGTTTTCAGTCAGGTTGTTTGTTAATACTGTTTCTATTTTCTTTCTAATATAACTGCAGTGTATATATAAGCTGTTAATCTTGTGTTTGATTTCTTTGAGAAGTGCTTGATTCAAGAGTTTTAAATGGCTATTAGGAATATAAAGAAGGGAAGGACTAGAAGACAAATCATATATAAAATCTTAATTTCTGTCTACTTTTTTATAAATTTATACATGGTTTTTCCCCATGTTTTGCTTTGTCTAAAACATGCCTTTTCATTTATTCAGAGAAAATTAAGAAAAAGGTCAATTTTAGGCAATTAAAATATAGGAGGAACTTTTAAATGTTGCATAGATTATTCGATACTGAATTTCATTTCACAGGTTCTGTTTTTTATTAATTGAAGGCTTCATACCATTTTTTTTGAGACAGTCACACTCCTAAAATGCATCCTAATTCTGTAGTCTTTAACAGTCGTTAGCTATTGTAACAACTTCATTTAGTGTAAAATGCTTGGTTATTGCTGAAAGCTTTAAAGATACAATGCAATGTAATAATATAGGTGATAGAATGGAGGCAAAAAACATTTACAAAATAAACCTTAGGGCTGAAGTTCACTACTTACAGGTATGCTGATTTGGTTTATTACTTTGTAAGTCTCAATCCTTCCTACTGCAGAGTTTTAAACCAAATTTAAGTTGTAGGCTACAAAAGGTAGCACAAAGTTGGATTTTGGTTGTGAGTGCGTGCATCTCTGACTGTATCAAAAAAGGAGACAAGAACAGTTGTGGTAACTTGTTAACACATGTTAATGATCTAGTGTTCCTCGATTTTTTTTTTAGTCATGCAGATGCAGTTTTATAATGTATGCATCCTAAATCGTCATTTCACTTTCACCTTTTATCGTTGTTTTTACAGTTCCAAACCTGTGTAGAATAAGTACTTTCGAAATTCAAGTGGCAGTCTAATATAATACTTTGATACCAAGGAATATAAGTGCTCCTTAAATTTTAAGCCCTATATGCGGCTTTTAAAAATTGGCTTTTAAAATTTGAGAAAAAGTCTCTTTTGTCTCCCACAGTTAACCACAATCCAACCTTGTTCATGCCTTTGTTCACAACAGGAAGAAATGGTCTCTGCCTTTGCCCTGGCATCTTAATTGACAGACCCTTTTCTTTAGCTTAATTGGGTTCTGCGACAAAGTGTTTGGGGTTTTTGTGGGGCTTTTTGTAGCTCTCATTTTGCAGTACAGTGAAACAATCTCGTCTTTGTAATAATCAACCTTGCCCTTGTGAAACAGTGTTTTTACTATTATATAGGTTTTTAAGTGCTTAAATAGTACAGAAAAAAAAAAGAATTTTAACTGTTGCACTGTAAAAAATAAAATAGAAAAACTATGCCTCCATCTTCATCTTAAGATACAAAATAATATTACTTGTAAAGACTTAAATGTATATAAAAATTTGGTGAGTGTGTTGGCATAAAAGGTCAGGTAGAGTAGAGTGACATGGAGTAAAAAAAATAGACATGCTTTTAATTCTTTATTCATAATTTTTAAACAGGTAAGAAGAAGAAAATTAAAATATTTGATACTTCTGATAGCTTATTTTTAAACTTATTCACAGTTAACAGCAATCAGTAAAGCTATATTTTGGTATTCACGTACTTTCATAAAGTAGGCTTATTAAAGGAGTAAACTTAATTTCTTAGCTTTATCAGTTCAGATTTTAATCCTGTATATTTTTATCTTCTTAGTGGCATATACCATAGAGACATCCAAAGTAGCCAATTATGTTCAAGGTCAGCTGGAACTAAGCAAGTCTTTAACACCAGTTCTTTTTATTAAATGAGGTGAATCATTTGCTCTGATTCCTTATTCTTTGAAGAGAAACTTTTACACAAATGCTAAACAGGTATCAATAACAGACATACTTTTAATTCGTGATACCAGCTGGTCTTAATCAAGTAAAGTATTTTTCTTTCTTATTGATATGCAGAGTCTATATATTTACTTCCTTTTAGGTATGTTTGTGCCTGTGTATTTTTAAGGTTCTATTTATGGAATAAGTTCTATAAATTGTTAGTTAATAGCTCCTGTGCAATAGATGTTAAATCATATAACTTGATATTGATATGCCTCAACACAGACTTCAGTACTTGTTTTAGAAGAAGGTACTGTGAATTTTGGGGTTTTTTTTTAATCTGCTGAGTTCAGTGAAGCTGCCATTAATTTATGACAGAGTAAGTGAGGAAAAAAGAATTCATACAAATGCTTTGATAACATTCAAAAAAGATGTTTTCTGGTGGGGAGATTTGGAATGTTTATTTTTAATACCTATGTCATTCAAATCATACATATATATTCTCTGTCCAGAGTATTCTTCATGAAACAGGCATATCTTAATTCATTAGATTCAGATGAAGATTGGGATTTCTCTGTTTGTTAGAAGTGGATGTTCTCCCTTAGCAGACTCTCAGTTCTTGGATGAATCTGAGGTGAAGGTGATACGCAATTTTCTGCTTTTCATTTCTTTGCCTCTTCATATATTTATAGCCACATATTTGCTCTGAAAGACCATTTCAAATATTTACACAATTTCTTTTACTAATACCACTGTACATACTTTGTGAGTGAGTTTTACAGTTATTTCTGAAAATACTGCAGTATTCTAACTTGGAGAAAGGTTGAAAGACTTCACTTACATGGGGAACACCAAGTGATTTTCATGCTTCTCGGAAAGATTGCAGTAACAGGAAGAACACTTACTGTTCTACGAAATAGGATTTGTTCTAAAAATAGGATTTGAGGATTTTTTCCTCTGACATCTTAAGTTGAAAATATTGCAGGAATTTGGATGCACTGAGAGTTACTGTTGATGCTTTTTAGCATCAACTTGTCTCTTTGTCAAGAAACTGCATTTCTGTGCATTGCCTGATTAAAGGTAATGCCATTCCTTAAAGAGAGCAGTATAGCTAATTACCACTAGCATCTAACTTAACAGAGAATTTGTATTGATAAGTTTAGCATGTTAAAGAGAAGCAAGCTCTCTTCTGAATAGGTAAGAAACTAAAATTCATAATTCATTAATTAAATGTGGGGGAGTTGTTGGGGTTTTCTTTTAGTTTCCATACTGTCTATGTTTTGAACACCTAAATAATGTATGAAGTAGGTAAGAATGGATTAGTATTGTCATCTGCTCTGTTCTTAGTCAAAAGAGGTAATGTGTTTTCTTAGTACAATAAGTTCCAGGTTAAAGACATTTGTCAGGTATTTCAATTTGTGTTAGCACTATTTGTAAAATAAGTAGAACTGTTCATTCTACTCTATTGCATAACTTCCACTACTGCTAACTTCTTAGTCTTCAAAGATTTAGGTTAGCTAGAAAGTTGTCATAGATCTAGTTCTTTGTGCTTTTTTCTTTGTTGATTGCAATGCTTTGTATGTGGAATTCAGGTTTATGGGAAAGGATAGTCTTCCTTCTAGGAGCTGCTGTCTCTGCATAATAGGAAGTCACGAAGATAGCACACAGTTGTGGGCTAGACCCAAGAGCTCTTTTTCACAAAAGAAAAGAGAACACAACCTAGATAAAGTTCTACATTCTATTACTATAAGTGAATCTGTCCAGGGAGTTAGATTCGTTGAATCATAGGAAATCCTGAGTTGGAGAAGATGCACAGTGATCATCAAGTCCAACTCTTGGCCCTGCACAAGAGTCCCAAGAGTCACACCATGTGCCTAAGAGCATTGTCCAAATGCTTCTTGAACTCTATGAGGTTGTTTTTGTGACCAGTTCCCTGAGGAGCTGTTCCACTGCCCAACAACCCTCTGAGTGAGGAACTTGTTCCTAGACAGGTTTTTAAATCTGTGTATTTCCTTTGTTCTGTGTGTAGAACATTCAACAGTATAAGCATTAGTCTGGAGGGACTGAAGTTAGCATATGGCTTTTAGATGTGGTTTTGTGTGGTAGTCATCAATGAAGCAGCCAAGCAACTATCAACCAAGTTGCTGAAGGTCTGCCTTAATTTTTCTGAGTCAAGCTTTCTGGAAAATATAAGTAAAAAAAAAAGGAAAATATAAGTAATAACTAGAATAGAATGGGAGGAGGAATAAAATTAAAATTTGTGATTATGAATTCATTATATGTTTGCATTAACATGAAGGTCAATGCAACAATGCAAAATATAAGTCACACAACCATAATTTAATTGGAAGCTCTTATTTTGAAAGGATATCATCATTACTGTTGTGTTTCTATTTAATTTCTCTGCATTTCCTCTTTTGTCCAGTTTTACAGGTTGAATGTCAGTAACAGTTAATTTTTGAACAATTTTAAGGTTTTACATTGGAATTTGAACATGTATTTACACAAGGTGAACTTTTTTTTCCCTTAAATTATGCCACTATACAATATTTTATTGGTTAGTATTAAGAATATTATTCAAGTATATTATTTACTACCCTTATATAGCAAGAAAATGATAAAAATTTATCCACATAGCTGCTGCTTTACATTGGAAGAAGAATTAAATTGGCAATTTATTACATTTATGTTCAATCTAATCAGATGTAAACATTATTTACTTAATAAATGAGAAAAAGCATCCCTAAGTAAGAAAAATTCATATTTTGTTTTTAACTTGCTGAAGAGTATAAGATAACTCTGAGAAAAAGCTTTCACCATTAAATCAATTTATATGTAACTTAGACACTGAGATTGAACACTGGAATATAAATCATGATTATGTAACAATGCTTTAGTTAGTCTTTGAAAGCTAATTATGACTAGGAGTTGAGTTCAGGTAAGAATAGGTTTACCCTTCTCCCGAAAATTATGGAATAAGTTTGCTCATGCTAGTCTGATTCAGTGGTCTCATTGTGACACTTTGTAGTCATGCACTTAGGTGCCTTTCTGGTGGTTTGTGGAAGAAGCCGAGTAACCAAGACACAGAGATTGGTGCCTAGGAATAATGAAATTGTGGAAACAAAAGTCCACAAATTTGGACTGCAAGTTACTTCTCGACAGATGGCTGAGACCTTGGGATTTTTGGTCCCATATATGACTGACTGGTGCGCAGTGAAATCCAGAGTGCTTTAATGTTAATAGTAGTAGCAATGTCTAATAGTAGTAACAATGTTAACAATTTCTATTTCAGAGAACACTTAATCCTGAGTCTGTTTGGTGTACTGTAGTATTAAGAAAAAAGATAAATCTGGCATTCTGTCAAAGTTTAGAAAAAGAGAAAAGATAACTGAAACAAAGTAACTGTATGAACCAGCACATTTTTAGCCTTTTAAAAGTAGCGTCCAATATTTTCTGGGTATTCCATTTGTAGGAACTATTCACCTCCCCCTTGGGGAAAGGAGAGAATAAATGGAACAATATCGGGATCTAAAAGCTTAATGGTTTTATTTCTGCATTGTAATTATACTAATAAATACCTCTGTCCATGACCTTGGAATTTATAGTGCAGTGAGAAAGATTTATTGACAAGTAATTTGGAAGAAAAATGGGATTATTGTGTAATTACAGCATGTGGTTATTAAGCATGTATACTTCCATATCATTTATCCCTGTTATTTCAAGACCTTCAGCATTCTTTCAGTTTTCACTCAAAAATACCGAAAGGCTTCTTGGTAAATCCAGTGCCTGGGAGATCTTTGTTATATTATTGGATCAACTACAAAGTAACTGTGTTACCTTGAGATGTGCAGAAGGGATCAATAGAACTTTAAAACAGCATGTGACTTTTTAAAGAAGGTATTCTATACCTTATTTTTCCTGGTAGTATAGATATCAATGTGTAGGACTTTCTACTATACACATTCTGTATCTTCTTGATATAGAAGCCCTTTATATGTAGATATGCTTTTTGCTGCTGTTTTTCCAGGATATCTCCAGGGCCTCATAATTTTTCACCTTCGTCATGTTTTCCCATGTTCTCCCTTTCTCTTTGTGTGCAAATAATTCTGAAAATATCTTTTTATCTTCATGTCAAGCCATAAGTAAAATCTTTCAAATAGCTATTGAAATATAATTAAACTGTTGGAATGTAATTAAGTATGTATCTAACTGGCATAAGACTAAAACAAGAGATGCGTTCCTTTGCACCTGTATTCCCTTGGCTGCATGCTATGACAGCAGCCAGGCCTATCCTTCATGTAATTTGATATTTTAATTTAATTTGATACTCCATTAGGTATTCAATGATTTTCAAGGGCAGGGTTTTTCAAAATTTATACCAATTTCAGCTTCCAAAATCTGTACCTGTCCTAATCTCTTTTAGAACATAGAAGTTCTTCAAGATTATAGCAGGGCAACAAACTCAAAACAGAAATTATATTTTATGCTGCCTAATTATTTGAGTTGTCTTTTAAAATATGTATTTATGAAAAATCCAGTGAAATTCTTGTTGCTACAGATTTTTGGTTCTCAGTTAAAAAGACTTTAAAATGTTTCCAATTCTTTCTAGTTAAAGTAGAACCACCTTAAGTGTTGTTCTATTTTGGGGGTTTTGTTTGTTAGTATTTTGTTCTGTTTTGTTTGTCTGTGGACTTTTCAATAAGAAATTGAGTGATTTTAGAATTATGACACTAAGATTATCAATTATAAGCAGCAGTCCCAATATTTCATATTTTATATATCATTTATAACTACTACTTCATTGTTATACAGGAAAAAATTTCTTGGGTGTGAGAATGAAAATGTAGGTGTTCTTAGAAAAAATTAATCATAATTTACTAAAATAATTGATTGTGTGGTATCACCTACTGATAGGCATATTTGTTACTGTTATTTTGTCATTTCCATAGGTGAATGAAGTAGGTAGCTTTCCAAATTTTATACCATCATGGTGCCATTTTGTCTTATAGTTAAGAATATGAAAAAGAGAAAAATAGACATAGTAATTCAGTTTTACAGTTGCAGTGATTTATTGCTGTCACTGTTTAACTTCCCTGTTTCAGAATGTGTATTTGCCATGCTCAGGGAAACTTACTCCTTTGTGTTCTCATTTGGCATTTGGTATGGCTCAAAGCATATCCAGAAGGAAGTGAGACATCTAATCAATATGTCTTTATAGCACTTTGATCTCCTTACTGAATATTGGGATGTAATATATCTTTGATGCTTTTTCAATAGAATGATTTAAAAGTTGCCTTTTATGTAAGTTGAAATTTGTTTTACTGTTTGTTTTTTTCTGCTAAGATGACTACTGTCCAGTTTTTAATGAATGGAAGGATGGGGTGACCTGCATTGAAGAACAGACCTTTTTATATAAAATTACATATTTATCAATTATTTCTTATTTTATTGAGGTTTGAAAAGTAAAAGGGATAATCAAGTAGGTGTGTTTTCTCCCTGCAGGTCTGTCATGCAGGATCTGGCTGGCCTGATATTCAAGTAAAACATTCATGCACTAAATAACATTTGGGCCTCTGTAGAAACACACATACCTTTCTTGTATGGCTTGGTCAGAACTCTTCTGAAGGGGAATGCAGTACTTGAATGCAAACTATATAAAGTGATAAATCTTACAAAGTCCACATTAATGTTAGTGCCATGCTAAAAAAAGCGATTTGCCTAATTAATTAATTAAAGGAAATCAAAAGCTCTTTATGAAGCAAGATCAAGCCTTTGTGTGGCACTAATTGACATTCTTGGCATTGCCCTAACTCTTCAATGTGATGGTTCACATTAATGCACTAGTGTCTGGTGGAATTGTGCAGCAGCCTCTTCTAAGAAGGAGCTGAAGAATGACCTGCAGCAGTAAAAATACTTAGTTGGGGCCACCAATATATTGAGGTTATGGACAGTATATTTTTGTACTCAGAACTGAACCTTAAGTTCTATTCAGGAATTTCCTCAAAACTGTTCTGAAGACTCCTAGTATTCTCATTTTATGAACCAGTGTCTGAAGAGAAGACAGAGACAGGATACCATAATATTTGTTACTCACATTTAGTTCTGAAGCAGAATGCTATGCCATTTAACCTGACTCAGATAACTTTTTCAAGTCATGTCAAGATTCCCCCTAACTTCAGATTGTATTCTTTTTAAAATAAAAAATGGTAATTAAATTGTTGTTATTTACTTTGTAAATAAATTGTTGTCATTATTATTATTATTTTATTGCTATTCTTTCTTCTTTCTGAATTGTTTTAACTGACTGTTACCATTCAGAAATATTCTACGCAAATTTCTTAGATACAAATCTAAGGAAGAGTATTTCTTGAGAGCTTAAAATAGTCTCTTCCAGGACTTAGAAATGGCACTGGTAATGCCAGATCATTGAGACCAGTAGGACATGATCAGAGACAGATGGTTTGAGGCTGTGACAAATGAAATGCAAGAAGTTGGTGCAATATGTTGTGTCCTCATAGATACACAACCAAATATTTTTATGTATGTACATGTGATAGATTATCACTTTCAAAGGGAAGATGAAATCTTAGTGTTGGTTGTGTTTTTTGTTTTGCATAGTGTATGCTAATGTGCACAAGTAGATAATGTGTAGCAAAATTAACAGCATTGCAGAGAGCAGTGCTAGAGAGCAGCTTCAGAGTTTGCTTGTAATATTAGTGCCTTATTTACAGATACATGGCAGTTAATGAAAAGTCATCTTTTGCAATGTAATCCAGATATAAACCATCTTTTTGAAACCTTGCAACTGTGCCAACTATAAGGCTGAGGGTAAGGCTAGCAGGGTAAAAAGTGTAAAAGTGAGAAACCCCAAGGTTATTCCTTTTTGGTGGCACTTAAGTATCTGATTTAGACGCATGACACTGCCAAAGTACAGAAAATCTGCTACATATGCAGGGCTGGGTCTTTTCTAGTCTGTGACTGCAGAGGGCTGAATGTTGTGGTAGGAGAGAAATTTACATTTCTAAGGAGAAAAACATCCGTCACACAGGTAGTGTGTCAGAAATTGAATAAGGAGTGAATGATCATGTACTCATGCTACCAGGCATGTGATTCCAAAAATTTATTCTCACTTTACTTCAAGGATTAATATTAAAACTCATAGTCGTAAAGCCTGAGTTTTTATAAAATTATATTTGTTATATTAAGTGGTGTAATCCCTCTCTGCAGCTTTCCAGTAATACTAACGTAATTCACTTAGCTTAGAAGATTATTAAAATTTCAAAATTATAGTGTGCATACATTTTTTCATGTACTTTATCGTCTTCCAAAACACAGTTTAAAAGTAGGTCTCAATTATTCTCTGTTTGGATTAGTGTATGTCTGAAAGGCCCAATGCATCTTCTTATTCAAAATGATCTCCCTCAACAGTCCATGAGGATTTAGGCTATGTGTGAGCATTTTATATTTTGTAATTACTTAATTTTGAAAGTTTTTACTTTGAAGCTGAATGAGCATATGATGTGTCTCGTGGAAGAGATTTTATTGTGTGAAATTATTCAGAAAAAGCTACTTTATTTAAATTACTAAGCTCTTTTAATTCACAATAACTTTAAAACATACAACTCAATGACTTCACAAAGCATTTTCAGTCATACTTTGTTAAACATCTTGAGCTAATGCAGTTAAAAAATAGATTCCTTTCTTGTTGATCAGAATAGATTTTCTATTGAGAAATGTTTACACTATACCAAAGAGATATTAAATGTAGCTTTAAATGTGTTTGAGGCACTGTAATCTAGCCTAAATCACTGCAGGTGGGATGTTTGAGGTACCTAAAATTGCTTGAATGTCTAAGGGCCATGTTTCTGCTAGTAAATGAACTGTTGTCTATACGTATGTAGGTAACGAATGTCATTTACTTTCATGACATGAGTGCCTTACTTTTCAAGCGACTTTTGTAAGAAAATTCTCTTGCAAAATGTAAATGTGTGCATTTTCCCTGCTCCATCTATTGAATGACTCTCAAATAAAATTTCATTTAAATGTTTCTTAATACTCAGGCTCTAGATCTTGTACAGTAGCTGTATATCACAAAGTTTTTACAGCTACATGTATTGTCGTTTAATTCATATCATCTTTAGATGTTTGCTTGACATTTTTGGTACTGATTTGGATAAACCATAGTTTTTACTCCAATATTATGAGGGTTTTCCATATAAAACAATCACAAGCAATTGTATCTGGCATTGTGTTAGAAATGTGAAAGTGTGCCTGCAAGTATCTCGTCATTCACCAGTATTTTGCTGGTTATTTATTAAAATGATTGTGCTAGTTGGTATTTGTTTTGCTTAGTAGACCCACTCATGTTCTGTGACCTCGTTACACAAGGCTCTGGCAAAGACATGAAGAGCATTTTGTACCTTGTAAGATACACTGAGATCTGTAAACTATTTTTAGCTGTTTTCATGCTATATCATATACTTCAGAGATGAGTCATAAGGTATGTTCTTTCTCTCAATACCAGCATATGAAAAGATCATTGCCAGGATGAAGGTCCAGTAGCAAAGAGGTTGAAAAAAATCACTGTTTTTTTAATGCAACAGCTCATTCAGGTGTCCTTTTGAGCGCTCATGTTTTTTTTTCCTAACAAAATTTAAAGGGCATAGGAAAGCATTTGTTTTTAAAGGGATGTCATGGGTGCCTCAGTTCTGCTTTGCAAGAGCAGATCAGTCACATGGAGTTCATCTCAAACTGTTTTAAGACACTACTGCAGACACTGAAACACATAGTGAATCCAGATACAGTATCTTGATAGTTTCTGAGAAGTGTAAATCCATCTTGTTTCTTGACATAGGTCTCAATGTACTTCTTAGATGTATTTGATTTTTTTAAGTATTGATGAGAAATCTCAGTTATGAATTTTTTGGTACAGAACATTTTTACCTAAGATTTTTAATCCACTCTTTTGATAGAAGTAGCATCATTTTTATTTCTTCTTGATAAAGATTCTTTTCAAAAAATGTCCTGTGGAATTTCAGCTGTATAGTTTGAGCTGATGTATTTGGTTTGCATTGCAGTGGTGTACACTAAAAATGTCGTAAACATTAAATATTAATGTAGCTTGTTGTACCTGTTGGATTTGAAACATTTGAAACTGCAGACTTCTCTAGGTTACCTGTAGACTTCTGAGGGGCACTCAGAGGTCATGTTTGCCAACAAGGATAATGGGAGATGTATTTAAACTGATGAAGGAATGGATGCTGGCT
The DNA here is from genome assembly GCA_037013685.1 of Acridotheres tristis. Lineage (NCBI taxonomy): Eukaryota > Metazoa > Chordata > Aves > Passeriformes > Sturnidae > Acridotheres > Acridotheres tristis. The sequence continues at coordinate 48,070,027 of CM072919.1, read as the reverse complement.
AAATTTTCTATAACTTTTTAAATTGTGAAATTTTATTAGTTGTGGGTGTATTTTTTAAAAGTAATATTCTGCATCTAAATAGAGAATATGCATATAAAACTTCATCTGAAAGAGAAAATCTTCAATTTCACAAATTAGTTCATTATACACATACTGAAGCGCATTTGCATATTTTCTACTGCTGTGTTGTGTCTGTGTAATTGAAATCTAATTTACTAAGCAGTTTGATCTAGCTTTAGTTGATCTTGGAAAATATAGTCTCACTATAAATGTGTCACACATGCTTTGCATGAATTTAAACTGTATGACTGTTCATTTAGAGTGATTGTCCATCTGTTATCTTTTGAATAGAGTCTTTTTTATGTGTAAAGAATGACAATATTAAACTTTGACTTCTTTTTGTAATGGGTTTTGAATAAAAAGATTGCAAAACCTAAACTTGTTGAAGGAAGCTTGTGGAAGGACAAACCAACAGACAGCCAATGAGATTTTTCTTCAGTGCTATCATTTTCTTGCTGTTTTCTCCAACAAATGTTTTTTCGTGCTTAATTTGGGAGAGAAAAAAGGTCTAAATGTCTCTAAAGGAAACTCCTAAAGATTCTGATATAAACTCAACTGATCTATGAGATTCTGGCAGACTGGAGAGGAAGGAGTGCAGTGATGTCTGAGTTAGCACCTGAATGCCTAAAAACCTCAGAAAGACAGATAAATGGCATTTTACAGAATGCTAATAAATTGAAGTTAGCTTCTAAGTTGGTTCAGAATCATTTGTACTTGAAAGTGAAAGCTCAGCATCTTCACAGAACTATGTGCAAACACACTAGGTTTTTAAAACCTTTATTCTTCTTATCATAGTTAGCCTCAACTTTCTAACAGTTGTAATTGTCCACAGAAAACATTTCAAGATAAATGCATTATCAGGTTTTGAAATTTTCTTATTTTTGTAAATACTAAGACCTGGGGGGCAAAATAAGGGCTATATTGTGGATTAAGTGAAATATCTCAAGGCTGTGCTTTTCTGATAACTGAACCTGAAGTGACCTTTCTCAGACACAATTACAGAGCTGTATGTTTTTCCTTTAATTTCATCAGGGGTTTAATTAGTATACAAATAAAACTTCCCTTATCTTCCTTTCTACCTAATTGGCTTGTCTTTGCTTATATATGAAGAATGTGAAAATGGGCTGTAATTAGGGTGACCGTGTTAACCTTTTTTTCTCAAATGTACTGTTGCCTAAAGGCCTCAAAGCCTAAAACCAGTGCTTTGGATTATTGCTTTGCAATCACTATGGCTCTCCCATAGGTTTTCTCATGAGCAGAAGGGCTTTGGGTGCTGCAGGTTCCCACTGCTTAACGGGATCTTCATTCTTCTCCCCACTAAATGTTTATTGATTATCTCACTGCTCCACACTCAGCCTCCAACAACTTAATATCAGGTGACAGTCAGGAGAGTTCTCCAAGTAATTAGAGTGGAGCATTGAGGGAACAATTAGGAGCAGAGTTATTAAACTTGATTTATCCTATTCTCTCCTGAACACTTTCTTGGATATCAGAACATCACACTTTCACAATCTACCCTAGCTGAGAAATTAGTGGCTAACCTGCTGCTTATCATTGTTGCCTTGCTGCCTTGAGGCACACCCTCTTGGTTTCAGTCACTCAGCTGGAAATATTAGAGTCCATAAAGTTTATCAAGGGTTTTAATTAGATCAATCTGAAGAAGCAAAAAAAGGGGCTTACGAGCCATTATTTTATAATACACCACACTGTATTTGAACATTTCCAAGGCTTGACTTTAATCCACAGTAGCAAGAAGCCTCAAGTAATTGTTGAAACTGCTTTTGGAGTGCTAAAATCAGATTCTATGTTGCTTACATATTGCTATATTATTAGTAGATAAAGTCTGAATCCTTTAGAGATTTCTGTAAATAATGGGGTTCTTTTTGAATATAATGGAGCAGCTCTTCAGTGAGATGCTTAATTTAACCGTTTCTATATTATTTCATCACCAGCTAGTGTGGATTCCTGACCATGCCCCTTAAAACAGTTAGGCCCTGCTATTGCCTCATTAATAGGCGTGTGCTTGTAATGAGTAACCTAGATTAGTTAGCAGCTCACAGAAGATTTTGACTAGTGGGTCTTTTCACTGTTTGTGGTCAGTAATGAAAGATTTATGTGGGAGCTGACAACACTTCAACCCCTGCAGATGGATAGCTATAATAAAAATGAAATAAATTTGCATAATATTCCTATTATCCTGTCTTTCTCTACTCTTTTAGACTGCTAGGGCTTTGGGGCCAAAATCCATTCAACAGTGTCTACATCAAAAATTTCTTGCATCAAAATAATAGCAGAAACTACTTAAAACCAGGTTTTTCAGTGAGGTGGGAAACTGGGTTGGACCAAACATTGGTAACAGAGACCTTGTTCTGTGTTCAAATATAGTCTTTTTATCAAAGGTGGGAATATGGGTGGGGGGTTACCTGACTTGGTTTTCAGAATGCTTTCCTCAAAGCTAAAAGCAAACAGTAAACACAATAATTGAAAGAAGATAATACTCTTTGTTCTTGAATTAGAGATGGATCCTTTTATCCATGCTAATCGACATTTGGGTTCTTGGAAATAAAATTTCTGAAAATCTGATAATTCAAGTCATCTGTTTAGACAGGGCTTTGATAGCTGCCAGTGGCTTTAGGGTAGAATTTTTGAAAGCAAGACTTCTGGTTTTGAATATCCTTGTGCAGTGGATGTCTCTATCTGTATGTTTATCTTATCTTTCCTTAGGGGAAGTATATCAATTGTTTATTGAAAATAAGAAAATAAGATTCAAAATAGAATTATTCAACCTGCAGTCATTTGAACAAGAATATTATTAACTTTTCTGTGTTTAGCGTTTCTTAAATAAACTTCAATTTTTTTTCTTACAGTTGTGATTAATTTCAGCCTAGATTTTGTAAATTCCTGAACAAGAGTTCAAGTAATGGTGCTGTACCTTCAGAATACACTACCATTGATGTAACTGTTTGTCTTTTCTTTTCAGGAATGTTAGAAGAAGATTTATGCCAGTCCATAGATTACAGCTTATTTTGCAGGACTGTGCAAAACTTTGCTATAGGTTGCTATTTTATAGAAATTTTCTCTATCATAATGCTTTTTGAAGTGCCTCTGACCCTTAAAGAGGTCTGAAGCTTCTTCAGATTAGTTGAGTTTTCAGTGCCCTCCAATTTTTATCAGCATTTTGTGTATACTATTCCTCATACTCATTCACAGCATAATACCTCTCCATGTTCCACAGTCCAGAACAAGTACTGAGTACAAATTATGCCAAGCATTCTTAGAATTTAAGAGGAAAATATACCCCTAAATTATGAAAAAAAGGTGTGAAAGAGCTCAGTCTTGCAACTGTGCAGCCTTCTCTATTTTACAATCTATCAGGAAATACACTATGTGTAAAAGAATTTTTATAATCACCTATTATAATTTCTTTCTAAAAAGGTAATTAACAGCTGTAAGTAAAATGTAACATGTAACAAATTATGAAATCAAATTATTAATACTCCAATCTATAAATGTATTGATTTATCCCAGCAGAAAGGAGTAGCAACCAGCCAGGTTCTGTATTAATTAGTCCTCTATGCTATTTTTCATCTATTGGATTAATCTGAATTGATTAAAGCATGTTGTGTTAATTCTAAGCCAGAGAGAAATGTTTAAAAATACACATACTATTTTGCATATTGGGAAACTAATGTTAAAATAGTGAAAGCACCATAAAAAAGTTGTACTTGATACACTTACAGAGAATATGAGATTATTTATTCTACTGAAATTTCTGAACAGTGTAGAATATTTAAATAAATGCTTCTGTGTTATTCCCTTTCTTTGTGAATTCCTTTCTTTAATGTTTATTTTTAATTAAGTTTTGAGACTATTCTGTGTTTTTTAAAGCTGTACTCTTGATTATTTCCTTTGTGTTTAGATCTGGTGTTTGTAAATATAGTACTTGTAGCATAGTGTATGTCCCTGCTTGATCAAAAAATCATTTTATTTTATAAATATATTTGTACACAGTCAATAGACTGAAAACTGGGGGGTTCTGAATTGGTAATTTTTTGCTAGAGAATTCATAAAACCTTAGTATGCAATGGTCCAAATCTACTACACAGTCAGTCTGTTTTCCACTTTGTTTAATAGCCTATGGCATAAACTGAAGTTAATTATTTGGGCTGACAAGTAACTCTGCTTTCTGTCTGCTTGCAGAGTCTCTCCGAGGCAACGATGGAGCTGAGAAGAAGAGATCGATTTCTGCGTCAGCAAAATAGACTTCTTACCCAGCTGGAGCAGGACAAGCGTCGGCTGAGCGAGAGCATCCGTGATGCAGAGAGTGCCCTCTGCACGGCAGCGAAGTGAGCACTGGGACCTTGGGGAGATCACTTAAAACGGACAAAAGATCAATTCTTACTTTCATGCACAGGGTTTTAGCCTTGGCTAATGTAATGCTAGAAAACAAAAGTACATCTGCCTCTCTTTGAAATTCAGCGATAGACTTCTAAAAAGAAAACTGTTAGTTCAAGATACTACATGTTACATTTTCTGTAGTTATCCCATAATAGTGCTACAAATTCTTGGTCCAAAATGCATAAGCAGTTTGTCTGCCAATTACCTTACTGATTTGACAACATCTCTTTGGTAGATCCTTCACATTTTGTTTAAGAAATGATTGTTCCTAAAGGGGCTGAAACCCATTTTAGACCTAGGCTTATCTGTGGAATAGTGTAGATACTTTTGCTGATTTCAGAGAGTTTTAGATTTAGATATAAGCCCCATACCTTTTTATACTGCAACTTGAAGAGTGGAAGGAAATATTTAGGGACCATTTTTGAAAGTATTGTTAGTCAAAAGCTGTTCCATTGACTTGAATGAGATTATTACTAACCTCTTAGAGTTATAAAGTCAGATAAAATTATAAGTCCTTTCAGACTTCGTTATCTATTAGTCTTACAGTAGTATGCACTTTAAATATTATTGGTCCATGGCCAAGATTTTAAAAAAGTTCAATTTAAAATTAAAATTTCTCATTATACCTGGGGTAGATTTGACCTCTGAAGAACAATAGCTTGGAAGTTTTAAGGGGCTTATGCACCAGCAAAATAATGTAATTAATATAGTTATCAGTGATATAACAAGCTAATTAAAATGACAAATATTATTAGGTATAAGTGTATCAAAGCAGATTATGACCCAAAGAAGGAATTGTTCTCAAAAGCCTTTTCCTTTTCTCTCTGCCCCAAACTATTTTATGCACTCCTGTAAGGACCATTCTCTATTGCCATTCTTATATTCAGAAAAGGTTTTGTTAGTGTGAAAATTCCCAAACCAGTCATGGTTCTACCAACTCTTCATAATAATTGCAAATGTCTTTTTCTTCCTTTGGAACATGTAAGCAAAGTAGGTAAATAGACTGGTCTTATCCGGAAACTCTTATTTTAATATCTATTCCATCACCTAGTGATTGTAGGCAAAGCATGGATGTCTTTCAATTTCTTCCCTAAATTTTTGTAAAGCTGTATAGGACATCAAGATGTCTAGCTTGTTCTGAGAATGGCTGTCTTGATTTTCTTTTAGTGGTGGCTAGCACTTCGTTCCACTTTCTTCCTGAGTAAGAAGCAATATTAATAAAAGAGTCTGAAACAGTGAACCTGACTAAAATCCAGTAGATTTTTGGTAATTTCTCTGTGTTGTGGGTTAACCCCATCCAGCAACCAGGTACCCTGTCAATGTAATCCAAAGAAAGGCAGGATTCTGAAAAAAGAAAAGGCTATGTGGCTTTATTAGGAATGTAAAAGCCAATTCTACTCTTTTGCCCACCTTCCTGTATTTTCTGTTAAGATAGTATGAATCAAGAAATGAGAAAGCAGCCATCATTACATAGGGAAGAATGCTGTGATTTTAGCTGGAGCTAAAGAGGCTAAGGGAAGACCTTGTTGCTCTCTATAGCTACCTGAAAGGAGGTTGTAGTGAAGTGGGGCTTGGTCTGTTCTCCCAAGTAACAATTGATAGGACAAGAGGGAATGGCACTTTGTGCCAAGAGAGTTTTATATTGGATATTAGGAAAAGATACTGTGCTGAAATGGTTGTCAAGGACTTGAACAGGCTGCCCAGGGAAGCTTTAGAGTCTGGAGGTATTTAAATGATATACAGATGTAGCCCTTGGGAACACGGTTTAGTGGTGGGCTGGGCGATCTTGAGGGTCTTTTCCAACGTAAATCATAGTGATTCTGTGGCTTCTGGTTTAGGTATTGTAAAGGCTCAAACAAAATATACATATAGCTGGCAAAAATTAGCGACCATCCTGGAATATTGAGGTGCATTACGTTTTCTGGCATGAATTCCATTTTACTTCCTATAGTAGTTTTTTTGTCATGCTGTCCTTTCTCCTTCGTCATATGGTATTATGCAATTTCAGTTCTATTTCTGTCAATAATGAGTTGAGGCCAAGGTTCTTCATGACAGCATAGCTGATGAGAGTTATCTTTCTTACGAAGCCCTGATCTACAAAAGGGCGTTAGAGACTTGTTTCATTCTTCAAACCTCCCTATTGTATGGGTAGGATCCTTGGCTGGACTTCTTTTGGAAATGTACGTGAATGTATTCTCTTCCTGTTGGAAGACTCCATTTAATGTGCCTTTTACATCTAAAACTCTCCAAGAAAATGATAGTTGTTCATTAATATGCCCATAATTGCAGCTATGTTTGATAGTCCACAACGAAGCAAATTTCATATGGAAATATGCCAAATAGTGGTACATTAACTATTTTTTAAGGTTTACATTGGGCATATAACAAGAAGAGACAAAAACATAATACTTTGAATTATCAACAATTATTTGAAATTACATGATAGTTTAAAAGTAGCAGAAAATTAATTTCTAAATCTGGTGAGTTTCAGTTCTATGATCTCTTCCTTTTTTTTGTCTTGTAATAGAGACAGAGAATTGGTCATTAGTCATATGAAAGCTGTGGAAGACACTCTTCATAAGGTAAGAACTTAAAGTGATTCCTCTGATTTGTATTTCTAAACATAGCAAAGGTTTACCACTGCTTTTGCTCAGGGAAAGAGAAGAGTAGAAATTGAAAGGTTGCTTCCTTTTCTTAGAGTTTATTTCCATCTTCAACTTCTTTTATCTTAAAAAACTGTTCATTTTTTGTGAAATAAAACAGTTTTCTAGTACACAAACTTCTTATTTCTTACTACAAAACTTACTACAAAATCCACTTTCCTTCCCTTAATCACTGAGAGCACTATTTCTGGTTACCAAGTGAAGACTATTGAACATCCAAACAGCTGACAATTTCTGTGGAGATAAGTCTGTGCCGTGTAAGTTAGAGGTCATTTGCTGATGTCACATGCATGGTGGCCATAAAACATATGACTTTGTGTGTGCTACTTTAGTCTTTGATACATGATAAAACATAAAGAAAAGACAGTAAGTTGTAACCTGTAGTCAGACACTTTCATGATATTTTAGGACATTTTTAAAATTGAGTAGTAATCTTAAATAGTCTCTTCAACTTGCACAGTTTTGCCCTGGTATAGCATTATTTGAAAGTCCAACAAAACTTGTTTATTAATTATTTAGGCAAAAGGACTGTTTTTAACTTTAGCTGTAGTTGTTGATTGTTTCATTACTGTTTTTAGTCTTGAGCAACACAGAGCAAAATAGTGTTTTTATTACCTTGGAGTGTTAATTTCCCTTATCACATCTTGAATTCAAGCAACATGGGAATCTATTCTTCATTTTAGTTCCTATGTTCACCAAAACTAATTTAATTTTCAGATACTTTTTTCAGGTCTTTCTTTCCTTTAATATTCAAGAAAGTGACAGAACCTAAAAACTATGTGTTTTAGCTGCAGCAAACTGTTGGTAGAGACTGTTTTGCTTTCTGCCCCCACCGTTTTCATACTGGCTTCTTTTAAGGTTAAAAATTCATCTCATGCAGAAAGTGTTGTGTTTTTGCAGTAAGAGATACATGTAGTGTCCTTGGCATTCAGAATTTATTGTTCTGGATTGCAAGGTTATATTTTGGTTTTGAAAACCATGCCGTTATATGAGCAAGATTTGCACTGTTTGGGGAAAGGCTATAGAGAAGGTCACATGCTTAGTACTGATTAACCTGATGCAGTGAATTGTTTAAGAAACAGCCTTTTGTTTTTTGGTTTTTTAGGTTTTTTTTTTTAGTTACCATATTGCTTCTTAATTCTTAATGTACATAATTGTTAGGCTCACATAGCATATTAGTGATAAAAATAATTTATCCTTTTTGGTTTGTCAACCAAAAGAATGAGGAAAACATAAGAATCAGAAATGTCAGGATGCCCCTTTTAGCAGGAACTAAAAAAATTGATTGTAAATCATTCAAAATTTGACATACTATTTCTCCTAGAAGAACAAAAGGAAATTACTGATTTTGTTTGGGAAATATCTGAAATGTAAACCCTACATCATAATGGTAACTAATTACCTAGCATTAGTGAACATGGCATATGTGTAAATTAGAAAGTTTACACTGTTGTTCTTAAAGGGTTTCTCACACAGTTAAAAAACAGACCATGAAGAAATGGATTAAGTACCAGTAAAGGAACCATAAGCCTCTCTTTCTCCACTAGAAATTCTGGAAATCACTTTTGTTTTAAGAAAAGAAATCAAAAGAAAATGGGTAAAGTTCAGAATCAACTAAAGTTGAGCAAGTACTACTATTAACTGCAGCTTTACTTACTAGAGTTTGAAATTGAAGGTTTTGATATTTCTATGTTGATGTATTCATGAGCAAGTATCCACAAAATTCCACTGCATCACTTCAGGATCTGTATTATTAATGCATAATGCTAAACTTTTACCTATAGATCTCAAGAGGGATTTTACAGACATCCTTAGTAATCTTAGTTAGACTCAGGATAAGACAGTATACTCTGATCCATTAAAGTGGCCTCATTCCTCTCCATATACTATCCCTACAAGAATTCCGAAAGTCAGCAATGTAGGTACTAGATCATCTGCCTTTGGATATACCGGTCTGCAAACAAAAGTAAGAGAAATCTGAGCCGAGGGAAACAATCTCTGTGCATGCTTCTAACGTACCACTAGTCCAGGGATCATTTACACCACTTTCTGCCTTGCACTGTGACTGCATAGAACATCTAGTATCATACATTTGACTTTGCCAAAAAGTGCTTGGGCATGCTTGTGCCCAGAGTGATTGTTTCAAGACCACTCTGGAACTACCTTTTTAATCTTCATTAATATTTATGAAGCATAGCTGTTGAAGAACTTGAGCACTGGATATGCTAAGAGAGAAAATATTTTTAGCAACTAGTTTCATGTCCTTCCTAATTTACAAGATGTTCTTTAGAAGGTTATTTTTTGCCTTACCCTGGATCTTGTCACATTAGCTATCTTTATCCTACTCCTGGAGCTGAATTATTTCCACAGAAGTTACTTATAAAATAAGAGATCTTTCTTCATCTTAAACCATCTAAATATTATGGACAAATACCTAAATGCAAAGTGGATGCTTCAACAAATTTTAAAAATCAAAACAGAATATCATCAAGCATAAATAGAGACATCGAGGATTATGGTTTGGTTCAGTTTTATTCTCAAAATACTAAAGATGACCAAAAGGTAATAGCAAAATGATAACAGAAATAAGTAAAATTTTACTGAAAGAGTGATGAAAGGAGATTCCATCTACTTGAAGTTCAAATATAAAGAGTTTTCTTAAAAAATCTTCTAATAAAAACAAAAATAATTTAAGAACTTGTCTTATTTTAAAACCCATGGGCAGTCCTTTTTTATGTATGAAAAATAAGTTATTTCTTGAAACACTTTCCCCTCAAAAAGTTGATGCTATTTTTGTTATAAATAAACCCTTGTTATGCTTGCTGATAAACTGTATTCCATTATTAATTTCTTTTTTATTTCATAGTATTCCGGTTGTATAAACAGTGTAGGAGACATTAGATCTATTCATTTTTTATAATTGGATTCTTTAATATGTAGTTAATCATCTATTAGTTATGGTAATAATGCCAAGGTTGTGGGTTCAATCCCTGTATAGGCCAGTCATTTAAGAGCGGGCTTCGTGATCTTTATGGGTCCCTTCCAGCTCAGAATGTTCTGTTATTCTGTGATCCTGTAATCCCGTCAGAGGAGGAAATTATTTTACACTATCTCTGCTAGAATCTTCAGCCTCCCCTTTGTATTGCTCCTCAGTTTGAGTCCTTTTTTTTTTGTTAGCCCTGGCCAGCAGACAGATGCCCAACCAGATGCTCTCTCAGTCCTCTTCAAGAGGACGGGGGGACAAAACAGGATGAGAATGCTCATGTGTTGAGATCTAGATAGAGACATTGCACAGTAGTTATCATCGCAGGTAAAAAAGCTGGCTTGGGGAATTATTTTAATTTATTTCTTGAATTGGATTTGGAGAGTTAGAAACAATTAAAAAATTAGCATTACTCTGCCTTTTAATCAAAGCTTCACTTGTGACTGCTCTGCTCATGTCATGAGGCATAGGGGTTTGCAGTCAGTCCACAGCAACTCCTCCCTGCTGCTCGTAACTCCTCATACTGTTTCCCTGCATCATAGTGGGTTCTCCGTGTGGGTTACCATCTTTCAAGAATATCTGCTTCAGCATGGACTCTCCATGGACTTCATTCCTTTGGGAACTATCCTAAAGGATTTCCTGGACCTGCTCTAGCATGGGATCCTTCATGGAATATGGTGTGCTGTGGGGAAATACCTAATCCAGTGCCTTAAGTGTTTCTGCCCCACTGCTCTGGCTCTGATATTCAGTCTTTTTCTTCCCTCCTTCTCTCCCGTGTGGTGGGTTTTTCTTGTTCTTAAATTCATTTTCACAGAGGGGCTGCCAGCAGGGCTGTGGGGCTTAGCTGTGACCTGTGGTGGGTCTGGAACCAAAGGTGTCTGGTGTAACCAACTTTGTCCTGCACTCATCTGTCCTCACAGAGGCTTCACCTGGTACACTGCTATAGCTGCTTCCTCTTCAGCCTGCCTAAGTCCCTGTTCTCTATGTTTAGCCTGTGCTACACACCACCATGGGAAGTCATTCTAGCAAGCCAGCCTTCACAGTGACAGAAAATTGTTAGTTTCTCCTTGTACTTTTAACTATCAAAATCTTGACAAGCTTAGTCTATCATAGTTTTCAGCCTGTCTTGGTTGCTTAGGATTTGGTTGTTTTAGCAGCTTAATAAAATACAACATTCTCACTGTTTTTCCCAATACCAGTTAGCAGCCTACTCATTCTGACACTTTGGGACACATCAGGGATCAAAGCAGCTATCCAGTGTGCTCCTTTCCTTCTGGCACTTGGTCAGAAAAATTATTCTTCATCCACTTTTGTAGTGCTCTTCATTTCTGCTGATTGAAAACTTCATATGCTTGCTAGCAGAACAACTTCCATGCAGACCTGTCAGCAGTCATGCCTTGAAATCCTTCCACTGTTGTGTTTCATTGCCTCACTGCTATCCCTTTTGTCTCCTCTGAAATGCCCCTAAACTGTCTGTTTACAAGAACTGGGTTACATGATTCTATCAGCTGAAAAAAAATATGAACACTGTATCACCCATCCCATTATATATTTGTAAAAAATACAAGGACAGTAAAATCTTTATCTAATTTAATGGTTTGGGTTTTTACAATACAGCACATATAATACAGTTTTATAATACAGCTGGAGATGGGGTGGAGCCATTGAATAGTTGAGAATTAGTAAGGTTGTAGCAGTGGATAGTTATTTCTGATGTGGTCCATAGCAATCAAATGCATTTCCTTATAATGACAGTTTTATGGCCTACAAGGAATTAATTTACAATAGGTTTAAGTCCATATACAAGTGACTGCATTGGTAAAAACACTCAGTGTAAGTGGCAATAATTGTTAGTTGCAGCAAGGAGACCACAAATTGATCAGGTCCTGGAAGAGAACAGTTATGAGACTTAAGTTAGCTGTCTCAGTCAGACTCCAGTAGATATGACCAGGCACATTCAAATATACTGATCAGTCACATTTCTCTCAGTTACCTGGGATCTATAGTCCATTATATTATTTAGTTACCTCAATAATGGTTTGAAAGCTCTTGTTTTAGAAATCTCCATTTTTTTTTTTACCTAACTGAATGGAACTCCCAAGATTATTTTTCTCTGTGTTAGACACATTGATAATAAGAGTGAAGCCTGCTTGCATGTGTGCTCAAGGTTCTGTCCATCACTGTGGTTCTGGGTTGTTCTCAACTGGCCCTATCACAAGCCCATTGAAACAGTGAGTATGTGTACATGCAAAAAAATCACAAAGAAAGCCTAATTAGATTAAAATTTTAAATAACTACTGTAAGAAGTTTACAATACGAAACCAGCTATTATTTCTCTATAAGAAAAAAATGCAGTAAAAATATTACTTTTTCTCCTCCATCTCAAATGAGTGTTTCTTAATTTCAGTGTGTGATGAATGACTTTTGTTTCCCCTCCTAGCAATCTGACTTTCTTGATCCGTGTTCCTAAAGATCAGTTGTGCAGGACATACAGGTGTTAGCACAGCTGGCTTGCTGATGACAACTCTGTCCATATAGCTGTCTAGTGTGTCATCACTCATATTGTTCAGTGTCATTCTGACCTAGCCAAGCTAAAAATGGTACTCCAGCTCAAGAGGGATTTAAAAACCTTCACAAAGTAAGATAAGACATTGCTGAATGTCATGTCCATGTGTTTAACTGTTTTCATTTTGGACATATCTAAATAACTAATTTCAGGATGCATTTGTCTTTATCTTTTGGGGTTTTTTGTTTGTTTTGGGGTGGTTTATTAGTTTGTATTTGGGGAGGAGTTTTGTTTGTTTGTTTTGGGTGGTTGAGGTGAGGTTTTTGTAGTTTTTTTAGTTTTTTGGTTTTTATTAAAGGCTGAATACTTGTGTATAGTTTGCCTTCAGTAAGGAGAAATTCTTGTTTGGAGAATTGTGGAATTACTGAATACTTTAACTGTTATTTTCTCCAGATATAGGTTCATTTTCAGCTCAAGGTCACTGAAATATTTTCATAGGGGATGTATTATAATGCACATCTTGCAGCTACAGAGAAGCTTAGGTGCTGTGGTCAACATTTGCAAAAAAACTCTGGATCAAATTAATATCTTATTCAACAGACCATGAGGTGTGTGTATGTAGTAATCTGAGAAAGCTTGAATTAATCTTAGAGGTAAGTCTGGGATGATACTCTGCTCTGAAAATTAATTTCCATAATCTTGACTAGTCCTGAAGGAGGAAGAAAAAAAGCCAAAAAAAAAAGCAAAGCACACCCAAAACATCAGTTTTATGAGATATGTCTCCTTACACAAACACTGTTATGTAGTAATTAATGCTCTCTTAGAAACCACCTGTGAAATGGCATGTTTTGTAATTAAATACAGATTTGTATGGCAGTAATCAGAAACGATAGTCACTGAATCAGTATGCTAATACGGAATTTTTCAGTAGTTACTCTATTGAGGTAAATATTTGCTATAACTAATTGTGATCATGTATGGCCACCTACACTAAGGTATGTCAAAATGCTATTTAAACCTCCACTATCAACACAAGTCAGACCTTCGGATTTGACGATGTATTTCTTCTTTTGATGAATGAACATGCAAAGATCTGATGGCTTTTAATGACTTCTCAAACCTAACTGTGATGGCCAGGTAACAAGTATCTGTTCACCAGTGTCCCTCCTATAAGACCCTCTTGTCTAAGCAAAATACATTTTGATTTGGTGTAGTTTGGTTTTTACCCGTCTTGGGGGGAAAAAGAGAAAGGTTTGATGGAGTGTTTTTGCAGTTCAATTGACTAATTTGGTTCCAAATACCATTCCTCACCTCATTTTCTCTCTAATTGAGTCTATAATTTTCCAGTTTTTAGGTGCTTGATTTAAAGTGCCTTCAGTTTAAGATACACAGCTTTGTCACAGGCAGCCTCTTTACTTCGAGAGTGATCCTTGATTGCTGAAATATCCTGATGGAAAATATTGTATCTGAAATTATATAGGTCCTTATTCAATAAGATGAATATACTATATTACTACTTTTTGTAGTAATTTCTTTACTTTCAGAGCAGACTCAGACTGGTGTTACGAGCAACCAATATTAACAGTTTTATTCCATGATCTGACAGGGTGCTGTGTGATGTACTTGTTTGGATATTGCTTGTGCCAAATCCTGCAGCAAATAATTTGGGATCTGTATTCCCTTAAATGCATAACACTTAGGTTGATCACTGTTTTCTAGAGACCTCAAAGTGTATGAATGTATCATAAGGAAAATAATCTGTATTGTTAACTTACTTGAAGAACTACTGTTATCAAGACTATTCAATATTATTGTTGGTACAATATTGTTCCTGTATATTCACTTATATTTTTAATATAGAATAAGAAAACTTCAGCAATTCATACTAAACACGAAAAAAATAGGAAGTGTTCATGAAGGTTTAATTCTATCTAACAATGTATATAATTTTTTATTATTCTTCTCAGTTCTGTGATCATTTGTATAACACTATAACAAAGACTTGACCATTCAAAGCAGTTACTATGTAACTTATTTCTGTTAAAATGCTTCCCATGGCAAAGAACTATATCCGGTAGATGATCATGTTCTTGACCTGTGTTATATGGCCCCCACTCTGAATGCTGCCCTGGACGTATGGACACTATGCAGCTGAATCAGCCACATACTTGCAAGACTGTGGTTAAGACTAAGATTTGCATTCAAACTGCTTTCTTCTACTTGAAAAAGTTCTAAACTCATTTTTGTCAGTTGTATGTCACATGCAGAACATACAGCAGTGTGGTAGAAAGCATTTTGCTTGTACTCTTTTAGAATAATTTGCAGTTTCTGTTATATCAACAATATGGTCATCTCAAAGACAAACAGATTAAATCACTGTTTTACATTCACTTATCACCAAATCACTGTAGATCTTGTTCTGCTCTGTAAATTGCAGATGATATGCTATTTAAAAAATAATAGGAAATTAAAGAAAAATAAGTTGTTGGGTTTTTTTTAATATAGAGTTGGTGAACTTTGAACTTATAAAATGTTCTTATATATAGCTTACATTGTGAAGTTTATATCCATAACTTTCTTTTCACCATAAGGAATCATTGAATTGGGAATAAAGTAAAAACTAAAATCTCAGGTTTGTTGTACGCGTCATATTGCAACTGGGAAAAGACATTAGGAAGGGCTGAGCACATTCTAATGCTATTTAGAACTTGCTAGCATTTAGTATCATGTCTCTGTTGGCATAACTGGATATACCACATCAAACTGTGCATAGAAAAACCAAAGTGAACACTGGAGTGGACTGTAGACAAAACTGTTATTATCTTGAGCAGCAGAAAATTTTAAGTTCAATTTTGGACATGTAGAATTAGCCCATCAAATTCTACACCTTGGTTCAGTCAATAGCGTAACTTCAGTTTATTATTCTGTTTCAGCTTTGATCTGAATTAATGAGTACTTTATTGATTTTAAATTGAGTGAGTATAGTGTTGTCTTCTTTGTTGCTCTCCTAATTAATTAAAAAGTTAAACACTGTCATAAGTCACTCTTCTCCTTTATTGTAAAATGCTATGAGTATTTAGAATGTGGACCCATTTGTGATTTTGCCTGTTTTCAGATAGTATGTCTAAACTGAAAAATTTAATGGTCATATTTAGAATCATGCTGTCATGTCACTTAACTATACTCTGTATAAAATCACTCTTGAAACCTTTCACAGTCTCAACTAAAATTATATTTACTAAAATCAGAAATGGCCAAAACCTTCACTAACTTTGGATAAATATAAACTTACAGAATTTTTCTCTATAATAATTTTAGAATATAGGGAAGTGAAACTGGTTTTAGACATTTTTAATTATTACAATAAGCCTGATTAGCTGATTAGGTGTTTTAGATTTTAATATAAAGCTCTCTAGCCTTGGGAGACCTTTCAGACAAAATGATCTTGCTTTAGATTTCATATGGAGGGAAAAAAAAAGTCATTAAATACAAAAAAGCTCTGAAAATTGCATTTTAAAGCTTAACTGCATAGGATTGATCTTCTGCCTGTTGAACTTCCAAAAAACCCCTCTATTTTAAAAAAGAAACGAAATTACCTATTTTATCTTTGCCTCGTGGTTCTGGAATGTAAGTTTGTATGTATTTATTTTTTTTACTGAATTAGAAAACAAGGCAATAAATACAGTTTCCCAATTCCTGTTGTTTTGTTTCTGGATCTCAAAAAGCCAATAGACAGAAGTTATTAAATTAGTTCTTTACTAAGATTCTGTACAGATCTGGTCTCTCCAACATGATTCCATGCAGGCATGGCCATTATAGCTTTCCAGTTCTTGAATAGGTAGGCAACTTGGAATGTTTTCACTTCTAGTAAAACGATATAGTGATATTTGTACAGCATACACCCAGTCTTTTGTTCTTACAATTTTTCCTGAACCCTCATGAGTATTTTTCAAAGGAAAAGTCTGTCTTAATTTTCAGTTTCTCAGGATGCATACTGATAATGAGATGTACTCTCTACACTCTTAAGTATTTACAAACACAAAAAAGTGTTTGGTTTGTTTTTTTAATTGTGAATCCTCATATCAAAAATCATACTCTTTAAGAAGCTAATACATACTTTTCTGCAGTGGTATTAATGGCATTTGTTTCTCACAGTGCAGCCATTTAAAAAATGGGGTTTATATTTTATTGTTCAGTGAGTGTCAGACCCCAATACTGAGAGTTTGAAACTAATAGGGTTAAAAGGACTTCTACTGTCTGTATTGTGTATATATTATACCTACATTGCTTATACATTGTTTTTTTCCCCCTAGTATTAGCAATCTGCTTTTGTACTTTGACATAGGGATTTCCCTTGTGAATTTTGTCACAGAAAAAAGAGAATCATCAATATCGCAGTTAAACTTGACTTTCAAAGCTAATAGTATCTCATTTGGGGGCTGAAATTTAATAAATTTTCTTTGATTCTGTTTGAGTTTTTAAACATCAAACAATGAATTGGCCAGGGTGCAGTAAAATATTTAGATCTATTGACTACGGTTCAGAAGGGTAGAAGGCAAAACACTGGTGGTTTGATGTTGATAAATTCTTAGTACCTTAATCCACATTAATGTTTCCTTTTATCTGTGTGCATACTGGCAGCAAAGACGCTGAAAAGTTGGTGTATATATAAGCTATAAAAATGTAAATCAAGTGTGTGCGCGTGTGTGCGTGCATGCGTGCATGTGTGTGTATTTAAAGCAATGTATTTTGTTATATTCAGCAAGGTTAACGTCTGACCAGAATTACACATGCTGACAGAACACTCTAGAGAGTATGTTTGTTCCATAGGATTGTATATCCTGAACCTAGTGCACTATGTGTGCAAAAAATGCGTAGAGGACCTTTCCTGTTATAAAAATTGCATCATAGTGCATATGTTTGGCAGCCACAGGTATTGACAGGAATTCTTTAGGTCAACTTGGGAAATGTAGGGCTCCCTATTCCCACAGAACAGAGGAACGAGTGAAATAAAATCTCTTCTTCTTTGTATCAGTAGATTTGCACACATGCTTCTTTCAATCAGAGCAGATTTCAAAGGCTTTGCTATTATTTGAAATCTGTTCACTCACAATCAACATTTTACAAGAATCTAATTTTGTAAGTGGTTACAGAAAAGTAATCTGGGATTTAAAATGAATAGACTTATGTTTTAATTCATGTTCGGTACCTTCTTGTGGGAAAGGCAGCCTCTAACAAAAACTGAAATTTATTAAAATACTACTTAGTAAATAGTATATCTGCTGATTTATATGTATTTAGAATATATCCAGTATATGTTTTAGTGTATATTCAGTATATGCTTTTGTATTAGATTGTGTATTAGGTAATTAAAACAGTAAATTAATTTTGCAGTACTCACTATTGCTACTCGACAGATGCAGTGTGTGCCAAATAAATGGATTTAATCTATTCGTTTGTACTAACATATATTCGAATGTGTGTCTATCCATCTGTATTAGAATATAATCTGACTACTGGGATCTCCTGGAGATGGACGTTGTAAATTTCGCATTAAATAGAATGAAGAATGGGTGCGTGGCACCATAGGGTGTGTGAAGGCGAGCGGTGCGGAAGGTGCAGCGGCGCGACACGTTGCGACGCGCAGGGCACGCGGCGCCGGCGGGAGCGGCCCGCGCGGGGTCCGCGCTTCCCGCCGTGCCGCGCCGTGCCCGAGGACAAAAGCGCGGGCGGCGCTGCCGCGCGCGGCCGGCAGGTGGCACTGCGACACCAAGGGCGCGCGGGCCGTCGGGCGGCTCGGGCCGAGCGCGCGCGGCTGGCGGGCGGCGGCGGGCCCCGCTCCGCGCGAATCGCGGCCTGCCCGCTCCGCGGAACTGCGCGGCCTAACTCCGGTAACACCGCTCAGTGCCTTACGGCTCAGCCCGAGCCCGCAGAAATAGAGCATTTCGTTCTTCCTCCCGTTCTTAAACCCCCCCCCTTACCCGTCGGAAAGCTACAGGTTAGTTAGTTTGCTGTATTTGTGGATTACTCATTTTATTCTGACTTTGGACTAAGTTGTTTCTAAATGAACCTTATTCTGGAGGAGCGATACCAAGAGTACACAGAATTCACGTTCCAGCTTCTCACTGATGTGATCACATGAACTTCTTAATTTCGTGGCTCGTGTTTGTTTCATTTGGAAGTACAATTACTGTTTCTTTTCTTAGGAGGTTTTCACAGGCGACAGATCTGTGAAATGTATATGCCAGCTGGGCTACAAAGCCCTTAGTGTCTTTTCTTCTCATTTCAGACCAAGGGAAGGTGCTTTTTCTTCTTAACATTCTCTCCCAGCACTCTGAATTAGAGATTTATTTGCAACGAAAAATCAATTAGTCCTAAATTTATTCATGGATTTCAGGTCCAGCGATCAATGCAAGTCCACTCAGTGGGCTCAAGGGGACCCAGTTCATCCCAGTTAATGTGTCTGAAGGGGAATTACCATTGATGCTGTTTTTTTCCCTTTAGGTCAGAGATCAGGCCTTGCTGCCGTGTGCTGCAGCAGCCACGAATGACTTCACCCTGGAGCTACCCAAACTGCACCTGGAGACCTTTTCAGAGGAAGGGCTGAAGGGCAGGCCAGAGGCTGCAGCATTTCAGGTTAGAGTCTAAAATAATCCTGTTTCTTGTTTTCATTTTTTGCAACTGAGAACAAGAAGCTAGACTGCTCTGAATGTGTGGAGAAGAAAATACTTCAAAACTATTGTACTCAACAGTTGAAAGAGAAGTAATTTTCATATATACTGTTGGATGTGGTATTTCAGAGATGATGTGAACTTTTAATTGTGCAGGTATAATGTTAAATAACTGACAGGGATATGACCATGGAAAAACACAAATTCTCTATTTGTAAATTAATATCACTCTATCCCACTCCCATTTCCTCTGCTTAATTTAAGCAAGACAAATAGAAATTTTAAATGGGAGGGAAAAAGACAAGATTTTTATACTGCTTTGGTCAGTTTATTTTATACTTTGATCAGTATCAGATTTGTTCACATTTCTGTTTTAGAATTAACAATGATCTTTAGCACTCATAATTTGAAAGAAACTGCTATTTGGAATACTTTATTATAGGAGCTATTTTGTTTATGAAGGTTTAAACACTTACTTGTTTCAAAATGCTGATTTTATTAGGAGGAAGCTGGGGAAAATAAATGAACTGAAAATGTACATGTCTTCAGCTGTGAAAATGGATTCTGTGCAATGCCTCCTTATTATTTCTAAGTTAGTTGTGTCTTCTTCTATACAAACTATGCCTTAGTCTTTATAGCTGTGCAGAATGCATTATTGTTAGAATATTTTGTTTTCCCAATGAGAGAACAAAAGGCAGAGTGAGTACATACTTCTTTCATTGTGTTCTTCTATCTGAATCAGATAGATTAAAGGTAGTCAAGTAAAGTGCAATGATGTTAGGAAATGCAAATATTGCATAATATGTACACTTTTCTGTAGTAACCTTCTTAAATTTATTGTAGATTTTCAGTTCTAGATGCAGTATATAGTCGCAGGAACAGTGTCACAAAACCAAATAGTCAAGAGAGGCTGATTCTAAACTGAAAATTTCTCATTGTTGCCCTTTTGCATTCATGTCTTTCAATATGAAAAATATTTAAATTATGTGTGTATTATCATGTTTCTATAATTAAGTAGTAATATGTAATATGTGAGATTCCCGTGCACCTTAGTAAGCACATCTGGACGTCTCTGGCAGAGGGTGGATTACAAATGCTTCCCCATGCAGTGATGATCACTTTTAAAGCTGTGCAAAAAGCTCCACAGGTGCATCTTTTTTCTAAGAAGCTGTCATAGATATCACCAGCTTTTAAATACTACTCTTCTAATTCAGGAGCCTGTTTGGGTACCTGCTTCTGGCTTTTTGTCTCATGCCAACTTCCATTCTTTTTTAACCTTCCAATGATTGCAGAAGCATTTCCAATTCCTTCACCATTTCTAAGAATGGAAACAGTAGTATAAAAAGTTGCATTTCACATTTGAAGAGAGTACTTACTTATGCTATACCTAACCCAGAGTAATGTATGTGCTGCACTGGTAGTGCAGTGATGTAAACCTACTTTTTGTTTACCTCACAGCTTCAGTTACACTTGGTTACTCTGTGCGTACACAAACAGCTCCAATGGTTCACTTTGTATCACTGTGAAGTTCCTTTCTTCCTTCCCTTTCTCCTTTTCCCTTCTGCTTCTCTTCCTTCCCCTTCTCTACCTCTTCCTCTCCCTATCTCTAGTTACATAGTCCTTTTTCGATAACTTTCTAAGCACATTGGAGGTATTTTCTTATAAAATTTTCCTTTTATAACTTGGAGTCAGCTAATTGATGTCAATTTCATGCAAAACTACATTAAGAGCAATCTGGTAATCTTGAATGAGGTAAACTGTGAGTAATCACTTTATGGACACTTCTCTTTAAAACCAGTGGAATTGTTTGCCTGCATGTTCTCTAGAGCTGCTATAGTAAATCTGTGATAAGTACAACTCAGTTTAAGGTCTTATTATCTGCAAGTGTTAGACATCAGGAGTTTTTTCCTCAAGTCTAAATTTATTGGTATTTGATGGTATATTTTTTTAAAATTGCTTGAAAAATTAAGATCTTAAATTAGATTGTGTGATAAGGATGAAGCACTGGCTATCAGAACTGTTGAGTACTGCCAGAACATTACATTGTTTTGTTTTTATTATTCATGCATCTAGTTTGTAGTAGGTGGCTGAGATCAGTAATTAATTATATATCCATTGGTGTCTGATTGTATCTCTTCTTCATTGTGTGGAAGTGGTATGCATCTTTTAAAGAATTGTGCCCTCTAGTTTTGACCTTTAGGTAATGAAATGAAATATTTGGACATACCATCAAAGAAGATACACACCATTCTGTGTATCTTCTCCAAAGCCTGCACTTCATGAAATGGTTCCAAATTGCAAAGTTATGTAGTAGGTTGAAATGTTAAGTTATTCAACAAGCATATCTTTGCACTAAGCATCTTCTAAAGCCCCATGCAAGTAGTGAAAGTATGACTTAATTTGTAGGCATTTGTTAAATTCTTGAGGACTGCAGCAGAATTACTGTAGTAGTTTGAAAATGTCACTTCAGTTGGATAAATAATGAAAAAGGTATAATATCTCTAAGATTATTATAAAATATGATTGCTATAGCTTTGAAAAAGTCTCACGTGATATGCAATTGCAGTGAAGAATGTTACATCACAAAATTGTGCTGTTTGCTACCTAAGTTTGAAAGTGGAAAATTATAGAATTGTTTTCAAGCACCTGGAAGACAATGAACACAGCATTTAAGGTGTACTATTCTGGCCATGCTCTAATGTTCCTACTGGAGACAAAAAGTGGAACCATATGTGAAACCTCCTATGAATACAGGATATAGCATTCAATAGGCAACTAAAATGACATAGTATTACCGGTTCTAGTAGTCTTGCTTGGCAGATGACTATTTAAATTAAGCAGTCAAGGTTATCAGCTGTTTATGAAATACAAAGTTCAATTCTGTTACATCTTTAGAATGAGGATAAGGTTACTCAATAATCTTAACAGCCTTCTGAAATAGTTTTTTGGCTCACAGAAAAGGTGGGCATTCAGAAAATTAATTCTGAATTGTTCAAGTACTTTTACATCAAGTATGTAATTGATAGTAAGGCCAAGTATTTTCACCTAAAGACAATTCATAAAGCCCTCAAAAAAATCCAATGATATTATGTATAAATAGTTGAGCATTGGTATATTACCAATTTAGGTTTCTTCTATTTGGAGACATAGACACAGAAGGGTAGAAAATGAAAGAAACTTCTTGAAGCAAATTTAAATACTTCAGACACATATGTTAATATTATGTTTTAAAGGAATTATACTTGATTTATGCTAAAATTACTTCTAAATATTTATCGGCATGATCCAACCTATCTGAGGACATGACTCTAGGTACTAGTTGAACACAGAAAAGCAACCAGAAAAGGATCTGGGAGTGCTGGTTGACAGCAGCTTGACATCGTGGCCTGTATCAGCAATAGTGTGCCCAGCAGGACCAGGGCAGTGATTGAGTAATTGTTCCCGGTATTCAGCACTGGTGAGCCCACGCCTCAAGTGCTGTGTCCAGTTCTGGGCCCCTCCCTCAATCACTAGAGGACAGACATTGAGAGGTTGGAATATATCCAGAGAAGGGCAACAGAGCTGGGGAAGGTGCAAAGCACAAGTCCTGTGAGGAGCAGCTGAAGGAGTTGGTGTTGTTTAGTTTGGGGAAAAGGAAGCTCAGGGGACACCTGTCCTGGTTTAAAGAACAAATGTTTGCCAAGGAAGGTGGGAACCTCCCTTGGAATGGAAAATATAACCTCCTTCCCTCCAAATTACTATAACTTTAAAATTACAGGGCTTTCAGTCAAAGATGGGAAAAGGAATGACAGTTCTTTATTGCTGTATACGTATATGTATAACAAGACAAACAAACAACAACAAGTGCAGCATTAACCACAACCCGAGCAGGAGCCCCGTGACCCTTCTGTGCCGCGGCCATTGCCCTCGGTGCAGTTCCGGGCACGGCCAGCACGGGGCGCTGCTGCTGCCCGGGCAGGGCGGGGGCGGTGACTCCCCCGCGCCGGCAGGGGGCGCTGTGGCGCACCACTCACGTGGGTAATGGCGGGCCGGCGGAAGGCATGGGAAAGGGCTTCATTTGCAAGCCCCCAGTGGCAGCTGTGCCTCATGACCCTCGAGATGGCGAAATGGACTGCAGCAGGAACCTCGGCGCAGCGAGCTGGAACAGCAGAGGCGGGTACACCCAGGGTGGCCAACAAAGGGTAGCAAAGCTCCAGTGCTGTGCCAGGAGCCAGGGAAGTCTGGGCAGGATTCGGGTGTCAGGTTAAAGTATAGCAAAAAACCCGAAGCAGCGGCAGAAAACAGCTGGTCCGGGCAGCGGCAGGTGGGTTGCCAGGGAGCTGCCACAAGCAGCCAGGAGAATCTCCCTCCAGGAAAGGATCGGGGGGTCAGAGTCCCTTTCCCATTGAGGTCAGGTGTCGGAAAACTCCCAGTTCAACAGTTCTTTTGAGCAGATGCTCACCCATGATGAGGAGACAGAGTGAAGGACAAAAGATCTGCAGTGGCAGTGAATCCTCTGGCCTCAACAATCTGGTACCAAAACCACACCTGTGCATTCGGATCCCAGGAGAGAGTGAGCGAGAGCGAGGCATGGGCCCAGCCCCTCACGCCCAACCCAAATCTCACGGTGTCTCTGCACTTCCCAAGAGAAAGCCCCTCAGCCAAGAGACAGCAGCAATTTGCGCTCTTCCTCTCCTCCTCCTCCCAGCCACATCCTTTGTCTCCCAGGTATCATCATTACCGTCTCTTAGGCAACAAATGGGGGAAAATTTTCTAAGAGAAAGGGAAAAACTAAAAATCCTAACCTCCAACAACACCTCATTGCTCTTTACTACTACCTGAAAGGAGGTTGTAGTCAGGCTGTAGTTAGTCTCTTGGGCAATTAGCAACAGGACGAGAGGACATAGGCTCAAACTGTGCTTGAGGAGTTTCACTTTGGACATCAGAAAGGTGTTAAGGCATGGGAATGGACTTACTATTCGCCATTACATCAGTAATATGGTGGAATCATTCACCATCATTGGAAGTGTTCAAGGAACAACTGGATGTGGCACTTAGTGCTATGGTTTGCTGGTGTAGTAGTGTTTGGTCAAGGGTTGAGGACCTTGGAGGTCTTTTCCAACAATTAAGATTCTGTGATTCTCTGCTTCAGGCAGGTTTGAGATGGTTAAGTTTCCACTTTGTCTTGCCTGTCTCTGCCTCCTTCTGTCTCTCTCTACCACACGCTCTCATGCTCTGGTGCCTGCCTATGTGTCCTCTCTGCACACTGTCTGCTGCACGGGTGCCCTCCTGGCTGCACACTTGCTGCTGTGTGCACACTTGACCACGTGCATCCGCTCTCTGGTGCTCTTGCTTTCCCATTCCCTGGGTGCCTGCTCTCTCTGCCCTACGTGCTCATGAGCCTTCCCTTCAGTCAGTCTCTGCCTACTACTCTGCCTGAGTCTTGCTCTCTCTTCTGCTTCCTGTGCCTCTTTCCCGTTCTGTCTTGCTTGCTCTGAATCAGTCTTTCTGTCCCTGCTGTCCCTCTGCCTCTCCCTTCCACCTGCCCCATCTTGCTCCCGCTGTCTTCAGCATGTATCCATCCATTTATACAGGTTCACGAAGTCCACATGGGATTTTTGTGTACTTCTTTGCCTTTCCTGGGTGTTTTGAGGTAATTTAAAATGAAAAGTGAAGTAATAAAATGAAGACGTAGTAGTAACATAGTACTGATGTATCTTCAGTGTTAGCCTATAATCATTATAAATTTACGAAGAAGTAGATTCTTACCATTTATGCATTCATGCATGATTTGGTCATGCATTTTCTAATTGTGCTGTAGGTCCATTTTTTCTAATTAATTGGACAAACATAAATGTAGTTTTAGGACGTTCCTAATTTGTATTTATTTTCACTTGTTTATTAATTTTAGATTTATGCTTGATAGATTAGATGGTGAAAGATATGCATAATTCTGCTGATAATTTTCCTCAAAATAATAAACACTTTTTCATTTCTGTGTTCACTTGTCAATAAAAAATTGCTTACCAAATTGAGGAAGCAAGTGATTTCAAAGGTAACATTATAATTCTGTCATCAGATCTTATCCTCTGCACAGGGCTTGTCTTTCAAACATAAGTCAGTTCTGGTAAGAAGATTTAATGAGATGAATTAATCGTGGAGCAGCTGCTTAAAAATCTTATTACTAGTATTTTAAATCTTATACTTCTGTTTTAAAGCTTTTTCCTTTTATTAACAGGGATGTTAAAAAAATATTTTTTTCCTCTTAATACTTCAGAAAGAAGTGTTTTTTAGCGAGTCTTAAAGATGCATCATGCACACTCTTGTTGTGTTTCATTTTTACTTACATTGTTCAATCAGAGAAGGAACTACTATAGAGGCCAGAATGCTGCCTCCTCTGGAATCAGATTGCTGTTTCTTGTCAGGTAAAACTGGATCTTCATTATCCAGGACTTCAGCAGTTGCTATCAACAGCAGCTGGGCTGCCCTCCCACCTCCAAAAGGACTGATTTCTTCTCCTGCTCTCTGAAAGGACTACTTTCTTACCTAGTGTCAAAATGTGGTGCTTCTGTACTTGACACAAGTCTGTCTAAAGTATACTGTTTAAAGAGAAAAGCGATTCTTTATTATTCTACTGCTACTTTATACTTGCGTTTTGAGTTGAAATACTCATAAATAAGTAAATGTTTCAAAAGCATTAGAGTGGGGCAACACCTCTTGCAAACCTGACCTTTTGCAAACTTCAGTCTATCAAAATATAAAGTTGGCGTAGGATTTAAGCAATGATTGACAACTAAGTGAAGTCTGAATAACCAGACTGAAGAGTTGTAAAGTGGAGAACTCTTCTTGAAAGTGTTCAGCTGGTATCTGGAGTCGTATCTCCAGATATGTTGTATCATGCTACTAAATATAATTATTTTAAAACATAAGATTAATGTATATTAGGAAGACATTGTTTAAAATGTTAAAAAATTGCGACATCTTCTAAATGCCATTGATGTTGGAAATTTGCCTTCTGTAATGTGAATTTCACACTGCTTCTCCTTTCTGTCACTTAACTGCTCAACTTCCTTTCCTCTTCATAGCATTTCTGTTAGCAGTCTTTCTCCCTCTCCCCAAGAGCCCTCTCCTTTCCTCATTTCTCTGCTCCTTATCATTAGCCTCTTTCCCTCACTTTTTAGCCACCCTTGCACTTCTTTATTTCTTCACTTGCCTTTCTTCATCCTACTAAATTAGCAGAGATTATATGAAGAACCTTTTCAGGAGGTGTTATAGTTAACTGGGACACTCTTGCACTCCAGCCATGCTCTCTTGGCCTTATGGACCGTAAATATCATAGTCAGTGTCTGTAATCACCAATTAATCAATTACTGAAAGCTCTCTTTGTGCCCGTGACACTACTAATACTTGTCCAGCCCCGTTCATAAACACTGTCAGTTTTGTAAAAGCTTTTCACCTAAGATGATGATTATCTTGATAATCTTGACTGCCAAAGTTAGTCCCTATTTATTCTTTCAACAACTTTCTCAGTGGAAAGTTTTCCTTTTTGGCCCTATCAGGCAGTCATGTAACTACCCATCCTTGTCCACTTAGACTTTTTCATACATTTGTATCTGTTGCATGTGGGTGATGTCTTAGGAATTACTTGTATGCAATAAAGCTCTTTAAGAACTGTGTAAAATATTATTTTAATTCACTAAGTTTATTTATTTAGTTTTGCTTCTGCTTGTAATCCTGTGTTTTTTATTTTTTTTTTTTCACCTGTTACAGGTTACAGATAGCAACTGTCTAAATTTATGACTTTTTTTTTTTTAAGAGACACTGCAATGTGTACCATTGTAGCACAGACAAGTCCATTAAGAAGCGTAGACATTTAATTGCTGGTAATCATGTGGTTACAAATTAAATTCATGAAGTGAAAACCATGAAAGATTGGAAGTGTCTGGAGTCTCACATTTTTTGTACTGGATCTTTTAATTTCAAAAACTAAAAAAATGCTGAACAAGTGAAACTAAGCAATAGAAGTTAATAAGGCAATAGACTTTATTACAGAACTGTTTAAGTAGCAGAAACAGAATCAGGCTATTTTGAATTCTTATATTAAACAAAAACTGACAAACCTTCTTCAAATGCTGAAACTTTTTTTAGTCTTTTTTTTTTTGTTTAACTGCTTAGTAGTCCATTATTATAAAACATGTCTCCTCCTTTTTTTACCAATTGTTTACAGAGTAAGAAAAAAATTATTAAATATTGCACTATATTAGTACAAGAATTTTGTAATGGAATCGAGGAAGACATTTCTGCCCAGATACTGCATTTGGGGCCTTGTAGTTAAAGACCTGGAAGAAGAAGCGTTATCTACAATTTGAGCAAGTTTATTATGGCTTAGTGATTTGCTGATTGATTTCATTTTCTGTCAGTTAAGGCTCTCTTAATGTCAGGCTTTCTTTGCATAATGTCTTGAAATAAAGACTGATGAAGATTTTGCAGATTGATGCTGCTTATATAAACTGACCATGATTTGCCCTTCTGCATGACAATATAAGTGACAGCACTTAGCCAAAAATATAGCAATGAATATGCAACTTAAGGATTAAGAAAAATACAGTAAACCTTTCAGAATATAAAACTAGGCATAAAAAACAGGCTGTTCTCGTATTTCAACACTTATCATGTAGTGAAGAATTAGACTGGGATAGCATCCCAAATGCTATACTACTGAGGTGAAATTCAAAGAAGATAAGTTTTGAAAGGATTAAAAGTTAAACTGTTTTGAGTTACCAGATTCTATCAATTGGTCATTAATTCATTTTGGTGGGGGGGTTTTTTGGTGGTGTTTTATTGTTAGTGGGGTTTTTTTGAGTTTTTTTTTTTTTTTTTGGTGGAAAGGTTTGTATAAATTTTGGCATATAAATACACATGTTATTACCTGCAAATTTTATTTTTTACGTTGTTACTTTGCAGGAATCATAGCAAGCTATTTTGAAGCTGTTGTGTTGATTTTTCATTTGTTCAATTGATTCCTTGTCTAGTGACATGTGTTGCCAGTGTCCTAGGATCACAAATTCCAACATTATATTGGACTGTGAAAAGTACAAATTCTTGTGATTCATAAAATCTTTGCTATAGGTGTCCCAGGACTAATATGCTTTAAATAGGGCACTCAGTACTTGTCCATTGCAGTACCCAAGTTCATTATACTATTGTTGAGGGTTGTTTTTTCCTTTCCTCTCTGCCTGTGGAATGTTTCCCCACTGACATGCTAAGGGACACTGATGGATCAAGGCTAGGTCCTTGAGACCTTGAGATGGGGGAAGGAGAGCCTCCCTGCTTTTTTTGGAATTTCTCTCGGAGGGCAGGGGGAAGGGAGGTTTAGATTAGAAGCAGGTGAAGGAGGGTGGGAGACAGTTGCTGGCTCTCTTGCTTTTAACTTCAGAGGAGAAAGGTCATTGCTACACCCCCCACCATCTCAACACCAGGAGCTATCTCTTGTGTTGCTGGACCCAGCATCCCTGCTTGGACGTCCTCCTGCTTCAGCTTGCTGTTTTTCGGGCATTCTGCCTCTCCCCTATCTCTTCCCATCTGGGACACAGCCCCATGACCTCCAGCACACCTGCAGCTGCGGGGGATCATCCCATTTGCCCCTGTCCACTGGGAGCCTGCCAGAGCTCACTGCCAACGGTGACGGTAACTGCACCACAGGGGAAAGGTGTCCACAACCAAAAGAACTGTTACTGGGTTCCTGTTCTGTTTGTTGTTAACTTCATAGTTGTTGTTTTGTTTTGCTTTGTTGTATATATTAGTAAAGAACTGTTGTTCCTATCCCCATATCTTTGTCCAACAGGCCCTTAATTTCAAAATTATACTAATTCAGAGGGCGGGATTTTGCTTTTTCCATTTCAAGGGAAGGCCTTGTTTTTTCCCTAGCGCACACCTGTCCTTTGAAACCAGGACAACTATTTTAGAACTCTCCCTTCATTATGGTCTCTTCTCATTTTTGATCTCTCCCTGTTAAATGCAAAAATGTGGTAAGAAATTAGGAAGAGAGGAGAGAATGGAGACAGCTGGAAATAGGATGAATGTGGAACTGTTGTGTAAACCTGAATAATAAGGATACACAGCCTGCATGTTGGCAAGTGTACATGCAAAGGATTGGATCTTCTGTGGCTTTTGAGAAGATAATATCCATGGAATGACAAAAATTTGTTTATCTTCCTGGAACTTTGATAGAACTTGAGATTCCTCTGGATTGCTTCAACATTCAGGATCTTTTTTGATAAAAGAGCAGTTCTAAAGTAAAGATCAGGAGGGAAGAGTAATCCCTTCCACCTGCGTGGGCAAACCTATGATGTACATTTAATGCCTGAAGACTCTATTTTAGTTCTGAATTTTATCTGTTAAGAAGCAGATTTAGTTCTTTTCCAGTAACAGCACCTGTTGGTGTATCTCCCTCTTTCTGCTTAATCTTAATTGACAAATACTAAAGGAAGAGATCAGAGAGCAAAGCCTCCTGCCATTGCCACAATGTATAGTCCCAGACTTTCCCTCCATCCAGTTTTCCAAACTCAGATATTTTTGTTTTTTGGTTAATATTGTGCAAGTGAAAAATTACAAGCTGAAGTTTAAATTCCCAAGTTTTTACACATGCTTGTAAAGACCACAGGACTGGGTTTTGAGCAGAGATTCCTCTACATGTCAAAATATGATGTTTTCCTGTACCTTGGCAAAGGTCACTGTCCTAGATGCTTGATTTTTTTCTGCCTTATTCCACATGAGACTTGCCACAAATTTTACTCCTTTGGGAAATAGACTGTGGGACTGAATAAGCATTTAATGCCTAGAGAGCATATAGAATAGCAATAAACTGGTTGTCCTTGCTTAAAAACAGATTGGGCAGGGAAAAAGACAAAAAAAGAGTACAAGAAACAGTGCTAAAATGTCTCCAGAAGTTTTCCCAGCCTTCACCATTTTAAATTTCATATTTTCTGAAAACAGTAGAAGTCATCTGTAGTTTCTAGAGTTTGTAAGCTATGGAAGTGATTTCTCTATGACCAACGTTCATAGGCACAATTACTCATAAATTACCTAACTGCAAGTAGTGGTCCAACTCTGAAAAATGGATAAAGGAAATAGAATGAATTAACATTGGAGGTAGTTTGAAAAATGCTACTCTAGGTCTTTTTAAGTTAGGATAGCCTAAGTTAATTTAGGTGTTTCAGTTAGGATTTGTGGATAAGAACCAACTGTTTTTGTTGATCCACCATTAAAGTCACCACTCAAGTACATGATACTGTGATGCCTGCAGTCATTACCAAATTCAGTAGAAAGATTAGAAAGGGTTTGTTTTCTTAATCTTATTACAACACCCCATGATATGGGATGTTTTACTTCTGATTCTATTGGTGAAGAATTCTTTATGCTTTCTAGGCAAACTTATCTCAACAATGCCTATCCTCCTTAGTTTTTTCCTTTCATGGTTGCTATAAGCATCCAGTTCTATAAACAGAATCCAGAAAGTCACTTTATCTCTTACGATTCAAGGCACTTCAAGGAATTGGATCTGGTTGTTGACTGTTGGCTAGACCAGGGAAAAGGCCTTACTTGCCAGGCTCCCAACCTAATAATCTGAATGAAATTCTGCAGTCCTTTTGTAAGTTCCCACTTACTTGAAAAGGCACTTGGTGCATTTGCTGAAGATAAAGCAGAAAGTCATGTCTTCCAAAGTATTATCTAGAAGGCTCATCTGGTAGCAACATATCTTTGAATCGTTGGTCTGAGTGAGGAGACCAAGAGTTCTGCCATCAGAAAAGTGTCTTCTCTGTTAAGGAAACTTCCCAGTCTGGCCATTCATGAAACACTCTGGCAGTGACATTCCCAAAGTGAGAGACTTTCACTGTTGGGAGTGAAGCCCCTTCGCAGTGGGTGACTCCAGTGCCCTGCTTGACTCCTCACACAGCCCACACTCACATGCAGTCAGACCAGGTTCCCTTACAGGTTCAACCCCAGGTTTCCCTTAGTGGTATCTCAGATGTCTCAGTCCATAAAGCCATTTATTCACAGTGCAGTAATACAGAAACAGCTTGAGCTGGTGCCTCTGAGCAGGACTTCAGCAAAGGAACCCTATATCTTTTACATCCTCAGTCTCCCTGCATGCAAGTCTTCAGCTTCTGTCCCCACTTTCTGTGTCCATCCACCTAGATGGTGTCACCAGTCTTCCTCTCTTTCATTATCCAAAAGGTAGGCTGTCCTCAGCTCCTGATGGTCTCAGTGTCCATTCACCTGGCTGCTGTCACCCATCTTCATGCCCCTTGATATCCTAAAGTTTGGCAGTTCACAGCCTCTTGTCTCAGGTTGCCACCCAGAGCTCAGATTACATCTCAATCTGTAGCTTTCCTGTCCAGCTACGGGGACCAGGTGTCTTATTCAACTCTTTCAACCTGTTGTTCCAAGTGAACAGCATTCTCACTTACCTTCTTGGCCTCTTGCACAGAAGAGGCCAGACTTTAATATAGTGGAGTTTCACTCGTCCACCAATTTTTAGCTTGCTTTGGTTTGGATTTGTACCTTTCTGAGCTGAGCTAATCTCTCAGATATGACAAATGCCAAAAAGACAGACTAACACAGTCATTTTCCCAACAAGAGTTTTCTTCAGCTGTAAATCCATTGTTGTAGAACTAAATATTCAGAGATGATAGGAATAATTTTATTTGATCTTCCTCAGATTCTGATGGTTAAAAGCAAACTTTGTAAAAAATATGTTATTTATATAATACTGACCTTTAAGGATAGCAAATTGTCAAGCTCAATGATGATGCCACTTCTCTAAGACATTTGTTTTGGAAAGAGGGATGCTAATATACGTGCTTATTGTGAGATTTGGTATTAGGTGTACTGTGTTCTTTAAATTTCCTCCTCATCTTTTGGAACAAAAGCTGTTGTCACTAAAATTTCTTATAAAACATTTTCATGGCATAAATTAAGTCTTGAAAGCAAGTCTGATTGAAAATTTAGCCATTTGTATGTTGTTTTTTAAAATGTTGTTTAAGAATGTATGAAGCAAATTGGTTATTTCGTTAACATCTAAGTTTAGGCAGAATGAAGGGATGACAACTGTCCATCCTATATGCGGCAGTTACCATTAGATTGAGGGTGTTTCAATGAATTTGAGGAATGCAGTTCAGCTTTTCTTGGTAATTATGTTCTCTAAAGTAGCTTTTTCCCTATACTGGCATCATGAATTTGTGTAATTAATTGGAAGCCAAAATGAAAAAATTAATTTGTGATCCAACCAACAGGTGTACTTCGGAATTTCCTTGAAAACTACAAAATATTGCACTATGTAGGATTAAATACTTACATTGAATTAAAATGCAGCGGTACCATGAGCATTCTTAAGAAAAAGCAAGTGTTTCACTAAACTTTGCACAATTTTCCAGTCCCTAGGCTCTTTTGACTTGAGCATTCACCTAAAATCTGGTACAAGGATTAGGACTTACTCGTGAGTATTAATGTGTGAGCCACACAATCGCAGTTGTCATACTGATTAACCTGCCAGAAGAGACCTTTGTCTCTCTTAGTAAATGGCAACTAGAGCATAGACGATGCTCAGCTTTTTGTGTGGAAAATAAAAAGTGGACGCATTTCCCCCTTCTATCCATATGTAAAATATTTAATTCAGTTTGAAAATGTTTTAATATACAATTAAAAATCTGCTTCTTGTGGGCAAAAGGGAATGATCTATACCACTTCAGAGGTCTAGTCAAAATATTTAAGGAAATGTTTATAGTGAGCCTAAATTTTGTGGGGTGGTCATTTTTTTCTCTTGGAGTCAGCGACAGACTTCTACAGCAGTTAAAACTAAGTATTTTTTTCATGAGTAGAGCATATATCTTTTCTAAAAGTAATTGAAATTGGTCTTAGTTAAGAGAGTACTATTTAAAACCAATGAAAAATAATATTCTAATTTTTAGTAAACTACTATGCTGGAAAATAGTTGACTTAGTTACTTATGTTGGACAGCTTGTGGATAGCATTTCAAAGAGAGCAGAAGAGTTTTTCAGATCTCACATTTACCTCACATTTACATTCCGTGTGAAGTTGCCTTAGATTTTTCTACTTAGTAATCTGACAGATTAATATCTGCTTCTCTCTCCTCCTTAAGTTGTTCTCCTACACATTCACCTATAGTAAATCAATATTTTAGGCAACTAAGACTTAGTGTTTAGGTAGCATTTATTTATAAAAATTGTTTTGTTTATGTAAGATATTTGTATGTAAGATATAAGGAATAATATCTCATTTTAAGAAATTAGAAAATGAGAAAGATTGTGCTTTTTAAAATTTATTTTAGTAACATATATTTGGTTGTGGAAAACAGAATTCTATACTTGTTTTTTTTCTGGTTCCAAGATGTCACTTCAGTAGGTCAAAGGTAATATCATCAAGATTCAGACAACTTGTATTTCACTTGGCATTTCACCTGAATTTTGATGAGAAGTTTTGCTCTCTTCTTTCTCCTCAAGACTGAATGTGTAATGGAATACTATCGTGTTTTGTAGTAAGACTGTGTCCTGACTTTTCTGTAGTGACTGCTGCTGTTTGGTTCTTCTCATCAGTGGTAATGCATTATGCTTGTATTAGGCAGATTTTCACATGCACTTAAATGTAGGCTTT
The DNA here is from genome assembly GCA_037013685.1 of Acridotheres tristis. Lineage (NCBI taxonomy): Eukaryota > Metazoa > Chordata > Aves > Passeriformes > Sturnidae > Acridotheres > Acridotheres tristis. The sequence continues at coordinate 48,036,094 of CM072919.1, read as the reverse complement.
ATAGTAGTGCCAGTGACCACCCTTCTCTGTCTTTTGTCCCTGTCTAGAATATAAACTGCAAAAGAAGCTGATATACACCGAAGACAGGATACCAGCCTGAAACTTCTTTCAGTTTACATTTCTTTCTCACTAAAATCACTTACTTGAAAAATTCTAACCCTTCCTTACAAACTTAAATATTAATTTTAAATCAAGACTGTGTAAGAGGATGGGAAGTGCACAATGTAGTGGTAACATTTTCCCCATTTGTACCTGAAACTATAGATTCTTTGGCGCAGGAATTGTTTCTCCTTTACGTTTTGTATGCAGCTGTGCTTGGTGTTGTGCAGTAGACAGTGAGAATGGTCTCGCATAAAAACATTAATGGCCTATAAAAACCTGTATTTCCTCAATTTTGTTGAGTGACAGTTTTCTTGCATAGTCCAGAGATCTTTCTAAATAGTCAAGGCTGAAGGTAGCTAGTTCCTTTGCTATAAAATTCTCAGGATTCTTTCTGCCAGGTCATGCCAACTAAACACATTTGTCTTAATTTATCAGTTTCTAAAAGATTGAGGTAATTTCTGAAAGTCTTATACTTTGTAATAATTTTCATGAGAATTGTTGTTATGCCCATCCACAGTGGTTTCCAGTAGAAGCACTTTCTCTTCCGTCGCTGTCAATTTCAATGCTCCCTTTTCAATTTTCTTGTAGGAAGTCGTGTCATTACCTCTTGCAGAGAATCTAGCCTTTTATTTAGAGCTTCATTCCCTTGGGCTATCTGCTGAGACCTACAGGGTAAAGTAATTGTTATTGAAGCGAAGGGGATAGAGTTAGGCCCCGTGTGTGGCACTGAGTCAGCTTTAGTTGGGGCAAAAAAAAAGTTGTAACAAAACTGACCTGCTTTTTGGCACATTTAAATTGTGCATGCCACGCTTGAATGGAACTGAACAAAAAGTTTAGTGTTGAAATGAGATACAAGGAGAATAGATCATTAAAGAAGTGCCAAACAGCTGCAAAAGTGCAATTTCGCTGAATGCGGTTTCCCTTGAGGTTTTTTCCCAGATGCCAGAGAAGCTGCTGTATTTATATCCTTCACTGATGCCACTAGACATTTTGGACTATGGGTGAAGGCAGCCAGGATGGGTTTTCAAATGGTCAGATGTATGGGGGGAAATGAATTGTAATGATTTCTTCTTCAAATATAGCCCTTTTAAAGATATAGTCATTATCCTGAAATCTTATTTCTGAAAACAAAAAGTAATTGATGTTTGTTTTGTTTTCTGGACTCATTGTAATGAATCTTGTTTATGTTAGTTCAGAGCAAGGCAGTAATGACAGACATACAGAACTCCACTCCATGGAGTTTTGCTTTCGCACCAGTTGCTTTTGCCTGAATTCCACTTCAGCCAAACTCTGTACCATGAATGAAAGTCTCAGTCTTTCCATATTCTCATGTAAGCATTTTGTTAATTTAGTTAACCAGTGTTAATCTTTAATTCTTCTGAAGTTCATTCATTATTCATTCTCTTGTTCTTTTTTATCTTTTTGTATGTATAGTTCTGGGGTAATTTGCTGTGTGCTAACACTGTGTTTACTTGAAGAATTCCTGAAGGAAGAACCAAGCAAACATGAATTTTAACTTTTCTGTACATTTTTGGTTTTTAAAGTATGTTGTGTAAAGTAGATGATTTTGTTATTTTGACTACTTCATCTGATGTTACAAAGTCAATGCTTATATTGTCAGGCTGTTAGTCTTTCTGACACCTTTTAGAAAGCATTATTTCAGCAAAAGATCTCCTTCCTTTATGTTTATTGCCTCCAAACTTGAGATGTAGTTCTATGATAACAGCAGGCCAAATAAGTCCTAAGATAAAGTAATAACATTGATATAAAAATAAATAAACTGATTTTTAATAGTTTTGTATTTCATTTGTAACTTTAGAATAGTGTAAAACTTTAGATGGAAATTTCCATTCGCTACAGTTTGTAGCTCATAATCCAAATAATTTTTTCAAACTGTGTTCTCAATGGCCAAACACTAAGGACAAGGGAGGCAACCTGTATAATGTTTTAAGTGGGAATTTAAAAGGCTTTTTTTATAATGTATGATAAATACGTTAATTTGATGAGAGGTCTTCTACTAATTTGCATATGCTGATCTGGGTATTTATGGTATGTTTCTACAGTAACTTCAATGAGAACAGCTGAAGTGTGAATAACCTTTGAATTTCATAAATTAATTTTTAAAAAATATTGTTTTTCTTTTTGTATTTCCAATTCCTTTAAGATTGTTATGTAATTTGTCAGTATTAGCCATTTTTCCCTTTAAATAAAGTACTCCTGCAGACTGAAGTTGTTCAGTCTTGTAAATTTACAGGCAGCAATACATGGAAATGCAGTTTTATGGCATCTCTAGCACTATCTACCTGAAAATTACTATTTCTAAAAATGGTGTACAGAACACGACAATGACTGGTTATTCAAAAGTGCGTGAAATGTTAGAAAAAAATGGGTTTACATGTCCCCTGGAGAACTGTCCTAAGCTTAAGTGTTCTCAGTCCTTTTAAAGATTAATATGGAGAAAGAAAGCATGGTTTAAATGTTGCTCTTTTGCTCTGATGTTCACTTGGTTTGTAGTTTATAAACAGCATCAACTTAGTTCATTTTATTTTTACTCTCAACTTTGGTTTCTCATCTTCACCGACCTGGAGCCAAAGCCAAAACTTTTTATATATACCCTCATATTGTAGATGAAACGTCTCTGAAGAGGTCATAAAGGCCTTCTTCCACTCAAAAATCTTCAGATTCCATTTTTCTAATTGAATAAAGATCTAAAGTTCAAAATACTTAGTTCCCTTATGGTATGACTAACACCTGATTTTTTAAAAAATATCTGATTTTGCTCAGACTGGTAAAGTGCTCTTAGGGGTTTTCTAGATAGGGATAGGGATACTGTTTTAAATGTTCAGTAGCTGTAAAAAAGAGATTGTTAGAAGTATTTAGGCTTAAAATAATCTGTCCATTGAAAGTTGTATTTGAAAATAGAATTTGGGCACTCTTTTTACATGTCAACTGTAAGAATATAGTTTTATGTTGTGAGTTGTAGCCAGTTATCATGCATCTGAAGTTTTCATGAAGCTGCCTGTGTCTTGTCTTAGTGCTGGAGCAGGGGTTTTCTCTCACAGACGCTTTTGGATTAAAAGCACTGCTACCATACTCCTACCAGCACTCCTACCATTAAAAGCACTCCAGCCATAGTATGTGATGTAGGATATTGATGTCATAAATAATAGTGACATCCTTTATACATTAAAGCATTGTGTAGAGTGAAAAGGAAAGAGATTGCTGTAAAAAAACCAAACATTCAGCATCTGATCATTTCTTCTTTTTGTTGTTTTTTTTTAATGTGTAGCAATTGCTTACAATTTTTGCTCTTAAGATTGACAATCCTAGGTAAATTTCAACCACTGGATTTCTGTTCCATCCCAACGATGACTTTGTAATCACTGAATTAGGTTGAGGTTGGAAGGGACCTCTGATGGTCCTTTGGTCCATGCCCCTTGCACAAGCAGGCAGTAACACCTAGAGCCACTAATGTTTAAAATCAGTATTCTTCAAATCCACTTTTTCTGTGGCCTCCTTGATTAAGTCTTCTCCCCACTAACTTTCCTACAATACTCATCTGCCTAAAATGTTGTAGATTTTTGAAATGAGTTGCAATAATATAGGTTCCTGTAAGGTTTGGGGATCACTACCCCAAACTACTACTTGCCTTTCTGAACAGAAGTAATTTTCTGGTGTGTATTCTTGAAACATTTTGCGTGTAATTGAAGACAAATTTTTATTGTTTTATGGTCTGCTCCCAGTTTTAATGTCACACTATTACCAGCACATTCAAAACAAGAAATGCTTGCTTAAATGCAGACCATGCAGATGTATATAAATGCCAAATTTTATGTTATAAAAATTTATCAGGAGTATTTCTGGAACATCTTATTGTTATGTGTACTTAAAAGCTATATATATGTAGTTATCATCTCAATGCTATTACTGTACTTACTGGATCTTACTGTACTTCAAAAGAAAGCACTCAGTAGCAGGAGTGGAAAAAAATTTTGCAGAGCTAGATTTGCATTCTTGGAAAATTCTGTCAACTGACTTTCTTGACCTCAGAACAGTTTCCAGAGCTGCAGATATATTTGTATCTATAATGTTCAAATAGGGATCTAAATTGAGGTTTTGAACTTCTTTAAAGATGCATTTAATCATTAGGTGACAGAGAATATAACTTGCAAGTGGCCAGGTTCTATGCCCATTCCATGTGTATCAGGCTTTCCAGTAAGGGGAATTTTTGTATTGTTGAAGACAGATCCGTCATTCAATCTCGTGACTGACATAAGTTTCTTAAAATTGTTTGTGCTTTCCAGTGGCATATCTAAAAACCCAATATATTTTCCCTTCCCCAGATGTCATTTAGAATAAGTATTCTTCATGCTCATGCCACCTCCTGGAAGACCCAAAAATAATGTTTGTCCTAACCTATTCCTGAGCAAGAGAGACCTAAACTAACCCCAACTCTTTGCTAGGAAGTTGGGATATACTGGAAGGAATGTGCACATATGGGTACATAAATGCCACCTTCCACATTCGTAAGGAACGATTACTACATGCAAATCTACTTTCTTTTGGACTACATAGAAATCTAAGTTATTTCAAAAAACAGTTGCTATGTGTGAAAATAAAAGTTCATGAATACATTTTTCCTAGATTTAAAATTTTCAAATCTGTTGAATGAGAAAACAAATTAAATATCTGAGCAGGTCAGCAAGGAATTAGAAAATACTGTTTCAGATAACTTCGTGGTAGTGGCTTCACTGGCTTTGTAGTAGTAGAGGTAAAAGGTTAAGGAAATGTCTCTTTAAATTCTAATTCAGCGAAACCTTTAAATATCATGTGTGAAGTAATTAAAGGAATACATGAGATTTTTTCAGTGAGATTTGAGACACAGCTTGCTATGCAATGGTATAATCCTTGTTTATGGGTCACAGGCCCAGGTAATAGTCCTATTTCAGCATGTCTCATTTTAAACATGTGGGCTGTTGCCATTTGAAGACTGTCAGGCATTATTATATGGAGTATAAGATATATCCCCATTCCTGCTTGGTATTGTTTGTGAATAGATGCAGCATTTTAGTTGTGTTGAATGTGAAATAAAAACATTTAAAAGCAGGATTAGAGCTGATGGTGGCGGGCTTACAGAACTATGTGAATATACTGTTTGGATTAGCACTATAGTATTTAAAACATTTCAGATATTTTTTCTTATAAAAAAAGATAGGTTGGTGTTGATTTGCTATGGCAGTTTTCTACACTTCACAATAAAATAATCTGATTGATTTCAGTGATGTTACTTTTATTCCGAAAAGCAGCAGTATGTTTGAGAACAAAGAAAGGAAAACAGTTAAAGCCTTAGTAAATGCCTGTTTGTGGTATTACAGTTTTTAAATCTGTTCTACAGACATATTCAGAAAGACCAATTTCGTATTACCTGTAATATGTTCTTACAGTTGCAGCTTGCTACAGCTCATTTCAAAGGGGAAAACTGTAACTTCACATATAAAATGTAATTAGCCAGTTGTAAAGAAGACCAATAATCTCAAAAAGTGTTAGACTATTTGAGACAAAGTTACCACTAATGTCAAATCATTTGTTCTCTCTTGTGCTGCTAACTTTTATTATCCATCTGTTTGATATTATACGACTTGGATATTCTTACACTATAGACATGAAAACAATTCTATTTTTCCAGCTATACTATAATCAGATTATTTAATTTCAGAGATCTGTAACTTTACCATATTTCTTTTATTTCTGGCAAATTAATTTTCTTAACATGAAGTGGGAAGACCAATTTTGAAAGTAGTAAAATTCACCTAAAACTGTGCAGTGATTCTTTATAAACATAAATTGAATGTGCAGAGTTTTGTAGTTAAATAAAATAAAAAATAGTATCAACTGTTCAATGTAGTATTGTGTGTTTGAAAACAGCTCACTTTTCAGTTGGGATGCACAGTCATTTGCCTTTCCTTGAAGCTATCAATATTTCAGATTTTTGAAGAAGTACAAAATCTTATGTTAGACCTTTGGTTAAGACCTTACAACCTAAGTGCCTGGTTTACAACTTTTGTTTGATCTTTCCAATTAATAAAAATGAGATCTTCTGTGATGATGTATGCTACTTGGCATTTAAGTATAGCTTGTCTGGCACTGATGATTTACTTTACTTTTTAAAGGCTGTGATTCGAAGTTTCATGGAAGTCTACCAACTTGTAGTTTCCAGAGTTGAAACATTAGTGAGAGAAACAGAATCTCTTCAGCTTCACACTGCTGCCCTAAAGTCCAGGCTCCAAACAGCTAACCTTCATGAAAGTGACCTTACAAATGGTAAGTCTGCTTTTGAAGTAATTTTTGTCATTTGAATGTGGTTTCTTAGCCAGCATAGCCCTTTATACTGTATAGTTTCTGTAGGGAAATACAATAATATTTATCTATAAATGTAATAGAGCAATAAAACCAGTGTCAACAGAAACTTTTTCTGAAAAGGAATGGTAAAAGTTAACACAGGGTTTAATTTTTACTACTGTATCTTCTACAAGGACCTGTTCATTGCTGCTGGAAAAGAATACATTGTGAATATTTTAGTTTTACCAGTACAGTAAATAGCTGAACTTTGGACCTGAAGAATTGTACATCTAGAAGCATTGTATGTTAAAACAGAATGTTATTAGCTTCATAGAAACAAAGTGGTTTTCAGGAGATCTGAATTATTTTTAGATTATTGTGGTTATGAATAATACTTATCAGTAAACTTACAAGGTTAAAGTTCAGTTTATATTTTCTTTAATATTTATTTATATTTTCTATTCAGGAATATAATTTTTGGTCTAAAAATATTGTTGCCCACAAAGGTACATGGATTTGTTTAGGGGAAGGTAATAAGGTGAGCCTTCAGATTTGAGATCTCTTTCTAGGGAAATTACTAAATGCAGATTTATTTGTGTCACACAGGCAGGAGGCCAGACACATAAACTGTCATAAATATGTAGCCAAGTATCACTAGAAATGTAAGGGAAATTTCCTTAGAAAGAGACTGTGTAGGATGTGCAACTTGCATACACTCAGTGTATTTCTCCCCAGCTCTTCTTACTTTTCCACAGAGAATAAAGGAGAAAGCTTTGGAGTTCATTTTATTGGTGGTGGTGGTGGTTCTTGTTGTTGTTGTTCTTCCCTTCCTTCTGTCTTTTCTTTCAGCCTTGTGTAGTAAAAAAGAAAATTAGTATTGCTTGTCTTTCTTTATGAAAAAGAAGATCTGTAAGAAGAGAGCTGTCACAATGCAAACGATATAAACATACTAGTAAACATATATTTATAGGCTGTGACTATGGCTTTGGCTTTGGTTATTTCCAACAGAATTACATTAATTTCTTATCTTGCTTCTAACAGCACAATGGGAAATTAGTGTGAATACAAACTATATTAATCAGTGCTAAATTTGAGTTTTAACGTCTTGAAGTGACAATTGTTGAATGAAAACTTCGTTTTATTTGTGATTACACAACCTTTCTAAGAAATGAAATGACTTCACTGAAACTGCTTTTTTCCTCCTCCACTTTTGATATCTTCTGCTATGTTTATGTGTGTCCTGCTGAGCCTATGCCCGATGTAATTGGACTGCTCCTTTGCCTGTTATGATTGTTTTGTTGTTTAAATCACTTGTTTACTAAAGGTTGGGAAGTCTGCCAAACTTGCAGCAAGGTTTGCTTTCATTTGAATTGAAAGAGTTTTTAGCAAAGATTATGCTAGTTCTGTCTGTGAAGGGCTGTGCAATGGCCTGATACATTACAGTGAAAACCAGCTCTCCTATGTTTGTGTTTAAATACTGTGTTTTTTAAATAGTTTGCATCTGTGTGTCATTTCAATGCAAAGATGATACTATTTGCATTGTGGAAGGATCTCTTAGCCCTCTGGGAAGAACAGCAGTTCTTTTTTTAGATGAAGTTTTATTTGAAATTAGGCCTAAGCATTACTATGAAGTATTTTAAAATTTTTATGTAAAAATGAAAGCATTCAGAATGAGAGTCTCAAGTTGCCATGAAACAGTGATAATGGTATATTTTGTAGTATTTGGGTTTTCTGTAAATTCATCCCTCATATTTGTCAAAGTTCTATTAAGCATGAATTTTAATAACTTTAGGCATCACAGCTTTGCAGTGTGACTTAGATTTTAACATTCTAGTTGATACTGTTTTGGTTTGATTTTGAGGAGGAAGTTCTGCTCTGAATTGCTTTCTCGAGTAAAAAGAGTAAAACAGATTTTTTTTTTGCTTATTTTAAATGAAAGGGAGCAATGACTACTTGAATATGTATTTGGTTTCAAAATTAGCTTTTTTAGTTATGTTAGTTTTAATTCATTGTCTTCAATAATATATCCCTTGCAGACAAAATTTTACGTGGAGCTGACAAACACAGCGCTTGGACTGTATCGGTTGCAGGCCTTCATATGACATATGTTTGTGTTTCCTGAACAGTAACTACTGCTCAGTGCTGAAATACATTTTTAAGTCTTCCAGTTGTGTATCACATGTGGACTCTTACTATATAAGATTGGGTTTTATCTCACTATGTTGTGGCTGTTTCTTAATGTCTTTTATCCTAGTTGCTTAAGGATCTTGCCCTGCCAACAGCCCATTATATGCAAGTTTGGGCCATTCATCAGTATCAGTGTTTTCTATGTTTAGATGGTACTGCTTTCCTAATTGACCTTTTTCTACTGAAATTGCATAGCCATGTCACCTTTCTTTCTATTTACACCACTTTCTTCTGCTGCTTTGGGTTTTATTAATAATTGTAAAAACAAAATTGATGCCATGAGGCAAAATTGAGGATTCTAACTCCTCATCTTTTATCTCAGACTGAATTGACATCTGCATCTTCCAGTCTATTTCTAGTCCAAGCACTTTCCTTCTAGTCAATAGAGTTTAGATTCTGAGTATGCTACATATGGTCATGCTAATGCCAACAGAGAGGAACATGAAGGGATATGATTATGATGGACAGAGGTGAGATGAACACTGGAACCACTGCTTATAGAGAAGAGGATTATGTGGGGAGCAGTGAAGTCAGTGGCAGAATGTCTCTGTAGTCTTCATTAGTGCCCAGCTATCTATGTCATACTTTTCTCTGATGATTCTTACTTTGTGGAGAGAAAGGTCCTGTGCGTTTTTAATTCTTGCAACTCTTTAAAATTCAATATGGCTGAAAACCAGCTTAGGTTTCCTACTTGTCTTCTTTTCTTCTTCTTTCCTTCTTTCTGCTCCCCCTCCCTTTCTCCCTGCCCCTCCCCTTTCTATTATTCTCTATTCTTGTATCTCTCTTCTGTTGGTTGGGAGGGTTCCTGGTTGACTGGTTTCGTTTTTTTAACTTCTTCTGTTTTCTTTGTTTTTTACCAACGGCTTCTGAAATTTCCCTTACATTTCTAACATACCTTTTCTCTTTTTTTCTACTATTAGGAAACTATCAACATTTTGTAGTAGTCCTTCCTATTTCTTGTTCAGCAACATCCAGTAATATAAACATCATTAATTGGACTGTGCTGAATTTTGCCGCTTTTATTAATTTTTATTCTTCTTCAGATATATTAATTTCTTATTATACTTGCACATTCATTCAGAGCTGCAGTAATAAGTAGACCTTGAACTGAGAGCTTAGAAGTGCTGTATTGTGCAGTAGTATAGTCATAAGCAGTTTCTTTGTGGGTGCTGCAGGGCAATATTTAGTCACATGGCAAGTGTGTGAATCCCTGGTGTCCAAGAGATTGGGTGTCCGAATCCCTGGTTTTTGCTGCAAGTGCAGTGTTTCAGAGTGTGCAGTGACACTCTGTTTTCCAGTGTGACATATAGGAGAAATAGTGAACAGAACTCAATTACTTATAAAATATTTTCAGAAAGTCTTCTTGTAGCTTCCAACCCTAAGATTTTATACCTGATGTCAGTACCTCTGTCAGAAGTTTAAGATTGTAAAATAAGCTGTTATCAGTCCTGGCAAACAAAAGGAGCCACTTTTTTACAAGTGCTTCTTGTCAGGTGCTTCTCTGAACCTGCATGTGTGCTGATCTGGTGATACTCCTTCTTTTTTCTGTTTTCGCCTCAGAATCAAACGAGAATAAAAAATGAAGAGGGAAATATAGTAATTTCTAAAGATCATGAAGAAAGAAAAGCTTTGTGTGTACTGGAGAAATGGAAATTGGAGGACCCAAAAGGACAACTTCACCTGAAAGGGGGGAAAGTGAGTTTCAGATGGATGAGAGGGGTGAAGTAAAGAGGTCTGTAAATGTAGCAGAATTCTCAAACTGTGGAAACAGCTGTTGTATTTTGAAGTTCCTCTTAGCTGAGGTGAAAGTAAAGTTACCCATTGGCTTATGTGGCTGTGTGTCATATCTTTTTCACCACAATTGTGCCTGTGTCTGTCTTTTGTCTGAAAATATCTAGCGATATTGCCTTAAGTATTGAACATACCAAAATGGTGGGTTTTGTTGAGGTGAGAGAAGCAAGTAGCATGATCTTTTGCATGAAAATTATGTGTTTGTTCTTGACATCCTAGTGATTGACATACAGTCTCATACTTCTGTGTTGAAAAACTGCATTAAGCAAAATGTACACTTTTCTCTCTACTCAAAGCAGTCAGCTTTCAGTTCTCATGATCTACATGAACCCTGTTCATAGGGGGTAGAGAGAAAAGAAATATTTAAAATTCAAACTTATCAGTTAACTATTTCCTTGAAATTTTGTTCCTACTTAACCAGGCTCATCAGGACAGCCTGATCAGGGCAGTGGTTTTACATATCTTTTCCCCATATACTTTCTTTCCTTGTCACCAGTTCAATCTGGTGATGTTTTATGGCAAAGACCTGCATCTAACAGGGATGCGTTGTCCTAAATTTACAGTTACGAGGATGGAAGTAGAGATAAATAAAACATCCTAACTATTTTCCTGTTCTCTTGCTGCATAAGGGAAAGGCATTTATTGGTGTCATGTTAAATGTCGCAGAGTGTCTTTCATGGGCCAGAGCCATATCTCTGATGTAGCTGGAGGAATTCTTCCCAGATGTTGCAAAAAGCAGGTATGTCCTGAATGAAAGCTCTCTGTAGTGATTTGACACTGGCCAAACACCAGGCACCCACGAAAGTCACTCACTCACCTTCCCCTACCGCAGCTGGGTAGAGCAGAGAAAAATTTCATGAAGGCTTCATGAGTTAAGATAAGGACTGGAATAAAACACTCCAAGGACAAAACATGCTCAATTTAAAAGTAAAATGTGAATTTATTACTGACAGAGTCAGAGGAGGATAATGAGAAGTAAAATAAGCCTGTAAAAACACATCTTCTTCCCCCAGCCCCTCCCTCCTTTCCATTGACAGCACAGGGAGAGAGGACATGAGGTTTTGGTCAGTTCATCACCCGAGATTTTCTTCCACTGCTCATGGAGAGAAGTCCTTCCCTGTGAGGCTGTAGGTCCCTCCCATGGGACACAATTCTCCATGAACTTCTCCAGCGTGGATCCAATCTCATGAGCAGCAGTCCCACCAAAGCTGGTGCAATGTGAGTCCCTCCCACAGGAACACAGTTCTCCCAGACTGCTGTGGCTTGGGTCATTCTTCCACAGGGGGCAGTGCTCCAAGGACAGGCTGCTCCAGCCTGGAAGCAAGGGACTCTCTCTCCACTCGGTCTCCCACTGGATCACAGCCTCCTCCAGGCATCCTCCCCCATGGGCTGTGGGTGGATCTCTGCATCCCCTATGGATCCCCATGGGCTGTGGGTGGATCTCTGCATCCCCTGTGGATCCCCATGGATTCCCATGGGCTGTGGGTGGATCTCTGCATCCCCCGTGGATCCTTGTTGGCTGCAGGGCACAGCTGCTTCACCATGGTCTCACCACAGCCTGCAGAGGAATCTTGGCTCCAGCACCTGCAGCAGCTCCTGCCTCTCCTTCTCCACTGACCCTGGTGTCTCTATGTTCTCATCTCTTCTTCTCTAGCTGAAATTAACAGTGCCCCACTTTGTTTTGATTTTCTTCCTAAATATGTTATCACAGAGGCATTACCAGCCTCTCTTATTGGCCCAGCTTTGGCCAGCAGCACGTCCGTCTTCAGAGCCATCAGGGCTTGGCTCTGCCAGACGTGGTGGAAGTTTCAGCAGCTTCTCACAGAAGCCAGCTCTGTGGCCCCTCCACTACCAAAAACCAGGCTGTGCAAAACCAACACACTCTTCTTGGCTTTTTCACTTCTCCACGTAGTCTTATGCATATTTGAATTTGTTTTGTGAAAGATTTGGAGATACTGGTTCTTAAATTGCTTTGCAAAAAGCAATTAGACTTTCTATTTTTATTGTTAGTCTCTGTCTTGATGTGTTTTCCTGGAAATAGTCTTGGGCAGAATTCAGTAAATATGGACCTTAATAATCCAAACTTTGCTCTGTATTGTTGCTTACCAGTGTTTAGTTGTTGTGGAACATGTGAATGTTCCTGAAGTGATAGTAAATAAAAAAAAAAATCTGACAAGCCCACAAGGAAAATTACCCAACTATTCAGAGGATCATAGACATGAAAGTGTAGAAATATCAGACAAATGAAAATAGAAAACTCTATTCAAGTTTAATGTCTCTGTAAGACTGAGTCCACCAAGCAGTAATATCTCCCCAAAATTATGTTTTTGTTGAAATATTTGCATTTCTTTCCTGACTTTAAGTAATTGGGCATCACTTGTCAGCCTTACTGTGTAGCCAAGGAATGCACATATTCTAATGCAAATGATCACTTGGTCACGTGGTATTGCTTACACAAGTAATAGTTGTACCCAAACAGTATAAATCATATAGTTTAGAATAATACTAATGCTACTACTACTAAAAACAACAACAACAACAACTTATATTATAAATCACATTCTGCAACTTACGGTACTGTTGTAAAAAGTAGTTACAGTAATCTAGCAACACATTTGCTGTTTTGTGAAGAATGCTTCTTTTTCTATGCAAAATTTTTTTGATACTCAATATTCTAGGTATGTGAACTTTAAACTTGTCAGACTGTTGTAACATATTTGAAAATTATAGTAATTTGATTAAAATGTTGCCTATAAGGCAAAAAGTTCAGTTAATAGAATCCATATGTAATTAAAGTGCAGAACAAAATGTAATCAGACCCCAGTGACTGGTGCCTTCATATTGATAGTTTTAAAGTGGCCTGTGGGGTTGAAAGTTTATGTTAAAGTTACCAATGTAGCTGTGCTCCAGAAAAAAAGCGAGACAATGTAGCTGCTGAAGCAGGTATGACAATGTCCCAAACTGATGACCATAAAACAAAAGTAGTTGATAATCTGAATTTTGGGGCTGTCTTCCACTTGGCAGGTGGAAGAAGCACAAGACTGTTGTATTGTACTAGTCAGAGAAGTTGCATTCTGCAGCAGCATTTCTATATAAACATTCCTAAATGAAGGAAGTACGCCAAATGAGAGCAAGTAACAGTGTATTTTTTTAATAATATAGTTGCTTGATTTGTGTGAATTCATGTTTGAATCATCTGAAAGTTACAGACACAACACTATGTACCAAGCCACAAAAGAAGTTTAAAAAAATTTCCTGAACTTTAAAAAAAAAATAAAATATTTTCTCTGGACAGTTTTAAGAGTTGACATCCTGTGTTAGAGTTCTCTAATCATCACCAGCACAATTTACAATCAGAACACACAGAGAGCCAGTTCAGACCAGCTCATCTGTTGACTTTGGCAGAAGCCCTTAATCTCACTGTGTGTAGCTGCCACTTGAGAACTGGGGACTCGGCAGAGAGCCAAAGGAGGGTGGGATGCAGGGTTGGTCAAGGCATGAACACATAGGCCTGCTTCATTTCAACAGCCATACACTGCTTTTTTTTATACTCTTTTCATTTTACAGCCTTATTTTTTTTTAACTTGAAATTAAATGAGGACCTCTCATGAGCCACTATGCTCCAGGCATAAGAAATTGTAATGTCTGGCTTCCAGAAACTGTCCCGTCAAAATGTGCTTCTGATTAGGTGGCTTAATTACAGCTGTGAAAACAATGTTGATTTAGGCCTCAAGATTCCAGTGCATGTCAGCCGTTATTAGCTAGCCTTGGACTGAAGCCACCATTTTAAGACTCCGTACCACTAAAGTCACACACTGCCTGACAACTTTTTATTTAGGCAGAAATGTTGCCAGAAGCAACACATTTTATGCAAAATATTTTTCATTGCACAAATTTCAAATGTGACACAGTTGATGGACATAAAATGGGTAGTTATGGGTGGACCTCACCAAGTCCAAAACCTAACTTTTGCAAAAAAAACCGTACCCCAACACATTCCCCTCCCCCATTTCAAATAGTTTTTTTCTAAAGTTTGACTGACATAATGCTTAATTTTAATTCCTTTAATTCAGTTTTATTCCAAATCCAGCATGTTGGTTTAACCACCCAATTTTATTGCATCTAAATTTTCCTGACAGTTTCATTTGCTGTTGGGAAATAAAATTGCCATTTTTGCAACATGGGAAATAATGGCTAGTTTCAAAACCAATATGTTTGAAACTTCCTTTGCCTGAAGCAGGTTAAGGCACACACTCAATTTACTTTAGGGGAAAAAAGCTCATTAAATAGTTTTTAATATTTTAATATAATTTAAGTAACTGCTTTCACAGTGGGAAGGCTTATTAGGCCCATGTATTTACACCTGCAGAGAGGTAAATGTTTGGGTAATTAGGTGGTTTCCAATAATTCAGTTTTTCAGTCGCAGGGTTAATGCTGTAAACACTGTAGATGGACAGAAAAAGTGCTGCATTGAAACATTACATTTCCACTTTTAGCATTTTGCTTTCAAGTGCTTAAGAAAGAGGCTTAAGTAGGGTTGGTTTGGGTTTTGTGGAATTTTTTTTTGTTTTGGTTTGTTTTGGTTTTTTTGTTTTTTTCTTTCTTTGTTCTGTTCTTCAGCTCTCCTTAAAGACATGAATTGGGCTAAGTAAGGAATGTGAGAGAATGTGTGTGGGTGTTAACTCTCAGCAGAGGAAAAGTAAGATCTACATTCTCACTTCACTGTTGCTATGAAATTCCAAATGTCCATGCTGTGTGGTTTAATGGAAACCATGAAGTTCCTAAATGACCGCAAGTTTGTTCCGCTGTTAAGCGCAAAACAAATCTTTCAAGTCATTGGCTAAGTCACAAAAAAGGAGGGTCATGTTTTCAGGAAGGTAATCTCCTTTCCTTTTTTTTCCTTCATGGTTTGCATTTCTATGGCATTAGAAATGTGTTTCTAGTGAGGTACTGGAACTACTAGCTCACAAACAAGGATCCTTAGTTCCCAGGACTGAAAACAAGACACTTGGAAGCTAAAACTGTATTCATCTCTTATCCTAAATGCAGGCCAGTGCAACAATTGTACCTTCAGGAGCAACTAATTGGAAATGGATTTTAAGAAACTAATGATTTAGATAAGGAAGCAATTCTAAAGTGTAGGTTCAAGTTTGTCCTGTGAAAAATCATCATGCATTCATTGTCTGCCTGCAGTAGATTAGTGGAGAGCAAGGCAGTGGATGCCTATGCTTTATTTTGTTCAGTTTTCAAAGGAGGAATACTGGAATGAGCTAGTCTTCTATTTTCTTTGCATATACTAGGTGGGGTTTCCTGAAAAAGAGTGTTTCAGAAAGGCCCTAGTTGCTGTGGGGGGCAACTGTAAGTCAGTAGACAACCATGTGATGGCTTTTTCCTTATTAGACACCTTTGCATTAGTCTTTTGAAATGTGTTTCATTGGTCATGCACAGTGAGTGTTATCCATCAGTCACATCCATTTGCCTCCTGTTGGATACATATTGCTGTTTCTTTTGCTTTCTTCCCACACCTGTCAAAGGAGCATTTCCAGGACATCAAATTAAAAGAAACATTAATATATTACATATATTGTTAATGCTGCAATAGAAATGAAAGTGTTGGGAGTGCTAGACAGGCTGTTATTTCGAGAGCTGGATATTATAGACCAGGACATTTAACCCTGGAAAAAAGTTTATACAGAAGAACAGAGCCAAGGACACCATTTTACTGTCTTTATAGAAGAAAAGGAATATTCTCTACAAAGGCAGACAAATACACTTCTTTCCAGACTCAAGGACTTTTACTCAGGCCAGAAGGTGCTTCCTCCTCCCTTTTGAACAAGTTATTTCAAGAAAGAGAGCTGGGAAGCTTCTATTATTCCCTGCTAAACTATGGGTTAAACATAAAGGGAATATCTGTTTGTTCTGAGACTCTGAATTTGCTGAGAAATTTTTGGAGGGGATTAAAGCATAGCTGTGCCTGAATGAGTCTAGCAGAGATGCTTAAATGGTGGGTGAATCCATGCAATCCAGTCTGTCATCTTCCTGATGTTTTCTTGACATTTTAAATTTAGATCTTGAAAGTTATACTGTTGTGAATAATTATTTTCTTGTTTTCACATCTGTTTGGTTTTATGTTTCAAGCTAAGTATGTAAAGCACTGTGTATAAGGAGAAAATTCAGTTCTGATCTTCAGATATTAACTTTGTGTAGATGCACCCTGTGAATTGCAGTTCACTTGATCAGGATGATAGATAATAGACAATTTTTGTTGTTGTTTTTGCTGCTCTTGTTTACTTTATACTACTAGCTCACTGCCTAGATCACAGGGGAAAAAAATTATTAAAGTATGACCTAGGGCAGTGTTGCCAGGAGCCTGTCTCTTTCTCAGCTAGCCTAGAAATACGTGTATGCGCAGCATGCACTTTTAATGTAGCATGGCTAATATTACATGCACCCATTAAGAAATACAATAATTTTAAAAACCCCAAACATATATATATACACACACACACACTTTAAGTTTTGTCAAGCAAAATCCTACATTAGGAGGTTTGTATTTGCCTCTGGATAGCAGAGAGGCAGTCATAGCCTCATCACCACATCATTCGGTGCCAGCTAGCAGTCAACCTTCCCTCCACAGGAGACAACAGTCTCTGATGCTCCTTCTCCTCCTAGTTTCTGCTTCTGGTGCACAGACTGGGAAGATGATGGGAGCAGAAGGCTGAGTATTGTCTCAATCCTAGCTCCCCCAGCAGGTTTTACTATCAGAACTAACCTCACTAGTCCACACAGGAGGAGGTGGATCTTCTTCAGGCTAAAGGGAGATAGTGAGCACAGTAAAGAGGGGTAGCTGCAAACCAGTCAACTTTATTTTGCGCCTGTCTAGAATTTATGAAATCAGATTGTTTTCCTGTTGGCTTGTTAATACCCTTTTCCTCTGCCTTCTCTTATAATTGTGCATGTTTCCATCCTTTTCAACTGTGGAAAAAAAACCTTTGTGTTCCTTTCTGTGACATGTTTGCAGCAGAGTAACATATTTCTTGTAAAAATAGATATATTTCCCTACTTCCATTTGCTTGCATTTTGTACTTTAAGCACAAAAGTTAATGTGAGAAATGAAGGAAAACCAAACCTTTCAAATATATTAGAGTATGACTTGCAGAGATAGAAAGACAGGAAATTCAATTAGTGCACAAGGCATAATATTATTCTTAACACATAATTTTATTGCTGTAATGTTAGCATAATTTAAGGGAATACAGACAGCATGTTACATCTTCATCTAAATTTTTGTTGGGTCTTACATACTTATGACACACTGGTTAACATTTACGCATCGGGTAATGTTTTATTATTTATTTATTGTTTCTAACTTATGTATAAAAACTTTAATTGAATTCCATGATACCCACATTATGTAGAAAAGGCACAGTATTTCTAGTTGATCACAGTGAGAACTTGTTTTATCCAGAGACTGAACTCTGAGGCTGCTTGGACTCCTTTGTAGATGGGACCAGATGTGAAGAATGTGCTCTGCTCTGCAGCCGGGAACCACGGTCTGTCCTGGAGCCTGTGGCAGAAGGTGCCTAATGAGACTCGAGGCTGACCATTAGGATTTTGGAGTTGGAACTACAGAGGGTCTGAAGCCAACTACACCCCAACAGAGAAGGAAATCTTGGCTGCCTACAAAGGAGTCCAAGCAGCCTCAGAGGTGATTGACACAGAAGCACAACTCCTCCTGGCACCCTGACTACCAGTGCTGGGGTGGGTGTTCAGAGGAAAGGTTCCCTCCACCCACCATGCCACCAGTGCTACATGGAGCAAGTGGATTGCCCTCATGACACAGCGTGCCCGGATTGGAAAACTGAATCACCCTGGGATTTTGGAAGTGATTACAAATTGGTCCGAAGGTGAAAGTTTTGGTATCACAGATGAGGAACAAGAACCAGTGACATGGGCTGAAGAAGCTCCACCATATAACCAACTGCCAGCAGGGGAAACACGTTGCGCTCTATTCACTGACGGTTCCTGTCGCATTGTAGGGATGAATTGGAGGTGGAAAGCAGCTGTATGGAGCCCCACACAACGGGTCACAGAGGCCACTGAAGGAGAGGGTGGATCCAGTCAACTTGCTGAACTCAAAGCTGTTCAACTGGCCTTAGACATTGCAGAAAGAGAGAAGTGGCCAAAGCTTTATCTCTACACTGATTCATGGATGGTAGCCAATGCTCTGTAGGGGTGGCTGGAGAGATGGAAAGAGGCTAACTGGCAGTGTAGAGGAAAACCAATTTGGGCTGCTGAAGAGTGGAAAGACATTGCTACTCGGTTAGAGAAACTACCTGTGAAGGTTCACCATGTAGATGCCCATGTCCCCAGAAGCAGAGCTAATGAAGAGCAGCAAAACAATCAGCAGGTAGATCAGGCTGCAAGGATAGGCGTGTTGAGGATAGACCTTGAGAGTTGTTCCTGGCTCGATGGGCCCATGATGCCTCAGGCCAGCAGGGTAGAGACGCCACCTACAAGTGGGCACAAGACCGAGGGATGGATCTAACCATGGACTGTATTTCTCAAGTTATCCATGACTGTGAGACGTGCGCTGCCATCAAGCAAGCCAAGCAGGTGAAGCCCCTCTGGTATGGGGGGCGGTGGGCCAAGTACAAGTATGGGGAGGCCTGGCAGATTGACTACATCACACTGCCCCAGAAACGTCAAGGCAAGCGCTACGTGCTCACCATGGTAGAAGCCACCACGGGATGGTTGGAAACCTACCCTGTGCCTCATGCTACAGCCCATAACACCCTCCTGGGCCTTGAAAAGCAGGTCCTTTGGAGGCATGGTACCCCTAAGAGGATTGAGTCAGACAATGGGACTCATTTCAATAATAGCCTTATAAACACCTGGGCTAGGGAACATGGCATTGAGTGGGTGTACCATATCCCCTACCATGCACCAGCTGCAGGTAAAATGGAGAGGTACAATGGATTGTTAAAAACCACTTTGAAAGCATTGGGTGGGGGATCTTTCAAAAACTGGGAGAAGCATTTAGCAAAGGCCACCTGGTAGTTAACAGCCGAGGTTCCACCAACTGAGCAGGCCCTGCCCAGTCTGAGTCCCTGAATATAGTAGATGGAGACAAAGTCCCAGTGGCACATGACAGGTTTGTTAGGGAAGGCAGTTTGGATCAATTCTGCCTCGAGTACAGACAAAGCCATTCGTGGGATTGTCTTTGCTCAAGGACCAGCTTGTGCATGGTGGATAATGCAGAGAGATGGAACAACACAATGTGTACCTCAGGGAGATCTGATTGTGGGGTGAGGCTCATATGCAAATATCATTGTTTGCTGGATGTTACTACCATTGTCTGTACATTAGATCACACAGACATGAGAGAGAATGAAATGTGTAGGTGTCGAAGGTTTGAGCAAGTGAGATGGAAGGCAATGTGTTTAAGTGAAAGATGGAAGTTTTTACTTGCTGAAGTTTTTACATGCTGTTTAGTATGTTCACAATATGGAGATAAGGAGTGGAATGTCCTAGGGTGACGTTATGGCGCTTGTATCTCCAATCGTGTGTTCTGTTTGTGATTGGTATTAATGTCCTGTGCTTTCAGGACGGACTCTGAAAGTGAAGGTTTGTTGTGTCTTGTTATCAGCCGGCTCACCTCCCCCATGGTGTGTGTTTAGGGGAGGCTGGCGGGTTTTGCTTGCTTTTGGCTTGCTTGCTTGCTCTCTCGCTTCTGCTTCTTTTTCCTTTCTTTGCTTTGCCCTTGCTTTTGCTTATTAGTTAGTTCAGCTAGGCAGTCCAGTTTTTTCCCTGGACTGTTTTTTTTCCCCTCTCCCTTTCTTGGATACCATCTGAACCTGTTCTGGACGGGACCTGGGAAACACCAAGAAACACTGGCCGTCTGCATTCTGTGACCTGCAGCAGTCACCCCTAGCGCCAGAGACTGATAACTGGGCCACCACTGGCAGGAGAGACTTTCTGAGTTTGTCATCCATTCAGAACAGTGAAAGAGTTCTTTGTCATCTGGTTTTGTTTTTCGTGCTGGGGAGTGTTTCGCTTGTTAAATAAACAGGTTTGTTTTTCCACTCCTCTCTGAGGAAATTCTTCCCGAACCTGGTGGTGGGGGGAGGAGTCGTGGGGGTTTGCTGTCTGGGGGTTCCTTCCAGAGTTTTTCCTCCAAAATTTGCCCTAAACCAGGACAAGCAGTTTGACCTGTGGAATAAACTAATCATTGTACAAATTTTTAAAATGGGAAATAGGCACTCCATAGGGTAAAGAACTTTGCTGTCAGCTTAAAGGATGTTATTATGATAATGATATTGATTATTCAAATAACATTTGTTTCTTCGGTTTATTTTACAGTTCAATTAAAGAACGGGATTTAGAATAAAACGTGCTTCTTAAACTGTAATTTCTCTTCCCTATTTTACAAGAATTTTTTGACTAGTTTTAGAAACACCACCTTTTGGAAAGATAGGAGCCTCTTTCTCAAGCAATCAGTTCACCCCCTTTTTTTCAGTTCCTTGTGGTGGAAGAGAGGGTACTTTTAAAATGAACAGTGAGTAATAAAATTTACTAAAAATATGGTCACAAATAGTGTGGTTAATCACCAGCAGAGTTTCCCGGATGCATGTGATGATATTAGGAAAGCAGTGACATTATGAAGATGCAGTGATTCCATTTCATCCTTTTCAGATGGTGTAACTCCAAAGGAATTCTGATTTTCAGAGACACCTGTTGAATTCTTAAAGCCACACTGATTTAAGACATCACACCTTTGGATCTGGGTCTCAACTGAAATTGGCCCATGAACTCATAGTTGACTCAGTAAATATTGCCACAAAGCTGGCATTAAAATACTTGTCTTTTAAATTTATATATTCACCAGTACTTTGAAAGGCTTTTATACTATCTAGGTGATGCAGATGATTTGATACACACAGTTTCTGAAGGCCAGAACCACAATAATGAAATAATTCATTAGTTTTTCAGCTTTTGTTAGTACTGGGGGTCTCCTTGGATCACAGAAGGATCATCTTGAATGGTGCTTTTATGCTTATGCTCAGGAGCCTGTTAGTCTTTCAAAGCCTGTGTGACATCAGGTTTCTTTTCACAAAGTCTATTAAATCCATTGCATTCTTTTGTGAGTCTGAGCATTAAACATTGTAACTTAACTAGGACTTTGCCAAGTTTCCTGACAGGTCAAGTCATACTGTTTAATTTTAATTTGTATATGTCAGAACATCCTATTGCTTTTAGCATTTTGAGTTTAGTTTACTAACTTACTGAAGTTTGCTTAAAATGAGATGTTTTAGAAGACTGTGATCTCAGTGGGAGCTCTGAGTATAGGAATTTAAAGTATAATTCTGGAATGTACAAGGTACACCAAATTACTGAAACATCCTTGTTTTGGGGTTTTGGTTGGGTTGTTTTAGAAAACCTAATATTTTAAACTTGTATTACACCTTTCTGGTTTTACAAACCGCAAAAGGCTGAAAAACACTTTCCCAAATCTTCCTCTATATTCTTCATGACTCTTCTGATAGAAATTCTGCATACCTGATGAAAGTTTGGAGTGTTGTATGTGTTGGTGGTTTCTGGGTTTTCAGCTGTTTAAATTTGTTTGTTTGTAGTATGTAGTTGTGGTATCTGGTTTTGTTTGTTTGTGGGTTTTTTGTCGTTTTTAACTTTGCTTTTAGAGCACACGGTTGGCTTAAATATAAATGAAAGTATGAAATTCCATTAGCATTTTTTTTATATTTATTCATCTAAAATATGATTGGTATGCAGAAAATATTAGTTCCATTTGCCTAGTGGACTCACTTGAGTGGCATATTCAGCCTTGCAGAAAGAGATGATGTAGTACCTGAGCTAAGAACAATTCTTGGAGGCTATGCTTAGTAATCTAGTAAGTATGAAAAGTTCTGTTCAAGTAATTATTAGAATTTTTTATTTAATTTCAGCCTGAAATATAATTGTATATAGATTTGGTCAAAACCAGACAGTAAACCTAGCTCACCCACACTCAAGTTGTTTATAACTGATAAGCTTGATTCCTTGCCCAGTTAATGTAATTTGGATCTTGAATTTACAGAAGACCTACAATTAGCCATCAACTGAAACAAAGCCTAAAATATTTTTCCTAGGCTATTCAGATATCAAGTGATATTTCATAGGCAATATTGCTGGAAAGCCTACTGTTTTCCCTGACCATTACTGTTGTAAAACTGCCCCTTAGAACTCTGTCAAAGATACACTGCTTTAAATATTGCATGTAATTTGTAGAAGGAATAATTCCCTCCTGAAGTTACTTCAGCTAAGTTTTACTAGAGATCAATGAACATTAAAGTACTTGCCTTGAATAAGCAAACAAAACTTAGAAAACTACTAAACCTACTGGGAGCCACATGTACTTCTTCCTGGTGCATTTTCTGTAATCTAATTTATGGTGGAGTAGGATGGAGCTGTTACCAGGATTTAGGCTAGTAGGTAGAAGCCTACACATCTGCAGTGGGTTGTCCAGAAAATCTACATGCACTGGCCAGTGCTAAAAGGATAGAACCTTTTGTTCTTCTTACACCTTGATGATTTTAATAATAAGCCTTCATTTTGAGAAAATTAAATTGGCAGTAACACTAGTTCACTTCTAAACATGTGGTATGTCACTCATTCTTTGCTCTGTCACTAGAGGATCTTCTTAAAGAGACTACTCAGTTTAATAAGGTCATTTTGATTAACTGAAATTCATATAAGCCTGTACACTAATGCAACTGTGCAGGTGTTCTGACTCAAAATGCAAGTGTTTGTATTTTGTATATGAGATTCTGTTTTTCAAAAAGGTGCAGATAAATGGTTGTATAAACCGTGTCTGTTTCCAGTTTCTGGTCCTAGTTCCATTGTCTCCAAAGAGTGAACTTCAATCTACTCCTTGGTAATGGATAGTAAAAGCTGTCAAAACTTGACATCAGCATTTCCCTTATCATTTCAGGATTATGAACAATACCAGATTATAATCTCAATACCTAGTGAACCAAAGTAACATTTGTACACTTACAATATCTACAGTAATATTATTCACTATGAGGCCATGCATGTCCCTGACACTTCGTTTTAATTCTGAGTAATGCCATTTTCCTGCATGGAATCTGAGTGAGGTGTTCACTTTATTTTTTTCATTGCTGCAAAACTATCCACTTCTGCATAAGCAGCAGCTTCCAGAGGTATGTGAGTTCCGAGTCCATATGATTTGCTGCTTTTCACCACCTTTCATAAAAACAAGTTGGTTCTATGTTCTTCCCATAACTTCCTGTCATGAGAGGAGTGTGCTTTACATCTTAATCAATATATTTCCCTTCTTGTTTTCTTTACTTCATGCCCAGGACTTCTCTTGAGCTTCTACTTTCTACAGTCTCAATGTCTCCTTCTCTTTGTAAAAAATAAAATTTCTTGTGTGGAAAAAATGCCCTTTCAAAGATTTTTAAAGAGAACCACAAGGGGACTTTTCCCTATAGGTATGCTTGGAAAGAAAATAGATTGCATAACCTATGTGAGCTTGCTGTGGTTTAGCAAATCAGAATCTTCGGGCTATGTGGATAGTCTTTTGAGCCCTGTCTTGTTGGAATTGTGGTAGTTAAAACCCATAAGGCCACTAGAAGGTATTGCTATAGTGGCTTTCATAATTTCACTGTCCATTGCTCAATCCATCTTCTTAAGCAAAGAGCACTTGAGCATCACCAGTACTTATTACATACATATCAACTTTTTAAGGGACTTTTCTGACCTACTCTGTATATTTATATAGAAATATACTTCAGAGAACTAGTGAGCAAATTGAAGTATTCTCAAGGCATCTGTCAGCAGTGAGTTGCATGTTTGGCTTTACTTTTCCATAAGCTATAAAGTGAATCCTAAAATGTTGATTTCCATATTTTTAATAGATCATTTGTTTGTCAGCTACATAGATCCATATTTCTAAAAATATTTCTAAAAATTATTATGTATTTGGCAGAAATACATAGGAAGAATTAATCTTCTGCATACCTAAAGATTTTTTCATGCAAGAAAACTGAGTCATAAAGACACTTGCATTGTTTGCAGACCTTCCTCCACTATGTTGTTAAGTGCTACTGTTGTAAATAAATAACTTTTTCCCTTCTTACCCCTTGACACCAAATTGCTGTTACAGTATATTTTTGTTAAGTATAAAGTGATTGAAGTATTTTACCAAATCAGTGTAATTTTTTTTTTCCCAAAATTGCTGTTATTATTAGTTCTAGGATAGTTTTTGGTAAGAGATAAATAAATGCACAGCTGGCAAAGGTCCACTGTCCTTGTTCCATTTAGTAGCAGAATGCCTAAATTGTAGTTGCGCCGGTTCGTCGCAAACAGACAAAAAGGAAGGTAGCATTTTGCTGTGCGTGAGCAGTTTGAGGGCAAGCAGACACCGTGCACCTTGACCACCTATTATGAAGCTTTTTGCTGCAATGTCAAGTGAAAGCGAGTTAATTGGGTGAAGCTGTAGAGCATGTTAGGGGCATGGTAAAGAGTTGCTGTCTGACAGCTGAATGTCAGCAGAAGCTAGTGAAGTGTGGCTGAGAGACAGAGACCTGTCACAAAGTTCATGTGGACTGTAGCACAGTTAGGGAGATGAAACGTGGTTCTGTCTCACTTTCTCCCTCATTGCATTCAAGCACCTTAAGATTTCACACTGTATGTGTCAACCCTTGTTCTCTAAGCTGTTTTCTCCTAACACTTCTGCATTCAAATGATTGGACAGAAGATGCTAATGTTTGGCAAAATGAATGTAAATATACTTCTTTCCTTTTTCTGCTAGAGCAGCAGTATACGTGCAACTCAGATGAAACTTTGAAGACTTACGTCAGACAGTCACACTGGATAGGCATTTGGATGATGGCTGAATACATATCTCACGAGAATATGAAGTTTGACGCTTTAGCTAGTGGAATAGGGACTGTATTCCCAGAAGAAAAGGCTAAGTACGGGGGGACTATTTTGTGAGATGGTGGTGCCTTAGCATGGCGTTGTGAGTCTTTTAGTCTCTGATTGTAGTCCTCTGCTCCCCTTCTTGCTAGAAAGAAATGGAGTGCCAAGAGGGAACCACGAATGACATACTGATCTAAGGCAATGAGAAGCTGGGGGAAAAGCCATATAGTAGGAAAGCCTTCCTTGGAAGCAAGAGAGGTATCAGTTAAAGGCAGGGATGATCTTACACGCTGCTGTGAAGCATAGATTGGTGTCATTACAGTAAGTGTAATGTACCTTTAAGTGTATTTTGCATCGTGTAACACAAAGTAAAGCAATAGTCATTTGGGTTGGCCCAGATTCAAAATAAATAAATAAATAAAAGTTGTTCCATTCTTGAGAAAGTGAAAAGACAGTGGTAGGTGTCATGGACAAAATGTATTAAGAACTAAAGTTCTAAAGTACTAAAAGTTCTAAAAGTACTAAGTACTTAAGAATTTGGAAACTTGGATTGAAATCAAAACAGACCAATCATTTCACCATGAAAAAAAGAGCACAGCTTTGTTTGTCTAATATTTTGGTATTAACAGTACAGTGCAGAGAATTTGACCTAAAAATGGGAAACTTCCCGTGTATTCCAGTGAAGCATCTGGAAAAAAGGCTTATGGTATAGGCTGTGTGTGGAATTTGGCCAAAACTTTTAGAAAACATCAAAATTAGCCATGCAGAACCAGGTTATTGTCTTAAAGCCAACAAAACATTGAAGATAAAGTGTTCATCTGGTGTGATAATCCATCTAATCCTGTGTGGTCTTCAAACATACCAGGTTTAAGAGCATTTGAATGAAACAGAATTTTCTTTTAGAAAAACAAATACAATATATAATGAAATCTTTCTCTTAATTGCTTTTAATTGAGCCTCCAGAGTGTGAGTTCACACTGAATGAATTAAATGCCAGAGCATTAGGAAAGTAAGAAAAAATTTTAATTTCCCGATATTATAGACTCATATTTGTTTAAAAGCTCCTGAAACTGGAAGAGGGAATTCTTGATAATGAAAAAAGCCATTAGTATTGTTGGCTAGCAGCACCCAAAGTGTTTTGTGTGTCTACCTTTCTGACTTAATATGGAATGAGTTGGCAGCCCATTGAATTATTCTCTGATAGCAAATTGCTTGCACAATCCAGGCAGGAGTGCTGACAATTAAAATTTATACCAAATGTTACTGTTTTCTTACATTGTGTCAGAGCACCAATTTAGTCCTACTGCCTCAGCATACAGAATTGCAAGATCACTGACATGGGAAGCAAACTTTCTGGTTTCGGTCATACAATGCCTGCTTTTGAAAAAGTTTGTAACTAGCACTGTATTGCACTGACATCCACCCACAAGTAATACTTTCCATTTTAAATACCAGTTTGTAGCATTTTACTTTATTATTTCACTGAAAGTAAGAAATGGCTCTTGGAGCTACTTTTAACAGAAAAAAACACCCAACTCAAACGCAAACCACCCCCCTCCCCGAAAAAAAACCAAAAAAACCACAACCCCCCCCAAAACAAACAAACAAACAAAAAAAAGCCCAACAACAACAAAAAAGAGCAGCATACAAGAAGTCCCTTGGCATTGTCAGGCAAAAGGTAACTCAGTTTTGGAAATAGCAGTCTGAGTAGGAGGTTATGAATGATCTGACAATGTACATCTTTTTCTATAGGGATATAGAGTTTCCATATAAGTGCTGCAAAATGGTTATTGAAGACAGTGGTTCTTTTTTTAACACTTACTGGAATTGATACTGCAGCAGTGAAATGATGCAAGCTACAAGGATAGCATAGATGGGAGAAGCTGAAAACAATATTATTGGCCATTTGATTTGCTGTCTACTGGTATTACTGTGTATTTGTATGTTCTGGAGTTGGGCAGAGAGGAGTGAGTATCAGAAATCAATTGTGGAGAAATATTATTGACTGTTTCTCACTTTCCCCCCATCATTCTCTGTATCTGTGCTTAACTTAAAATTATTCCTACTCTTGAGAAACTGCTAATGCCTTTCCAGAGATTTTAGGAGTCGCTAGAATTCTGTAGAAACTACAGCTTATTCCTCCCTCTGTATTATCTGTTTACTGGTAGGCACCTAAGTTTCCTGTATTCTAGCGAATTATCGCATTTTGGCATTGTAATTCAACAATTTTGTTTCATTTACATTGAGGTATAACACTGAATTTGTTATTACACCTACATCATCACACAAGAAGGGAAGTGTCATACTTTTATTCAGTATTAATCTTTATGCCCTTTTGTCTATTATTTGGTCTCTTCGGATTCTAAGCAGTTTCCTGGCTTTTTTACCTCAGTTGAAGCCAGTTGTTATTGCATGCATAACCCAGGAGCCTTAATGACCAAAAATCTTACCAGTATTTATTATTCTGATTTTCTAATAATATATTTTTAATAAGGTAGCATGCTACATGTCAGAAGAAAGCAGAAGAGACGCTTGGGATATTGTGTTTTGAAATTGAGTATTTGAAAGCAGTTTGAGGTGACAAAAAATAGTGATGGGAAACCTGAAAAGTGGAAGAAGTTTTTGTAATAACATACATAGCTGAAGGAAATTGAAAAGCTTGAAAATTGTCCAGTAAAACAACCTTTGTGTAGATTTTGAACGCTGAAACTGTTCTGACTAATTTGCAACTTCAGGTGTAGATTTTTCTCCTACAGTTGAAGATAAACAATATACTTGTAACAGTTTATTTCATAACAAGTATTTTGTAACAGGTAATTATCTGCAGCACTGTCATAACACATGCATAGTCTTCTAATTTCAAGTGTCCAACTGTGCATATTATTCCACAAATATGGATATACAAAAGCAAAGTAGGCATCTTTGATCACAACATGATGCTTTTGGGTAGGCTGACATTGCAATAAAAACATAATATAAGGATATAATAAATGATGGTATGAAAATATTCTATCACGAATTGGTAAAACAGTTTGTATATCATGAGACAGCCTTTAAACTAGAGCTTAAATTTGACTGTAGGTTAGTCACAGAGCAACCACAGAGAAGAACTGTTGTAGAAATATTTTTCATGTCTAATAAAAAATTGCTTGAGTTAGCTAAGGCTTAGAAAGCAATTATTCCATAATATAGACTAACTTTTCATATTTTGTCTTTGAGAAAACATGTTTTGTAAAGTTAGACAATCAAACTTTGAAAAATGTGCACAGGACATGACCAATTATTATATTACATAAATATTTTCAAAGCATGTTTTTGCTAGATGTATTTGTCCTAGATATCTATTTACTTGATGAAGTGTAACAGTTCAGATAGAGTAGTGTATGGCTTACAGGGTAAATAAAAGTCCTGTGCTAAAGATTTACCTGAACAGACACCTTATTTCAGATAAATAATTCCTCTTTTAAAAATTACCTAAATGCATATTTATATGATGGATTATCCCCACAGCTCTGGCATAGTCATTTAAGTTCGTCAATTTAGAACATATTTTAGAAAGGTGTCTAAATACCATAATAATGAAAGAGGTCTGCTGGGAAAATTATAATAAAATTACTCTGTAAAGGTATGTGTTCAGAAAATGAATATTATAACAGTTCTGAATATTTTTCTTCTAACATATAGAATACTATTTTTTTATTCATCATCAGGATATATAAAGATATTTGATCAAAACAGTTCTTAGGAATAAGAGCCAAAAATTGTTTTTTATATCGATCACATTGCTATTAAATCTGATTTCCCTTCTGTTCAATGACTAATATTCAGAATACTAGAAGTACAGCACAGACTCTAGATAACTAAACCAGAGCGCTTTTTTTTCCCAACAGTGAAGCTTTTACTGTAACATAGTCTATTGACTTGCTGCCAATCATTAAGTTTCATACATTTTTTTTGCAACTCTCAAAGGAAATTTTATTTCATATCTCTTTACTGGGATTTTGATGCCATATTTAAAAAAAAAAAAACTCACTACAGCTTGGAAAAGAGTAATATATGAGTGTAATCATACCATGAGATTTTTCATTTATTGTGGTATGCTGATTGAGGTGTTGAAAGCAGTACAAACCAATATGTTTAAATTTGTCTCAATATTTGTTATCCATAGTGAAACCCATTTGTAGCTTGCAGTTTATTGATTTAATTTTTTTTTTCACTTGGAAGTTTTTTTAGAACATCACAAGCTGTTTGCATATTTCAATACTGTTGTACTGAGAATTTTGTGTGTGGTCAGCTGATTAAAAAACAGCTGTATAAAGAACAGGCTGTTAATTGGTGTATTTGCCTTTACTGAGGTCTCATTTCAGGTCTGCTGGTACACTGACATCTTATTTGTGCATTGGCTTTATAGTGGTTCTCATTTGGTAGAGAGTTGAGCACAGAAGGACTGAAAAACTAAAGTGTTACAGCTCTTACTTGCTAGCCCTGCTGGTTATCTCATCCTCGACAGGCCTATAATTTAGAGAAACTCAGGGCACTACCTCATTTTAACTATGTACTTGAGACAGTCATCTAAATTTGCTATTGTATGAGTTCTTAATGAAGGTCTAACATAACCTACTAGTTTACAGTGGCTGCAGTATAGCTTGTGATGAATCAGGAAATCAAGAGAGTCCATATCAAAGGGAACTGTTGAAGTAGGTTTTAGAGGCAACAATTGATTTTTTTCTTCAGCAATAGTAACAGAGGAAAGGGGAATCATTCATGAATGTGTCTTTATACATATGACTGAGACTGGATTTGTTGAAATATGAATATACACACACCCTTCAGCCTCTCCCCAGATACATATCAGTTCGTGTGTCTGTATGTATGGGTTTATGCCTCAATATGTATGTGTTTATAGATGCATGTATACTCTTCCTTAAATGCTGAAGAGAGAGTGCTCTAAACCTCAAAGATATTGTAATGATCATTCAGTGTGTTATTTTTTTTATTCCATAACTATACGTTGCTTGTGATGCTTTCACATATTAAAAGACCTGATGAAATTTTTGTTATTTTCACACCGTGTAGAGCACTGGTAAAGGGCAGAAGACCAACATGGTATTGAGCTTTCTTTTATTTGTTTAGGGGAATACAAAATGAATTTCTTTACCATTTTT
The DNA here is from genome assembly GCA_037013685.1 of Acridotheres tristis. Classification (NCBI taxonomy): domain Eukaryota; kingdom Metazoa; phylum Chordata; class Aves; order Passeriformes; family Sturnidae; genus Acridotheres; species Acridotheres tristis. The sequence continues at coordinate 48,005,567 of CM072919.1, read as the reverse complement.
TAAAGAATTATTAGTACTGATATAGTGATATTATCCATAATGTTTCAAAGTACAATGCCTGATGTTTTGGTGCTGGACGTTCTTTAATGTTGAATTTTAACTAGTTTAACCTTTATATGTGTTTGACTGAATATTGAAATATGAGTCATTGAAATATGGATCATGTTCCCATCAATGTACATTTAGTATATATTTTCTGGACATTTTCTTACAGGCTACCATTTGAAGAGTATTAAGTGCTTAATTTAAATTGATGATAAAATATACTTAAAAATAAACAAATACTTTCCATAGTTAGCACGGCATGTGTTTTCTAGTAACAGTGACAGGGAGACTGTGGAAAAAGCTTATTTGATAAAAAAGAAATCTGGTCATTGTAATGAAGAGGGGGTAAAAGTTCTCTGTAACTACTTGTAGCACTTCAAATAGAGTAGGTTATTTTTTTCTAACACTCATGCAGAATACCTGAGAAAACATCTGTTGTTTCTTTTTATTAAATATGACTATTGGTTTTCAGGTACCAATGTAAGTGTTTAAAACAAGAAGCATAGACTTGCAACTACTTCATATACATACCTTTGTGAAAGGAATTTAACAGTAAATGTAGATTCTCTTTTTGCTATTTTTTTTTACACTTTATTTATCATTACAGGAAGCAAGAGGTAATTCAAACATCAGTGTGGGTCCAGCTTAGAAATTCAGCCTGACCAGAGTTCTATCCCCGACTTTTTGGCATTGCAAGCTGAACCTGACACATCCTACAGTGTTATGCAAAACAGAGACAGTTCTCTGTCTTCAATCTGTTTCTTCAGCCTGGATGTCACATCCAATCCCAGAAGAACAATGGAAAATGGATTTTCAGATTCTTAGTATCAATAATCTTCTAGAAGGAAAAAATTATATTAATGTAAAATGATTAAATTAAAGTGTAAATTTTTTGCTATCTTTGAATTGTTGTTCAGTGTTTGTATTTTTTGACATTAATTTTATGGTTTTATGAAAATGTGCATTTGTATATTCACATTTCTGCACTTGTCAGTTTTGCATACTGAAGCAGTTATTTCTTTAAACTTTTATTTATTGCAGTTGTTCATTTTTTATGTAGTATATTTTTAAATGTTAAAGAATGACACATTTTGGGTAATTTTCCTCAGACTTAAAAAAAAATCAATAAGCCATTTTAGTCTCTATCTATCAAAGTTGTTTCATACTTGTCTATTTTAAAGCAGGACTGCAATACTTTAATAGGATTGAGAGAGCTATTTGAAATGTATGCCAATGATTCCTGTCATTTCATGGCAGCCCTGCCATGGTTCACTGAGCCCCCTCTTTTCTCTTGTCAGCTCAACTGAAGACAAGCATTTAGTTGCAAACTTTAAGCAGGTTGTGCAAAACAGAAATGATGTGACTGCTTCTCTTCCTGCACAATAATGTCACTGCTGGTCAATGTGAGAAGGTCAGGTTGCTCCTTGTAAAGCTACATGATACCACTTGCCTATTTGAACAAGTTAAGTTAACCACTGAATCTGGTCCCTGCAGGCGCTGAAAACTCACCCTTTTATCAAGTCTGCATTTCATAAGAAAGAAGAACAATTGTGGAGGGAGGATTTCTGATGATATGTTTATATACTTTATAAGGACAGTTCCCAAACCAGTGTTGCAGTTAATGTATTTAGTTTAAACTGAAAGACTAAAAAGTAATGGCTGTCTTGACCTTCAAATAGACTCCTTTTTTGTTGTTGTTGGTAGGACCCAAGAGTGACGCCCATCTTTGATGCTGACAGAATTTAAAGCAAGGCCATTGCCCTGCATTTTCTGCCTTGTAGCACACAAAAGTAAAATTGTATGTCAGGCCGAGATGTCGGGGAGCTGACAAGATGCCCCAGTGACATTTCAGCTGGAAAGAGCAAGTGTCTTGCAACCAAGTGGTCAAATATCAAATAATAGGTCAAGCAGGAAGGAGCTGAGTTCTAACCACAAAGAGGTTTCTGGTAACTTACTTGACAAGCTTTTGGGTGCTTTGTGGCTTGACAAAGTGATGTTCTGTTGGGTATCGCTAGACAGACTGTTCTTTATCGCCTTCAGAAGATCAGACATTGACATTGATTAAACTCTTTAACCCTTAAAGGTTAAATCCTAGCATTTTCATCATTGTGAATGAAAAACAAAAATTTTTTAATACACCATTTGTTTTCATATTAATCACAGAACTCCCTAGTGCTATTAACTTTTGATGTGCTATGTAGTTTTTGACAAAAAAATTGAATGCAAAATCTATATAATAGATTGTTTCTCAGTATGGGCCAGTGATACATTACAAAAATAATATTATGCATTATGGAATTTGTAATTTCTTCTAGTATGTCAAATGTAGGATTTGATTTTAAAGCTTCATGACTACTACTTTCCATCCATTCCATTTTGGAAGGAAAAGAGTATTTGCATAAATGATGTATCACTTAAAATTAACAAATATTCCAACTACCTTTGTTTTCAGGTACTCTAGAATCGTAGAATATCCTGAGTTGGAAGACACCCACAATGACCATCAAGTCCAAATCCTAGCCCTGCACAGGACAATCCCAGGAGTCACATCATGTGCCTTGAGAGCACTGTCCAAACGCTTCTTGAACTCTGTCATGCTGGTGCTGTGATTGCTTCCCAGGGGAACCTGTTCAAGTTCCCAACCACCCTCTGGGTGAAAATCCTTTCCTTCATATCCAACCTAATCCTCTCCTGACACAACTTCAGGCCATTCCCTCAGGTCCTGTCACTGGTCGCCACAGAGCAGAGATCGGTGCCTGCTCCTCCTCTTTCCCTCTTGAGGAAGTTAGAGACTGCAATGAGGTCTCCTTTCAGTCTTCTCTTCTCCAGGCTGAACAAACCAAGCCACTCCTAATACACCTTTAAATTTTCAACAGCAGACCTTTTATATAAGGTAGCTTCAAATTTTCAGGTATTGTCTATTGTGCAGTCCATTGCTCACTGCCTTCATGTGCGTGTGTGTATAATAATACAGAGCCATGAAACGCCAAATAATAAATCCTGAAGGACTCCTACATGTAAGAGTCAGCTGACAGAGGAAGAACATTCCTTTTCTGTATGTATTTAGTCTTGAATACTAAAGAAGTTTTTGTTTTTCTCTGTGTCTTGGCTCCACTCTTTCAGGACAGTGACTGTTCTTGAAGGCATCATGAGTACTGTATTCTGCTTTTCCAAATTTAATGTCAAAGACCTATAATATTAATATGAAGAATGAAAGAATATATCTCCCTGATTATTTTCCTCTCTACTGTGTATAGATGCATTTAAGCACTTTTTAAAGTATATTCTCATGGTACTCTATAGTTTGAGAAAGAAAGTGCCTATTTTTTGCTATGTGGTCTCAAATTGCTGAAGATTTGCAGCTTACTTGTCCCTTTCCCATCCTTGCTAGTCTATGTGGCATGTAGAGACAGAAAAAGGATTTATTTCTGAAATCTACATCTTACTGAGAGTAAGATTATCTCCTCCAGTTAGTCCAGTTACAGCTCCAAGCATGGGGTTTTGTGATTTCACAGAGACTATAATAATGGTAAACTGAGTGTAGTTAATAGGAATGATCTAACAAGCTATCATTTCTCACAAGAACTAGTTTGTAAGTTTTCATTGAAGGAGAATATCTACCCCATTCACTCTATTTGAAATACTGACTAACCGTGAGTTACATGCTATTTTTTAGAAGCTATCCACTAGGAAGGGACTTTGAAATATCTTGTATTTGGCTGTCACATGTCCCATTTGTAATCAAATATCTTTCTTACATTGTGAAGAAGCTGAGAGTAGTAAACTGGATTATCTAGTGTGATACTCCTGAGTTGCTTTCCCTTGCATTTGATAAAGTGAAATTTGAGTTAAATTCTACATAAGTAGAAGATCCCCTGTTAGTAGTTTACAAATGTACTATGTAGCTTATCAAAGCATATTTTTCCCTATATTTTGGGGACACATAAAAGTCATGCTTGTGTAGAATATGGCAAGACAGTACAGTAACAGTAGCTCTCAAAAGAGCATCATGTTTTATGCCATCTACTCTGCCTTGCTTTGAAAATTACAGAGCTTGAGACCTTGATCCTTACTTTCGAACCTTTTCATTTTTAGAGCCTGGAATTTGAAGAGGACTAGTTCCACTTGTGGAACTAGTGTAATCTCAGCTTCATCTCAGCACTCCTCCGGAAGAACAACTAGGTTCCTTAGAAGAAAGATCATATTTGTAGGGGCTAAAATACTCTCTATTGTTTTTGAAGGTGGTGCAACAAATGATTGGCTTTCTGGTCAGTCTCAAAATTACTATTTATTTATTTACCCACCAAACAACATATCTGAAAGGAGACTGTGTAATACATTTTTTCCCCCTGCCGTAGGTTTTATAGCTGTTAGTACAAGTTGTGTTTGTGCCTGTGTGCACACATATGTATATCTTTCTCAGAAAAGATTTTGGTTATTGGACTGACTGTATTATCACTCCACATACTGTACGCTGTACTCCACATACTGTAATTCCTACTACACTAGTAATACAGAGAGGTTTTTTGGCTTCTGTCTCCCACAACTATTTGCAAATTTAGCAGAATTCACTGCCTTTCAAATTAGATAGACATTTATGGGAGTATCCTCCATTGTAAAAGAGCTTGAATGCCTTTGCAAAGTTAAACGAAGGGAGCTGAGGTTTGAGGTAATGAAGATCATCTATTCTAGCACCCTTGCTTAGAATACAGTCAGCTACAACAGGTTGCTGAACATTGCCTTTTGTCCTGTTGCTAGGCACTACAGAGGATAGTATGGCTCCATATTCTTTACAGGTATTTACACAAGTTGGTAAGATCTCCCTCAGCCTTCTCTTCAACATGCTAAAAAAATCACAGCTCCCCTCAGCCTTTTCTCTTATGAAAAGAAATTATGCTTCAGTCATTTTGTTAGTCATCTTTTTGGTCCTTCACTCCCTCGTGCTAGGGAACTCTGGACTGGAGCCATTACTCCAGATACAGAGTCACCAATTCTGGATCGAGGGGAAAGATTGCCTCCCTTGACTTGCTGGCACTTCCTGATGCAGCCCAACGAGGCCTGTTGGCCTACTTTGCTGCCAGGGCACATTTTTGCCTCATGGTAAACAGGAAGACCAAGAACCTCCAGGTACTTTTCTGCCAAACTGCTCCCCAGACAGCTGGTCCCTAGTCAGTCTCGGGTCCCTGTCCTCTCCTGGTGCCAGAGGTAGTTCTCCCCAGGCAGAGCAACCTTCTCTTTACTTGAATGTCACCAGGTTCTTATCAGCCCTTCCCCAGTCTGTCAAAAGTCCCTCTGCAAATCTTTCTGATTTGTCAACTACTTCTCCCAGTTTAGTATCATCTGCAAACTTGCAGATTTTGCACTGGGTCCCATCATCCAGGCCATTAACAATGTTATGTCCTTGTATTGACCCCTGCGGTACACCACTAGTGACTGGCCTCCAGGTGGACTTTGTGCCACTGATCACCATCCTTTGAGCTCACCAGTTCAGGCAGTTTTGCAGCTGACATACTGTCCATGTATCTAGTCCATAATTCCTTACTCAACAAGTGGGACATTTTATTTTATAAAGGGCTCTCCAAGTTTCCAAACACTGCTAAAGCCCTGGATTAAGTAAAAGGCAATATTTTATATAACCTCTTTGTCAATTAGGTCAGTCTGATCATTTGATCACTTATAAGAGCGTCTGATCATTCTGCTGTCATTCTGTACTTGAAAGATTTTCCAATGCTTTAAATTTAAGATAAATTCACATGTGCTACAACTAAGCTCCTGAAAAATATTTAAACTCTTTTCTGATATACAAAATTGCTTTAGTAGCATTTTTCTCCTGATGTTTTTTGTAGTTCTTTGATTATTCTCCAGTGAATAAACGCCAAAAAGCCCCTGGCAACTACAGAGTTTGGATCAAATCTATATGTGAAGAGCACCTCTCCTACTGCTGGCGATGGAACACCAAGCTTACTCAGCATTTCTCTCTCCATTCTGTTGTTGCTTGGCCTTGAAATCCAAACAAAGGAATCTATTAGGACATTATTTCCTATCTTTTAATCTTGCCCAGTAATTTCCTACCAGATTTTGTCTAACTTCACTTCACTTTTGCCTTTGTAATCTGATCATTTTTGGACAATCATTTTGCATCATACTCTCTGTATGGCCTAAAAATGTACCTCAGTATTTACTCAGAAAATGTTTAAGTGTCTTCTTTCCTCTTTGCTGAGTATTCAGCTAAACCAGTAGAACGTACAGTGATTTTTGCATAAATTATTGAACATCTTTATGTACAAAGTTTAAACTGGAAAAATTACATTTTCTGATAAGTACTCTGACTCTACTATGACTTCAGTTTTACAGATTTAGACGTGACTTTCAATTAGGTCTCTGCAAATTGTCCTTCAATGGGAGATGGAAGGTGACATGCTCTTTGTCATGCTAACATGGATCTGATCGCTGTCAGGGGGAGCATCATGTACGAATTTTGGGCAATTTATATAATTTTATGTATTGCAGTTCAGTGCTTTACAAATCAGCCATTCAGCAATGCATATGAAACTGAGTCTTTGTCTGCTATTCTGGTGTCCAGTGACTGATGAATAAAATTGAACAAGGACAAAGCAAAATATGAGGAAGTGTCTGAAAACTAAATTGTTTCCAAGGAATGCTCAGCAGGAGGTAGGGAGATCCACTGAATAATTTTTCCTCAGTTCTTTATTTACCACCTCTACTATACCATGTTTCCTGTCTCTTTACAGGCTAATAGTACTAATAATTATTCTTGATACCAGATTGCCTTCTCATGTCTCTACTGTGCCTAGTTAAAGCTTCATAAGTGGTTGGACTTCTTTTTGACTAATTCCATGAAAGTCAGTATTTAAAAAATAGAAAACGTTAGATTGAAAGATTTTAAGCACAAGTATTTTTACCATTATTGTACATGTATCCTTTCTTGGTAAACAAATTTTTTTAATCTTCCACTGCATGACAGTAACAAGGAGATTGTTCAAAAATAAAGCAATACTAATTATGCTTAAATAATTACATTTCATTTTGTGTGATCTACAGCTAACCCACACAGCAGCCCCACTAGCTGTTGATTTGTAGATATCTGAATAGTTTAGTCCACACTAATGGTGTGGTCCTAAAAGTTGTGGAAACAAGCATCATAGATGCTGTACTTGTGAGCAATGTAGTTAAGAAAGGCATGTACCTTCTACATGTTACAGGAAAAACTCTTAGGCTTAAAAATCTGGCACATGTGCATAGCAAAATAAGTGGGGGCAACTTTTGTATGAATCAGGAGAGAGTTTCAGTAACTATAAGTGTATGCTGTGATGACTTGCCATCAGAATTTCATACATAAAGTCCTTAAATGCATGGGATTCTCCTGGCACATATGGGGAGGAACCCAAAGCTACACTCCATCCTGTGACATTCATATATATATAGCATTTGAGATTTTTGCTGACTAAAGACCTTTTGAAAATAATTTTTAAACCTCAGTCCACAAGGTATTTATCAAAACAAAAGCAAGAGAATTGTGATTTAAATATTAAATCCTTTCCTATCTCAACGCCATGTGAAGGTTAATAAAATTTGTTCCCATAAACAATAGCAAGGGAGAAATCTTATTTGTAATGTTTGCAGTAGTAGATAAATCCCAGTTTCAGGCTTCATTCTCAATTGGCTTACTGAAACAAATTTATGTCAGACATTTGGGGTGGGAAGCTGTATATATTAAAGCACTGACCTTAACAAAAGTCATGCAGCTAAAATCCTGCACTGTTCTCTTAAAATGTCAGGGGTTAATGTTATTTAAATGCAGTATTTGGTGGTTTAATTGAGTCATGCTTCGTTGTCTTTTACTGCACATTAATGCCAATGAAACACTGATTGTTGACAGAAAGTTCTCTTCAGCAAAGTATACACTGACATATCATACTGCTATAGAAAAAACAGTGTGCAAGACAGAATAGTCATACTCTACTGGAATAGGAACCCTGTTCTGTCTAAATGGTGGCATTATCCATTATACACTGACAGGAAATGTGAACTAGGCTTGCTTTTGCTTTGTATGTGTTTTGTTTTGCTTTGTATATGTTTTTAGACTGCCTCTTGAGAGAACTGGTGAGACTTAATTATCGAGTCTTTAGACAAATAAATTAATTTCAAGGGGTTTTTTTTGTTGAGTATGTCACACAAGTTAGTAAATGTACCTTGAAAAGTACAAACCAAACTCCTGAAGAGAGTTTTGTTATCGAAGTCCTTTCTGACAGCTTTTGTAATCTGGCCTTAGGACACACCAATGGCTTTTCATCTTGACTTTGTCTTAGTTTAGAAAAAGTAAGTTCATGCTATTTCTCTGAATACTTCTCAGTGTTAACTCTTCCTGCCAGCTTAAAAAGAGGTAATAGATGCTGACTTGGCCATTGAGGTATAGAAAATAGTGTAAATTGTGAACTCAAAAGCTTTTGAAGAGGAATACAGGTAGGAACAAATGCCAGTGACTTTACAAGAGCTTGTGTGTGCACTGGATAGGGTATATTAGTTGTGTGCTTTTGCACGATGGAATAACAATTCCAAAGTAACTGTCATCATATAGACAGCTGATTTATACTTCCTTATTTTGCCTGGAGAAGTTTGCATGCTGTTTGTCTAGTCCTGTAGGACTTTGTTACACTTTTGGACCCTAAGCTTTCCAGGATTTTTCTCATGACTGCAGGGTGGTTTCTGGAAGTCATTAGCATTCTGTCTTGGAAATGAGTTTCCAAATGCTCATGAGTTACAGCTTTTAGAATTTTTTTTCCAAGCCAGTGTCATTTTCCAAGTTGATATCAGCCAGCCTGGTTGAAGCTTGCAACTGCAAATGGACCTAACTTGTGTAAAACTTTTGATGCATTTGGGGAACTTCCTGGTCCTTTTACTAGCCTATTAGGTGGCATTGGTACATCATACTCGGCCTTCTAAGGGAATAACAAAGTGTTTGAATCTCGTGTGAATAGTAAATCACAAGGAATGATTTTGTGGAAAGTCATATTAGTCAGCTTTTTAGTAACAGCATTTAAGCACATTTAAAGACCTGCCTTAATGTTTTTAGCTAAATATACTTAGTTTTCTCCTCACGTCTAAGATATTATGAAAGTGTCTGGAAGCAGATTAACTGCTTCTCAGAATGACTGGTGACATTGCAGATCTGTGTCTTCTTCCAAGATCTGCAGTGGGTCTGGTTGTACTGGTTGTATACTATGAAGAGCTGTTATAGTTCAGCAGGCAAAACCAATAGAGTTCTGACCTGTGGGGACTTATTTCTCTGTACCACTGGCTCAAGGGCAAAAAGTAGATCTTTCTAGCTTCCAGAAACTCACAGCTATGCTGAGCAACACAGACCTGTGAAGCCATAAGGAGACTTGTGGAAACCTCCTGGAGTTCAAAGTCTAATTACCCATGCAATTCATTTGTATATGAACATCTGAGTTGGTGTTGGCTTTTTTAACGCGTTAATGCTATATTTTACTTAATGTATTTTTAGGAGTTTGTTGTGTATGTGCACATACTGTGTGCCTTTACCCTTAACTACTTATTTTTCCCAGAAGCACTTGTAGCAGTCAGAACCAGCTGTTGCCTGGCCTCCATCAAGACATAATATGTTAAATTACTATTTTAAAAAAAAAGGGAAACTCAGAAATTAACGGCAAAATGTGATGAATTTATTGTTTGGCATTGTAAATAAAGCCCTTCTTAAAGGACTGAGCCAAATATACTCTTAGGTAAACTACAATACAGAGCTTTGGCCAAAAAGCTCCAAGAAGAAGGTAAGTAAAACTTACCAATTAGAAAAATTGTCTTAATATTTTCCTAATGGATCCTGTAATTTAGGAAAATAGTTTATAACAGGAGAGAATATCTAGAGCAGCTTTAATTGTGAAGGATCAGAAAGAAAAGAAAACCAGTGGATCTCTGATTAGGTTCAGAGGACATCTATAGTCTTGTTCAGGCTCTGATTATTTTTAAAGAAGAGGCTTCTGTGTTTTATCAATAAATTAGGATTTGGACACCAAATGCTGCTGTGGCTACCTATAAGACAAAGAGAAAAAAATACTTTATCTTTCATGTCAACTGCTACATGTAAAACCAAAACAAACCAACAAAAAAATCCCAAACAATGACAACAATCAAACAAAAAAGAAACAAACAAACAGTTTACCTTTTGAGATGGAATCCCTTTGACCAGGAGTTCGACTGTAAATTCTCATTGACTAAATTTCTACCAATTTTACTCCAGTACCATAAGAAAATGTTTTCATTCTCAGATGAAAAAATGCTATCGATCTGCAACATCTGTTCATTGTTGTGTCTACTGTATGAATGTCCTGCAGCCTGTAAATATATCTTAATTTACTGAAAATTCAAATTTCCTCCAGTGTGAAACACCTTTTCAGCTGTCATATATAAAAAGTTTTCATTAAGTATTTTTGGAATACTTGTTTGTGTTGCACTATTGTGACTGTATGAGTGGCTGAGCACTGCATAGGGAATGGTAGGGAAATCAATGACTGTTACCACTGAGATATTGGATTTGCTAGAATTTCAAACAAATTGCTTAAAACCTAGCAGAAGACAGCCTGATTGAACTGACTCTGGAGTAATAGTAAATTTAAAAGGAAGTGATAAAGAGGATCTTATATGAATGGCTCAGGCTTGTTTTTCTGTTAGCTAAACTTAGACCCTGTTGCTTTTCTACTTAGGAAAAACTTAATATCTTTGTTAATGGATATAGTGTCCATTTGCCTACCTGGGTCCCCTGTGATCACAGGTTCTAACTAGACTGACTACAAAAGGATGAAGATTCACAAGCCATATAATGCCACTCTCTGCAAAGGAAATGTACATTGCTTCCCCTGTAAGAATTGGGTAGTTTTAGAGTAGGTTGAGGAGAAGCATGTCATTCTTCTTATTTCAGCAAAAATGTTTCTGTCTCACGTACACACACAGCTTGACTTCTGAAAGGGTACAGATTAAACAGTTGGGGTTATTTGAAAAGTGTCTGAAGTTCTCTTCCTAGCCATAAAGAATTGCACTATAAAGATTTATAATTCGAAAGGGAGGAGTTTCCTCTTTTCTGCTGCTGCACAAAAAGACTTGGTTTCTTTTAATAACTGAAATGGTTTCTACCTCTGTCTGAGTCTACAAGAACCTCTTAGAAAGTTCACAGAACAGTTACAGTTCACCATGTGAGCTAGTCAAATGCAAACTTATTTCTTTGAGCAAGCACTAGTCATCTTTTCCATTAACCCAGTTGTCTAATGCATATCCAGTTTAGATACCATAATTTTTACAGATGACTGCAAGGACCTCAGGAAAATATGAAGCTTAGGGACATGAAAAAGTGTGTAGAGCTACTTGGGCTTGCTTTAGACAGGAATTTGGACTGTAGTCCTAAAAAAAAGGCTTATGATAGAAATTTCTCTATGGCTTCCACAGGCTTTTTTTTTCCTCTAATTTGCTGTTCTCCTGTATGTCTGCTTTGCTGCTTCTATTGTGTATATAAATATATATAAATATAAATATATTTATTTCACAATCAAGATTCTTCCTTTGCCAGATTGAAGAAGTACTCTGTGAGAATGAATGAAGGAAGAAAGTAGATCCAGGTAGTACAACTTTGAATGTTTCTATCATTTCTCCTATATTAGAGCAGAGTTTAAACATCCTATCAGAAATACAGTGTTAGTCAACTGGGTTGTAAACCTAATAATCCAGTTTTCATATTTTGACCACCAGCATAAGTCAATTCTAAGTAATATTTTAATGCATTGTCTTTGCCCCTGTTATTCATATTGTGAGAGTTTTATCTTAAATCAGGTGTCATTTCTCCAAAGATAGCATTATTTTACCATTATTACATGAACTCAGATGCTTTTCTTAGAAGAACCTATGTAATCATACACATATTACATAGAGTCACCAAATCAGAGAATATGCTGAGTTGGAAGGGACCCAAAATGATTATCAAGTCCAGCTCCTGGCCTAGCACAGCACTACCCCCAAGAGTCACACATGTGCCTTAGGGTATTGTCCAAACACTTCTTGAGCTCTGTCAGGCTGATGTTGCAACCGCTGCCCTGGGAAGCTGTTCCAGTGCCCAACCACCCTCTGGAGGAAGAACCTTTTCCTGATATCCCACCTAAAGCTCCCCTGACTCAGCTTCAGGCCATTCCCTCGGGCCTGTGGTCAACCCAGAGAAGAGAATAGTTCCTGCTCCTTCTGTTCCCCTCAGAAGGAAATTGTAGATTGCAATGAGATCTCCCCTTGGCTTCCTCTTCTCCAGGCTGAACAAACCAAGTTCAACAAACAAACCAACCAACAAACCTCAGGTGCTCCTCACACAGCTTCCCCTCAAGGCCCTTGAACCATCCTCGTTGCCCTCCTTTGGATACTCTAATAGTTTAGTATCTTTCTTATTTTGCAGTGTTGCAGAGCCCAGACCAGCCCCCAGCACTGGAGGTGAGGCTGCCCCAGCTCAGAGCACAGCAGGACAATCCCCTCCCTTGCCTGGCTGTGATGCTGTGCCTGGTGCCCCCCAGGACAGGATTGGCCCTCCTGGCTCAGGTTCAGCTTGCCATAGACCAGGAGTCCCAGGTGCCTTTCCATGGCACAACTTTCCAGCATCCCATTCCCCAGTCTGTCCATACATCCAGGCTGCCCCATCCCTGGTGCAGAATCCAGCACTTTCTCTTGTTGAACTTCACATGGTTGGTGATTACCCTGACCCCTGATGTGTCACGGCCTCTCTGCAGAACCTCCCTGCCTCCCTCCATCAACTCCTCCCTGGGAACTTGCTTATTATCACTTCCAGTCCTGCATCCAAGTCACTTATGAAGATGTTGAAGGGCAGAGGGCCAAGGATGGAGCCCTGTGGAACCCCACTAATGACAGGTTCCCAGTCTGATCTCACCCCATTCACTGTAACCGCTTGTGCCTGACCCATGAGCCACTTGCTCATCCCTCACATGATGTGTGTATCCAGCTGTGGGCTGGACGTTTTGTCCAGAAGAATCCTGTGAGAGACAGCATCAAAAGCTTTGCTGAAGCCTAAAAAGATTACACCATCTCCCCTTGACCAACTTGTTACCTTGTCATAAAAGGAAATTAGGTTTGATAAGCAGGTATTTCCTCCCATGAAGCCATGCTGGCTATGACCAAACACTCTGTTTTAGGTGTTTTTAATATCTCCCAGAATAACATGCTCCATAACTTTACCAGTTATGATATATATAGAAGGGGATGTTTAAGAAGCGACCAGCACTGATGGACCTAAGCACCTGAAAATATATTTTCCCAGGGGACATTACACACTAATTCCCTCAACAGCCTGAGGTCTGCTTACCTGATATCTGAATTGTTGCCAGCACTTCGCCTGCTGTTAACTGAGATTTTTAAGCTTGATCTCTCTGTGGTCAAGACAAATGCCAGTGTCCACTTTGATCCATGAGATCCTCTCTCTTGACAAGCAGGAGATCTAGAAGAGCATCTTGCTGAGTCAGCTCCCTTAGGACTTATTCCATAAAATTGTCATCCAGGTTTTTTAAGACTCTTCTGACCCAGACTGTTTCTGGAAAGTTGAAGTCCCCCATAAAAACAAGGGCAGTTGACTTGGAAGTGTCCTTTAGTTCCTCAAAGAATAATTTGTCAGCATCATTGTAGTGGCTGGGAGGTCTATAGTAGAGTCCTGCAATAACATCCACATTTGTTTGTCCCTTGATTCTTATCTAGAGGCTCTCAACCATGCCATTGCCAACTGTGAGCTCCATACATTTTATCCTTTTCATTACATACAATGCCATCCTCCAGCCTCTTCTGCCCTGCTGTTCCATTTGAAGAGCCTGTAACTGTCCAGCAGGGCACTCTAGTCACAGGACTTAATCCATCAGATTTCATTTATGCCCATTATGTCAAAGCTCTGGGACAGGGACAGGCTTCCAGCTCATCTTTGTTCCTCATGGAATATGCCTTAGTGTGGAAACATTTCAGGTGTGCTATGTTGTAGTCAATGAAGCTGATTGAAGGATTCTATTAGTGCTTGTTTCCTTAAGTTTTGTCACACCATCCTATTGCTCACCAATAGCGAGGCTGGTTTGGTCCCTTTTCCCCTTCCAAGCTAGTTTAAAGCTCTATCAACAACCCCTGCTAGCTCCTGTGCTAGAATTCCTCTTCGCCTCTGAGGAAGGTTAATCTCTTCAGGTGTCAGTAGACTTGATGTTGAGTAAAACATGGTCAAAACCCCCAAATTTTTTCCAATTACTCCAGCCTAAGAGCCACATGTTGACCTGATGGATCTGCCTATTCCTATTAATAATATTAATTGTTACCAGAAGGATCAAGGAAATCACAACCTCTGCCCCTGATCCTTCTACCGGTCTTCTCAAAGCACTGATTTTGATTATCCACAGACTTCTCTTTATTATTTCATCACTGCCCCATTGAACGACCAAGAAAGGATAGTAATCACAAGGCCTTAGTATAGTGGGGAGTCTTTCAATAATGTCTCTTATCCATGCCCCTGTGAGCTGGGTCCAGTCTGCATGTCAGCCCCTCTGTTCCCGTTAGAAGGGAGTCTCCTATTACAACTACCCTCCTTTTCCTCTTAACAGCAGGTCGTGATGAGGGGTACAGATGGTGTTGTATTAGGAGGCCACTTGAGCACAGAAAGACCTTTACCCACCTCATCAGTTGTCTGGCCTTCTTACTTCCAGGGCCTTACACATGCCATAGAAGGTGTCAGTCCCACTTGCCAGATTCTGAGAAGGAGGAGGAACCTTCCTCCTGGTACATGCTGTGATGTGCTTCCTGTCTTCATCTTGACTGACCCTGGACTAACAGACCCTGGGCTAATTACTGTGCAGGGTTCTGAGTCCATCTGCTTCTCCAGTGCAATGTAAGTTAGTGGCTACCAAGAACCTTGAGACTGAAATATAATCTTCAGCCCCTTCCTCGTGTGCTCAAATACTGCATAGCCCGTTCACTTTTTCCTGTAGTTGCTTCTTCTGGTGACAAAGCTCCTCAACCACAGCACATCTTCTGCAAAATAAGTGCTTGTCAGCCCTAGCCTTGCAGAAAGGCACTCCTGGCAGCCTGTGACCTGGAGAGCTCCATCTCCCATCAGCAGGTCTGTCTGTCTGGAGGCCTCTGACATGGCTGGTTCAGTGACTCCTGCAGCAACATGCGACTGAGCTTGGTGTGGAAATACATGAGCTGAGGAAGCTTGAACTAGTATGCTGAAAAGATTGGGGCGAAAATACGCTCTTCCTTACCAGCTCTCCAGTCTGTTTGCTGCCTCTATTGGCTGCTCCCAGATGGTCGGAGTTTGCCCTGCTTGTGTGAGTTGCCATGCAAAATGCTGTGCCACGCCCTTACTGCCATGCCACACCTCTGTTTGTTTGCCATGCTTCTTGGAGCTATTTAAATCTCCTGTGAATGGAGCTCCCCCTGTATGGCCTGATCTAAACCTCACTCCCAGAGTTCCCTCAGTCACTGCTGCCTTGCTGATTGACCATATTAATGAAAACATTTCGAGACGGGAACTTAGAGGACAGCAAAAGTGACATAAAAACTAAGATTGTTAAAAATTGATCCATTCACTTGACACAGATATGAAAAACATTGTGTATAACACACAATAATGATTTGACACAGCAATACACATATGAATGGCTGTCAGTCTAATAAAAGATTGGAGGGGAAACTTCATCATTTTGAAACCTGAGGTTTGTATCCACAGCAAATGAGAGAATGAGCATATCCTAAGGTGCCATAGTTCATTCCCTCTCTCTGTAGCTTACAGTACCCAAGAGCATTTGGTTTGTTTTGGCAATGCTCCTGTTTTACAATAATTACTTCATCTATTCCATGATACCACTAGATGAGTGATGTGACCATTCATGAATCAAAGAAGTGACCAAATTCATAAATTTTTGCAGTGTATAACTGTAAACAAGCCATTGGCTTACAAATTACAGAATTGCAGAATGGCTGAGGTTGGATAAGACCTCTAAAATCTAGTTCCAAATTCCTGCTCAGAGCAGGGTCAGCTAAAGCTAAAGGTTTCCTGGACTGTGTTCAGTTGGTCTTTGAATATCTATCTCCAAGGAAACAGACTTCAGAACCCTCTATACAATCTGCGTCACCCTCACAGTGGAAAAGTGTTTCCTGATGTTCCAAGAGAACCTCCAGTGTTTCAGTTTGTGCCCATTGCCTCTGGTGTCCATCACCGAGCACCACAGAGGGGAGTCTGGCTCCCTCATCTTTCTTCTGTGCTGTTGGGTATTTACACATGTGCACAAGGTCTGCCCTGGGCTGGCCTTTCTTTGGGCTGAACGAGCCCAGCTCTCTCAGCCTCTCCTTGTATGAAAGGTAGTATAGTACATACAATATATTTGTTGCCCTGCAACAAAGTATGTTCCAGTATATCCACGTCTCTTTTTTACTGGAGAACCCAGATCTGGCCACGATATGGCTACACATGGCCTCACCAGTGCTGAACAGAGTGGAAGGTTCATCTTCCTCAACCTGCTTACCATTCTTTGCACAAAGCAGCCCATGATACTCTTGACCTTTTATGCTGTGAGGATGCATTGCTGCCTCATGGTCAGCTTGCTGTTGGTTGAAACCCCAAACCCTTTGCTGAAAAACTGATCTACATTTGGGTAGCCAGCATATACTTGTGCCTAGGGTTATTCCTCCTCAGTTATGGGATTTTCAGTTTCTCCTTGTTGAACTTTTGGAGTTGTCTCTTGTGGACACACTTCTGATTGTCAGCGAAATGCCCTGGTGTATCAGTCACACTGCCCAGTTCTGTATCATCTGTCAACCTGATGAGAATGCACTGTATCCCATCCTCGAGGCCATTACTGGAGATGCTGAGCTTGATTATTCAGCCACTTTTTAATTCAACATTCATTTATTTAACCTGTGCTTTTTTGGCTTGTCTGTGATGATGTTACAGGAGTCAGTGTCAGAGATGCTGCCAAAGTCAATGTAAAAACCATCCATTGTCCTTCATCCACCAAGCTAGTTGTCACATTCTAGAAGGCTTGGAAAGAGTTTCCAGGAGCAGCTGTTCATTGCTTTCCTAGAGACTGGGGACCTGTTCTCAAATTGTTTAATTTTCTTTTGTTTTCTGTTCTTGGCGTGGTATTTCTCTGTTTCAGTCCTTGGGAACCTCTTGTTTGATTGGTCATCATGATCATTCAAAGACAACTGAAAGTGGCCTCACAGTGACATCACAGGTCCCTTAGCACTTTTGAGCTTATATGTAAGCTGCTTATTTTCTCCCTATCCCAGCTCATCATCACAAAGTCAGTCTTCCTTGCTCCAAATCTCTCTGGTCTACAGTGGCCTAGGATTCCTAATAGCAGATTGTTTTGGCAAGGACTGAGACAAAGAAGGCATCAGTTGTTACCAGTTTCCCTGCTCCATTCAGCACAGGGCTCACATTTTCCTTTTACTTTTCTTCTACTTGTAGAATATTTCCCTGTTGTCCTTCACATTCCTCGCCAGATTCAACTCCAGATGAGTTTTAGCTTTTCTAAGTCTGTCCCTGCACAACTGGACAGCTATACCATACTCTTCCTGGGTCACTTTACTCTCACCTGTGGCCAACTTTTGTTCTATGTTTGAGTTCAGTTGCATGAAAAAAAAAATGAAATGAGAGGCCAGTGGAAGTGGCTGTAGCTATTATTTTGTTGATTAAAAGAGAGGGAGACAAATATGAAGCCATATCAGCTGCTACTGTGTGCTGCACGTGACCAATGATCAGCAGAAATATGTCTGCTTTTTAGGTGGCTATAACTGACAGAGCTTTAAACATTTTCGTAGGCTTAATTGCCTCCTAGAATTCCTTAGGTTAAAATGTTCGACTAGATCCAAAAATAAACATTTTAGTTGTATTTGTATCAGGGAAAATTACTATATTTCCCTCATAAACCCCATATTTTAGGTTTTGTAGATAGATGTGAAATTATATCTAATTCTATAAACTGAAGTTTATTCTTATTTCTTTTCTACATCAAATGAGAAAAAATCTGAGAATATAGAGAAAAGAGTATAAAATAACTGTTTTGTAATCCTGTTTAATAGAATCTCTGCAGTTTTAAAGAATACTTCAGAAACAAGTGGTGAATAAGAATGGGTAATATAACACATGGATGAAAGTGGATTTTATGGAAACTGCTGATGTTCAGAAAAAATGAAAGAGCTGGTAATAGCAATTAATGATTGTGAAGTCTGCTACTCTGTTCTGTGAGATGTTAAAACCATTTCTGTAAAGGGAAGAAGATTAAAATACATATTGATTGGCTGTTGGGCAAAAGGTAAGGTTTAAAAGCAAAGAATTGACCAATATGTGTGGTATTAATTAAATTCCTCTCATCATTGTGAATAAACAAGGTCTGATAACCCATATCTGTAAATTCCTGAATTGATTCCAGATTGAGTGTACTTCAAAGGTCTATGCCATGTAAACCAGAAATCACCTTCAGAAGGATCTTTTACCACAGCTCAGGGGAACTGCAAGACACGATCTTTTCTGCTTCATGGTTTTCATTCTGAGTTTTCCTGCTGATTTTGTAGGAAGTACATAGTGGGTGGATGGTAAGTGGGTTGATAAGACAGGCCCCAAAGTGCACACGTTTGCCAGAAATACCTATGTCTTCCATGAGGACAGATGACACAGAAAAAGTAAGTGTGTTGTCTATTTGATCAGATATGGCCAGTTGTAAAATTTGAACTAAACCTGCAAATGTGGAGACACCAGAAAAGACTGTAATGTTAGTGCTTTGGAGGTAGGACTGAAAAACAAGCATTAAGGTGGGATCCTCCTGTGGGAAATCCCCATTGAAGTGAATAGGAACTTCGGCCTTTTATTCACCAATACCATTACACTCAAGCTGGATTACTTGCTTTCTGGGATGCACAATGCTTTAAGGAATGTAATTCAGGCAGTATGTTCTTCTCTGTGTTTCTCCTGCTTTGGGTGGAGATCTTTTTATTAGGAGAAATAATAACAATACTAAGCACTTCTTTTCTCTGAGACTGAAAGCATTTTGTGAAGTGCTGTTAGCTCATTTTAAGACTTCTCTGACTATGGCCTAAAAGAGTTTTAAAGTCTAAACTAAAACACTCCCTTACTCTGAGACAAATAGAACCGAATATCCTGACACCTTATCTTATGTGGGTCCCATTTCCTTTATCTGTTGTATTCTTAGATTTTGCTGTCTCACATTTTAAAACTTGAAATAAAATTTAAAACGTAGAAGAATGAAGTCTGGGTTAGAGGGGTTCAGTGAAGAGGAAAAAGTGGTTGTCTCATGACTACTTGGTGTCTCCACTTTATTATATATAGCAGAGGCTATATATACTTTTCCCCATTTTCCTTTCCATGTCTTTTCAAAACTTTTTTTGTTTTATTGACACTAAAGACTATTCCATCATAGTCTTGCACAAATAGCTAAGAAATACAGTAGAAGAAAGTGAGTCACAGCTGAGATCACAATATTTCTACAGTTGAGCCAAGTCCTTAAGAAAAAAGGTTTAATTTAAATACAAGCTGAGTAAGTAAGGTTGACTCAGCTCTGTGTACTAGCTAATTTGGGTAGTTATTTTTTTAATTTAAGCAACATTTAGGTTTCCCAGAATGTCAGAAACCCAGCGTGGCCATCTCCATAGCACAGGTGCAGAGAGGGCTGCAAGGCTGTCTTTGCTGATGCAGCAACTGCTCCACCCAGAGAGCTGTCCCTGATCACTGAGTGATTGCAAGCATTGATGGGCAATTGTGACAGCTATTTGCTAAAACTATCCCTTCTTAAATCAGTCACTTTTTCAGTCAAGCCTTGATGCATTTCTGCATTTGGGGATCCTTGCAGGTAGGAGGCTGTGGCTGTCTTGGCTGGGCAGTCATCTCTGAAGGGCTGGCTGTCCCATATGTTCTAGCATTCCTGAGGCCCAAATGCACTGAAACTATTGTGAACTGCTTGCTGCTTTTTGCATTTCCACCACATATTCGGACATTAGTATGTTGTTATTTACAATCTTTTTCACCTGCTCCCTTTCTGTCATATCTGATGCCCTTATAAGTGTTTTCTGTTGATTTCTGCAGTTGCATAATCCGGCCAACACTGGCCAGTACAAGTTTTAAGTGCCCTGGCTACTCCCTGTTGCCTATAAAGTGTTCTGTATTCCCTGCTCTTTGTTTTCATAAAACATTCAGTGCAGTTTCTGGCAAAGCCAATTATCTCAATAGAAAAATTGCAGTGGCATCGTAACTATGAAGACTTCTCTCTATTTCTTTTGTCCAAGTTCCTTAAAAAACTGAGAAAGTCGATTATCACACTGTTTTCAGTACTTAGCACTGCTCCATATTATGCCAATATGTATGAGGGAGGGGAGCTTCATGCTGACAGTGCTCAGGCATGTCTTTCCAAATGAGCAAATTAGCAATTCTGTCTCATGAGAAAATTGAACAGGTTTTCTGTATTTTTGCTATCATAACAACGTGGCTAACTAGTGCTTTTAATCTAGAGAGTCT
Organism: Acridotheres tristis; assembly: GCA_037013685.1. NCBI lineage: Eukaryota > Metazoa > Chordata > Aves > Passeriformes > Sturnidae > Acridotheres > Acridotheres tristis. The sequence continues at coordinate 47,984,944 of CM072919.1, read as the reverse complement.
ACTAGTGCATTAGAACCAGTGGAATATCAAAATCTGTCATTTGGAAAAGTAAGCTGAGGGAGAGAGTTATTAAATGACTGGCCTCAAATACCGTTCAAGAGTAAATTTTAACATAGACTTATGGGATCCATGTTCTCAGCCTCCTTTCATGACACCAGATTTCACTAAGGCTTTAGTGTTGTTAATTAATTTTCTTTCCACTCATTCCAAAATGCAACAAATTCAGTCATAATCTATAGTCAAGACCTATGACAACCAAGAAAATTTACTGACAACTAAGAAAAATTACTATTTTCTTCACAGTTATTTTCAGTCAAAATTGCATTGTAGCTGGTTTAAAGACAGCCCTAGAAGAAAAATTAAAGATTAAACCTAGCCCCAGCAATCTTTTAATGAAAATGGTACCTTTGTCTTCAGTGTTTCAGAGAACCAGATTCTTCATACAGCCATATTATACTTTGTTAGACATGTTAATTCTCCATTTCTTTTTTTAAAGTGCAGTTGTATAAAGCAGGGAAATAGGATTTTTCCTGTTGTGTGTTTTCCTAGTGCTTCAATTTGGTTATTTAGTTTCTTGTGAGGACCACCAGGAGGTATGAGTGGAAAATCTGTGTGTAGTATCACTTTTACAATAAACTGCCTGAAAATGATGAGTGAATAAATTTTTTTGAATGGAGCAAAGTGCATTTTCTTGCCTTTTAAATCCACTTTAAAAATTGGCACCAGTCTCATCTTTCCTTGGTTTTCTTATTCTGTCAGGTTAAGAAGTGGCCTGTGATCCTAGTGTCTGGCAAACTGCGTCTCGTACACACTGCAGCTTGTCCCACTGGAGATATGTACTGGCATATTATATTTAAATGCCTGATGTTCACCAGGCTAATGCAAGGAATAATTAGGAGTAATTATGATAAAATCTATCAAATTACTAAAACCTGAGAGGAAATGTTCTTTAAAAAAAAAATATTCACAACTGATTTAATTCTTTACTGGGCATCACACAGTTCAGAGGAAGAGACCTTTGGACTAAATTGTCCTTTTATGACAAGGTAACATACCCAGTTGATCAAGGGGAGATGGTGTAATCTTTTTAAGCTTCAGCAAAGCTTTTGATGCTGTCTCTCACAGGATTCTTCTGGACAAAATGTCCAGCCCACAGCTGGATACACACATCATGTGAGGGATGAGCAAGTGGCTCATGGGTCAGGCATAAGCGGTTACAGTGAATGGAGTGAGATCAGACTGGGAACCTGTCATTAGTGGGGTTCCACAGGGCTCCATCCTTGGCCCTCTGCCCTTCAACATCTTCATAAGTGACTTGGATGCAGGACTGGAAGTGATAATAAGCAGGTCCCCAGGGAGGAGTTGATGGAGGGAGGCAGGGAGGTTCTGCAGAGAGGCCGTGACAAATCAGGGGTCAGGGTAATCACCAACCATGTGAAGTTCAACAAGAGAAAGTGCTGGATTCTGCTTCTGGGATGGGGCAACCCTGGATGTATGGACAGACTGGGGAATGGGATGCTGGAAAGCAGTGCCATGGAAAGGTACCTGGGGCTCCTGGTCTATGGCAAGCTGAACCTGAGCCAGCAGTGCCCTGGGGCCAGGAGGGCCAACCCTGTCCTGGGGGGCATCAGGCACAGCATCACAGCCAGGCAAGGGAGGGGATTGTCCTGCTGTGCTCTGAGCTGGGGCAGCCTCACCTCCAGTGCTGGGGCTGGTCTGGGTGTCACAGTATAAAAAAAGACATTAAGCTCTTAGAGAGCGTCCAAAGGAGGACCATGAGGATGGTGAAGAGCCTTGAGGGGAAGCCGTGTGAGGAGCAGCTGAGGTCACTTGGTTTGTTCGGCCCAGAGAAGAGGAAACACAGGGGATGTGTGTTTGCAGTCCACAACTTCCTCTTGAAGGGAAGAGGAGGGGCAGGCACTGATCGCTTCTCTGGGCTGTCCATTGACAGGACCCGAGGGAATGGCCTGATGCTGTGTGAGAGGAGGTTTAGGTTGGGTATTAGGAAATATTTTTCATCCCAGAGGGTGGTTGAACACTGGAACATCTCCCCAGGGAGGTGGTCACAGCACCAGCCTGACAGAGTTCAGGAAATATTTGAACAACTACTTTCCCAGGCAGGTGGTCTGATTATTTGGGTGTCCTGTGCTGAGCCAGGAGTTTGCCATGATGAACCTTGTGGGTCCCTTCCAACTCAGGATATTTTATGATTCTATGAAATTTTCTAGTGGTGCTTCAGAATAGAGAAAAAGGGAGAAGACATGCAGGCAAATCTCATGGGCATTCTGTTTCCTTGAAAAGATGCCATACATCTCATTGTCTGTCTGAATATGTGACTCAAAGATACAGGTGTACTTTCACCTTTCAGTGCCAGGCCCTTAGTCCAGCCTGTACCCATCTTCCAGGGTTTGGAAGGTGCTTTTTCTGACTTGTTAGGCCCACACAAGAACCAGTCCTACCAGTGGTCAGACCTGGAGGGCATTGAAAGTTTGTTGTTTTTTGCACCAGAATGCATGGACTGCCAGGCTGCGTGCAGGCTGAAAACATACTGAAGGGAAGCTAGGCACTAATGAGACACAAGTGCTTTCATTTAGTGCAAGAATGAGGTGGTGCTGTAGAAGAAAATGTTTTACTGCAAGGGAAAATCACTAGCTATGGGTTTCTAAAACTGTGTTGAGCCAGCTCAGCAGTCTCTTTGACCTATGGCAGTTGGATTTCTGTAGCCCTAGAATACAGCCAACTATCTGTTTGCATACACAAGGTGTTGACGCCCACAGTGCCTGGCAGGATTCTGCTAACAGGATTTTTTACACCCATTTCTCTTACAACAGAAAACAAAGCAGAAGTTTTCAACTGTACAATATTTTTCTCTTTTATTCTTTCTGATCATGTACATCTAGGTCTTGGTTGCTGTAAAGGCTCCCGTGCCTTTCAACTATCATGTAAGAAATAGCCTATTTAGCTGGGCTATTCCTGTGTGTTACTTTGTCTGTATTTTTCATAAATATTCTGATTTAATGGCTGTTCTTACATGGGCAGGGGAAGGAGAACCCTAAGTGGTGTGAAGTCACTCAAATGCAATTATCAACTGAAAGAGGAGGTAAAGATTGGAAAGTTGCTAATCTGAATTTACACAAAGGTATAAATATATGAAGCTGTACTGTCTTTCAACATGTTACTTCTCTCTTAGCAGTGCTTTCCGGAAGAGTCACACTTCTAGAAAAATAGAGTATTTTCAGACGCCCCAAATTACACCAGGAAGAGGAAGAATTAACCAAAATATTGAATTTTCCCAGGGAAGTGGGATGTAGTGTGTCCAAGAGGCAGCAAAGCTGTTCCCAGTCTTCCCAGAAAGAGGGATCATTTTGTCATGACAGGGCTGCTTGGAGCACTGTCAATCCCAGCCTGTTTAGAGAAGCAGATTCCCCTAATGTTGTGTGTTCAGTCATAGGCTGGAGTGGAAATCTGATGCAGCTTAGAATTATTGTGGAAGTATGTGCTATGGCAATTCAGTGTTTCTACGCACTAAATTTTAAACAGGCTGAAGCTGTCTCTATTAGTAACTCTGCAGAATCTAGCTGATAATACTGGTGCCAAGGTTTTTACTATGCTTCAGGAACTCAGCTTTTTGTCAGAATGTTGCAAACCCACAGATCCTGAAGAAATGCTTTAAACTGCAAATATGTCATGGCACAGATCTTTTAAAAAATGTTTCAAATAAAAGCACAGACATTAATTCCTGTGAGCTGCATATGACTTGGAACATAGACTGAAGTGTAAGGTAGGTGGGAATACATCCCAGTGCACTCTGATAACCAAGTGTGAAAATGTGCAGTTGTCACTGCAAATTCACACACTGCTGTGTATGAGAGAACCAGCTCAGAGCACTAAACCAAGCCGGTTTGGAGACTTCCTCTGGCTAGAAGCTGCAGTGAGCACAGAGGCAGATTGGCAGGCTGTGTCGTGCTGCCCAGGCAGGCAGAAGGATGGCTCGGTCTGCGCAGGGAGCCGGTGGCCCCGGCGGCTGGGAATCCCCTGCCGGGCTCTGCCGCCGGTCCCGCCGGAGCGCAGCGTGGCGAGCCTGGCGGTCCTGTGTAAACAGATGTCCATGGGATGATTCACAAAAATCTAATTACGCACAATAGTGCAAATGTTTAATTAATCAGGTCTCATGTCCTTATTATCCCCTCACTGGCTTTCACTAATAATGACCCAGAGGAAAATTCTGTGCCTTCTGTGAATTATATTTTATTTACAAGGGTTTAATTTCTTAGATGATTTTTCTCTTTCATTCCTGGTTAGCACTACCAATAAGAAAATATAATACTGATATCCTTTACAAGTAAAACTTGTGACTGGCCTAAAGTGCAAAATTAGAGAAGGCTTTGTGCTAGCTCATATGGTTCCTTTAGCTGAATAAATTAGAATAACTTAGCACTTAATACATCTCTTGCTTCACATTCAAAGGATGCATAAATATTTGGCAGTAATCCTATGACTAAAGTTGAGAGGAAAAGAGAAGAGGTCTTGAAGGAGAAGCTGTTCTGTTTGAGCAGAGAAATTCCTTCCAAGCTGTTTTTTAATCTGTATGAAACGTTAAATCGCAGAATGGTGTCTGGAGCCAAGAATGGAGTTTCAGCCTCCTTCCCTGAAGATGCCTCTGCCACCCCCAAAAGTCAGCCACTGGAAAGAAAGTGTTAAAAAGGATATTGTTTGCATTAAGGGGCCGAATTTTCCACTGGGTAATCATCAGTGAAACCTAGTCAAGGGCAAATGAGGATGGCAGGCCTGATTAATTAATATGCTATGGTGCTAAGAACAAGATTTATGCTATTGGTTTTACAAGAGCTGTTGATATTAATACTAGTAGTAAAAATTTTGTACTGCTGTTTACTGTTTCCCTTTTTCACTGCAAATACGGCATTAAACCTACAAATTACCCTTGTGGAATGTAACATTGTAGCTTTGCTCTCCAAATGCTACTCCTGCTCTACAGAATAGCTGCTTCAGAGCTGCTATTAGATGAAGACTTGCATTATTTCCTTTGTAATCTACAAATTTGGAGGCTTTAAACTCTGATTAAAAAATTTACTTTGGATTTAAATCAACTTTGCAAAGATCTCTATCCAAGATATATGTTCCTACTCATGTAAATGTGAGTGCACTCCCACTTGTACAGAGTTTTACATGGAGTTTTCTGAAAAATGGAAAAATAGTTGTCTATGCAAATAGGTAACAAGCCTGAAAAAGACAAGTGTCATTACAAAGCATGGAGTAGAACAAAATAACGTTTTGGGGATAACAAGGGCTACTGTATAGATGCATTCCTCTAACCAAAAAAAGGCTTATGTGAAGTTGTTGAGTATTTTCACCGCTTTCAGGTTGATATACAGCACATCCAGAAGTATACAGCACATCTATTTCATAATATGTTAGTAGCTTAGGAGCTGGATACCCTTGCACTATAAACACTGTTTCAGAATATGCTTATAGGCAGTTCTGCTTTTGTTCATTAATATGCCATGGGAAATACAGCAGTAAATTCTGAAGTGTGGGGTGTGGATTGTATCTTGGGGTGGAAAGATGGGACTGTCTGTTGCAAATAATCTTACATGAACTTGAGTGGCAATCAACCAGGTCAGTGTCAGTTCAACTTGTTTTCCTGATAATACACTCATGTATTTACTTTTCCCTTTCCAGTAACATGGAACATTTTTGGAACATTTTGTTGGAATTATGCCTCTTCCTCTGGGGTTATTTTTTTTTCCTTTCTTGACAAGAAACTCTCAGTAGTCATGTGTAGCTTAGTAAATCCTTAGACTTCACAGTAACTTTCCAAGGTCTCAGGGCTGAGGCACGCTTGCCAGGCTTTGTGGGGGGTCTTTTTGGTCTGCCTGGAACTTTGGTTTAGTTAATTCAGCTGTAACAATTCTTTCAATGATCAGGCGACTAATTCGTTTTATTTTTGTTTATCTCTGTACAGTCACAGAATAGCTTTATATATTATAGTATAAAAGTTGCTCCATGGTACCTCTTGTCTCAGAGGCCCCAAAACCATGCACATGATTTGTGGTGCACCTGTACCAAGTAGAGGGGGACAATCTGTGCCCTGGCCCACTGGCCACACTATTGCTGATAAAGGCCAAGATGCTGGTGCCTTCTTGGCCACCTGCTGACCAGCACCCCCAAGTCCTTTTCTGTCAGACAGTTTTCCAGCCACTCCGGGCCCAGCCTGTGGCACTACCTGGGGTTGTTGTAACCCCAGTGCAGGACGTGGCACTTGGCCTTGTTGAACCTCATGGCATGGGCCTCAGCCCACAGATCCAGCCTGTCCAGATCCCTCTGCAGAGCCTTCTCACCCTCTGGCAGATCAACACTCCCACCCAATTTTATGTCGTCTGCCAGCTGACTGAGGGGTCGCTTGATCCCCTTGTCCAAATCATCAATAAAAAAATTAAACAGGACTGGCTCCAGTACCAAGCTGTTATACTATGTATTTCAAAATATGGAGTAGGCTAAGATAGTAACCTCATAGAAGTGTCTCCCTTGATTTAAAATGAAAAAGTTGATGAGGATCTCAGAAAAAACTGAATCTTCAAGCAAGCTCAGCTGCTGTAAGCACATGCCTGATGATGGAGCATTGCACAGTGGTTCTGAAGTTATTGGGTCCCAATATCTTCACTGGCCCCTGCAGTCTCCTGACTCCACAGTATCCTGCAGAGCTCTGTGTTGAGCAAAGACTCACTGATGCCACCGGCAGGGTAACCTGTAGTCTTCCCAAACTCTCTCCTAGGGTCATGCCTTCATTTGTTATGTGAGCCACATGTGCTCGCTTGTCAACACCTCTGGGTACAGGATGCCTGGTGCTAAACCAAAAAGTCACTCTGGGAGGGAAACTAGCCTGAAACCCAGCTTGGCAATGGTGCTAGCACACCAGAACTGTCTTACAGTGATGACAGCTGTTTTTTGTGGCAGGAGAAACGAGGTGCATCAAAGCATCTGGTGAGTGCAAGCCCCTCCTAATGATAGGGCACCTCTGATGATTGATTACCTCCAACGTGTGCAGGAGGAATTTCATCTCCCTTGGACCTTGATTTGTCTGTCTGGGACTACTAGGTCACTAATGAAGCTTTGCCTTTGTCATTTCCGCTTGTGAAACACAAAAAAAGTTTCAACAAAATGGTGACCTTGCCTGCCTGTAAATTAATGCAATCATTTTCATGCAGCAGGACATAATTTTCAGTTTGTATGGGTATGGCATTCCTGCCTGAAGTCAGTTCACCATTGACAGTACATCAGTGGATAGAAGCATGATTGCTGAGTTCAAGTATTTGGAAGACCTCGGTGCATTGTAATTCTTGTTGTCATGGGCCTAATTCCTTGAAAAGGTTTTGTACAAATTAGGCTTCTCCCTTCTGCAGAGCAGTTCATTCAGGTGTATGGCCATCAAGCACTGGGGAATTCCAGACCACTGAGATCACTCACAGGTGTGGATTTGTTACAACTGACAGGCTGTCTCTTTATCTACTCTGTTTATGGTAGGCATCAAATATGCTACAAACTAAGAACCTTGCTAACAAGCTGCTAAGTAATGTTAAATTAGCTGACACTTTGACTTGAAAATTGTTTTTTGGTTTTATATGGCACATAAATGTGGACTGAAGGGTCACACCTGCATGTTACATCTGTTGTGTCAATTGCAACCCAGACTTGCTATTCAGCTCTCAAGGAATCAGTCCTAGTGTGTTGACAGTTTTGCATGACACTGTGATAAAATAATTTAATTTCTCTGTATCTTTTGATTGATGAGGTTTTCCTCATTTTCTCAGGAAAAAAAAGTGAAAAAAGTAAAAAAATCTTACATAGCTTTCCTACAATTATACAATTGCATGACTAAAAATTTGACAAGAACTTCTATGTTTTCTAAGGAGCTCTTTTCAAAGAGCCTTGCATGTACAAGCTTGGAATATTTTTTGATTTTTTTTCTCAGTGTCTGAAGAGTGTTAAAGATATTTGCATCTTAGAACACATGAACAAATTTGGTCAGGTAAACAATGCTGTTAGGTAAAACTTTCAAGAATGTTTCAGACTGAACTGTCCTGTTGAAAAACATTGCTTTGCGAAGTTTAGAATAATATCTTACTTCTTTTCTGTTTTGTTAGTTTTCCTTCATTTTTAAAGCTGCCTATATTCTGCAGCTACCATCCCACTGCCCTAGCACTTAGTGAGTGACACATCACCCCTAACTGCCTAGGAAGTTGAAAATGTTATTATTGTTGTTCTTGTTGTTTCTTAAATATTAGGCATAGAGTTGAAAATATTTTTTTCCTAAGATATAAAAATTTTTAGAGAAATAGAAAATAGCACTGATGTATGTGAGTTAAAAGGTGGGAAAAACAGAAAATTGGTGAGGGGAAACAAAAGTTTGCAGAGACGTCTATGGAAAAATCTTCGGACAAACAAAAGAAGTCTGCAATAATCCGTTGCTAGTTGGTCCAGTTATTATTTATAGTGCAGAAAACATGACAATTCAATAGATACCTTTATTGAAGACTTGATAAAAGCCCCTCCTCTGTCATGTACTGCTAAAGACTTCTCAGTTCCAGTGATAATGAAAGATGATATTACAGAACACCTTTGGAAATTAGATTGTTTAATCACCTATTGAACAAAATGGCTTTAAAACTCCTCTGAGGCAATAGCACTGACTTTTTCCCTATCAAGTCTCATAACCATTCCAAGACACTAAAGCAAGTATTGGGCAAGAGCAAAAAGGGGTACTCAGCCTCCTGTTTTGGACATCTGTACCACATAAAATAATGGAAAATAAGCTTAGGTCCTAAATGAAAGGATGATAATTCTGTTAGCTATCAGCATGAGAAAATAACCTTAAGAAAATAACCAGTGTATTTGAGACATTTTAAAATGCTGTTTGATAAAAAAAGCTTGTTAATCCAATAACCGAAGAAATCTCTGATGCATTTTAGTTTGTATTAACATGCCATTCATTTTAAAGCCCAGAATGGCACCACACCATTATTGCACTCAGAAAGATAATGGACAAGGGACAGGTCTCAAGAACATAGTTATAAACAGCTCCTTTTCTCTGGCCACAGATATTTGACTTAGCCTTGTGCTGTTTAAGTTTTCCCTGAGCAATGACCATAGCTGATAAATAGCTGTTCATTCCACAAGAAAGGCAAGGGAAAAGAAATAGCATTATTGGTTATTTGTCATAGCTAGGATCCAAGAAAGTAATAGACATCTCCATGGCTCTTTCGTTAAAGGTAATCTTATAATTAAGGGGCTTTCTTAGAGAAAAACACCCATGGTGGCTTGTGGTCCTCATGAACAAAGAGTGTTGTACTGTTCAGCACCCATCAGGCTGGCACTGAGCCTGCTGGAATGTTGCCCACCACTGGTCCCATGGTTCAGGAAGGAGCTGTGACATGGACAGAGTTCCAGGAGAGGCCCCAGATTATGCTGGAACCTGAGTGTGACCTGCAGTGTGGAGTGGCATGCAGGACCATTTTCTCTATTCACCAAAGCCCTAACAAGACTAAGAAATGGGAAATTGAAGTTTGCAATTCAGGTTCTATAGCTGTCTGCTCTTCCACGGAAGTTAGACAAATTCTGACTAAAACGAGGGCGTGTCTTCAAAGTAGTAGTCACTGAAACAACACAGGCCATGATTCATACTGGGGGAAATTATCTTGGTCAAGATTTCTTTTTTTCCTTTTTCTTTTCTAAAAGTCTGCTTCAGTTCAAGAGCATGCATTGTGCAGAATCATGCATTTCCTAAGGGAAGTCTGTTGTCTTTTGTTATGATGTGTCCATTCTGACATTAAACCCTATTGATCTAATCATAGGAGCTAAAGTCAATATTTAAGCATATCAATAACACATCTGACTTTTCGAAATTCTTCATTTGATTTCATTAACCTTAACTTCTGGATGTTACTCTACTTCTCATTGATTACTTGTAAATATAGAAGGATGAGGCTGCATTAGTGATTTTGACTACTGAATTATTATCTGTACTGTTACCACAGGGAAGTAGAATTTCATACTGTGTCCAGATTTTTGTATATAATGATATTGTATATTTTCAATTTCATAAAACAAGGACATGACTCTAGTAAAGAATCTTTCCTTTTTTAGGGGCATAAAGTTGGTACCTGCCTTAAGTACTATATTTCTCGAGAACAGATGTAAAAAGCCTTTTGCCAAACATGTATGAAAATCTTCCCTCCAGTTGCAGAATAACTCTCCATAGGCTGAGAGCAAAAGGTCCTCTTCCCCTGGCCATCATGCAGACTCTGATATCACTATGATGCTTCATTGCTGATGAGCTGGAATACCCACTAAAAAGAAAACGCAGAGCTTTTCTTCTAAGATGGATTATGAATTTTATTCTATAACATAAAAATTGAAAGATATTGTCAGTTGAGTAAGATGCTAGAAGCCCATGGATGCTGTGGCTATCAGCATAAAGCACTCAGGTTAGGAAGCAGCACCACAGGATGTCCCTTTCAACCAATCAAGGTGGCCACTTAAGGTTTGCCTTGATCTTCAAATTTATTTTCAAGCAATTTAGATCTTGGGGTAAATCTGATGCTCCATCAAGTTCAGATTCAGGAAAAGTTTACAGTTTGCATAGCTAGAAGAGGTTGTCACCTGTCATTACAAAATCACAGAAACATGGAATCATAAATTGGGTCAAGTTGGAAAGGACCACAGTGACTCATCTGGCTCAACTTCCCTGCTCAAGCAGAGTCATCTCAGAGCACATTGCACAGATTTGCGTCCAAACAGTTCTGGAATATCTCCATTGATGGAGACTCCACAGCCTTTCTGGGCAATCTATTCCAGTGCACGGTCACCTAGTTCTTCCTCAGGTACAGGTGGAGCTTCCTGTGCAGTTTCTGCCTGCTGCATCTTGTCTTATTGTTTGATACTGACAAAAAGAGATTGGCTCTGTCTTCTTCACACCCTCCCTTCAGATACTTGTAGACATCTCTCCTCTCCTCTCCTCTCCTCTCCTCTCCTCTCCTCTCCTCTCCTCTCCTCTCCTCTCCTCTCCTCTCCTCTCCTCTCCTCTCCTCTCCTCTCCTCTCCTCTCCTCTCCTCTCCTCTCCTCTCCTCTCCTCTCCTCTCCTCTCCTCTCCTCTCCTCTCCTCTCCTCTCCTCTCCTCTCCTCTCCTCTCCTCTCCTCTCCTCTCCTCTCCTCTCCTCTCCTCTCCTGACTGCTGACTTCTTACAAAAGAGATGCTCCTGTCCTCATCATCTTTGTCACCCTCAGCTGGACACAGCACTCCAGCAGCTCTGTGTCTCTCTGAGGAGCCCAGACCTGGACACAGCACTCCAGAGGTGCCTCACCAGGGTGGAGCAGAGGGGCAGGATCACCTCCTGGGACCTCCTGGCAATGCTCTTCCCAGTGCACCCCAGGACACCCTTGGCCTTCTTGGCCACCAGGACACACTGCTGGCTCATGGACAGCTTGCTGTCCCCCAGGAACCCCAGGTCCTTCTCCTCAGAGCTGCTTCCCAGCAGGTCAGCCCCAGCCTGTGCTGGTGCCTGGGGCTGTTCCTCCCCAGTGCAGGACCCTGCATTTGCCCTTGTTGAATTTCAGCCAGTTCCTCTCTGCCCATCTCCCCACCTGCCCAGGCCCTTCTGAAGGGCTGCCCGGCCCTCTGGGCTATGGCCACTGCTCCCAGCTCTGTGCCAGCCACGAACGGCCTGAGGAGGCACCTGCCCCTTCATCCACGCCACTGATGGAGAAGTTACACAATACCAGGCCCACAATTGAATCTGGGGGTCACCACTTGTGACAGGCCTCCAACAGGAGCCTGTGCCAACACTCTGGAATTGGTTGTTCAGCCAGTTTGTATGAATGTTAACCAATAATAACTTAAAATGGTGTAAGATATATGTAGTATCATATAAATATATATGAACTTCCTAATCTTAATCTTAAAATTTGAAGATGACTAGTAAAAATTATTTCTTCACATAACTCTGTTGAAGGCCAAGAAGGTAGAACAACAGAGCAATTAAACCTAACATCATTTGGCACTATTTACAAGTGGATATGAGAAGAGGCTTCCTACTCAGTTGAGCACAGCCTGAGTCACTTAAGGAGGAAACAGGGAGCTAATGCTCTTTCTGAATTGGAGCTTTGCCACAGCCCTCTGTTGAACTGGAGGATGTGTTAAGTGAGGTTTTCCACAAATACTGCAAGCAGGTAAAATGGGAGCAGTTTTAGTAGTTGTTTGCTAAAGGTAGGAAATAGGTTGTTAAAGGAAGTGAATGGGATGTCAGCCTTTGAAGATACTGTTCTTCATATGAGAACTCAGTCACAATAAATTTCCTCTTTCAGAGAAACTGAAATGGGCAGTAGCTCCAAGTGACAAGACTGTAGAGAAGACCACACTCCTCGTGTAATAAGACTGTCTGAAGCTTTACAGAGAACTCATGAGTGGTCAAGTTGAATAAAAACCCCTGCTACCACAACAAAAAGCAAGCAAAAAATAAACAAAATCTGGAAGAGAAATCAGTATCTATTAAAAAATAAAATTACTAGCAGCAGAAAAAAAACAGTGGGGAAAATTCAATCAAAATAAGAGAAGAAATGAGAGACAATGACCTTTTATATGAACTCTAGTATTCAAGTTTTCTATAAACACTATCTAACTCATGTAAATATATTGTGCCAAAAGCATTTGAGACAAAGAATAAATAAATAAATACCATATGGAGATCCAATTGGTCACCATGCCAGAACAAACCTTTTAAACAGGCTATGGTTCTAAACATAGGAAATGGAGAAGGGGGTGGGGGTTGGGGTATAAGGGAGATGGAAAGACAGAAAAAGAATAACAGATCTTTTGTTTCCTTTATGGAAGAGAGAAAGCTCATTGATCCAGACAGTTTCTGGGAGACTTTGCTGTTCCAGGACACTTTTCTACCACAACATTGTCGTGGCATTGCTAGGTTCCTGCTCTTTGTCATTTTCCATTGCAGTCTGGGACCTGACAGCAGCAAAGGATTTTTCTGAAATGGATTCAGCTGGTTAGCATTGCATCCACCCACTCACATGCAAAAAGTCCCAAAGTATCATCAGTCACAGATAATTTTCTGAAAAACATGAACAAATTGACTCTCTCAGGAACCATGACAAAAACCCACTCCTTTAGCAATGATTTAGTCAATGGAACTCTGTTTTCTTCATGACCTTTTTTCCTTTTTATTCTCCACAGTCTGGAAACATAAAATCATTCCAACGCTTTCTTATCTGAAGTAGAGTGGAAGTCAAGTCTTTCTTGCAGTTTTGTATAGAGGTGTCACATTTGGGCATCTCATTGTCAGAACTAGATAACTAAATGTAACCCACCACTTCTTTTTAGGGCCTGCTGTTAGAAGCTTTGTATATGAGAGAAAGGTATTTGTGCATTTCCTCTTGTCACAACAGGACTTCAACTGATCTGCTCAACACCATGGTAACAGCCCTTGAATTAGTCCATGGCAATCACAAGTATTTCTGGTGGCATTGAAAGTTCTGCTTCAATATTAGTAGGCTTAATGAGAGAGTGGCAGTCTATGCAAGGATACCCAGCTGCTGATCATGATGGATATAATGGGAAATATAACTCCACACATAGTGTGATAAATGCAATAGGCAACTCTTGTCCAGCTATGTGTTCAGGGATGGGAGAAACTGAAATACAGGAAACTGTATTTCCTGTTTCTTCGCCAGAATGAGAACTTGAGGGAATAAAATAAAAAAAGAAAACCTCATCTCATGGTTCAGTGGAAGTCCTAAGTCAGGTAGTTATAATCACTGAAGACTGTAGGTTATGAACACACATATATGTTCATATATACATAAGTAGGGGAAATTTATTCTATATTGTTCTGCTGAGTATGAGTCTGTAAGAGTGAAAACTCTCCTGTTGTGATGAGTATATGTGTGTAGGCTAGCATCAGCTGAGCAAAGACATAAGAGGTGTGTGGAGAGCAGCACGTGGGACTGAAAGAGAGAACTGAGGAAGGAGCATCTGGGGACCCTCAAATAACCCAATAATTTCAAGGGATATTACTTCACAGCATGTATTAAAATTAAATCAAGTGAACTAGTTGGCTGTTGAAGAGGGAAGCTTTAATGCTCATAAAATACAATGAACTCATTTAAATTGTCGGGGGATATGTAAGCGGACTGACTTCAAACCAAACAATCGTTTGTCTCTTTGTTTGGCAATTATTAAGTTTTAGTATTATTAGTGTTTGCTAAGTCTTAGGGTGGGCAAAGCCAACATCTGCCTCCATAGCTGTGTTCATTGAAGTTGGTTCTGGAAGAGAAAGTTACTGGGATATACTGTTATATTCTAATCGTCTGCTAAATTCTTAGTAGCGAAAGTGTGTTTAGGTAAAAAATTAAGCAATTCTCAGTTAACGGAGAGATCCAAGAGACCGGCTAGATTCTTGAAATTCCCACTCATTTTCCCTAGACCAAATTTTGAACTTTCTCAATTCAGAAGATACTTTTCTACTGTGAATTCAAGTTAATCTAAAACATACTGTAAAATAGGTTGCATTACATCAAATTTGGGTCAGGTGTTTGCTAAAGCTATGTAATGCTCAGCTTTACAGAAAAGGACTTGGTTATCTTGAGGGACAACAAGCTGAACATGACACAACAACATGCCTTACTGCAAAGAAAGTTGATGATATTCTGGGCTGTGTGAGATGGGCTGCTGCCAGGAAGGCGAGGGAGGTCATTCTTTCCCTCTCCTCAGTGCTGGTGAGGCCACACCTGGAGCACCGTGGCCACTTCTGGACTCCCCAGTGCAAGAGAGTCATGGACATAGTCGAGAGAGTCCAGCAAAGGGCCACAAAGGTGAGGAAGGGAGTGGAGCATCTCTCCTGTAGGGGAAGGCTGAGGGAGCTGGCACTGTTCAGCCTGAAGAAGAGCAGCCTCAGGGGCTCTTACTCTTAAAAATGAGATGCAGACAGGGTGTTTTCAGTGGTATCCAGAGGCAGGACCAGAGGCAGTGCGTGTGACCTGAAACACAGGAGGTCCTGTCTGAAACCATCAGGAAACAACATATCACTGTGAGCGTGACTGATCCTTGATACAGGTGGCCTTGAGACGTTATGGAGTCTCCATCCTTGGGATATTCAAAAGCTGTCGGCGTGGGTAACCAGCTCTGGGTGGCTGCAGGGGACACTGCACCCCTGACCTTCAGACACTCCTTCCAACCTCATTCAGTCTGTGATTCTGATACATGTGAGAGATTCCTATTATTTAGGAATACGTTTACATGTGTCACATGTATTTAAGCTATTTGTTTCTTGCATAATAGAAAATCTAGTTCAGCTGCCTCCAAATCACCTAGTATCTTCATAAGAACAATCAGTTGCACCAGGACAGATATTCTATCTTTTTGATGGACTTCTGAACACAAGATATTTTATTTCGCATTCCACAATATGATTTTATTCTTAGACAGCTTACAAAAGGTTAATAAATGCTTACTAGAGGTGGAAAAGAAGTATAAGTCTTATGATATCAAAGCTTATAAGCATATCAAGATGAGGTGTAGTGCACAGTTTTGAATAGAGATTAGCAACCTATTGACTATTAAGAAATCAAGGAAAATGCAGAATATTAGAGTCTGGCTAATGTATGAAAATATTGAGTTTTAATTATTCTTTCTTTGTGTCTTAATCTTGCTATACCAAGATGTGTAAGCCTGATTGACTTTGACTCACATAAATATCTACTAGGTATACAAGTACATTTCAGTTTTTGAATTTATAAAATTTAAATTGTCCGCAGAAACTTTTCAAGAACAAAATTTTATAGGGGAATTAAGGAATTCTCCCCAACAATAAAAACGTGATTAAGACTCTAGGATGTTATTCTTTTCTTTAAATGCTAAGAAAGATATTTCTTGAAGTTAGGTGAAAAAAAAAAGCTTTGCTATTTAATCAAATATGTTTGATTACTCTTCCAAGAGGACTTGTTTATAAGCGCACTAAGAGCACAAACTGATACTGGGCCTGATTTAATGGGAAGCTGCTATACAGGCCTTTTGTTAACTTTATAAAAACTTTTGTTAAGAAGGACATCTAGTGGGTCATCTGGTTCAGCAGCCACAGTGAAGTTATTTGTGTTGAATTCCTACGGGGTTGAAGGGTTGAAGGACAAAAGGCATAGAGGTGAGGCTGAACTGCTTGCCCAGCATACCTCTTCTCCCTCTCCAGCTCTGCTGTTGTGAGCACAAAGGTTTGCCTGCAGACATTTTCTCCATCCTGAAGCTCTTCTCTGTACAGAGTGCTTTGGATGACATTGATTCCATCTCAGAAATAGAGACATAAACTCAGTAATAATTTGCTTTCCGTTTGATGCTATTCAGGTAGCAATTGTACAAAATAAAAAAATCTTTAACATCCTCCTTCCCCTAAAATAAGCAGAATTATACAAATGTCTTCAGTTGGCCAGACTAAGGCCTGGATGAATATTTGGAGAAGATCTTTCTGCCATTGTCAAGAGCTGTCCTCCCATGGTGGGACTTTGACTGTGTGAGGTTGTCACCTTGTGTCCTGGCTGCTCTGCTTTATTCTGGGATGCAAGAAAGGTCTATTCTGTCCTGAGTGTCTCCCATTCGCTCCCCTTTAGGGCTTGATTTTTAGGCCATGTAGGAAGACCTTTTCCATGTGGATGAAGTGCACCATGGACTGTTTGTAATGATTTAAGTGGAAGAGTTCTCTGCTTTGCAACTCCTACTGCTCATAATGGTGGTTTCATGTCTTTCTCTTCCAACAGGTTGCTAGAATCCTCACCAGGCTTTGTAGGCATGTGGGATGTTTCTCTCCTACTTCTTTGCACTCATGTGGAAGATGAGTGTGCACTCCACAGCTAGTGAGCTCTTCTGCCACTGCAGGCTCAAATAAATAGCCCTATATCATGTTTCCTTTGACAGGAAAATTCTGTCAGTAAATAAGCATGTAAATTCTGCCGTATATAAGCATGCTGCTCAGCAGTCATAGTGTAGCTCATAGAAGCCCCTCATTGGTTCACAGCGTCCTGATGTTGCTGCCATGAATATAAACCCAAGCTTTGCCCTGCTTTTCCACAGCTCTGTGATGAGTTTAAAAGAGTCTTATTTCAACAGTTGGCATAAAGCATCCTTCTAGGACAAGGAAATTCCTGTATACCAAATCAGAAGGTCCGATTGAGTTAGCTAATTTTTATAACATCACCAAAAGCAGCAACTGTAGAGTTGATGAGCAGAAATCACCACTACTTGTCGCTGTTTAATTTTGGATGAGGACTAAGCTCCAGCAAAGCACCTGTTCACTTCCCTCCTCCTGGTGGGAGGGAATTGGAAGATTTAGTGAGTAAACCCATTGGGTTGAGATACACACAGTTTAATAAATAAAACAAAATCCACAGGCACAAGCAAAGCAAAACAAGGAATTTGTTCACCACTTCTTATGGTCAAGTAGGTGTTCAGCCACCTCAGGAAAGCAGGCCTCTAATATGAGCAACAGTGACTTGGGAAGACAAAAGCTATCACTCTTAACATTCCCTTCTCCTTCTCCTGCCCACGGGATGATGAGCATGATGCCATATGATACAGAGTATTGCTTTGGTCAGTTGGAGTCACCTGTCCCAGCTGTGTCCCCTCCCAACTCCTTGTGCACCCCCAGCTTACTCGCTGTTGGGGCTGTGTGAGGAGAAGAAAAGCCCTTGACTCTCTGTAAGCACTGCTCAGCACTAACAAAACCATCCCTCTGTTATCAACACAGCTTCCAGCACAAGTCCAAAACACAATCCAATACCAGCCATTGTGAAAAAAAATTAACTCTATCCTAGCCAAAACCAGCATACCATTTTAGTTTGAGATCCTGGACTAACAAAAAAGTCTGGACTCTTTCCTTTTCACTATAATTTCCAATCACTTTAAGACTCTAAGTCCAGTATTTTGCCAAGTCAAGAAGGAAGACAAATGTTGCTTCCATTAATAGTGCTTCCAACATCATACTTGCTGAAGAGAATATCCATCTATCAGACAGCTTTAATGCATGATACTTTTAATCCAGTACTAGTCTTTGACCAGAAGGGAATTATGGAACAATATCCCCATGATGTACTTATCCCTGTGTAAATCTTAATTCGCAAAGAAATCTTGAAATGTGGAATGCTCTTAGTGGACTTTATTTGAGCTAAACTTTGCAGGATTGGTCCTCTAGCTTATGGGAGAATACAGCCTGCAGGGTCAGAGAGAGACAATTAAGTAACTTGATGAAAAATAGTGGTGAAGAGAAGTGGCTTCCTGAAAAGGATGACTCTGACAGTTTAACAGAAAAACAAAACCCCACTGCTTCTCTGCTCTTACTAGGTTATGGTTCAGCTGCTTTGGCCTTAGCATCAGTCTACATGGAGCTCCCTGTCAGTTGCCACGTCACATCTCATTCACTTCTGCATTGTGTCATTGCTCTCATGGAGAGAACAGGCAACTCGGAGAATTTCCTTTGCTGTTACCTGATATACCATTATTCACCTCTTATCATTTTAGCAAAGTAGTTACACTGCTGTCAGAGGTAATGGAGAGCATGCCGCTAAGAAAATTGGCTGTAATTTATTTATCAATTGTTTCTGCATACCACAAAAAGAGACCATCTACTTTAGGGCTGGGTCTAAGGTATCTGAGAGCCCTTGAAGTTCATGGTTTTCCGGTATTCTAAGTTCTACTTATGGCTTTTCCTGTATATGACACACAACACCACCCCTGTGGTCTTCAAGGCTGATTTCTTCTTTGCTTTCTTTAGTCACAAATCATTCTGAGGCGTCCCTTAAGTGCATTTGTATTGTTAAGTGCACCGGCCTGATTTGGTGTTAATTCAATTTGAGTGCCCTTAATATCTTGCGGGAGTGAGGCAATGCATGAGAGCTGTACCTTGTAAAAACAGGTTCCAGGTCTGCCTGAGAGCAAAGCACCTTTCCCACAGCAATTTACCAAAGTTGCTGATAAAATTTTCATAAGGAAACCTTTTTAGTCTGACCCTATTGTGTTGTTCTACCATTAAGAGTTGGGGAACTGAGACTGTCTTCTGGTGACAGTTTATCACTATCTCCATTATTTTAGTGTATAGACAGCCTACTGATGGGTCACAGCCTGCATCCTGTCCTCTTACAGTGTGGAAATGGCTTTATGAGCTGGAGCCCAGAGGCCCAAGTATGCCAGCTGCTGCATTCGTATGTCAATACAACTGAAGTGAACTCTAGATAAACCAGTCACCCCTAACCTTCAAATGATGGGAGATGGGACATTTTAGTGCATTTAGGGCCAAGAAAAAAGAAGAAAAAGCAGAAATAGGAATAGTTAGCCCTAAGGAATGTGTGGAAGAAACAATATCACATTTTAATTGAAGAAATTACTAAAAATCAAGATGTGAAGCCAGTTTTAAAGATGAAAAGCCAGTTTTAAAGTAATTGGGGAAAGCAAAGGCTAAATATATCCTACACGAGGATTAATTCTGGTCTCAAATAAGTTATTGTAAATCCTAAAGAACTCCAACTTTAACTGAAAAAAGTTTCTCTTATAAAGGTGAGCTCCTGTCCAATACTAAGAAAAGTGTCCATCTGCCTGGCCAATTGCCTCTCTACACTACCTTCCCCCCATATACTCTGGAGAGAAGGCAGATACAGCAAGGGAGTCTGAAGGAAGGGTCCAGTTGCTGCAAATGTGATATTCCAGAACCTGCATGTTCTCTCATGCTGTTTGAGGACATTTTTTTCAGCTGTTATAGAAAGCATAACCAAAGTTATATGTAGAATTTTGAGGGAAAACTGAGAAGAATAAGAAAATTATTAAACAAAAAAGGAAGAAGATGAATGAGAGACAGAGTCAGAGAAATGGCAGAATGAGAGGGAGAAGGAAAAAGGAGAAGGAATGAGGAAGAAAAAGATAATCATAAAGTTACGAAAGTTGAAGAAAGGAAAAGACAAAAAAATGAAAAGAAGAAAGGGAAAGAATGGAAATGAGGAAGGAAGGAAGGAAGGAAGGAAGGAAGGAAGGAAGGAAGGAAGGAAGGAAGGAAGGAAGGAAGGAAGGAAGGAAGGAAGGAAGGAAGGAAGGAAGGAAGGAAGGAAGGAAGGAAGGAAGGAAGGAAGGAAGGAAGGAAGGAAGGAAGGAAGGAAGGAAGGAAGGAAGGAAGGAAGGAAGGAAGGAAGGAAGGAAGGAAGGAAGGAAGGAAGGAAGGAAGGAAGGAAGGAAGGAAGGAAGGAAATTACCTCAGAATTTTACACTGAATTTAACAGAGGCTGAAATGAAAGTTTGGGAGTTTAGCCAGTGTGGCACAGCTGTTCAGCACAGGTACCAAACTATGAGTCTAGATTATAAGGCTTGATTATAAGGTGCATCTTCTGTAACCTAACATACAATGTTAAATCTGTTTCACTCTAAATTGCCTTTGGGAATCTTGTCCTCCTTACCAGCATGACTTACTCTTACTTGCTGATGGGCAAAAACTTTGATCCTGTTCCCATGAAAGTCACTGGGAGCCTTGCCTTTGACATCAATGAGTGCTGGTTCATACCCCAGGTGAAAAACAATAGCTTTGCTTCTAGTCGGACCAAATGGATGAATAAATCTGAGCCTTGTGTTTATGGAATCAGGACAGGTTGTGTGTATTTCTTGCAGAGGAATTTTACAGTCCATGTATGTGTGACCAAGGCAATCTGATTAATTATTGGATAATGCTTGAGGCAAGCACAGAGCTACAGATTCCAGCTAGATAACTGTTACAGAGGAAATTCTAATAGCTCTGAGCATCAACCTCCTGATCTTCATGGGTATTCAAAGACGAGAGAGATAAGGCAATTCTTTCTATATGTTATTAAGAGAAAGAGACAGCAAATACTTATGCATGCTTCTCTCTCTAGCATTCAATATTATGCTCTTACACTGTGTTCTACTTCCAATTACTTTTGAAGAACTATGGAAGTTTTCAGCTAAAGGAACTGGCTGCATTTAACATTGAGTGCTTGCCCTTCACCAAATTGCAGCATTTGAACTGTGCCATTGTGTTAGGTGTTTGCAAACTACCCCATCACATATAAACGAGGCAGAAGTGGCAAAGGGCACAGTAAGCATCATGATAGGCCCTGTGTGCCTGTGTCCTGTTCTACTTAGTCTCCCTGCACCGCTGAGGTCAGTAGCAAACCTGGTACTGCAGGATACCGTGGAAGTGCTGGGCCACCTGAGGAAAGTGCCTGCAAGCCTGATTCAACCTCAGCTTTCTTTGTTCTATGATTTATGCTGGCTCTTCAAGCTATTCAGTCTCCTCACAGCTTGTCCTGATTTCTCCATAATGCCTTGTAACAAATTTTTGAGCATGGAATGAATATAGTTTGACATATCTTTCCTATTCAAAACACTGGGAGAATGCTTCCACTTTTTATCTTAGGTTTCTTTTCCCAAGCTGAGATGAACATGGAGAGTTAATGATTTCAGAGAGGAGCCCTCAAGGATGTTCTGGGTGGCCTCCTGTGAGACATGTTTCTTTGTACTGTAGCAATCAGATATGGCTAGGGAGAGAAAGTCATGAAGGTAAAGTGGCAGGTCCTGTGCCACAGCACAGTGGGGCCAAGACCATGTGGTCCTTTAAGATGCATAGGTAAATTCCATAACAGCAGCTATAGCAACTCACTATGAATGGGTTAGGAGGCTGTTTCTGATGGATCAGCAGTAGATGGAAAAAGAAATAGAGGAAAGAGTTTCCCTGTCTTGCTCTCACACTATAAAGCAATATTAGGGACACAGGTGATTATAGCTATTGCAATAGGTCCTGGGATTTTAAGAATTAATGTGTGAATGTTATTTGCAGTGAATTTTAGGAGTGGAAAGTCTGTGTTGGCAGGATTTGTGCTAGCCTTCAAATAAGAGAGAGGGAAGTCTATGTGAGAGATGGGACACAGCACCGTCCTCTGGAGTCTTCCAGCATTGCTTTGCTTCCATCTAAGCATAAATAAATGCCTCTGTGTATGGTGTTTTTAGAGAAAGCTCCAGTTCAATCAGGCAAATAGTCTTTGACTTCATAATCTAGTGAGAAATGGAAATGCTCTTCTCTTTCCCTTCCTCTTCATTAGTTTATGTACATCAGCTCCCATCATGTTTACCCATGAAGAAGTGGTTTCAGTAGGACTGCTGTCTTTGTAGCTTTTTCTATAAACACTTCAAGCCCTATTGTATAACTTAGATGGAAGCAAATAAGCATTCAAATGAAACAGAAAACCTCAAGAGACCTTGCTGCCAGGACATAAGTTGTGTAGTCAGGAGAAAAATATCCTAAATAAGAAGCTATGGGCCATGCCTCATGTTAACAGAGACCCAGGTGTCTCCCCTGACTGTTTTGAAAAAAGGCCTCAGCCAAGCCCTCTCCACATGGCTTCAAGTGGGAATGCATCTTATTGCTCAAGATGCTAAAAAAATTGAGTGATTTACACTCTTCTAAACCTACTATGCACTTCCACTGTTAATCATACATAATCCACAACAATGGCATTCTCTTTGTACACCACATTGGAAGTATCTGCGTATCATATATTCAAATTAAATTGTGTGCTTGAGGGAGCTCGTAATCCCCAGCATACCTCTGTGGCAGTATGGTTTGTAGGCTCCATACACTACTTGTGAACAATCTATTGTGTATGTGATGGCAAGCCTGAGTCCCTGCCTGGGATTATCTGAAAACTCTGGAACTTGCCAGCAGGAAAATTTACAGCTAAACAATTATATTGTTGAAACTCTGACAAATCCACCCCAGTTTATGACTTTGAAAATAGGGCTAGGTGTATGCAACTGAATATATTATACACTGTAACACAGCCTCCTGGGGGCTGCATTATAGAGTCTGTTTACTTTGACTGACACATTCCATTTTTCTTTTCTTCCAGACATTATTGCTGCAAATGATATCTCTGCTCAATATGGATTTTCTCCACAAAAAGCTGGCTAGGTATTTGGATAAACATCTTCTGAACAAGTTCTTTTATTATTATGTTGATGATTTTTGGAAGCAATCCAGCAATAATGCAACACCCACCCAATAGAATGTAAAAAGTAGCAAGCAGACTTGCATTATATTGGTTTATCAGACTACACAGAGGTGGGATTTCCGGAACTTCTCTCCAATGGAAAGTAGTTTAAAAAATTCCAGAACTTCCAAAAGAAGAGCAGATATTCTTTTTTTACCCATCATTTTTCTATAAACAGAACTTTACCACCCCCAAAATAAACTGGTGACTTCTTGCCAAGGGTGAAATAAATTTAATTCAAGCACAGATCAACATGCATTTTACTTAAGCAGGCAGAGATGTTATTGCAAAGCTAAACTATTCAGAAAAAGGAAAATTTGTTCTTAAAGTCAATTGCAGTTTTTCCAGATAGAATCAGCAATGGGTCATTCAGAGAGGTAGCACTTTTTTCTTCATGCTGTATTAGTACCAGAAATTGGAAATTTACTACAATTTTTCAGTTTCTGCAGAAATTTGAACATCTCTGATGCTGAATGCCAGAAGATATGGCAGTGACTGGTGACCATATTATGCACAGGAAGAGCATAGCCTGGAGAGTGGTGGGTTTTTTTCTTGCTCTTCCAGAGAAAAAGTAGAAGAACAAAATTGATTTAAGAGATTGTTCTCTGACTGACAAATAAATCGTCCTTCATCTCACTAAGGAAGGACCAAAGAGCACCTTTTAGATAAAGAGATGGCTGAGAGAGAGCATTTTTATCAATGTGGGCTTGAGTTGTAAAACACAAAGCATACCTTTAAACTATAATTTTATGAACAGAAAAAGTATATTTTGGTTGGGTGCATGAATCTTTTATCTACCTTACTCCTGCCATTTGTATTTCCTGCCATTTGGGAATATCCCAAATGGTCTCTGCTTCTCTTTGTTGTTTTATAATTCCTTTTGTACGGCAGCCAATGCTAACATTTCTTTCTGAGTGCGAAAGTTGCTTATGGTTTTGATGTGCATGTACTGTACAGTCCTTGCCAAGTACTTGGGGTGGACAATGTGCTTTCCGAGTTCATTAAGAAGAAAATTTGACCTTGTTCACCTTGAGGAGAGATAATTTCTGTGTTGAGTTCTTGCAGGACGTGAGAAATGTAAAAAAGCTGCAGAAGCAGAGGGCCAATGAACTCCAGCAATAAACTTATTTCTCTAGTGCCTTTACAACTACCAGTAATGATCCTTGCTGTGCAGCACATGGGGAAAAGAGAGAGCTGCACTGTAGTGTGGGCTCCACCAAGACACTGAAAAACCTGCTGTGATTTTGTCAGAAGATACTCAGAATGGGTCTTAGGGAAGCCTCAGTGCCACCTGCTTCCTATGCTGTGGTGCAGCTCTTGCTCTGTTATGGAAAGTAGGGATGACTTGGGCTCATTTGTTTTTTTCCCTTGTCTTATCACTCTAGCTCGCTCTGGGCAGGCTCTCTCTGGCTGAATACCAGCAGCCTGCTCTGATCTGAGACAATGTAGCTACAGGGCTGAGGACACTGCTCCCTGGACTAAGGGATGTTCCCAGTCCTGCATTGTTACACCCCCATGGAATTTTTGCCATCATCCGAAGATCCCAATAAATTAACTTAGGGCAACACTGGTACAAATGCAGCACACACAAAATCTCTCATTTCTTTATTTCACTGAATTTTATTTATGTCTTATAGTGTAAATGGGACTAGAGGTTTAGGCAATAGTAGCGTCTTGTAAATAAAAATGTATAATAAGCGTGTTATGCAGTCACCCTGCAGTCACCTTTACTAGAGGTCATAAAAATGTGGAAGGAGAGAACAAGGGGCAAATCACTCAATGATTTTTTCTTGCAGTGTCTTCAACTTATTTACTGCAGTATGATAATTTTCTAGCCTTCCTAGGCATTCACAGCTGTCCCTACCCTTGATCAGTTTTGCTAAATCTAGCTGACACTTTTCTGAGGACTGAAAAGAAAAAGATACTAGGCACTTCCTGTGGCAGAAGTGGATTCCTCTTTTGGCTTAAAGATTGAGCAAATTAAAGCACAGGCTTTTCAGTAAAGAACAGTTTCATCTAGGAATGTTTTACTGTCTCAGCAAGTACTCTGCACTCCAACACTGCAAAGAGCACAGATAATTTACTTCATTCTGGAAAGGAGGGTGAAGTTGTAGGGGACCTGAGTAAGCTTGTCTGCTTGAGAGAAGCATACAGTTTGCTGACTGACCCTGATATAATTTTTTTCAGGTTTTCCTTGAAATTTTCATTTTGGGAAAAAGTGGGGGTACACAGCTGAAAAAGTACCCCCAGTTCTTCTCAATTTGCAACCACCTCAGATTCTGTACCCTATTTCCGTTTTGCGACTTCAGTCAGTAGAAGGATGGAAGATGGAAGTAGAAATGGTATGCAATTATCATTTTTTGGTGTCTCCACCTTCTAGAACCCACAGAAGCTCAAGCTTCATGACTGAGTGGAATCAAAAGGGGTCCAGTCATCCTTGTCTGGTGGTTTTGTATTTTGTGTGTGCAGTTTATGGGAACAGCTAGCAGCAGACACAGAGAGTGTAGTGAACTGCTGAGAGTGTGTATGAATAGTGTCTTACTTTCGATGGAGTCCTGAGCAAGAGGCTAGATCTACTAAGACCTAGACAGTATTTAAAACCTGCCACTCACACCAGAATGCTACTGCTCACTTTGAGATCCCTTGTTGGGTCCTTAAATCAAACCCTTCAGACTCAGGAATGAAGTAAATAAATTATAAGCTGTATTGATTGTGTCTGCTGTGTGAACATTCTTTAGCATTGACTAAACCATTCAAACCATTGTCCCAACAAGGATCAGGCTCCCTGTAAAACTGAAATGGCTGCTCAAGAGGGAGCAGAAATGTTTTCTTTCGTTGATCCAAGATTCTGTCAGGGAGGGGTTTGATCTCTACAACTTTACAACATCCATATGGTCAGGAATGAATTAGTTGGCTCCTTTGACTGGGATATATGATCAGAGTCTTAGATTGGACAGAAGCCACCGTGATACAGCCTTTTTTCTTCTTCTTCTTTTTTTTTTTTAAGTATTACTGAATTTCTCAAGATTTTTGTAGCCATGGCCCCAGTTTGTCCCTTACTTGGTCTCTTGGTCTGTTATCCCATCTGGATGACCCAGTTGACTTCAACTAAATCACTGGTATAAATGCATCTTAGACTTCTCTTCCAGCTAATGGAGGTAGTGCTGGTGATTGCTGGTTAGGGGTTATTTTGGGGGAAGGGATTGTTTTTGCTTCTGCTTTGAAACAAGGAGGTGTGGTAAATCACTAGCATCTTTCTTGGGATGGAGATAATAGATCACTCTTCCCAGGTGAAATCTTTTATTTATGCCTTGGGATTCCATTTCATTGAGGAAAAGTATGTTCTTTCGACTTCAGCCAGACTGCACTTTAGCAAGTGATTCAAATCAAGCTGACACTTATTAGTGAGCATGCTGAACACTTTGCTCCCAGGCACTTCACTGTGCTGCCACCATTCTCCATTCTTCACAGATGTTTGTTCTCCTTAGGTTTCATCTGGAAGTAAAATCACTGCTTGCTCCTCATGTCAGTGAGAAGTCAACTGCGAAGAGCAGCTTGATTTTAGAGACAATAGATCACTCCCACCAGTTAAAAAAAAAAAAAAAAGAAAGATGAAATAATACTGGCAGATCAGCTATAATACACTCCCAAACCAGACTGAGCTCATTCTTCTAGTCTTAAAGTGACCAAGCAAACTTTCTGTTATCATTTATTATGTGTTGAACCCTGTCACCACACTCAGTGTTAGAGCGAACACATTTAGTAACAGTAGCTCCACAGACCAGTACCAGTACCAGTAACATCATACAGATGGCAAATTACTTAATTTCAAAGCAACAACTTTTACTGCAAGCTTGTGTTTATTGGGAAAAAAACCAACAACAAACCAACAATAAAACAACGAACTCCAAATCTAGAACAGTAAAAAAATTATGCAGACTTAAGTTCTTGATGCTTTTCTTTCTCCAATAATACTCTTAAATTAATCCCTACACACACCATGCTTGTGTTTCCTTTGCAGTGCATGCACTTGTTTACCACCCTGAGAAAGCATGGTTCAGAGGCAAGAGCCTATGATGAAGTCCTGCTGCTAGGGAAGAAGGAAGAAATGGTAGCTCCCTTACGTAGCCTCTTGGTTAAATGTAGGTTGATTTTTGTCTAGAAAGAGGTGCAACACCTCACCAGATCACAGATAAGTGTGATGTACTTCTGACAGAGTTAAAAAGAGGCAGCAGTAAACTTCAGAAGATACCTGGATCATCTGCCCAGGCTGACATTTCTGGTTGTGCAAGGCATCTCTGTATGCAGGCTACATGTCACAAGAGAGGGGTGGTTACTGTCAGGTCTAACAACCTGCATGTGCCCAGGAGACCCTGTGAGATGTGTGGGAACTCCAAGCCTTTCTGCCAAAGGCAGGAATGTGCACTCATCCAAGCTGGTCTGGCAGGAGCATTTTGCACTGGCCATTTCCTACTGCTTGCTTTCTAACCCAGAAGTACTGGCAGAAAAATGAAGACTACCTATTTTGAAGACCTGACTATTTTCTAAATTCCCTTTACTTCATGGCCATCACTGGACCCTACACTAATCAGAGGAGGCATCTTGTTTCTTTAATGAGATCTTTGGCATCACTGATGAAAATAGAATGCTTATAGTAAGGAAACAATCAGTAGCAGCATGAGTCAATGTGTGCTGTAGTTTGAATACTCAAGTCATATTTATACACAAAGAGTTACTATGCAAAAATTCATGACCTGCAAAGGTGACCCTGCCATTTAAGCAGTTGTGCATGGCGAATAAACAACGGAGGGAAAAAATCCCCTTTCAAAAAAGATGTTATTTCAATTTCTTTTAACTTACCATTGTAATAATCATGAAAAGGAAATCAAACCTGCAAAGTCAAGGATAGTGTTTCTTCCTTTCCTTAAACATTCTATAGTATTGCAACATATCTAAGGTCTGTCTAATATGCCAAGTACTTTGGGACATGATTATATATAAAAAGTTTGTATAAATCTGTAGCTACTGAACCTTTCAAAATAAACTTCTTATCTTTTAGCAAGGCGCAAAACAGCAAGACTCTGGTGCAACAGGGAAAGAGAAGGTTCCTGTGGGATGGTGCCCATCACAAGCTCTTTCCCAGAAAAGTCACAGGTAAGCTCGCTGGCTGCACATGCAGAGATGTGAACCATGGGTTCATGAGCATCTTGGTAGTTACTAGGACGCTGAACAACAGGGAATGCTTTGTGGAGATAGTGCAAAATGAAGTGAAGATCTGCTAGGAAAAGAAGAAAGTGGCCAGTTTTTGTGGACTTCTGTAATGTGCTTCTTCATATAACCTTAGGAGTCAAGAATATTTAGGAATGACAGATGATTCCCTGCATGGGCTAATATGAGTAAGAATGACTGTATTGAAAAAAGGAAAAGGATCCGGGTTTGAGGTTTTGCAGTAAATTGCCCTACTTACCTGGAAGAAGCTGCTTTTTTATATCATAGCATGATGATCTTGAGAGATCCTCTACCACTTCCCAAATTCAGTTACAACACATAGACTCATTTACCCGTGGCTCTTTATTCTAATCTTCTTTGCTATCTTCAGACTGATAATATTCAGTTGAAATCAGTGAAGATACAGCACCAGGACAGGTTGCATCCAAAGCAGTGGAAAATACTGTGAGTAGGTATCTATCATCTAGAAAAGAAAGTGCAGGTTGCCATGATTACACTACTAAAATGTCTGTTTCTTTGAATCTTGACATTTGTGGTTTTGTTCGTACATTACCATGAATAGCAATGGCTGTCTATATGATTGTGTTGATAGTAGTATTATTTGAGCAGGGATTTTTGCAACTAAATATAAATACAGCATACTTTTTTTTTTTAATTACGTGTAATATTCAGTAAAGCGATACATTATTAAGAAAGAACATTGATTGTTCCCAGGATATGGCAGTAAAATATATAGAATGTACTAAAATTGCAACTAGTTTTAGAGCAGTGTAGTGTGGAATAACGTAAAACAAAAAAAAAAAGTTAAAAATAAATCTATGAAAAGAAAAAGGAGTGAAGATGATGCCTTTTTTATCTGACAATAGCTTAACTAGAATCAGAATTAGAAATGCAAGCAGATTTTATGAGTTTGTACTTGGTTTTGGTAAGATAAGAACATATTGGTAGCCTGCAAGTCATTTTTAACATTTTCATGACTTGATGAGAAAATGGATCACTAAGACTGCAGGCCTAAAAAAATTAAGTGCCAGCTCCAAGAAAAAAATCATTGCTTCTCAACTGATCACACTGTCTTGGACAGATCATATTAAGTATTTGAGATGCTGCCAAAATAATAGAAATTATGTGGCTGCTCCAAAAACATATCTCTTAGTATCTCCCTCTCCTTCATGTCATGTTAAGGTCCTGAATCTGTAACCCAAGTTTCAACATGAGGTTGCACCCATGCAGTAGCATGTGTGACCACTATCTTCAATTTGATGGGGTGAAGAATTTTTTATGGTGAGATGCACAATCTCATAGTATTTCATAACACTTCCTCAATAGCTTTGATGGCTCTAAAATGCTTTTAAAATACTCCAAATAATTTCCTAGCAAATAAACACTGAAAACCCTCAAAGAGCCCTATCTAGATTAATAAAATTATAATGAAAACAAAAAGAAATATTATCTTACTTTTCCTTTTATTTCATATAACAAGTTGAATGACTTTTTTTTTTTTTTTGGTAAAAAATATGGCTTATTGTAGTTTAAATAGCATATTTTGTTGGTCAGATTTTTTCTGTTCTTGAGCTGACAGGATCCTTGCCACAGCTTACAGCATTTCCTTACACGGCAATGAGTATTCGGAAATGTACCTTTTGCTCTTTAACATGACCAAGCAGCTGGGAGCAAGGTATTAAAGCAGTTCCATGTGATCAGCAGGTTGTCTGCAGAGCGTGTGGATAACACCTGCCAACATGCACTGAAAAAAAATGCACTGCAAAAAGCAGCAGCAGGCCATGACACGGGTAGCCCACAATACAAGAACATGAGCCAAACCTATGAAGACTGTAAGGAATTTAGAAAGTAAATTGTCCATTTAACTTGATTATCTATTTCCCTTAGAATAAAAATGTTTTGGTATTTTTTCTTTTCAATGGAGATGAATGACATAGTGATGAAACAGAATTTTACATGGTGGAAGGCAGTTCTTTATTGGCAACTTCCTTTCCAGTCACTGCTGTTATTTGTTCTTGTTGATTTTGTTTCTTTTTCTCAGATATGAAGGCCTGAAGCAATCCTTTCCAAATTCACAGACTATACTGTGATCCTGGGAGCCGCTGGTAGTCTCTCTGGAGAGGGGAGCCAGCTGGCCCTGCCTCACTTTTCTGCATTCCTGGTGGTGGCCAGGTGCACGGTGCCACGGGGCACAGCCAGGTTGCAAGACACCTTAAAGTCTCCCAGGAAAAATGGGGGAGCCCATGGTCTATGCCAAGGGATGAGGGGCACCTGCACCCTTGGGAAGGAGTGGAGGGGAAGGAGTAAGGCTTAGAGGAGGTTTCAGGGCTGTGCACAGCATTGGAGAAAATGGTCTATTGTAGGCTTTGTTCCTTTAAGATAATATTTTGGGTGGTTTGTGGAAGAGGAATTCAAATTTCCACTCTGTAAAACATCAGAGTATGCAACCTTACATGGAACACTGTCCAGCATCTGGGCCAGTGCTGTGTATCACTGAGATTAAGAGCATAATGAGCTCTATCAAAGCATCAGACAGCACAGGGATAATTACAAGATCCATCATTATTAGGCAAGAAAAACAAATGTGTCTTATAAACCCTAAAGCTCTAGAGCAAAACCCACTCACTAATTGAGCAGGGGGCTAGGTGCAAGCTTCTCTTGGGGTCAGTTTATTCTAGGTTAGTCCATTACACAGTTATTACACCTTGCTCTGAAGCACGAGTATTCAGTGAGGTTAGTGAAGGATGATGGCAGACATTTCTCTACCATAATCCATGTTCTCACTTCATGCACCCACACTGAGCCACTCTATGGGCTCCTACGGTTGCTTTAATGAATTCTGTTCTCACACTAAAGAAATCTCTTTCCTCTCTCTAATGCTAATTGTTTTATTCCTCCCTACTCTCTCATCTTCTTCATAAGAAATGCCTTATCCCTGGAAATCATTCATGTATTTGTGTGAAGCAAATATTTTGCCATCGTAATTGATTGGATTGAATGAAATAGTAGTTGCTTTGTGACAAATTAGCAGAGGGATGGTATTTCTGTGTTTCTCTTAAAACCTACTGTGCTGTGCACTCACAATGGCATTCCTTGAGAGTGTTGGAAATCTCTTGTTTTTATGTGAAGGAATGAGCAGATATGGTCTATATATTCATCACTCTCTCTCACTTCGTGAGGCTTGAAGTGAAAGGGATAATCTTAATTTAGAGGTGAATCCTAATTTAAAAGACTGTCAGTGGAGTTTGAGGGATGGTGAAGGAACCTTTTAAAAAACGCTGGCATATACCTGACTTGGTCTTTCAGTTCAGCCTCCCTCTCATTTGGAAGGAAATCTTTCCAGTATCCTTGACAAGTCCTCCTCTTTGTACTCCCTATAGTCCCTTGCCATCCCAGAGGGCTGATATTCTTTTGTTCTATCTTCACATATAAGAAACTATGGTTTGTGTGAGTAGGGTGCAGTAAAAGGAACAAGATATCCCTTACAAGGAGAGGGGTGTAGACTCTCACACTAAAGAGAGGTGTTGTGGTGCCTGTGGTCTGGGTCCCAGGAAGGGAGACTTTCATGGGCCTGCCTGTGTACTATGGCACTCTGCTAAGCAAGCAGCAGCAATACTGGACATCTGGAAGCCCTGGCTGCCCCAGTGCCAAATTATCTGACTCTCCACAGGTCCTTTTCTTCCCAGGTTGTGCAGTGACCAGTATAAACTGTAGAACAGCATGCTACCTTCTCAGCTCTGTGTCAGCAGGTCACAATGGTCTTGCAAAGGATACCTTACTCACTTTTGAAAAGGCCATTATCTCTATCAAGAAGCTCTTGATCAACATTAAGGGTTCAGAGACAATCTTAGGTTCAACTTGCTTCCCTTTCTGTTGAAAACCCTTGTTACAACCAGCCTGGAAGTTTTAACTCCTTCCCTTCTTATACTGACATCTTCATCCAAGAACATGTCCCACCATTTGTCCTTTCTCTGGAGTCTGGCTCAGAGCTGCTTTCCTCCTTGGATGGTCTTCCCTGCACAGCCCCAAACCTGCAACAGTTTCCACCCCACTGTGTGTGCAACAAAACATAACAAAGCAGTTTGCCTTTGTGGGTCATGTAAAATAACAAGGCAAGAGGGACCACTGCACATCACGACCTTTCCAGAGAACATTGGGTAGAGCAAATAGATATATGTAAAACCAAGATGAAAATTCACTTTATTAGTGTCCAGCACACACATCCTTTCTGTGTTCAAGTGCATGCATATGGCACTGAGGTCACAGAAAGTCTCTTGGCAATGTTAATCCCCAAAAAGTGGCTCACAGTTCATGGCAACCCAGGATTGTCTGCTCAAAAAAATAAGACAAGAGAGAACATGCACATACAGTTTGGGCGTCCTTAAGGTCATCTGAAATTAGGTGTGATTCTCTTACATGCAGATTAATTGCAGATAAACGATAGTCTTGAGGATACTATGGGGAACTTCAACTTTTCCCAAATCTTGACCACTGCAAGCACTTGAGAAACAAAGGATACCCCAGCAACACTAGACTGTGCTCATACAAACTGAGCAAATAAAAAGAGGGAAATGCTAAGCCACAAACACAGGCTCTGGGCTGTGTCTCTGTGAATTTTTTTTTTTTTTTAATTTAAGTAAATAGAGAGACTGCTATGACCACTTCATTAAGGATGTAAAAAAAGAATTTCATCCAATGGGCAGCAAAAGAGGAGGGAAAGATACCACCTTCCACCCAGTGTGGAAGCTTTGTGGGACTCTGATGTCCACCAGCCCCACCTGCTTATCTCCACATCTGTTGTCCATGTGAGTTCAGTCCAGCTTGAAATACTGGGATAATCATAGGCTGGGATAGCCACAGTCATCTGATGAGCAGACTGCTGCATTCCTCCTGTCTGATTTCCACTGCCAGGAGTTTGGTGCGGCTAAATCTCTCATCTCAAGTACTCTTTACTCTTCCTGGAGACATATTCTAAGCTGACTTCAGTGTTATTTTTCTCCTTTATGAAATCTGTCAACCTTGCCAAGGCACTCTTGAGTGAGGATGCCAGGAACATGAACTCCTAAACCTGAATTGCATTCCCACCCAGAACAGTTGTTAACATCTTTGCCAGGGCTAAATGCATGAGTAAGTTTTCTTATCTTATCACCTCAATGATCTCCAGCTCACTGGTGCCCATGAGCTTGCAATAAAACTAGCCTGGACGACTTTTCAAAAATACGTGAAACTGCTGCCACTAACTGCATGAAAAAGAGAGTGCAGGAGTTTCACCTGATCCTGTTGCCCCTTCACAAACACCCCTTAGACAACAGACAGCTTGAGCAAGCTGTGATGATAATATAGTTCTAGTCAAAATATATAAGCTTCCAGAGTTAGTTGTTATGAGTCTTCATGGATTTCTAGAGCCCTGATAGCTAGGTCTTTATGCAGAGAACACATATGCTATGAAATGAAAGCTGAGGAAAAAAAATGAGAATTCATAAGCTGTTCCCTTGCAGGAACTGTAACTCTACATAAAGCCAAATAAAGGGAGAAAGACTAGTGTTTAACACAGGACAGATAGGAGACTTGGCTTTTGTCGGTGTCTTTGACTTGCAGCCACCACATACATATTTGAAGAAAGCATGTCTTACTTTTGAAATGGGCAAGGGGCACTGGCTACAGCCTGAAGGATTAGACGTTAGTCCAACATTTCCAGTGCCACAGGATAAGAAAATGAATGTAAAGTACAATTGTCCTCTTGCAATTTCACTTTGATCTATAAGGGGAAAAGTTACCCTGTTACATTTTTACAGGCACTACTATAGGATATTGCAATGCTACATTTATTTCCAGTGTTTACATACACTGTGAGCTGAGAACAGGCTCCAATTCTTTGGGGGATTTTATTGTTTGATGACATCTTCATTGTTGTTATTACTCATTACAAACAGAATTCTGGGAGTGAGGTCATTCAATGGCAAACTCATCACAAATATTTCCCAAAAAGTATGCCTGGAGAAATCTTTGGATGCAACTAGTTTTTATGAACAAGTTATAAATAAAAGAAGCTGATGTTATTAGTGATTTGCAAAACTTATGACTTAATCCTTTCTCTGTTTTCTTTTGCATGTTTTACCCCTAAAATAGTCAAGCACAAACATCCCGAAACTCTATGAATTTAATTTAAAAACGGCAAACTATTTATTTAGAAGTAGACTTCATCCTGAAAAAAACAAACTCTGGTTTGAAAATAACTCCTGATTTACCTTTCTATAGGACTTACCTCAGACTGAAATTAAATGATGACCACTGAACACAAATGCTAGCATTTGCAACATCCGTTCTGGACCCAGAATCTGTGACTTCCAAACTAGCCCTTAACAAGCGCCAGTGAGCCATACAGGCAAAAGGAATCTTTTGTAAAACTTTCCCCCTGATTTTGTGGAGTTATTTTTCTCAAGTTCTATATATATGGCTATGGATATTTCTAAATGGAGTCTTCTTGTGATACTTGCAGTCTAACAGGTTAAACATTTGGCCTCTAGCCTTCTAGGCCTTTGGCCTTTCTAAATTTGGCCTTGACTTGCCTAATCATAAAGAATATTTAACAATTCGTTTCTGTAAAGAAGCTTAGAAGTTGATACAGCTTTGAATACCTGTGCTATTTCCAGCAAAGTTTAATAACTTCTCTTTTCTGTTAGTAAGACAGGCCAGATATATTTTCCTTGATTGTCCAGGAAAGTGTAAATAATAGAGGGTTTTGTATCAAACTCTGCAGTGTCCCTTTATACATTTACCCATGACACTAACTCCTGTGTAGACACACACATTTAGAGAACTAGGGAATTACAGCTTGGCAATTCTTTTCAGACCTGGATTTCTCCTGTCTCTCAGCTCCATTCCCAGGCTGACAAGCTGACTACAGCTTCAGTTAGGGAGGCAGTCTCCCAGAGTGATAACATGGTGAAAAACAGAAGGGAATTCATAATAAAGATTAACACCTGGTGTCTTTCCTATGGGACATCCGGACATGCTGTCCCAGGGATGTTTGTCCCAATTGTCCAATGAACTACTGTCCTGTCCTAGCTGCATGCAACACACGTTAAATACAGAATGTCCATACAATAAAGTTGGCCTTTTATCCCCCAAAGAGGTCCGTGTGTGTTGCTGTCTCTTTTCTCTCTTTGCAGCGCAGTAACCACACTCCTGTTCTACATCAGCTATGTTACACAAAGCTCAGCTTTTCTGATTAAAATAATGCTTTAATTTTACACAATTATATGACTACTTTTGATTACAAAAAGTGCAGAAATGTCATTAAATCTTGTAATAATTGGAATGGGGGACAGAAATTCTTATCTGCTTTGACACTTTAGTTTGATGTTCAGGGTTTTTATTTTTTTCTTTTCTTTTCCTTTTTTGTCTGTATGGACAGGAATACCCTAACAGCAGTGACTCTTTTCCACAACCCAGCCAAAAATTAAAGCAAAGAGAGATAATGAATCAGGATACAATTTGTAGCAGACAGGGCTGTCTTTATTCTTTCTCACCTGCTTTTTTTCATTGGTGAAACAGTAAATAATATACCTACACAGAATCATCTGAAAACTTTGGTCTTCAAACTCAGTGAAGAAAATCTCCCGTTTTAAGTATCGTGTCCTCCCAGGGGTGTTGTCTGGAGCTGTCTTCTGGCTTGAGAATAGAAAATGGCATTGTTTTACAACTGAGTCACAAGCTGAAAGTTAACTCTGATCTTCTAGGAACTCAATAGCGAGGCCAGTCTTTACTAACGTAAATATTTAACTGCAGGCCACTGTAGTTAGTTTATAATTTCTCCACATCTGCATTTTAGTTTTTAGATATAGTGAGAAGCACAATCTGTGATTACTTTGCACAGGACTGTATGCATATTTCAGGGTCTGCTTGGTAATTAACAGAGATTTTGGCCCTTACTTGAGGGCAAGAACACAAAAACCCCATAACTGCTCATGGGGACTGTGAAATTCTCTGCAATGTTAATAAGAAAACTAGTCTTTTTAGAAAAAACTTGCTTAATGTGTTTTCTAACTGAAAGATCAGTTTACATCTTGTAAAATAAAGAGAAAATAAAATTTCAGCTTCAGAATGCTCATGTTAGGGAATTTTACGGGGATACTTTACTTGGCCATATTTTGCCTTTAGCTTCTTTCTGCAGATAAATTTTCTGCACTGTCAGTTTTAAGTTGTCTCTTTGGTCTTGTTTTTGTCACTTCCCTACAAACCAAACCCTGTGTTGCTGCCAGGCTCCACTCACTCTTTCTCAAGAAAGATCTTTTTCGTGTTCCAGAAAAGCTCCATTTCCATTACTCTACCCCTCAAATCTGCATCCAACATTTTTACAGACTCTCCTTGTCTTATTGTATGTTTTCTTCCAGAAAATTTTTGGAAAGATGTTGGGGACAGAATTTTTTTTCTTTGACATCTGCCTCATTCTTCCATCCATGAGTGCAGACAATACTGTCATCATTTAAGTGTTCTGGATGAAACTATGTCTGAATATATTTCTCTGCCTGCTTTGACTGCTTTTTACTCACAGCACAACACAATAGTAGTAAGATACTAAAGATATATTTTAATGAGCATTCATTACATTGGGAAACTTATTGCTTTACAGTGATTGGTAATATTACCTCTATTTTTCACATGAATATTGACAAGGTGGCTTCTGAGTTTCTGGAAGCCAGACCAGGTTCTGAAATGGTAACCTACATGTTGGCCTTTGTTCACCCTACCCAATTTAAGACATTTGTATAGAAACATCTAATTAAGAAGCTTTCTCACTTTGGGTTAACTCTGCTGTAGACAGTGAAAATATAACTGAGTCCCTGTCAGGTCTCAAGTGCCCTTCGAAAAGATCCAATTCTGTTCAGCAGTTTAAGTTCTATCTCCTGGCTTTTCTGAATTCTCTGAAAGTTAAATGGTTGGTACTAGGGTCCAGATCCCTTGCTTTGGCCATCAGTACTGTTCAATAACCAAGACCTGTGAAGAAGTAACTAGAAAATAAAGTAGAGGAGAAGGTCTGGCACTGACCTGCCATTCTTTTCCAGCCAACATTGAATGAGTTTGTTGAAAGAAAGCTAGCTTGTAAGCGTGACTGTCATGCATGCCCTAAAAAAAGAATTGTCACACAATCAAAAATTATTGGTGTTTTTTACATTTAAATAAATTTTCCATTCCACAGAACCTGCAGTTAACACCAAATACTGTGTCATCAAGGCAAAATTCACTTGCATTGCTTCGTGTCTTTGACAATATCACTGGAATTCAGCTTGGACAGATACACGGCAATGAACTCATCCAATGGAAAACATAATACATGTTTATGCCAAGAAAATTTTTGCTGGTGAAGGCATTAGAAAACTAGCACTGCAATGCAAATAAATAGAACAGATCACGTCTATGAAAAAACCCAAGATGCTTAATCTACCTGTTGGTAACCTTTCAAAAAGTAAGCCTGAGTCTTTTGCTTATTTACTCAGCTCTCTAGCAGGCATCTTCTGGGTGTTAAGCTATAGAAATATCTTATGCCCTGAAAATTAGAAACACAAATTCTAGAGACTGAACGTATGTAGGCAAATCTCAGTGATTCCCCATGTTATAGTATTAAAACTAAATCTGCAAAGCCATGGTGTTTCACCCATGATGATGTTGAGTTTACTCATTTTAAAATGAATGTTTTTGGTACAAGCAGAAAAGTATCTTAGCCACTTACTGTTAAAGAAGGATTTCCTTCTCATGGTCTTCACTTTCCATTTTAAACGGCTTGTATTACTTTGCTATTAGAATTTATTATTATAGTATTATTAGTAGTTGCCAAATTACACCATAAGGGAGGCTGTATTTCAGTGTTGGATAAAATGATTCTTTAACACCAATATCTTAAGGAACCCCTCAAGAGGCCAGGAAATGCATCAGTTGCTTGGGCAAGGTAGTCTTCAAGACAGATTGAACCACTGAAGATGCTGCAAAGTGATACTTATGAGATAGTAGAAGGTTACCCACTGCCTCAGTCTTTCAAGGAACTGAACGCTGTTTCTGTTAAATAAGAAATGAGAATTTTTTGCAAACATCTCTTAAATACTTGATATGTTTCAGACTGCTCTGAATCCAAGTTTCACTGTACTTTGTTAATCCTTCATTAGTATTTAGATACAGGCTTCAGCTGTTCTAGCATTTACAGGGTGCTAGTCTATGCTTGTGTGTGGAGTTTCCTGAGTTCAGTTTAGTTCAGCAAAATGCTCCACCATTGCAAACTCTCTCAGGGCAGGGTGGCTTGTGAGGATTCAGTGGAAGTCTGAAATTTGGCAATGCTCACAAGTCTGAAATTCCTGAGAGTATATATATCATTCTTTGACTTGAAATTCAAATCAAGTTGGAAAGTATCTGGTTTATCTTGGTGGACCTGTATGACAAATCCCAGTTGCACTGAAGAAGGTTCATGGTGCTTTTCATCCACTTCTCTGTTTAGATGACTCCTGGAATTGCATAATATAGAATGGCTCATGTCATCTGGAACTGCTCTTCTTCAAAACCACTGTTAACCCAGAACTCCTGGAGTCTGGAATTCTTGCTGCTGTTTTCAAATTTATTCAAAATCTCTAAGCAAATTCTAACTGAAAGATGTGGAGGTTTGTTCTTAAACTTCATATTGGACATAGAAGATGGTTTAAGTTTGCTCAGAAATAAGTCAGAATTCAAACTTTACAGATTAACATCAGTGTTAGGCCTGAAAAAAACCCAGACTGTTTTTCAAACGTTACTGCCAATAGATTTTTGTTCCACTTTCTAAAAAGAATGATATTATTTCTTTACATCAGGCGCAAGACCTTTTGCATACAGTAGGACATTCAGTCCTTTCACCAGCCTAAACTGCTGCTGTGAGTTGCCCTTCAGCTGATGTGGTGTTTGGCAAACAACTTGTCACCTAGAGAAGTCTTTATGGTAATGCTGATGCGTTATCAACTCATTACACAGTGTCCACTGGTTGAGGTACTTTTGTCTGAGAAGTATCCAGAGCAGAGTTCAGCTCTTTAGTGTTTACTAAAGCTCCCCAACAGTAGCAAGTCAGGTAAAAAAGCAATGAAGCTTCACTTGCATTGCAGTTTCACTGCTGCCTCTGTGAATAATAAACTTATTAATGACTATTAAAGGCCAGCTGTTTACAACTCAGGATAGAATGAGGGCTGATGACACTTAAGACCTATATTACGTGAATATGACCTTATATTATGTGAAAATTTTTATTCTGTATACTAAATTACAAGCTAAATTATCTATTTTCCAAGACAGTTTTGTTTCTTCTTCCTTAATAGGAGTTATGTTTATGGTTCTGGGTTGCATATATTTTACCACATCTTACAATTCACATTCTCAGTTGGGACAGAAGTTTCTGTTTCATAGAAAGCTAGAAACTAGTCCCTTTTAAAGAGAGAAAGAGAAAACGACTCTTTCTTTCTGTATACAGACTATACTAGGAATACTTGGAATGGTAAATTTGATGATTATTTTCAGCAAATATGTTATTAGAAAATTAGGTGTGTTTCCTTGGTGTGGGCTTTTTATGTTGGGACTGGCTTTTCTTTTCCCCTTCTTTGAAGCAGGAATGGCTTCCAGACCTTGCACTAGAAGGCAGTCTACATTTACTGTTGT
Organism: Acridotheres tristis; assembly: GCA_037013685.1. Classification (NCBI taxonomy): domain Eukaryota; kingdom Metazoa; phylum Chordata; class Aves; order Passeriformes; family Sturnidae; genus Acridotheres; species Acridotheres tristis. Next base: position 47,944,938 of record CM072919.1, on the reverse strand, counting down.
TCCTGTAGCACTGAATTCTCCACTGGATCATTCTGCTGTGTGTTTGAGTAGCCATACTGGATAAAGTGCTTACTGCTGCCTCCTGTATTAGTAGCATTAGACAGAGAATACCTTTTTCTCTTAGTAGTGGCAGGCCAGGTCTGTAATAAAACTAAATGACACTCCTGGCACTGCACTCCATACTCCTTATGCGTCCAAGAAAATAAATTACCCTTAAATATCTAAAGTATGAGACAGAAATTCTGTGTTTTATAAAACTTCATACACTAGTCAATGTTGTTATATTTTTTTTTAAATTTCCACCCCTCCATTTGATAATGCCTAAATCTAAGCAAACCAAGCAAATCCCTGTGGAGTAAAGACATCTATCTTCTTCTCTGTACCCTTCTTCTTGCTATGCAAATCCATAAAGAAGGTATTGTTTTCTGCAAGACTACATCTCAAGTGACAAGTGAGAGGACAGATAGAAGGATCTACTGTTATACTAGCAACATGTAAAAAACCCTGAGCAACAGCCATTGAGTGATTTGCCTGTCCTGTGTCCAAGAAACCAGAGTTTTACTACAGCACATTGTATTATGTTTTTGCTTTCTCTTAGACCAAGTCTAAGAGAAACTCGTACCAGTCTTGTAGTAATGCCAGTGTGTCACAGCTGCACTTAGAAGAACTAACTGGAAACTATGTCCTGATGGCTTCCAGAGAACAAACACGGAACAGAAAAGGTCCCTGCCACAGTGATTTTGCAACCAAGAATCCTGATGAACAATTGTATTTTCTGGTGTTACCTGGAGTTCATTCTTCTGCCACTCAGAGATTAATGAAAGCATCAGTCTTCATTGCAGTCAAAGATGCCTCAAAAAACAGCTTTTTTTACAAATTTCACAGATCAGTGCAACAAGATTTGCAAGAGGTGAGTAAATAAATCCTGGTTTGCAGTATATTTTCCTTTTTTTGCACTGCAAAGTTTTAAAGAATCTTGTGTTAAGAAGAAGCAAGAGTCTGAAAACACTAGAAAATGTGCTCCTTTGCTTTTCTGAAGAACAGGTATAGACTGAGAAGAAATATCAGCTTTCTTTAACTGTGTCCCCCCATCAGGCAGCAAGAATTTCTGGAAAGCAGAATATAACTCAGCCTGTATGTTCAGGCCTTGGCTGTCTTTCCAGGAGTACATTGTGCAGCCCTTGTCCTACTGTTCTCTCACTCTGTTAAAAATAGTAAAGGAAATAAGCTAACAGTAATTTTCACGGTTCTATGTTTTCAGAAAATGCATGCAATTTCTGCAGCAGAAAATGAAAACTTTTTTTTTCTAAATACAGAAATTTAAAATGCTTGCCTAATTGCAACTTTCGAAAAAATTAAGGCTTTATGAATAGCAAGATATTCACAAGATAAATCTGTGAAGACTAACATTTTGGCTAACACTTCTGATTCAACTCTTTTTCTCCTGAACTTGACCTCAACAAAAATCTATTTTGCATAGTTCATTGGAGGAAAAAAAAAAAAGGAAAAGGAAGAACTTTAGTTCTTCACATATAAGACTGAATTTGAGCTAAGAGCCACAAGGTCAGCCCTGCACTATCCTAATGACACCTCCACAAATCCCAGGGTTGTAGATTCGATCCCTATATGGGTCTTTCACTTAAGAGTTGGACTTGATGGTCCTTGAGGATTCCTTCTATCTCAGAATATTTTGTGATTCTGGTATTTGCAGCTGCTTCATCTATTTCTGAAGGTATATAAGGCATATTGTCATAAAGGACTTACGGTCTCTTTATTTTATTTTCCCTAGTCTTGTTTTCTGTTATTGCTCACAAAGCCATCCCTATTCTTTTCTGAAGGCCAGCAAAATCAGTTGTCTTGGTCAAAAATGTACACAGTTGTCTCTCAGTTTAGCCTGGTCTGAAAAGGAGTCTGTTTAATTAACATTGATTACAATCCAACATCTGCAAGTAAAAATTGATTGCTAAGGTTCCTAATATGAATGCCTCTCTATTGTGATTTCAATATCTCTGTGAATATGCAATGACAGAAACAGGGATGAAGACTGAATCCACTTCTTAAAAGTCCCAGTTAATTGCAAGCTCCCCTGAGAAAGACATTGGTGATTCTTTTGGTCCTACTTTATCACCCCATGGGAAGGTCATTTGTTAGCACAACATCTAATTGCTGGAAATTGTCAGTGAGCACATTTGGACCCTGTTCAATGCTCCATTTTTTATTGAGAGAGGAGCAAGGGTATTGATTTTGGATAGTCAGGGAGAATGCCAGGGATATTAGTAAGGAGCTCAGAGAACACAACACATAAACTTTTATGACACGATGTCAAACTGGATTGTGCAGGCATAAATGAAAAGGACAACATCTTCTGTAATTACTGCAAACATATAGCATATATCTATTAGAAAAAGGGTACATTTCAATGAAAAAGAGACCTGGCAAAAAGTGACATCTCAGAAAATTTGTCTGACCAAGAGGGGAAAAGGGATAAGATTCTTACGTGTACCTTTTGAAATGACAATGCACAGTGCAGGAGCTGTACTTCTTTTGCTGCTGCAGAGTGATTGAAATCTACTGATTTAGACTGGTGGCCCATTTCCACCATGCTTTAAGTTTGGATATGTAAAATTCCATGCAATCCCAGTTCTATTTACATGGATGACTGTAAAATACAGCACAGCCTCTGCCTAACTCTGCTGAGTGAGCTTTGTCCTGGTTCTCCACATCAAAAGCAACTTCATCTACATAAGGATGGTACTGCATAGCCCCAAAAAACAACCAGTAACCACTTACACTACTGTAGTGTACAGAGTTACCATTGTGCTGAAGTTTAAACTAAATAGCAATTTAATCAGCTAAGCCAAGACCTTTAGTGATCTTCAAGCACTTAATTCATAATCACAGGTGAGCTGTTGTATGTTAGCCCATGGCTTCTGAGTCACGACTTTTCTGTAAAGTGGTTGCCTAACAGTTGTAATTAATTTGTGCAAATCAATATTAAAGACATTAATTCAGAAGTTTTATCTCCTCATGCCTGCTGTCATCCTTGACTTCTCACTCTTTCTTCATGGCACATTATGAAAGTCAGCATGAGTACCTGGGCTTTAGGAATAACACTCACAGAATGCTGATAGCCAAAATATAAGAAAACCTAGTATTCTATGAGCACAAACTCAAATACAGGTGCCCAAGGATGTTGTGGACTCTGCATCCTTGGAGATATGGCCTGGGCAACCAGCTCTAGATGTCCTTGCTAGAGCAAGTTGGTTGGACCACATGACCTCCAGAGGCCCCTTCCAACCTCAGTCACTTGGTCAGTTGCAATTTTCTACTTATGAGTGAGTTTAGTTATTTATTTAAATTTTTAGAGCCCTGAATTCACTAAGTGAAAATTTTAAAGGTATCCATGACTACTGGATTTAGTTTTTGTAGTCTTCAGGCAATAGGAAAGGTTCAGGAGTTCCCAGAGGAACTGCCCCATTGATTGACGAGACCTTCCCCCATCTTTGAAATACAGCTTTAAACTCAGAACAACAGCAGATGAATGGCAATGAATAAATGATGTCAACAATTTGTGTGGAGGCCAAAGAAAATATAAGGGGGCCCCCAAAAACTTCATCTCTCAATATGCTAAAATGCAGCTGTGAGTAATAAGTTCATTTTCTTTTCAGGCATTGTACACTACATCTGAAATAGTTTCTGAACTTAGCACAGAGTTTCCTGACCGTCTATTGTTTTCCTTGGGGATCAGGAATCTTTCAAGCATCGCAGTGAAGAGTTTGATATGAGCAGATTGTGCATCAGGGAGATGGGTGGTGGTCTGCTGGCCTGGTCTCACAAGTTGCAGAGCCTGGGGGAAGTCACTATCTAGACATATTAATGTAATTTTATTGCTGGCCCTATCATTTATTTTGACTCATCTGAACGGTGGCCAATTTCATACTATTTTAAGCATGTGTGCAGAGAAGTCATGCAAATACATAAGTTTTCTCTGTGTGTGTGTTTAGAAATATCTCATTGGGAATTTGGAACTGGATAAAATCTCTCTTTTTCTTCTACAATCTGCATTCATAGCAGTGGCTGCCATTTTTAGAGGTGGACACAGACAGCAGAAATGTGTCCCTTCATACATATGTGAAGGGCTACTTTGTAAAAAAAAAATGCATTGAAAGTATATTTTATTTCATGATCATGAAATCAGATTGATATTCTAAGCAGTAACATTTATTTATCTGTATATTTGGAGTTTTCATCAAATTCGTAACACATCTTGAAAATTACTACCTAACTTAAATAACTTAAGAAGAAGCTACCTAAGTATGGTTTAAATTAAATAATTCTATGGAATAAAATCAAAAGTAATCAGCACTGTGAAGTTCAGACAAAGAAAAGATAATATTTCTTTTGATTCTGAGTTGTGCTGCTGCTTATAATGGCATCATCCTTTCCCAGCAAAGTGCACTGGTGGACTCATCAGGCTCATCAGCTAACAGTTTTAGAAAATTAGATTTTTATTTCCTAATTCGTTTTTGTTTTCCGAAATTGAAGGCACTTTTTCCTTCTTTTGCCACTCATGTCTGAAGAAGGCAAGTGTAGCCTACAGCCTAAAAGCAACTTTATGTTTAGTTAGGGCAAATGTTCACTACTTACAAGACTGTGGTTCCTCTGATCCCTTCCATTTTTTTTTCCTGTGGCAAAATCCACCTTTTAGTCCATTTGGTAGCTCAGAAATCTACTGTGATGTACTGTGGTAGTCTGTTGATGATATGTGGAATGGATGTTTTAAGGGCTTTTCATGGCAAACCTCGTCTTTTTTGGATGCAGTGGGCCAAACCTGGTGAGTCAGAAGCTTCCTTCAAGAGCTGCAAACCTATTTTTCCTTCATCCTTTCTTGGAAATAGCCCTTATTTCTCAGGAAAGCCCCTTGACTATGTACTGCTTGGAGGAAATTAAAGGCCTTTGCATACATATAGTCCTAAATGTCGGTGGTGTAGGGACTGCAGGATGCAAAATCTTTGGGGCAAAAAATTTGTATTTTTCACTTGTGATGTGCCTAGCCTATAGCACGCCTGTGAATCAAGTGAATAATACCTGTAAGAAGGATGCAGACATATATGATTTATATTGCTCTGGGGATTGGAGGAAAAAGACCAGATTAATTAAAGTGAAAAAGTGCAAGAGAAACACAGATATATATAGGTGACCCAAATGTGTTTCTTTATTTGCCATCCATCACTGTGGCCTCCATCACTGTATTTGCTGATGGCCACTCCCTGTACCTCTTCTTCTCCCATTTCTCTGGTGGTTCCCCCAACAGAAGTAAAGAGAGAAGAAAGAGGAATGGTGCCAGCAATGGGTGGTTGAATGCTTACGTCAGGGCTGAACAAACATTAAGGATTTTTGCTGGAGGGCTGAGAGGATGACACAAGTTGCCCTCAGCTGCCAGACTTCCACTGATACCTTCACTAAGCGAGTGGCCACAGCCACCACACAGTTCTTGCTGAGGATCAGTAAGGGAAACGTGACTCGAAATGACCAAGATGTTAATTACCATGGCTTTTAGTTAGCACAGTCACATGGCTGCACATTTGCTACAAGAATGTGAAAAGTATATTCTGAGTCCTAGTCAGCTGCTTGCTAGCTAAAAATACCCATGTCTTGTTTTTTTCTTTAGTTTTGAAGTAGAATTACTGATTTTTTAAAACTTTTTTTCTTTTATTGCAATAATATCCAGGTGGCAGAAGAAGGGATTTTGCTAGGTTATGCTGGCTGGTAAATTACAACTGGTAAATTAATGAATTGGCTGGAGTAACTTACTAATGATAAAGGATTGAAAGAGTTTTTGGGACAAAAATAAAAGGCTTATTTGGAATTTTGATTAGTGAGAGAAAGAAGTACTAAAACCACAGAAGCCAAGAGAAGACATCTTCAAAAGTAGAAGACAAGACATATTGCCTCCTTCCACCACTGCCACAACAAACTTGAAAAGGAAAGAAGTAATCCTATCTAGGAGATTCAAATGGATAATTTCTCAGAGAAAGGTATAATCCTATGACCTTGGAAGAGAACAAAAATCCCAACAAAAAACCTGAGAAACACTTGAGTGAGGTGAAGAGCAGAAATTCAGAAATTCACTCACTTGGTGAAAGCCAAGTAGGATCAGGGATAAAAGCCAGAGCTGTGTGAAATTCCCAGATCTGATTGGCAAGAATATGCATCACTGAGAGACTTTAGGCCCTTTGAATTAAAATTTATTTGGTCTTGAAATCCTACAAGCACAAATTGAAGCAATTTTCTAGGAATCGAAGCATCCACTCGAACCCTGTGGATCTTCAGTCTCTGAATATCTTCTAGGATCTAGCCACCCTTTCCCTTCATTTTCCACTGAGCAATGCAATTCAAACTCCAGCCTGTTCTTGCCAAATGGCTAGTCTGAATATTTGCAAAAAAACTCTGGAGTGTTTCCTGTGAAAATAAACGCGAATCTGGCACAATTGCCATTACACCTTCACCATCTGGATTGTGGACTTGCCTCATGTATTTAGGTCCCAAGAATACACACTTGGTCTACACTGAACTTGCTACAATCTACACAGAGGGAGATAATAAAAGGATTTCACACAATTAATTGCAAGCAATATTTAATTAAAATATCAGTAATAAACCCACATAACACATTGGATAACACAAGTTGCCCAGCCTATTACAGAAATTACTTTTACTGAGGACAAGTCTCAGAAATCACTACCTTATGAAAACTGTGCCCTTCCATATATAATGTCTTTCAATAACTGTGATTTTTAATTTTACAGGACCATATTTCTCTATAATTCTTTACATTTTTTTATTCTTTGTGCACACCTAGAACACGAAAGTAATGCTGCTGTATGTGCTGAGAATTTCCTTTAAGAACATGAAGTTTAGATATGTGAGTGATTTTGAAGTCTAGAAAACTGAAAAATATAAGTATATTTCTTATATGGGAAAAAAAGCCCCAAGAGTATCATGCCAGTGTCCTAGAAAAGGGCAAGTCTTTCCTGAAAGCAACAGGAAGGAAGAAATTTAAAGTTTTCTACAGTTGTAACTGCAGCCTGGCGTTTGTCAGCTGAAAGGCCAATAGACTCTCAAACATCTTGACAGATCAGGCCGGAAGGATTTTACACATTCATTTCCAGCATTTAAACAGCACATTGTTTTAAAATGTGGCTTTGTTAACAAACACAAATAATTTATTATCTTATTCTGTCTGCTGAATGGCAAAGTTCTGGCCATTGGTACCTGAATAGTTAGATAGCTGTTTCTGTTTCCAAAAGATGAGCAGTTGAAATGAAATGGAACATACATTTTGACATAACTCAAAGCAACTCTTTCTTTTGCAATTTATGACACCTTCAGGCTGAACAGAAAGACAAGTGTGAGGGAGCTGATTGCTAGGTACACTGCCTGTTCCTCTCCCGAGGCTCTCCAGCAGGAAACAGCTTCAGCTGGCACAGGAGCGAGTGAAAGACAAGGCAAACTGATACAGCTTTCAGGTGACCCTCCTGTCGGGAGGATTCACCAGATCATACCGAAAAATTGATTCTTGACAAGAGTCAGTGCCAGATTACTTTGAGAAAGGACTGACCTGCCTCTGGGCAGCTGTTTTGGTTCTGGCTGTGTTATGCAGTCATTCATTACTCTGCAAAGACCGTAGATGTTGCTCCCAAGGATGGGTTAGAAATGCACTTTTTGACCTAATGAGCCCAATGACTCCTTTGTCCTGCTTGTAAAAGTTGTGATCTCGCTGTCTAGAGTGGTGGGAGCGGCAGGGTGGAAAGGGAAGTTCCGGGAAGGGAATGGAAGTTCCAGGAAGGGAAGGGGAAGGGGAAGGAGAAGGGGAAGGGGAAGGGGAAGGGGAAGGGGAAGGGGAAGGGGAAGGGGAAGGGGAAGGGGAAGGGGAAGGGGAAGGGGAAGGGGAAGGGGAAGGGGAAGGGGAAGGGGAAGGGGAAGGGGAAGGGGAAGGGGAAGGGAAGGGGAAGGGGAAGGGGAAGGGGAAGGGGAAGGGGAAGGGGAAGGGGAAGGGGAAGGGAACGGAAGGGACAGATGAGCAAGGAGCAACATTTCAGAATAACTGTGTGAACAACTGTGTGAGCAACTGTGTGAAGTTGAAGAAATTTTGACCAAGTTCTGTTGTGTGAGCAAAACCAGATTACCTTGAAGGTCTGAGTTTGTGCTGTACAGCTTTGTAAGACTGTGCTTGAAAGTGGGGGGGAATGAAACCTGCTTTAGGACCCATCACAAAAGCCTCTGGAAGTTTTTGTATAATTGTAAGCTAAAGAGTTAAGTCCCTACATGAAAAAAAATGTGGCTACTAATGTTCTGATGATTTATAAAATGGACGACTTCTATAAGCTGAATACTGCCTGTCCTCTCAGATTCTTCACTTGTACCCACAGCAGACTTCCCCATTTTATCATACATCATAGCCTTTTCTATTTAGCAGCTCCTGCCTCACTTATTCTATAATGAGTACATTGTGCTGTATGCACAGACATCTTAGGGATTACTCTAAACCCCTTGTGCACCTCTACAAAGAGTTTTAAGATGACTGTTTTCAAGAGGGAAAGCTTAACAGGAAGAATCTGAGCAGAGGCTTAGCTAGGTCTGTACAGTAGGTCTGCCCCTCTAGCTGGGGGTTTCCCTCAGGGCAGGCAACTATCAAAACAGAGTAGATTAGATATTACCTCCAGGGCCAGCTATTCACTCCTTCCCAGCAAATGACTTGTTGTTATTCCAAACCCAACCCACAAATTAGCAAATGAAATTGACACCAAAGAAAATAAAACCAAGTTTCAGTTTGTGTGTTTGAATTATATGTTTATTATGTCTCCACGCACAAGGATGAGGTTTAAAAATTTTAAACAAATATGAAGATTCTCCAGTTTCAACAGATGTTGCTGCATTTCCATTAGCTGCAAAGACAAGAACTGCAATTTCATCTTCCCTGGTCGAATCAGTTAATTACAAATGCTAATGCAGTTGGTAGGGCAGAGACCTCATGGAACAAACAGTGTTTGATAAAATAAAGACTGAGATAGCTGGCAAACTTTACATTAATGCTGGTCTGGAGGCTGTGACCTACATCAAGAATATTCTTTTCACAGCCTACATACCCATTAGAAAATTGCGGGTATGCAGACTGATCCACTTCACTACTGTCTTGCCAAAACTGCTTCTTCATCTGACACTCTATGCAAAGCAGAGTAGGAAAGCAAGAAACAAAGAAGAAAAAGATCTCTGTACAGTCATTGAACTAATACATCCCGTTGCTTCATTGTGAATCAACCTGCTGAAATTTCTGGATGGTGTTTTCTCTTTTCACTAGGGCATTATGGAAGATGGAAGTAAGTCTTCATTGACTTCAAGTCCACTTTCCCTGTTTCAGCAGCACTTCACCTGGGAAAGCCTGACTAGAAGCTGAATTAAAACTCCAGGATTTTTTGTCAAGTGTTAATGATGGCAGCTGTACTAAACTGGCTCCCTGTACCGCCAGAAACACGCTGGCAGTAACTTCCACCTAATGCAGTCAGAAGAAAACAATAATGAGCTTCAGTCAAGGCAATTATTTTAAACAAACACATGCATTCACCACAGTGGACTGGCTTCCAAATTTTGGCTCATGATGGCGACAGAGAAGGGTGTGATACCTGACTTTCTCTTTGCCATTTCCTGCTCAACTCCTGCTTTGATCTCTGTCTCAGAATATAATTATGAAGTCTGAATCAGAACCAGGCTCTAATTTCTGCTGCCCCAACTTGCCCTCCTCTCTAGCTCTTAAGGAAGACACTGTGATTTGCAAATGCTTGCCTTTTATTTTTAGTCCAATAAAATGGACCACCTACAAATTCAGGTTACTTTTTTCTTTTTATTACCTGCTTTTTATAATGTAGCCAACTTACCCCAAAAGTACCCAGTAAGTGCATATAAAACATAATTAATCCTCTGAAAGGAATGTACCTTCTTTGCCTGAAACTATTTTACCAAACCCTTAGGTGGTATACGCTGGCAGAGCTCCACTGAAATCAGCACAACTATCTTCATTTACAACAGTCATATGTTTGCTCCAATCTTTTTTTTCTCCCAGTGCATTCTGAGCAGGATCTTCAAGATTAAAAGAATTGGTTCTTGATTACCAATGGGAGCCAGTTAGCATAGCTCTGTAAGTTTAAATTAATCTGCCCTGATTTACATGTGGTGCATGGGCGCGCACACACCCACACCCACACACCAGCAAACATTGTCAAAATAATCAACATTTAAAAATATACTTCTGATGGAAAAATATGTTCACATGGCAAAGATGTTTTTCTAAGACTGCACTAATAATGGAGTCTGGAGGCTAGGAACTTGAAGTCCCATGTCCTACATACTGTGCTCTGTGTAAGTGGTTTTGTAATCACGTTAGGTTACATTGGTTTATTCAATTGTGGTAACCAGTTCCTGTTAGCTGAAAAGAGAGTAAACCTGAAGAATTATCAACCAAATACCAAAGGAGCTGTTTCTCTTTAAATGGAGATCTTGGCAAAATTACAATGTTGTTCATAATTGTAAAATTTTGTTCAATCAGGATCAAGAATAATAAGGAATCTTATGTTAATCGGGACATGTATATTTATTTGTATGTGCATGCACATACTTACATACACAAACACCAGCTCTCATACTGATTCTTCTAAGCTTTTCACAAGCCTAGGTGCATTGTAAAAGAGATGTAAACAAGGACAGAATCATATTCTACCTCTAACTTTAGATCTTTGATTTTGTAAAAAGAATTGTAATGTTTGCCCTAGACACACTTTTGCTGACAAAGAGTAGAGTTTCATCTGTTATTAACGAGAGCATTCTAATGTAGCCAGTTTCGTGTTACCATCAAAATCAGCACACATCAATTGCTTGTGCCTGTATAGTAACAGTTGTAGTCTTGTGGGAGTGGTAAGATTGTAAAACAAGAACATTAAGTGTAATAAAAAAGGATGAGCCAACAGTTTACAGCTTCTACATTAGTGTCTTCCTTATGTTTTTTGGTTTTTTTATTAGAAAGTGACAAGCTAAAGGTCAAATACCCAGCAAATGCCTGCTGTTGCTGACCTTTGAGCCAGAGCAAATTAAATTTAGCTAATCCTCAATCCTTCCTATTGCAGAGAAGGACGAGGTCTGGGAGGAGTAAACCAAACACTTATTTTTCTTCTGTTGTTTTAGAAAAACTCTACAGGTGCTGGAAGACCAGACATAAATCTAGTGTCAGGCAGTCCCCCAAAATTGCCTCCAGCAGAGTTGCACAACTTTTACAGTGACACAAGTGACGAAGATCTTGTACCTGTCCTATTTAGGTACAGATTAAATTATATTTTCAATATGACCAGGATAAACTTGCTATTCTTAAACATTGTCTGGATCAACTCTATCCTGTTATCCTTACTTTCTGCTGCTGTAGCTCCACAGGCCTTTTAAAGACAGAACTCTTCATTAAACAGTGAAGCAGAGTTAAAGGAAAAGCATTTCCATCTCGTTTCTCTGAAGTGGCTGACTTTGAAGTTTTGTAGTGCAAAAGATACAGTTCAGACTGGAGTCAAATACTCGCCACAGGAACTACTGTTCTTACAATAGCAGAGGGTGTGTTACAATGGAGATTTGCTGAATATACAGACTTTTTGAACACAGTCAATATACGGTGTTCTGTTAACAAGTTGATCTCTTCCTGGAGTCATCCTTTAGATCCTTTATTACAGGAACTAGTGCAAAAGAGTTTGACTGAGACAGGGTAATTCTTTTGACAGATGTGATAACAATAACTATATTTTCCTTTTTGATACAAGGTTTTTGGTTTCATTTCACATATCTGTATTAAGAGATTTTTTTTTATGGGCATTTTATCCTACTACTAGATCTTAAGTTGGAATCATTTGGTAACCAGTAGTATTTCAATCTGACAGAGACAGCAGAGAAAAGCTGAGAAATAATAAGGCAGGCTTCTATAGGCTTATCACAGAAGTTTCTTGAGTGCTTAGTAACTATTAGAACAGGATGCAAACTACACTGGAAGATGCCTAATTTTTATGCTCTAAACTAATAGTCTGTTAAATTTTCCTGATGAGGGGTGATACAGAGAAGTTCTGGCCATGTTTCCACAGATATTTCCTTACGGAAATGTCTCTATTCACTGGACCTGTAGGGAATATTTTAATAATAATATTTTAATAAGACAGACTCCCCCTCTAGCATGATCTATCAGAAAATGACATGTGATGTTAGTGTTGTTTCTCACAACAAAGATAATTTGGAATTTCTGTAGAAAAGCAAATTCACATTCCTAATCCTTCTGTCCCTCCTCAAAGAGCCTATGTCCAATTTTTAGCCAGTTTTTCCTCTCAAGTCCACTCCAAGTAAAAAGTATTTGGGAGAAAAGTTCCTCTATTTTTTCCAACAGTTTTAGTAATTCTTAAAAGTTGTAGCTGTATATTGACTGTAGTATATATAATTTCTATCTCGTTTCACTGTTACTTGGATAATTTCTGTCTGTAAAGGAAAAGAGTCTGAAATTGCCAAACCAACTTAATTTTACAATGCACATGTACATGCATTCACATACACACACACAAATTTCTCCATATAAATGTATATGTATCCAAAGACATATCCTCTTTCCATTCACAGTTCTGTATTGAAACTCAGAATATTTGAAGAGCAAAGACAGGACAGAGTTACTCAGTCATTGGTAAGCTAAAATGAAAAATGGCTGGCCTAAGCTCATTCAGTGCACTTCAAGTTCTTTTGGACTAGTCTATATCACTTCCGTTTTCTTCATTTGAAAGTAAACACCTTCGTCTAATTTTATTCTGCTAGAAGAAGTCGGTTCTTATGGAAAACTGGTGACAGCAGCCACCAAATGAACAAGTAAAATGTAGCTATAAAGAGAAATTTGATCAATGACAGCCACTCCTTAGGAAAACACACAGTTGCCACCCATTAGTACAACACAGGAAAACTGACTGTATTAAAGTAACACCCTTAAGATGCTGCAAGTATAACCAAAAATGGAAATAATCCGTACTTACCATAATAGCACCAAGAGCCAAAGAAACAAAAAAAGTCAGAAATAAAAGGGAAGAAAAAAGAGGAAAAAAATTTAAGAGCTACCACTCACAAGAGAGAGGATTTTTTTTCTTATTCATTCCTTCTTCAGATGTCAGAGGCTATTCCTGCTTCTGCAATGTTTCCTCCTAGCACATGAGGAGTCGGTCACACGTGTCTGCCCAGTAATTAATTATATTTTGGGTGCAGAAATCTCCAGTATGATTGAGAAAAATACACTCATAGGATATTACTGTGAATTATTCAAAGTTTTGTAGTATTTTAGAAAACTACCCATCTAAGTCTTAAACATTTATACCCTGCAAATTCAATAATTATATTTCTGTTTGTGAAGGACCATATATAAATCTCACAACAGTGGCTCTGAAAGCATGGGATCCAATCCTGTGTCTTTTCAGTTCTTCAAGTTCCTACTGAGTGAAGAGTGAAACAGGACTCTTTCTCTGTGATGATGATGCTGAGGATTATGCTTATGACAATTCAGTATCTATTTTCATTCTTTGTATGTCTCCAAAGAAGGCAGAAATTATGTGTTTTACCTCTGCTGACTGCTCAGTTTCTTGAAAATAATTTGTTATGGAGAATTCAATTCTACTTGTTTTTTTTTTCCTGGGAAGTATGCTTTATTAGACAAGAGTTTTAGACATGAGTGTGTCATTAAATTTCACCTCACTTTACATAAGTGCTTTGATATGCATCCATTTTGGTTTGTGCTGATAGAAAAAGTGAAGCTGAAGAGTCAAAATTGATCAAGCGCAATTCGAAAGAATCAGTTATGTATTCTTTTAAAAATGTATATTTGTTTTCAATATACAGTTTCCTGTATATTAAATCTGTGTGTACACATACACATGGTTAAGGATATGTACTGTTTTTGCTGAAATATAATAATACATGATAACAAAGAACAACACCTGGCTTAACAGATAGGCACCTGCTGTTAACATTTTAATATAGATAGACATATCCTTCCTCCTTTGGTAATATAGAAGAATGAAATATAAATTAGGAATGGTCTTTAGCTGACGGCAATTGCCAAAAATACTATTATTATCCTATCCTCGCCCATCATTTTGAAATTGATAGATTAGGAAAAAATCACAGGACAATATTAGTCTAAATGCTGATGTCCTGACGCACAATTGCTCTGCAAATGAGATTAAGGGATTCTGTGCTCTGGCTTGTAGACACTTAATTTCTGATTAGATGACTGGAAGAAACTGTTATGTTCAGAACAGTTAACTGGAAGAAACTGTCAGAGTGCTGATGTTTTCCAGGGACTGTGGCTCCACAATGCCCGTTAATTCTATTTGGTTTTGTGAGAAAACAAATGGGTTGTATATACTTCTCTGGCAAATTATGAGGTTTCCTTGCTAGTTTGCAACTTTTCTTACAAAATTCACCAGCATAAATTATACTGGTATATAAAAGGCATAAACGGAGCCTGATTAAATATTTCATATTTCATATACAAAGGTATCCAGTAGCCCTGAAGGTGAAGCTTACTGACTTCTCCAGCTTGGAAGTCGGAAGACAACTAGAGGAAAGAAAGAGATCTCTGTTTAAAGGAAAACATATCAATTCTTACTTCTCCATCTTCTTAATAACAGGCCTACAACAGCTTTACAAATCCTGTATCAATTTCTGAGAAAAGCTTTTGAAACATCCATCGTCACACTAAAGGCAACTTATTGCCTGAACACAGATTTACAAAATACTGAAATGGTATTAATGAAATAAGCTGCCAAAAAAAGAAGAAAGTAACTTACCAAAACTAACAGAGACCCCAAGTATAATCCAATTCTGAGCTGCAATTAAAGGTCTGAAGTTACAACCCAGGAGATCTGAATAACAAAGATTCAACTTTCTCTGTGGGATGTAGATATCTTTGATACCCCAAAACGGGATGTTCATTACAAGCCAGCATACATTTTCTGACCTGCCTTCTTCAGCAATTTAAAAATAATCTGGCTTTGAGTTTGTTGCTTTCTACTGTCAGGAATATATACCAAATGTAATATGGTCTTATGTCCTAGAACATAAGACACATGCCAGGTATTGACGTGCAATTGCTTCTGTGAGAACACTTACACTTGGGAACAAACATTGCAGTAATTATCCATTCCCAGCCACCCCACAAGGGAGCAGCTAAGCCAGAGGTGAGGAGAAGCCATCTTCTCCATCTCCCTTTCACTAGAAGGAGGCAAACATAGAGAAACATTGCTCCTCTCTTGAAGCACCCTTTGGCTATCAGCCACACTCTTAACAAAATGAGTTGTAACATATAAAGCCTTCACTCACTGCATCACATGGTTTTTTTCCACTATTCCAGTACACCTTAAAGAAAAAAAGAAGCCAACCCTTACATGCTTGCTTGCTTGCTTCCTATAGTGATTCCAATAGTACAGCTGCTGCAAAGTGTGTGCTCTCTATTACAATTATTTTGACCTCAAGAAAGCTAAGAAAATAGCAAAGGATTTTGTTCTCCACTGGAGACTGTATGATACTTGGGTTGTTTCTCATTAAAGAAAAGGTACATGTATTAAAACATGTCAGCAGCTGGAAAGATCTGCACCTTTAAAAAGTTATATTTAGAAAGTGATGGATTTGCTTGTAAAGGAATCACTTAGGGAGAGGCTCTGTGTAGCTTTGAGCTAAACCAGAGAATGAATTAGTTTTGTAACAACAAGACCTACAAGAGGGTTTCGTATTAAATATTAAACATTTCTCCATTAAAATCCTGAATGGAAATTCATGTATGATGGATTGATTGAAGTAAATAATCATTCATGTGGCCATGCACAAGATTTTAGTTTGTATTTCAGCCTGGAAGGACACCTTGCTGCTGATGTAAGTTCCTGGAGGGGAATAGGGATCAGCCTATGCTCAAAGTAACACACCTAGCCCTTGGAGGACTGGAGGAGAGGAGCCCCTTTCTCACCATGGATGGCAAATTTTTTGGTGAATGCTTCACCTTTTTGAGAGACTTTTTGAGAGCTGGAAAGACCAGAACATGCCTACACCTTTTTTACTTTCCAGAAACAAACAATGGCAAATTAGTCAAGAATACCTAATGGGATGTTTCCTATGTAACAATTTGTGAAACCATTGCTTCATTTGTCTTAGCATTCTAAAGGTTACTGTCAACAGCTGTCAAAAATCAGCTCCGATTTTTTTAAGAAGAGGCTGATATGACAACACTGTCAGCAACTACTAGCTCCTGTAGAGAACTTTGAAGGCTAAAGGGTCTTCTTAAATAAAAAGACCTTGAGAGATCAAATCTGAAAGTATTTTAATGGAAACTGGGTGTCTAGGTCACACAGTTTGCGTCACGAAAGCCCAGCTTCTGGTCATTTAGTGCCTGCAAACTATTCTGAGGTCCCTTCCTCTCTAAATCCTATTAACTCTACAGTTTTCAGGATCTCTTCCAGATAAATCAGTTTTGAGCTGATCAGCATTCCTCTATTAATAGTTTCCAGACCCATGCTGTAAGAGTACAAAAAATCTGAGCAAGTCAAGCCTGAAAACTTGTAATGAGTTTTGTTTTGTAAGAGAAGGCAAAATGGCAGAAGCATTATACTGAGTTGCAGGAAAGTTTGTCTGAACAGCAAGAAGGGTTTCCTACCCTTAAATCGTTTCTACTCAGTGTAAATTGAGATGTCCTCACTGATTCACTTGTTTCTATACTCACCAGTATTAGCCCTCCTGTTACCAGGAAGTCTGGTTCTGTCTGCTTTTTGCCCCTTTCTTGTAGCATAAGCAGCTGACTTCAGTTGATGCAGCTCAAGTTGCCAGTGTTGTGAAATCCTTTGTTATATATCTCACTTTCTCAGTTACCTCCACCAGAGAAAAATGTGTATGGTGGTTCCCAATAATTTAGACAACTGGTCTTTCCCTTTTGTTTCTCAAAAGAGCCACATATACTATAGATGAGCTTCATCTCTTGTGCTGGGCCAGCAGTAATAGAAATAGTGTTGAATCACTGTGTGGGTAATACATAGGTAACTAATAGGCCAAAATAACCACAGTTGTGTTGTCTGGCTTGTACAAATGGATGAAATATTTTCTTGAGTTGGTATTTATTTCATATTTTTTTTCCACAGAATATATTTGTTAAGGTAAAGACTGAGATAATCCTTAAGGTTTTTCAGGCTTCAGTTTACCAAAATGCTCATCCTTCAACAGCCAACTGCTCTCAAATGAGGTTTCTTGACTTCTCCTGCTCATCCTCCAAGCTCACAGCTGGTACCAGATCATAGTGGAGAGTGAAGAGTGACTGAGCTGGCAGAAAGCAGCTAGAGTGTGACACTTGCAGGGAAAAACGTAAAAAGGAAGGAGACCATTGACATACTCCTTTCTCAACAGCAAAATGGTAGATTGACTCATCCCATTTGAAACCAAGCTCTCTCTAGTTCAGTTACTTTTCCCACATTTCTATGCTTGGAGCAATGCTGTGGGCCAGGTGACAGAAGTTTCCGCAGACTATATGGCACAGCACTCGGTATGAACCATGCAATCCTAACCTTGTCAGCGAGAAGAAAACTCAAGGGTCATCTGGTCCAACCTTTCTTGGCAAAAGCACAGTCCAGACAAGATGGCCAAGCACTCTGTCTGCTAAACCTTACAAGTTTCCAAGGTTGGGGCTAGAGAGATTATACCAATGGCTGATTGTTCCCATTATGAAAACTTTTTCCTCTTGTGTCTAACTGGGATATCCCAAGGAGGAACTTTAACCCATTGCCCCATATATTTTCTATGCAACTCCTTGTAAAAAGCAAGTCTTCATTTTCTTTATAGCCACTCTTCAAATATTGAAGCATGGTGATAAGGGCTTTCCTAAGTCTTTCCTCACATGGCAGGCTTTCCTGTCCTCTAACCATCTTTGTGGCCATTCTCTGGACCCTACTATCTAGCGTGTCCCCATCTTTTCTGTATAGCAGAGATCAAAACTGAACACAGTATTCCAGGTGTGGCCTGAAAAGTGTTGATAACAGTGAGCTCTTCACCTCTGCTGGTGATGCCCTTGTTGATACAGCCTAGATTTCACTGTCTTTCTTTGCTGCAGCAGCACACTGCTCATTCATATCGAGCTCAACGTCCACCAGGACCCCTAGGTTCCCTTCCATGGAGCTGCTCCCCAACCAGATAGATCGTGGCCCGTGCTGCACTCCTGTATTATGTTTTTCCAGATGCATAACTTCACACTTGACCTTGTTGAATTTCATGTGGTTCACTCTTCCAGCCTATCCAGGTCTTCCTGCAGAGTGGCTGTCCTTTTCATAGCATCCATCCCCCCACAAATATTTTAATATCCTCATCAAACTTCACCAGGGTAGATTTGATCACATCTTTCACAAAATTTATGAAGAATGAAAATTTTCATATTAAATTTACATAATCAATCCCTTGGGAACCCCAGCTGTGCCAAGTTGCTGGCTGGAAAACAAGCCATGTACCATCCTGCTCTGGGTACCTCCTTTCAGCCAGTCCTCACCTCATGGACCACTTGTCCAGACCACAGCTTCTGTAGCCAGAGGCTGTGGGAAACCATCTCAAAAGCCTTGGAGAAATAGGACTAGACAATGTCCACAGCTGGCCCTCCATCAATTGAGCAGGTTACTTAGTCATGGAAGGCACTCAGTCTTATCAAGCATGATTTGCCCTTGGTAAATCCGTGCTGGCTTCCCCCAGTCATCTGACTTGTGATGGGTCCAGTAGGATTCATTATGAAACTTTTCCAGGAGGTAAGACTAATGGGCCTATAATTTCCTGGATCCTCCTTTAGGCCCTTCTTACAGATGGGGTAGCATTAGCTTTCTTCCAGTCTTATGGACATCTTCCAGCCTCCACAACATCTCAAACATCATGGAAAGTAGCCTCATAGCTGATGCTAGCTAGCTCTCCAACACTCTTGCATGGATATGGTCAAGCCCTGTGAGTTTTACAGAGCCAAGCTTCTGTAAAAGTTCACATCCCAACACTCCTTGACTGATTGTGGATCTGTGTTTTTATCACCCTGGGATTTTGTTCCCAAGATCTGGGGCAAAACTGTGCTGCTGACAACATTGTTAAAGGAACGTTTGGGAGCTTCTGCCTTTTCAGTGCTGTTGGTGACTAATTCCTTTCTTGTGTCTAAGGGTGGAAGCACAATATTTTCTTTCTGTTTCTGCTTGCTGTTTACATACCTTGTATACCCAAAGAACCTTTTCTTATAGTTTTCAACATCTCTGCCCAATTTTTAAGTGGCGGTTTTGCTTTTCTAACTGCATGTCTGCATGTCTTGGCAATGCTCTGTAGTTGTCTTGATACTTGTCCTCTTTGCCATCTCTGGTAGGCTTCTCCTTTGGTTTTGAACTGACTCAAAAATCTTACAATTTAGCAAAGGATGTCTCATGTTCCAACTACTTCCCTTAGCTTTAAAGGAGAAGCAATGTACTGACAAGTAGATTGCACAGGAGGCAATATCAGCACGACTGCCATTTGAACAGACAGCTCTGAGGGCTTATCTAACCCTGAGGCACGGATTTTATTAGCATGGATTTCATTAGTGAATCTTCGTCATTTAATTAACAGTGCCAGGAAACTGTTCAACGTAGTAAAATAATGTTTTACTACTTCAACACAGTCCCTGGTTCATGGCAAACATTGCTCTCTCAGGTGGTTACCAGGAAGGCTTCAGGAGCTATCACAAGCTGACTTACTCTGTCTTGGAGGTTGGGAGAATTCAGTACTATGGATGTGATTTAGCCTGAGAGACAAATTTAGCATTGTTTTAATTATTCATATATTATTGTCTACATGCCTAACCTGAATAAATTTCACTATGTGCTCCGTCTGTTCCAGGGCTTGTTGTTGCCTTTGGTGTTACATCCTCAGAGTGATGCTCAAGACACATCTACTAGCTTTCTCCTTGAAGTCACAGGTTTGTTTGCTTTGTTTCAGCCTCTGCTGATTTCACACTAAGCAGAAAGTAAGGGAGAACTGCTCAAAATCTTTGCCGTTTGCTCAAAACACCCTGACTTGGAAGCATGGTCTGACCTCTGCTTGGGACTGAATTTTCATTTCCTAGAGGAGCTGATGGTCCACCCAGACTTTCCACTCCCACTCCATTCCTGGCATTTTCCATCCAATGGAGCTGATGCAATGGAAGGGCTACAAATTTTCAGCACTTCTCCTCTAATCCACTCACATTCTACTTCTGCTTGTCTACTGAAAAAAAAAAAGGAAGGTGTCAAGGAAGAGAAAGCAAATGCTCAAAGAAGACATCTGTGCTGGCAACAAAATAAAAAAGCTCAGTAGTCTTTAATTACCAGTTCTGTCTAAAGTATGTGTCAGGTGAAGTATATTTGCCTAACATAAAACCAGCTACACTAATATTTTGACAAAGGAAAAGAAATGACTTCTGGGTGACGGTTTTGTGGTCTAAATTTCTAAGTACATGTGAACAATCTGTACCTTCAAAATTGTGTTTTACATCATGGAACACTTATTTAAGTAAACAAAAATATGTCTGTAAGGCAATTTGCTCTTTATTTCTGCCATTACATATACAGAAAGCAATGTCATCTGGGGGGTTACTCATCCATTTAGTTTGAGTTTCTTCTAAATTAAGGTATCTCAGTCTTAAGCATCTGAAGAATGAGGATTAGTGACACTGAGCATATTGATGCAATGCAAACTAGTATAGTAAAGTCTATGTTTAGCAAAATAGCATTAAAAGGAACATAGTTTCAATAGCAGATGTCTGCTTTTAAGTGGAGCTGTTAAAGAATTCTTTCACAACTAAAATTAATATGTAAATGCTTTATTTGTACAAGCTATATTTGTCCAGTCACCAGACACACTATTGAGCACTATAGACTATTGCTTTGCTCTCATGACAATATTTATACAGAAAAAAATTATAGTATCGACCTACACATCTACCCTCCAATCAAATTGTTTCTGCCATGCCAGAGAAAGACAAATGGAAACCCATAGTCAACACTCTTAGCAGAGGACAAGGACTTAAGTGACATTTCTTTGACATTAATAGGATAACTTGTGTGCTTTGTAACAAACAGTAGCTTTGAGACTAATACTGTGGATGCAAGGTTGGTGGAGATGGATGTTTACATCATCAGAGAGCCCTGCTTGCCAATAAATATTTCTGAAGATGGAATCAGATCAAGAAAAAAACCTGATTTTGTTCATCCTTTTCTAAACAAAACCCATTAACAAGTCAAAATCAAAACTCATAAAGTTTAAAGCTAAAAAGTTCTGAGCTTCATAAGGCCCAGTGCTGATCCATGAGATTCCATGGCAAAATTTCCATCCATCTCTGCAGGGCAGCATCAAGGTTTAAATGCTAACTGACCTTTACCTCCTTATATTTCAATAAATTATTTTGCACCTTGGAGAATGTAAAAACCACTTAGCTGAATTTTCTAGACCAAAAGAATTTTTCTCAAAATGTGAATACGTATGAAACATTACAGGGCAGTAACACACAGGAATATAGGAGGCACTGGAACATGTTGCCCAGAGAAGCTGTGTATGTCCCATCCCCAGAAGTGTTCAAGGCCACAAGCGTTAAATTAGGGAAGACAGTTAAGTTCTAAAAGCACCCCACTAACATGCCAGAGTAATTTTACATTCTCCATTATTCTTAGAGACTCTCCCAGGGAAAGTTTCTGAAAATTTGGGGACTTCCTGTTGGTGCTCCTATTCCGTTTCTAGAAAAAGACATTTGCATATTTTCCCCTGCACATTTTGAATACTATAGTTTCCTGTTACAGAATCATAGAATGGTTTGGGTTGGAAAATGCCTTAAAGTTCTAACCCTCCCTTCCCTTGGGCAAGGACACCTTTCACTAGACCAACTTTCTCAACCTGACATTCAACCTAGCCTTGAGCATTGCTGGCAATGGAGTAGCCACAGCTTCTAAAAGTAAACGGTTCAAGTGCCTCACCACCCTCACAGTAAAGAATTTAATCCTCATATCTTATTAAAACCTACCCTGTTTCAGTTTAAAGCCATTCTCCCTTATCCGATCTCTGTATGCCCTTGTCAAAAGGTCCAGCTTTCTTGCAGAGCCCCTTCAGGTACTGGAAGGCTGCTCTAAGGTCTCCCCAGAGCCTTCTTTCCTCCAGGCTGAACATCCCCAACTCACTCTGTCTCTCTCCATAGAAGAGGTGCTTCAACCCTCTGACCATCTTCATGGCCCTCCACTGGCCTCACTCCTCAGGTTCACTGCAGTCAGTTTTGATTTCTCCCCAAAACAATTCAGAAATTCCCTTTTGACAGCAAGACTTTGTACCAACAAGCCTAATTTCCCTCCCTCCCTTGCTCAATTCCAAGGACCTTAATGCTAAATGTAAATAAGCCACAGCAGGTCCATGTTGGGTCCACCAGTTGAGCCACCAGACTAGAAGTCTTTTAGCTGCTTGGGTGGTGAGTGGCTTGGTGCAACCCACTTGGTCCTTGGCTCAGTTTTGCTATTTTTTCCCTGAAATCTTAACTCTTCTAGGAATAATAATTTTCATGTAGTTCCTTCAAAGTGAGAGCTCAGAAGGGGCATAAAATTAAATATTAGGGAGGGAAAATGTCAAAAGCATGAGGCCAGTTATAGGCACCTCTGGGGCTTGAACCCTCAGATCAGCAGTCAAAACATACTATAGGAATTTGTCAGCCTCAAGACAGCCTCTGTACTTGAAAGGTAGGGGCAGGCTGTCTGAGGAAATCCTTCTTCAAGTATCAATAAATATAAGGCCATAAACCATCCTGGAATCAATCTGAAGCAACTCAAATACCAGGACCCTCTGGATAAGAATGCTGTTTTTTAAAAAACTTAGTGGAAGAAATTTTAAAATAAAGAATGTTAATAAGAGAGCTACAGAAGAGAGGGATTTCTGCTACAATACTGACTGGTCTGTGTGTTCTGAAAGTCAATGTTATTTACTTGATCACAAAATTTAGCATTTCCTGAAATATTACACACTTGATATTACATTTTATTTCAAAGGCTTTAGGTTTTGAACTGTAATTTCTAAAAAAGAGATCAGTCATGTATAAAAGACAGCCTTCTTTTTAAAAACTAATGATAAATCTTTATTATCAATATCATTCTTATTGAGATTGATGATAATTTTACCAGAAGCATAAAACGAATATGTTCATTCTACAGTTTCAAACTTCTTTTTGCTCTTTTCTGGATCATAAATCTCATTTGTTCTTTCCTTGTGTGCTGAAATCACGGAAAATGATGCAAAGTACTTCTACATTACCAGTCCAAAACGTGCTGTGCACTGAAAGACAAGAATAAAAGACAGACAGAGTTAAACTTAAGTGAAGTTAAGTAGCAGTTATGATTGTAATTTGAGTGCTGTTTCTCACTTTACATTAAATACAATAAAATAATTTGAATTTACCATTGGATTAATAATTTGTTCTATCTGAATGTAAAAGAAATCCACAGACAGTTGTCAATTTAGGTGCCACTTTTCACATCATATTTAGAATCACAGAATCATTTAGGTTGGAAAAGACCTTTGAGGTCATTGAATCCAATCTTTGCCCAATCATCAGCTTGTAAACTATACCCTGGAACTAAGTGTCACATCCATGCTTCTTGAACACCTCCAGGGACAGTGAGTTCGCCACCTCCCTTCACCCCCACCAGCCCATTCAATTCTTAACCATCCTTTTAGTAAAACAATTTATCCTGATGTCCAACCTGAACCTCCCCTGGCAAATCCTGAAGCCACTTCCCCTTGTCCTGTTGCCGGCTGTCTGGGAGAAGAGGCTGACACCCACCCTGCTACACCCTCCTTTCAGCCAGCTGTAGAGAGTCAAGAGGTCCCCCCGAGCGTCCTTTTTGCCAGGCTGAACAATCCCAGCTCCCTCACCCATTCTGCATACAACCTATTTTCTAGATCTTTGACGGGCTCCATCGCCCTGTTAGGAACAATAATTAGGCACCAGTGCTGTACAAATACAGCTACACACAGAGGCACACTTGCAAACACCTTGCATGTATCCTTAAGAAACCCTAAGATCGCATGGTTGTATTGTATGGCTACTATTTGATGTGAAAAATGTATGTAAATTATGATGAAAAGCAGAGAAATATTTAAGTTACATCCAAGCAGCACAAATCTGTAATGCTTGAAATTTGTCATTATTCATTGAGGTGGATCTGATAGCAGGATGAAGCAATATTTTATTTTCTTTTCTCGGTCTCTTTGATTCAGAGTATGAGGACAAAATGAAAGACTGCATTATTATTCCTAAAAGTCAAATCCAGAAGCTATGAAAGCTTATATATTCACATCGAATGGTATATAATTTTTGCTTTTATATTCTGACCTGGGACAATGACACACACAATGTCTGTGCTGTTGTGAATAAAGTTAGGCCATGCAGTCTGTTTCGATTGAAAACTGATGGTTTACCTTGTTTTCATTTTTACCTTTTTTACTTTTTTTTCTCTGTGTGCATGAAGAATTCTTTCTTTTAAAAAATATTATTATTCAAGTGCATGCTGAAATTGAATCATGCTATTCTTACGTAATTTTTCATTGGATTGTTGCAAGCTGTAAAGAAATCCAATTAAATTTCCCTTGCAGGCACAGGGTCTCATTCAGGATGCCTTTATAA
This sequence comes from Acridotheres tristis, assembly GCA_037013685.1. NCBI lineage: Eukaryota > Metazoa > Chordata > Aves > Passeriformes > Sturnidae > Acridotheres > Acridotheres tristis. Next base: position 47,920,172 of record CM072919.1, on the reverse strand, counting down.
AGCTGGCTTGTTGGACTGTATGGCATGCCTATGAATTGGGGAATTGGGTACCACCGGGGCCCTGTCGCATTCCGTGTCCTGTGTGACATGTCGGAGAGAGAGAGTGTCTGCTAACAATGTTTCAAAGAGCTGTATTATCAGAAAACATAAAGGCTTTGCCATAATTTCTGCTGCCATAGTTTAGAATATGCATGTGAAAGCGTATTTGCAGAGCAGTTTTTAGCCCTGTATGGTTCACACATTAACCTCTGCATATGATATTCAAGTTCTTTATGCTAAGGACACATGATTTGATGTTTTATTCAAACACTGAAGACGATGTACATATTCTCTGTTGAAGACAAGGTTAGCAGAAGCAATTTTTAGAACGATATTCTAGTTTCCTGAGCTGCACAAAAGGAAGGTGATTGCAAAATTTCTGGAGTTAGATCACACAGCAGTGGGACTGCTGCACTATTTGTCTATGTGCCTTGCTTCTGATTTAAACAAAATTGAATGATCCCAGTGATCAGAAGGCTCACTCTGACCGACTTCAACAGTACCTTTATGGACACACATCATGGAGACAGACAGAGCCACCTTGATTCACTATCAGACTTTGCCTCTGGTAGCTGTAACAACTGTGTATCTTGCAGGTGGAGGATGCTCCACGTTGAACAATGAGACTGCCTTGGCTTGTTCAATCTGCTTCTTTTCATTGCTGAGAAAGAAGGGGCAAACCTTGTTCTGCAGGCTCCAGGCACTTTCCATATGGGAGATTACTTGTTGTAAGGAGCAGAAGTATTTATTTACCCAGTAACTACAACTGCCTCCTTTCACCTCCTCAGACATCTATATCCTGGAGCTGGAAATAAGCTATAAGATGTGGAATGCAAAGATGATAAAGATCAACCACTATATCTTCCTGTTAATGTGGAATTGATTTCTGTGCTATATTTCCTGATGTTTCTCCAATCTACTTTAAATGTTCCCAAGTGTTCTTTTCCCTTGAGAAATTATTGCACTGTCTAATGTTATGATGATGATGGTAGAAGTGTAGTCCAGATCTTGTTCAAGAACTGAGACAGAAATGTATGCAAATAGTTCTACTGACTGGGATTTTCTTCGGATAGTCAATCTAAATTTTTCTTATTTTAATTTCTTCTCATTATTGCTCTGGTTAGCCCCCTGTAACTAAGCTAAATAATTAATTGACATTTTCATTTATTTCAATGGGAGCCATTCACACATATCAGAAGACAAATTTTACCCCTTAATAAAGAAATGAGCTATTATCTCACCAAGCAGATACTGAAAATGCGGGCTTACACCTGAGAATTGAGACCTCACTGTTTACATACATCATTTGTCTCAAGAGTATCCTGTAAGGGTGGTATTCTAGAGGCTCTTTATAAACTGAGTCCAGAAAACTAGCCTAAAATAAGTTAGGGTACTCACCCTAAAGCCATACTCACACACTATTTTTACATTTGTTTAGCCCAACATGAGTTTAATGCCATTTGTAAAACAGTTGGTGTGGATGTGGTTTTTTATTTCCTAGGAGCATGGTACCAGGTATCCTTTTGACCATCTGCTACATTGTTTTCTAACATAGAAGTCTGTCCCTCCTATCTAAGTCAGGACTGGGCTGAAAAAATTAATTTGGAACAAATTTTTTACAGTAGATTGATCTCAAAAGGATACTCATTGGAATCCTTTTTAGTCTTGGTTTTATCAAATAATTGACTGTTATTCAACAAATCATGAGAAGCACTGCTAGCAGATAGGGAGTTTAGGGGATCAGTGGCAAATCTAGAAAAATAGATAAGACAATACAGTGTTGAATTGAGTAATGCATGTTGACTGGTAACAAGAAAAAGGAGAGAGTGTTTGTCACTTTTTAAATGGAAAATCTCAGGCAGTCACGTAACCAGAAGTTATTTCAGACTCAAATAGACTGTAGTCTGCTTTAGCCACTATTCTGTCAGAAAAATGCAAATAGAAACAATCTGGACTCAGTACATAAGAACAGAAAGTGTCCTTGAAAATGGTATAGTCATTAAACTGGTCAAATGTCACTGAGAAAGCTGTGTTTATATTTAGTGCACATTTCCATGGGCAGAGGAAAATACTTCCTTGGAAGGAATATAACCAAGGACAAACATGACTCATAGCAGACTTTAATAATGTCTGAGATGAAGGGCTTGCTTTTTTTTTTCATTCTCAGAGGATGAATTTAATGCAATCCTGGTATGCTCACTCTGGGCAGTGTGTGGTAGGGAAGACTGTTAGGGACAGAGGGGAAAGCAGTGCATCTCCACCAGCTGAACGTGGTTCTGGGGACTTGGCCTTCTTCAGGCCATGCACACACTGTTGCTGACTCAGTTTCACCTTAGACTTGCTTTCAAAGACGAATTCAAACCAAGGGTTCAGGCCCAAAACAAAAGAGGTAATTCTTATCCTTACCCAGAGTTTTCTTGGGACAGAGGTGTGTAACCTTGCGAAGGACATGGCTTGCCCCTGCTCCTCAGCCTTTGTGGCTTTAAGCACCTGACTGCCGGCATCCCTTCGGAGCCTGGTGCTAGAGGGCATCAGGGTCTTCCGCTGGGAACACAGGGCCATCAGGAATTAGAGTGATGAGCCATGCAAGCAGCAAGAGTAAAAGAAACAACCTAGATGAGAGCGAATGTGTCACAGAAGCTATGACTCTGCTTTGTTTACTTCAGTATTTTTTCTATGTAAAATGATATCAAGATAAAGCAACACAGGATTAAGTCCTGCACTTTAACTTGCCAGCAGCATAGGACAGTAGCTTCTGAAATTTAGGATTTAAATCGTCAGTTTTCCCCACTGTCTAACACCATGGTTGCACCCCCCCTTAGGAGTTAATAAATTTTCCTTTTTAACTTTCCAGGTCCGACAGGCAAGCCACGACAGGATAACCACCAGAGGTCAGCAAATCACATTCCAGGGACTACCGAAGTGGTAAGATATATTACTGGGTTTGGAGCCACGTGTTTCGTTTTCTGTGAGTGCTGTGGCGTGCCCCAGACACGGGAGTTCGAGTAGGTGATGGCACTGGCAGTGGCAGAAGAGGTAGCTCTGTGTCACCCAGCCCTGCTGCGAGGGTGCAAACACCACGCTCTAGCCTGCTTTGCACAGGGCCCCACACGCCACGTCCTTTGACACAGGCTAAATTCCATAAAGTAGTCCAAACCAGGAATATGCAAAAATAGCAATACCACTCGATTTTTCTGCAATTCCAGGGGAAAGGGGCTTTCAAGGCTTGCTAAACTTCCTCCTGGCCCACGACGAAGTAGAGGGGAACTTGAGAGCTGTGTTGAATAGGCTGGAAAAAAGTGGGGAAGATAAGGAATTTCTTCCACTTCCCCCATTCATAGAGTGAGAATTTTAGAAGAAAGAATTGCATGGCGTTAGATGTGAGAACTGTCTCATCTCTGGTTCCTGGCTCAGATTTTTCCCGGTTTTTATATGCCAATTGGCCCTACGGAGAGGTCTGATTAAAGGCGCATCTATGTCTGGGGCATATAAATATTCTTTTCCATTTCTAGAAACTGGGCTGAGAGTCAGCTGTAAGTGTATCTTAAAAAACATACATGAGTGAATTGAACAGAATAAACATCTAGCTGAATGGATGCCTTTTTGACTCTGTAGAAAGATTTAGAGGTATTATGTAGCAGTTAAAAGATAGAGGAGGCTGGAAAAGAAGAAGGAGGGAGGGGGGAAACAGAGCTGGGAGAATTTCTCTGAAATGTGTTCTGCATAATCTAGAAGAAAAATGTATGTAATTTGGACCCCAATGCAGGCCAAAACGACAGCATCTAATAGGGGAAACATGATTTAGAGGTCAGTTTATAATCTAAACAAATTTACTGAGTTTCATAAATGAATCTCATGGCAAGATCCCAAATTTTTTAAAAAAGTTGGATAAAAAATATTGTATGTTAAGGAGGGAAATCAAGATGGTTTTTAAGCTGATGTCTTTAGAAATATATGTATATAGACTTTTTTATAGCTCTTGGCATATAAAATAAGTCATTATTCTAAATAGAAAAATATTGATGATGTCATAGGAGCCATTGCCGGACACATCAAGCTGATCTGATGAACTGGGAAATCAATAGATATTTTCCAAACGAGATGGCATTTCTTTTAATTGGTTGTGTGAACGCGATATACTGCAGAGGGCAGACGTTTAAAGTTAATTTTCATTTGGCTTGGATTTGTCTGTGTGTTGTTCTATTACTTCTTTACAAAGAATTTTTTTAGTTTATTTTGTTTAAAGGCTTGGGCTTTTTTTCTATCGGTTTACATATAAATTCCTTATCAGAATAGATGAAATAACACCTATATATTGTTGACACACAGATAGTATAGCTTTGGGAGCAATTTGAATAGCTACCAAGATTAGAAAGTATTGAAGATTTTACCCGATAATTCCTACACTCCTTTCGACCAATTGAAATTTTTAAAGTCAAATAAGTCTTTTAATTTCACCCCCATTACAGATACATAAGCAGTTGTCCTTATGTCCCATAGCAAGTGAACATCAAAATTTGAAACAGAAATTCCAGTTGCTTAGACTTTAAACTAATTGCCAGGCTGTACAAATGGCACACATTGTAGATCAATACACTAACATACAATTCAAGTGTTATTAAATAATATTGCATGCCCTCCAGAGCCCCTCAGACTCAGAACTTTTCAAGGGCATATGATAATGAAACCCTTGTAAAAAACCACTGTTGATCAGCTAAGGATGCTAGGCTTCAGTTGTGTGAAGTATTTTATCTTTATGGTTTTGCATGTCAGATTGTAAGTAAAAGAATCTCACAAACATTTGTTAATTCTTCAGGTAGCTAACTTTTTTTGTGTTGTTGGTCTTTCATCAGCTTTACATTTCTCCTCCTGAAGCGGGGAAGAAACAGAGCTGGCATTAATCTACAGTGGTAAGGTATATGCAAATATATGGTATATTATCCTTTTTGATTTTTTTTAGTTTATTTTTTAAATAAACTTTATATGGACTTAATGCAAAATTCCTTTTTGTTAAAGGAAGATGTTCAATTTATTTCCATAACTGTAATGGCAGAGCAATTTTGCAGTTTCAGCTGAAGTGCTGCTAATTCATGCAGGTACTTCAGACTTCATATCTTATGGAACCCATTTCCTAATTATATTGCTAGGGACAATGGCAGTTACAGTTATTTGGGGTGGTTTTGTTATGAAGTTTTCTAATGCTCTCAAAAGTTAGCATTGTGATTTCACTGTGCTCATTCTTCTCTGGTGCTAAACACTGATTTTATATTTACTTGCCATAAATTTCATGCATTCGTCCCCAAATTTTGCTGCCTATCCTCTTGCTGTTTTAAGTCTTCTGAAATAATTTAATTCACAATTTGATTAAGGTTTAACTTCTCCTTATGGAGAAATATTAGTGAATTAAGGAAACTCAGTCATTCTACTTACATCTGTCCCCTCTTTAATACTACTGAATATAATAATTTGAGGTAGTATTATTTATTTACACTGCAGTAGTGGAAGATGCTTTAAGGACATTGCTTTGATTGTGTCCAGGAATGATGCATGCCATCATTTAATTGCATGAAAGCCATAAAAAATGTACATCTTTTAAAACATGTGAAATCTCCACAGAAATCAATGACAGAATTTAGCAATACTTTGAGACCAGCCAGTTATACTTTCTATTAGTTATTTCTTGCGGATCAGTTTCATATTCCAAAACATCCATTCTTTGCTCATAACACACCTGCAGCTGCTTCCAACATTTAATTAATTTTTTTAATGTGAAAATAATATACCTAAGCATGCGTAAAATGCCTTTGACGACAGCATCTAAGTGCTGAGTATGTGCCACTTACTAGGAATAGTGATTTTTTTTTTCAGCTTCTGAGATGAGACCAAAAGCAAGATACACATTTTCATCTTGTATTAGGGAAATTTAGGAGAGCTACAGTGCAACTTTAACGGAGCTCAGTCTAGATAAAGAAAGTATTTTTCCTGCTGTTGAGGACATTAAAAAGTCAATAGTTACAGTCACAGACAAAATTATAAAAGCTGCATTCTAACTTTTCATCTCTAAAATTATACAAATGCACCTTTGTGCTCATAAAACTCAGCCATGTTAATTTATAGTGAAAATAATTTCTGAGCTAACTGATAATATTTCAGATACAAACACCTTGGAGAGCAGATATGATCCTTTCACTTACACATTTCATAGAAATAATTTTCCTAGCTTAAACTTGAAATGCTGGATCTATATATCATAACAAAGAAGGGGTGTTGGCCTCACCCTGGCTAATATTTGACCACCTTGATGAGTTCAGATGCCTCCATGTCCCTGTTGTGCAGCATCTGACAGAAAACGTCAAGTTTCTTACTCTTGGTATCTTGCAAAGCTTTTATTTCATCACAAACTATGAAGGTAGGAGTTATTTTTCTGAACTTCTGAAAAGAGCAATAACTGCATTCCTTGCTTATCTCTTGTTTATTTTTAATGCACCTTGGCTGCATTTTGCTGGGCATGTTTTGTATGTGAAGCAGAGATTTAGTATCATATCTTGAATCTTTAACACCACTCCTTTGGAAAGAAACCCATTCTCTTAACTATTCTGAAAATGCAGCAGAAGCTGTAATTCTTGAGTGACTCTAAGTAAAACTACAGTTTCTTTTTCCACTAGGGCACAGATGAGGAAGGTTATGTGGATGAGGAAAAGGCAAAAATTTCTTGTAGTTAATAATCACATCGGTGAACTAGTATAGTAAGTTCATAAATAGCACTGCTCGTCAATGTCAACAAAAGTTGTTCACCTTAGTTGAAAATCACAAGGTTAGAGAGATGACTCAGACTTAATCAAGCATTCTTCTCCATTGGCTTTATGGACTTTGCATTTCTGATGTGATTTCCTAGGTATGGGAATGATGGGTTAACTGCGAGGTGTGAGGGACTATGAAGATCTTGCTGCAACTCAAAGAATTAGGCAGTAGCCAGAACACCAGTTTGTGAATCACAGCTCTGTTGCTTTCCCCAGAGAAAAGTGGTTTTAGCCTCATGCTCCACCAGTATACATCTCTGTCTCCATTCTGCCAGCCAAGAGAGGTATTTCCCTCCATACTCCTGCTAAACCCCTTCAGTGTAACTACTCAAAGCTGTGCAGAGGGCATTGGGATTGCTTGTTGCTTTCCTTTAATTCTTCTCAAATCTCTTTTGCTGCCTGATCAGATGACTAACGTCACAAAACTCTCACTACATGAGTTATTTGCCATCACTATTCCTTCTCTCTGTGTGGGTGATAAAAACCCTTACAGTGGACCTGTAGTCTAAAGAAAATAATAAATACATCTCTCACATTCCACAGGGAATGACCATTCATCCAAGAATTAGGGATTTCTTAGCTGTCAACAAACTATCCATCAAAATATTTGCAAATTACAGGAAATTAAAGTCTTCAATTGACGATGGAATGACTGTGTCACTTGCTTTTGTGAAGTAATTTGGGAATCGCTTTTAATACATTTTGGCTATAGTATAACGTTATAGGTTAAGCAACCAGTGTAAAAATCCCATTCGAAGCTGAATTGCAGGAGCATGCAGTGGGTCATCATCAGCATGCTTCTCCAACCTCCTCTTCCTCAGGATTACACTTCCTCAAGTAGAAATGTTCTTAAATTCATGCAGTCCTGCTCCCTGAAGCCCTGGACCCCAGCTGTGTCGGGAATCAAACAGCAATCTTTCATGTGCAACAGGCTGTACATGTGAGGACTTTCATATAAGATTGATGAGGTTAAAGGGTCTTCTTGACTGATTTTGAAATTTTAAACTGGAGAAGTAAGATTTAAAAATCTTGTCACTATTTCAAAGAGGAGGCATTCCTTCCCTCCTTTCCTCCTTCCTTCCTTCCTTCCTTCCTTCCTTCCTTCCTTCCTTCCTGGAATCCTGGAATCCTGGAATCCTTCCTTCCCGCCTGCCTCAATTATTTCCTTTCTTCCTTATTCCCTTCTTTCTCTCTTTTTCTCTTTCTCCTCACGTGTTTAATATGTATTCAAGACTACCCTATCAAAAGAATTATTAATTAGACAATCATTTAGATATTGGATCTTATTTCATTTTTTTTCTCAAATATTTATGAGACATGCATATTTATGAAAATGCTCATTTTGTAATCTGTAAACCTACTTTATGAGTTTGCAGTCAGAATTCAGTCTTACCAGGTTTTTGCAAAATCCTATTGCTAAATCTGACCTAAATCTGTTAAATATTGACTCCAGACTTGTCAGACAGAAATGTTGTTCCAGTAATAAAACAACTCTATTAAAGATCATTGATATTATAAGTGAGATAACTTCACAATGAGTGTATCGGTGTTTATTTTAATGAAACAGCTTTCCTGGCACATTGTCAGCTAAACCTTTTACACTGGGAACAGCCTGGAAAAAAAAGAGACATGTTAAATTAGCCTATAACAGGGCTTGTGATTTTGTTTTTAAGTCTTTGCAACTAAAAGTGTGTAAATGGAACTGCTTTCAATAAAGGACAATAATTTATTCTAGAAATTAGCAGGCCCACGTTCCACCTATAAAATCATTCTCTGTGATGTGCAACTGGCCTTCATTTCAGTGGCCTTGATTTATAGTTAGAGTTTGCTTTATTTTCCAGAGGAAGAGACTGGGAAGCAGCCGGACAGAGCTATTAAAGCTGTTGTGCGCAGCAGTTTTTCAGGGGTTTATTAATTCTTGCAGAGAATAAGCCAATGAACTGAGCATTAGTCAATGTGAGAACACCTTTTGTAAAAGAGGGGTTTCTTGATGAATAGATACGACCAAAACATACAGATGTTTGCTATATGAAGTTAACCAATTCTGTTTGCCACATTTTCAGTTGCAAAATTTATCAAAATGAGGCTTCACATTTAGCCGTCTTGTAATTTCACCTGTGTCAGTGGTTTGGTTCCAGGTTTTCTTTGATGCTTACATTGGTGCCTGGTTTTTGTGCAGAAGAAAGACCCACATTGCTACAGACAAGAAAGACAATCATAACAACTTAATTACAGTGAGTGGAAAGCACAAGTTCTCTCTAAAACAGAAACGCTTATATTTTCAAATAAAATAAGATGAACTCTATCTTGTTTGGTTTATAATGTATGAAAGTGAATCCTAATTAAAACATTTCTAATTAAAAAATATTTCTGTCAGTAAATCTATTAAAAACAAAATTGTGTGTCAGCTACTCCCAATGTGCAGCATTTGCTTAAAAGATAATTTGGGCTTTTCTCTCTCTGTCACACAAGGTTTTCTAACATGTTTGTTTCTGACTATATCAGCTGCTCTTGGGTCAAAGTTTTTGAGGACTTCAGAAAGAGTGGATCCAGGCAGTCTTAGGTTTTGCTTTAGCCCAAATATGTTCAAATCACATTTCATACATCAAATGTGAGCAGTTCTCTTGGCCACAAGTGAAGTGTCAGGTTCACCTGTTTTGAGTGCTGAGAAAACTGAAGGGACAAATATCTATGAATGGTTTGAACAGACTTGTAATGCTGTAGGCCATGCTAGCAGATAACCTTTTGCATGACCTTTGCAAATTGAGTGAAGTTTTCTTTTAAGTTACAATTAAAACCACCAAAGACCACAGGTTTGTGAGAATAATTCATGTGGTTCAACTGTTAATGTGTACAGAATTCAGAGTATAAACACTATATCATAGTGAACTCAATATTTTATTAGAAACTTCCTATGCTAATGTGTGAAAGATGGGTGAATCATTTGCTTCTCTGATAACTGAAGCTGTCTCTCTTTTCATGAGATTTATTTTCACTTTTGTGCTAAAAGACATCCCGGGACTATGCACCAGATTCAACTCAGAGAGACCTGAAGTGGTCTCAGCTCTCACTGCTGAGGACAGTATTTTGTGGCACACTGGGATTCAGCACCACATTTCAATGGAAGACAGAGATGGCTGTGAACAGCAGTGATCCATCCTACTTGTACAAATCAATCAGGCAGACAGGTTGCCATTCTACTCTTGTTGTACTATACAGTCACACCCCTACCTTCACTGCAGAAGCAGGTGAAGAGACCTGAAACCACAGGAATTATTCCTGTGTTGATAATGAAAATCACTGCAAATGGTAGGCTGAATAAATAATTTATGTGAACAGCCTTTCTTCTCATGCACTGGTTATGCAAACTGCTCAGCAGGCTGGATTTTACATCTCCTAAATGTTGTGCTTTAGCCTGTATGTAACTATGTGGTGCTATCTGAAGAGTACAAGCCAGGATTACAGCCAATGGAACAGCACTGAGAAAGAAAAAGACATGAATTAAGCTCCGAGGGAGAGAGCAACACAAATAAAAAAAAAAAGAGGATAATTTCCTTGTTTATAGTGATCACAATTGTTTGGCAATTCAAAGAAAGTATGGGACAGAAACATTCTTATGTTAGTGATACTGCAATAAGGTTAAGGGCTTTTGCAACTAGGTAAAATGATTCCCCAAAATCATCACATTTAGACATTTTGAGTTTTCTGGCATTGTTTCAAATTTTATGTGTATGAATCCTTCAGAGTTGTCAGCAAAACTCCCAGATGTCTTAAAGGTTCCTTGAGGAGTCTTCGCATTGATTTGAAGAGAAGACAGGTGCAAGCGTTGAAATGAGTCTTTCTGTCCTTTCCCTTCTCTCACCTACACAAAGCTTCCTCTCTGAAGCACATAGTATTTTAGCAAGAAGCATAGCTGTGCCATATCTGTCTAGTATCACCTTTAGTATCACGGTAACACTTTACATTATCTTACAGCAAAGTCCCACATTGCAGTTGGAACAAGGGATGTTAAAGTTCATTGGTATTTTCCTTTGGTTGGGCCAAAAGCAGACTGAAATTGATAAGAAATAGAGAACCAGAGGTGAAAGAAGTAGACAGACTTACAATACATCTTTCCTCTATAATGAAGGCATGAACTAGTAAGATTAGTTTAAAAAAAAAATGGGTTGTATTCTTCCTTCAAGATACACACAAAGACCTGGAGTTGATGAATTTGCCTATCCCAGTTTCAGTCTCATCAAATATTACCTGTGTGGTTAATAGAAGCAGACGTAAAAATGTATAGCCTTAGCTCTCCATGATGTTTTAGTTCAAACTCCTTGCGCCTACTTTTCCCAGCCCACTTTTAAGCCATCTATGGCAGCAGAGTGCTCCCCCCAGGAGCCACTCTGCAGAAAATCACACGTGCAAGCATTTTGTTGTGACAGGCTGGGAAGGAGTCTGTCTGTGCAGGCCTGTGTGTCTGTGCGATTTTGTGCCTTTGTTGTGGTATAAAGCCTGGAGGGGAGTGAGAGATGTTTTCTGACATAGCAGTGGTGCCACTGCTGGGCTTTCTCAGCCCCACCAATCAGCCAGTTGAGGGTGCAAGTGAGGGTGCCGAAATTCAGGTGGAGCACATCTCATGCCCCGAGGCCAGACCCCTGCTCTGCAGAGGGGTGAGGGAGCAATTCAGAGATGCTCAGAATTGTGCACCCACACTCTCAACAGCCTCAAAGCACACACTCCAGAGGAAACCTGACGTCTCGTAACTGAGTGTTAATTATGTCTGAGTGGATTCTAGAGAAAAGGAAAACCATATACTGTATCAGCAGAGAAATGGTTTCACTGTGAGGAAACTAATGATGCTTTTATCAGGAACAATATAAAGATTGCTTTTTTACTAGTGTGTGTCCCACAGGGTTTGGACTATGAGATATTTCTGTATCTGGCTTTAGGTTCCTCTGAGCTTTTACATAATCAAATCAATATAGCTATGATTCACCCTCTGGCAACAACTGCTCCTTGCAAGTTGCTGCTGCTTCTTTAGTGACTGAAGAGGAAATAAATAAATAAATAAATAGAAAGAAACTTATTACAAATCCGTAAACATTGATTTGTTTGGTCTTAGATTTTACTTTTTTTAATTGCCAGGGAAAAAAAGAAAGAAGAAAAAGGGTGAGGAGGCAGGAGGACGTATGAATTTGTATTCAATGGGGCAGACAGATTGCTAGCCTGATACTTTGAAAAGAAAAGAGTGGATTGATAGGATTTCATGAACCTACACAAAGTATTGTCCAGATACAGACTGAAATGTGGCTGAAGGGCAGATGGGGCAAAGAAGGGCCAGAGGCTGTAAAAGCCAAGGCAGGCAAAGAGTCCAGAGACGGGAAAATTTAATTTTGCACTAGCAGCACTGTATTGTTTGGGTCTGCATCTAATCTTCCAAATTTGAGTTACCCATCTCCAGTTTCCAAAAAACCAAAGGAAAGCAAAAAACCCCCAATATTTAAAATGTAAAGATAAAAATAAAAAATAAAAAACCCTACAAAGGACAGACAAAAGACCCACCAAAAAAAAAAAAAAAAAAAAAAAAAAAGCCAAAACTAACCCACCAAAAAAAACCCCCAAACAAAAATCAACAACAAAAAAGCCCAGAAAAGATCCCTCTCCCAGAGGTGTTTCTTTCTATGCTTCTACCTTGCAATTCAAGCTCCCTGCCCTTGACCCCTAGCTAATTCTCTTCATTCCAGAAATTTTTCCTCCTCCGCCTCCTCTCTTTTCTGGTGACACACTTCTTGTCACAAATATTTTCCCCTTATAGCTGCTGGTGTAACAGAACACTCTGGCACAGTTATCACACACGCTAGTGGAATTTATTTGTCTTGGGATCATCTTGTCTCATTTTTCCCTTAGCTGACATCTCTGTTGCACCAAAACAAAGGAAATACTGAACAAAAGGATCACGTTTTTTTTTCACAGAAGAAATCCCATCTTTAAAATAAACCTAATTTCGTCCTTTCTAAAGATCATGTGCTGTCAGGCAGGACTTTGGAGAAGGTTGTCCAAGGAGGATGACACTGTTAGAGTGGGAAACTCCTCTATTGGTGTGCCAACCATGGTTGTGAATGTGCCAACTTCCCAGCATACTGTTAATCCTGAGCTAAATTCCTGCTAATGATGGTCTCCTCAGTGACAGACGTGTCAGCTGATGTTTGTAAAGTGCCTTGGGAACTTTGGACAGATGATGTCACTGGCATTAGCTTTTTGGGCTTTCAATTTGCTTTTAACAAAAAAAGGAAATTACCAGGTTTCCAAACATCCTCCTCCTCTCCACCCCTATTTTATATGAATTTTCTTGAGTTTTTCTTGAGGTTTTCCTTTCTTTTTTTTTTTAATTATTTTTTTCCCAACAAAAGGAAAGGATATGTCCCTTACTAAGGCCTGGAGTAGCATTTGATATTTTCCAAGTATTTTCCAATTATAGATCATGGCAGAGGGAATACAGAAGGCTTTTCATGTTATAGACTCGTCCACTCCTAACGTAAATTTTGTTTATTTCTGCAGATCTAGCTGAGAGCTTAACATGGATTCACATGCTCCCAGAGGCAGTTATTCCTTCACCTTAGAAATGTACACTAGTAAAAGCATGGGTACCCTGTGAGAACCTACAGCCTAAATGCAATGGAACTGGCCAAGAAACCTCAAAATTTATTTGCATATAATTTCTTGAGACTCAATGCAAAAAATACTCAGTGAATGTATTTTTCTATACTTTGACTGGATTATGAAAATGGTTTATTATTCATTGAATAATTTGAGTGAAACGGAGCTCTTTCAGCCATTACTGATCAAATAATAGTGATATACATCTTGTGCTAGAATGGATTATCTGTAGCTGTAGATACTATGCTGTTTAAATTTTAAATCTTGTTGTTTTTTTTCCAGGTGTCTGATGATAATGACTATTGCTTATGGTTAAGCACAATCCTCCTCTTCTTGTGAACCACAAGGATGATCTCTCTTTGCTCCCTTTTCCTTTAAATCTCCAGACATCACAGCACCTTGAATTACTGGAAAAATAAAAAAAACCCAACTTCAATCTTGAATGCTGGGGAGCCTTCAACTTTTCAGTTCTTGTAGAGATAGCGATAATTCTTTTGTGTGAAGTCATTTCTCGCTTGTGCCCTGACATGGTCTTTTCAGCCTAATTTTGGTGGCATTAATTAAGGGTTTTATCCTGATCACCAATAACACAGACCAAGGGGCAAAAAAACTGTTTATTCTGTTTTTACTGTTGTAGCTACTGCCTTTATTCTAGCAATGTGGACTTTCTTTTCTCAGTCCAGATAAATATAGTTCATGTACATATCAAAAGATTTGACCAAATATGAAAATTATGTGCAACACAGGCTTGGTGTCTGCACTTCTAGGAATGAATGGGACAGTATGTAGGCATGGTCCCTGCTGGTGCAAACTGCCATGCCAACCAATGGACCAGTGTCAATAAATCCAGCCTGCTCCTTCTGGCATGAGGATTTAACTGCTTCCAACACAGGCACAAACGCACACATGCACACACAGTTAGAAAATACACACTGAAAACCTAATAATACTTACTTGGGGCTTTTAAACTCCTGAGGGGTAGATAGATACAAGGTAGTAAACCAGCAGAAGGAAAGAAAAGCAGTTAAAAAAAAAAAGAAAACACTAATAAAAAATCCTATAGGAAGGAAACAACACTTCCCTACTCACTTGCTCCCTTTACCCTCCCCCACAACCCCAACCACTTCTTGAGGAAGAAAAAATTAAAAACTGGGCTAATTGTTGTGCTTGCTGTGGTGGCTTGCCTGGAAATGAGCCTATGAGTTGAAGGCATATGGTGCTTATGTTGGAATTGTTTTCTAAACAGACTTTTGCCTGTGTGTCTTTTTCACCTCTTTCAAACATCTTGTGCCAAAAGCAGTAAAAACACTGCTGCATTAAACATAAATCAGGGCCCTGTGCCTGCAAAGGACCTCTCTTGTTGGAGGGGGGTTGTTGGACTAGGGATGAAAGGAGACCTACCACTGCATTGATCTGAGGTGATTGTGGGGAGCATATTCAGCTAGGATGCTCCTAGCTAGTTAAGACGATGTGGAACATCCAAGCAATTAATGAACACATGCTTCAAGTAGAAAGGCTGAACAGTGGATTTTAGTGGATGTGCATGTTTCTTGTACTAAATGTAGTCTAAAATAATACACTTCTATGCATTTGTTTTGATAGAGTATTTTACCTGTCTAGAAGTATTTTACCTTTCCCATTACAAATCATATAGTGACTATTTCTAGAACAGTGTGGAAACATTTGTTAAAGTTTTACTAAATGGAATGGACCTGTAAGTTAATATAAATTCACTACAAATTTAGTGTGGGACAAGCTGCACTGCATCACTTCTGCAAGCAATTTTCAGAAGTCCACTCAAGAATTTGTTCTCTATGTTGCTAATTTGCAAGACTGTTGTTAGGATTTTAACCATTCCATGCTAAAGGCATGGTTCTTACCTCTGTGATCTCTTCAGACCCCCAGATTATCAGGTGGACCTATCTGCTTCCTACTTACAACAGACATTGTCAGTGTAGAAGAAGACTGCTGGAAATTGTTTTTGCAGTTTATGCACTTACATATGTAGTGCATGACCAATTACATCCACTAATTGCTATGCATGACCTTTATACAGAGAAAGCAATGAACAAACATCTGGGGCTTTTATGTAGGCTGTAGTTGGAAGTTAGCTTAAAGTGAAAGTGTTTGCCCTTGTAGTCTCCAGGTGTTTTATGCATTTTTTTAATGATTAGGCATATTAATCCTTATCTGTCTATTCAGCCAGCTAAATTCCACCCATGACAGAAATGAGGGACATTACTTATCAAATCACCCTATCAATGGGTGGCTTAATTTCTACAGGGTGTCATACAGACTGAACACTGTTTATAAAGTACTTGGGATTTATTTCTCCTTTTGGAGAGCAGGAGAAACCCATCCATAATTTACACCTTGGGGAAGGAGAATGGGTAAGTTACTGGTGTTGCACTTGTGTCCTCCCCATCACTCAGTTCCATGGAAGACTGCTCAGGGACCTTGGCTGAGATTATGCTCAGTCATCTGTTGAGGCATATCTCCTTTGAGGACAGACTCTCAGCTGCAGTACTGTCATCTCGAGCACTGCCAGCATCCCCTGGAGCAGGGGGAATAATCCTATCTTCCTCAATGCCAGGGATGGAAAGTGCATGACACACGTGGGTGTGTGTAATCCCTCAGGTGAATGGGAGCAGCATGCAGGAGAGGTAGATTTCATGTGCAGAAGTATACAGAAAAAGCAATATGGCTACTTAGAAATCAGTGCTGTACTGGGGCCAAAAAGGAATGGGGCACTAGTGCTGGGCTCTTCAGCAGATCCTAGAAGACCCATCACTTCTAGAAACTCACAACCCCTGTTCTTCCATAAGAAACAAAGCCCAGGTGGAAACTCTGACCTGAAATGTATAAAGTTTCCTTTCTTCAAAGTGCTTTTATTCTCTTGGCATAGGGACAAATTGTGCCTTGAGGGCTAGATCTGCAAGTGGATCCATATGGAGAATTCTTTATGTGTTGGGAACATCATTCAAGTCAACGGGATGCTGTGAGGGCACAGGAGCTTGCCAGGTCCAAGCTGCAATTTGAAAAGTGTTTTGTGTTCCTTCAAGGTAAAGGCATACTATAAAACTCAGCAATATTTTTTTTAATAAGAAAACTATTGTGCTTGTGCTTTTATTAGCAAAATTCAAGAGAAGACCAAAACCAACATAACTTCTATACAATGATTTTTTTTACCCAACAGGTGGAAGGAATTTTATCTTTTACTTTGAGCTACAGGGAAGAAATAATCTGGTGGATAGCTTATCCATAACACAGGTATCAGAAAGAGTACAAGTCCTAAGAGATCTAACCTAGTAATATAGTAAAATTGAAGGCATTCTGGGCAGTGCAAGATATGCTGTGTCTGTTCAAGGGACAAGATGACAAATTCTTTTTACAAAAAACCACCAAACCCTATAAACTGTTACTTAGTGAACTTGAAAGTATGTTCAAGGCGATCTGGTTATGGCATGTGAGAGCAATGTGGAACCATAAAGATACTATTGTGTATATATATATTACTTTTGTGTTTTCAATGTGCTGCCGTTGGCGACAACCTGACCTGATGGAATGAGCATAAATCTGAGAACCAGAAACTTCTTTGATTTTATTTTCTGTTCTATTTATTTGCTGTATCACCTTGAGTAAGTGACTAAACCTATTTCACAGAGGCTTTATTTAGTTGCCTGTTTGATATGTGTAAAAGGTTTGCAGACCAGTTGCATAAACCTCAAAGGCTCAAGAGTGAGGGTGTTCCTCACCTTCACAGAGCAGCACTAAGACTATCCTAGCATTCTCCACTCCAAGAGAAGGAAGTTTCTCTGGCCTGCAAAAAAGACAACACAATTCATATTCAAATTAGATCCCCTTTGCTTTCCTATCCAATGTTATAAAATTAATCTAGATTTTACATCAACTAATTTGTGTCCTTCTGTCATGATTGCAATATAAAAGGGAGTTTCTTGGCTTTGATTTTCATTCAAGCATCACAGAGACCTTCTATCTAGTGGGAAGTGAAAAAGGTTAAATAAGTCCAATAAAGGTTAAATGTTATTTTGTTAGATGTCTATCTCCAAAAGAAGACCAACCTTTCCTTTGCAAGCCCACATTTCCCTGTGAAATGCTTGCTCCCATTACATATTTATTGCAAAACAGATGCTGGTTATTGACATCAGTGAAAGCAGGACTGGGCCTAAGAGAGTTGCCTATGTCGCCTATGTTTGCTACACGTTGTAAGTTCATCCCTCAGTGGTGGAGAGGCACCAGATGGGTGGTAGTGGTTTGGACGGAATGTGTACCCCACAGTCTTTTCTTTCTTCTTTTTTTTTTTTTTAACTGCTCTTGATCTTTCAAGAACTATGTTAAAATTACTACAGTCCAAGTAGGCATATTGTATATAAAATGAATGACAGCTCCTAGTGCCACCAAGAAAATAAAACCCTTTGTTTATTTAAGATTCTTAAAAATACATTTGGGAGTAGAAGTCACAGAGTTATAAATGAGCTCCCAGACCACCACCAAAAAAAATAATTATAATAAAAATAATGGCACCATATTCCCTGATAAACCTGTGCCAGAAAAGCTCTTGGGGATCAAGTTTTTGTCAGTCCCCAGCTTTTACCAATTTAAATTCTTGGCAGCATATTAAAACAAAATGTAGAAGGTATTTGAGACTGCAATCCCTCAGGTACTAAATCTAGTGTTTCCTGGCACTAGATGAATGTTACTGGAGTTAAAACTTAGCACCACAGCACCAGATCTCCATAGCTGTTCATATTTATACTTAACAGACAAATATGTCATTCTTTCAGTATCCCTTTACACTGCCAATTCTTTCTCACATTTTTTCTTTGATAAAAACAAAGGTGAGAAAGTTCCATGCAGTGACTGACATCATGCTATTTTTATTTGCTTTTCAAACATCTAGGACACACCTTTTCCACCCTGAACATGTGTTACACTGCTTTCTAATTACCTACTTGGTAACAAAAGCAGGAGGAGGAGCATATTATCTGCCAGCTATATGTACATCCTAAACACACCAGAGCAAGTTTCCCACTCTGCATAGGTGGAAACAGAATGTTTCTCAGACTCCTGCCCTGAAAGTTCTGATCAGTCCACGCTTAGACTATACTGTGGCTGAGTCATCTGTTCTCCTTCTAATGCCAGAACACCAAGTGGAGTTTGCCCTCTGACAACACCATTCTTATTTTCTCCTTCCCCTATGCTATTCTTTGTCACCCAAGACAGGGGATTTAAAAATCTAGGTCTAAATTCAGGGACACTCCCAAGGCTGAGGGCTGCGTATGGAGAGACAAGGTTTCCTACTCACTCTGCTCTGCAGGGGTGTCACTGAGAATACAGACACATCAGAAAACTATTTTGAAGACTAAGTAGATGGCCCAACCTGTGCCGTGGAAATGACTCCTAGTATTACAGCTGATTTCAGGGCAGGTCCATAATGCCCTCTCTAAAGACTATCTTTTTCTTTTTCTTTTTACCAGACTTACATCTTTACCTTAGTGTAACCAGCACCTGCCATACAGTTTTTTGTACTATCTGATCAGATCACACTGTTCATTTTCACACTACTTCATAGAAGCCATCTTTCTTAATTCTCTTTTTTTTCCCCATACATTTCTGTATAAATGAGCATAAAGACAGAAGTGCTTGCGCTGTAAATCAAGCAAGTGAACTATTCAATTCCCAATATTCAGTCACTGCTTTCACCCTCTGACCTTTCCATTTAAAATGGAACTACTACAACTGGCCAAAAAAATGAACATAAAATTCCTGGTTATTGGTGAAACCAGATACTTGGCATATTCATGCTGTGCCTGCAGAAGTACTGATTCAGCTCCATTGACTTTGCTACCCAAAAAACTCAAATCAACAAGCACAGGAGCAGATCTGAAGTAATTTCTACAATAAAGTTATGAAGTCAACCATTTATATGCTTGTTTCCATTCTTGCATTCTGATCTTTTTCTCAAAAGCATGGAACTGCCTAGAATATAAATCTAGACAGTGAGTGACCCACATAGCATCCTAGGTCCCTTCTGTAAAAAGCCAGTTTTCTCTGTTGCTTGCATTTCCAGGACTCAGTAAGAGCATTGATATGATGAAACCTCCAATAGGGAGAAAAACAGAACATAGGTTTCTGAAGGAGTGCACCTTTTCTTTCAAAGGCATACATTTGGAGCCAGAGAGGGGCTTTCTCCTTGACTCTGAAGACAGAATTTGGCCCTTTGCAATCTGTTCAACTTCTGTCAGTTTTGCTGTCTGCCTCAATATCTGCCCTTGCAATATGAAAGAGAGAAGAGGCATGTGTCAATCTGGCCCAGGAGAGAATAAGGAGGGAAGAAAGGCTGGGTAAGAGTGGATGATTATGTATTTACTATATGATAGCTTTATATTGATTTCACTTATTTGGTGGACTAAACATGAACTTAATAATGAGATCCTGCTTAAGCCATGTGCTTCCCCGTTAATTGACTCTCGCATATTGATTAAGATGTTGACGTATCCTAGCATTGTTCAGTGGTAATGCAGCTGAGAATGGGCCTGCTCTCCCTGCATTCTCAGCACTCTCTGTACTGCTGTCACCACACTCCCTTTAATGGATAAAGCTGTCATCCTAAAGCTAGAATATCTTGCAGGCACAAAGAGACGAAATTAACTGTTCAATAATTTATGGGACATGGAAAAAACTTTACCCAACAACTTCAATTGATTGCTGTAAGTGTTTTGACTGCACTTGCCTGCTTTGCATAAAGTCAGCTACTTTGCAGAGCCTGATTACCATTTACAGTAGTTTCTTGGCCCTCTTCACATTACAAGATTTTGAAGAACTTTGGCTTGTTTCAAGGGAATTTCCTATGTTATGCAGACCTGACATTTTTTCTCTTCACTGTAGATTCATGAGAAAAATCAAGATCTTCAATGAAATGTAGTTGGTGATCTTAGTAAGCAGAGTTTGAACTCAAATGATTTAGATTGGTTTGAGGCTGTCTGTTTTTCCATCTCAAGTATCAAAGATAGAGACAATCAGCAGACCATCACAGGCAGGGAAACCTTTTGCAGTTCAGATAAGTTTAAACAAAAAGTTTTCGAAATATCTTGTTATTTCAGAACCCCTGAAGTGAGCTGATGGACACAGTCCAGCTTCTGGAGACAAGAGTTCATACCACAAAATTAGACCACAACAATTTTAGCAAGAAGGCCTATGCAGCAATTGATGCCCCTTCTCAGAATGATATATGTTGTATTTTGGCTGGAGAAGCCGACACTGTGTCATGTATTAATCAGTGGCAACAAGAACTTAATTCTCCAGTGATTCTAGCTCCTTTAATTATTGTCAGAATCTTTAAAAACCAAGTACTCTTCCCCATCTGGCTGCCTATTTGTAAAATGGGTTTTTTTTGGTAGTTGACATCTTTAATTGCACTGAGTTTTTTTTCAGTGAATTTGGTGTTCAAGAAATATAACACATGTAATGCTTGGTTAAAGCCAGGAGTAACACAAAAAAGGATAGCAGACAACCTCCTGAGATAATTTTCCTAGCATGTTTCCATTCTGTCTTATGATATCTCTTGCTGTATTCACAGTGACATGGGATGTTTCTATGCTGTATTATAAATTCACCATTAAGAAAACACATTTTTGTTTTGTAAGGAATGAAACATGACAATCAATCCAAAGGATACCCATTCATTACCCTTGATACCCTTGATAAAGGAAGCAGAGTCTGCCATCTTCTAAAAGTGACAGGGAATGATAAGCATATGCTTATCCAGAGCTGTTCAATTTTAGGCAGCTGTAGAACTGTCAAATTTTCATGTTTCAAGCCCAAATGGTTAAAATATTTTTAATTAAGCAAGGTGAAATTACATCGATCTTCCTATTTATCCAATGTGCAGCTCTCCAGTGAAACAGATCAGCTAGGTTGTGCTGAACTTACCATAATGACTGTGCAAGGCTTGTGTCTGTGGCATTAATTTGGGCTGGAAAGATCAGGTATTAGCATATCAAAACCTGACACTTCTAATGGGTAATAGGCCCGAAGCAGTAGGAAAATGTCTTTTAGATGTTGCAAGTTCTTGACTTGCTGCTCTCAGAAAAGAGCAGCTGACCACAATCTGCAGTGAAGTGGCATTTTGGAAGACCTGAGAAAATTTAGATTTGCTATAGGGAAAGAAGAATCAGTTTTTAGATTCTTTTATTAATCAGCATCCAAAGAGTTAACACGTGGTTATCTAGGGCCACATCTAGAAGTAAAGGGTACATAGTATATGCAACATGAAGAGGAAGTCAAAACAGAATGAAGCAAATAATGAAACTATATCCAGTTGTGTTTATTTGCTTTTCTCATTTCAAGGTGTTAATCCACTGTTACTGAGAACATTCCTAGAATATTTCCCAGATGGAGACACAAATGCACCAGTATTTCCTGCCTCTATGTAGTACATTTCCATTTGTTCACCTTCAAGAAGTTCTTTCTAAACAGTCCCTCCAAGTGGCAGGATGTGTTGATTTCCAGCTTATTGTAGTGCTTGGTAGTTCAGCACCAGCCGTCAGAATTTCCAGTAGTCTCTGCTGTTTGCTGCAAAGTCTGTTCAAAGTCCAAGCCTCTGCAAGGATCCCCAGGAGGACTACAGCTGCGCCTGTTTGGATATCAAAGTCCAAATAAAAAATTTATGCCAGTGTTTGAAAATATCTGACCAAAATCTTAGTATGGATTAAATCTCCCTTGCCATGCAAGTTTATCCAACTGGGGCTTGAGGATTTATTTTGAAAGTGAAGAGAGGACCAAATAGCTGCATAAACTGATTTGGGTCAGATGTTTGTTAGCTGAATTATCACTAGTAATGAAACATTCTAGACCTCACAGGGAGGCTAGAAGAGGTCTTTCTCTTTCTCTTTCTCTTTCTCTTTCTCTTTCTCTTTCTCTTTCTCTTTCTCTTTCTCTTTCTCTTTCTCTTTCTCTTTCTCTTTCTCTTTCTCTTTCTCTTTCTCTTTCTCTTTCTCTTTCTCTTTCTCTTTCTCTTTCTCTTTCTCTTTCTCTTTCTTCCTTCCTTCCTTCCTTCCTTCCTTCCTTCCTTCCTTCCTTCCTTCCTTCCTTCCTTCCTTCCTTCCTTCCTTCCTTCCTTCCTTCCTTCCTTCCTTCCTTCCTTCCTTCCTTCCTTCCTTCCTTCCTTCCTTCCTTCCTTCCTTCCTTCCTTCCTTCCTTCCTTCCTTCCTTCCTTCCTTCCTTCCTTCCTTCCTTCCTTCCTTCCTTCCTTCCTTCCTTCCTTCCTTCCTTCCTTCCTTCCTTCCTTCCTTCCTTCCTTCCTTCCTTCCTTCCTTCCTTCCTTCCTTCCTTCCTTCCTTCCTTCCTTCCTTCCTTCCTTCCTTCCTTCCTTCTTCCCTTCCTCCCTTCCCTCCCTTCCCTCCCTTCCCTCCCTCCCTCTTATTTCTCTATTGCTCTCTATTTTTCTTTTCCTTTTTTCTTTTCTTTCCCCACCTCTTTCCTTCTCTGCCAACTTCTCTTCCTCCCTTCCCTTTATTTCTCTTTTATTTTAAGTCAGAACTCACAGCAAGTCAATTTCTTAGTATTTGTCATATAAGGACACCCATTTGCAATGGAGGAAGCAAACTTTTGTATCTGCTAAAATTCAAATTAAGACATTAAGAACACAGCAGCAAAAAATATGTTTCTTTAACAATTTTTTTGGTCCTGCACTTCAGAGATGAACTGAATGCAGACATGAGCTTGCTCAGACACCCTTTTGTAATGACTCCTCAGTTCAAGGCTACAGGGCCTGAACTTATGCTTACCTAAACTGGTTTAGGTATTTAGGTAATGTTTACCTAAACTGGTTGAGAAGTTGAAAGTGGCTGTAAAAGGACAGCAGCTGTGTTTCTGATAATTAACTTGCTTGCATGTTCCTGCAATACATTGTTTAATGTCACTCATGTATCCGCTGACTTTTTTTTGCTAAAAGGCTACAGGTTAAGGCAGGGGACACATCTGCCTTACTCTGTTGATTTTTTTTTTCTGCAGGAAGCAGAGCTCTGAATTAATCGAATTATTTCATAGGATCTTGGGTAAAGAATAAAATGTCTAAATTATCCCAGTTAGGTCCACATGGCAATAGTGGATCAGCAGGGTTTGTCTGCTTTGCATCGTTTCTTTAGAAGAAATCCCAAAAGTTTTTGGAGACCAGATCCTTCATCCCAAAAGCTCATAAGAAAACAGAATTCCCCAGACTTGGTCCATCTCCATAAGAATTCTTTGTAGTCTTCACATGAATGCCTTTTATTTGTTTAGATTATACCTCCCACTTAATATGTTTGCCACTCCCTGGTTCTTATGGTGAAAAAGAGAGTAATTGATTGCTATCCACCTCCTTCTCTGTGTCACCGTGATTTTACAGATAAAAGAAGGAAGGGTTTCCAGCCTGCCTGAAAATAATATTTAAAGGGCAAGTGTGGGGTTCAGACTAGACAAGCAGATACATCTGCCCTGCAGCTATGTCTAGAAACACCAAGTCTTAGAGTGAGAACAGCATCCAGCCCAAGAAACTTGTAGCCCCTTCTATGTAGTCTTTGCCAAGCCCAGGGAGGCTTTGCCATTCCCCAAAACATACTAGTCCAACTCCTGCTGGATGCACGAGAGCAGGGAAGTGCCACCACCACACTGGGGGTCTGCAAGGCTTTCTGGCCTCCAGCAAGGCACCTTGGAGCATTTCACCCAGGGCAATGGAATTTACCACAGAGAGAAGCCGCCAGAAGCTTATGTGAGGAGCCAGCAGCAACTCAGTCTGAGGCCCCTCGACAGTAATGATGCTCACAAAAGCACAGAGGAGTCTCCAACCCGAGTCCTTAATGGGGCAGACCGGAGAGCAGGAGCATGACCACCCTCTCCCTCCTGTGACTGCCAGACCAAACCTCCTGTGCCCTGCCACTGCCAAACACCCCTGCACAGCCTCCAGCCACCCTACAGATGTTGTCTGGAGGCCAGTTGCTAACAGGAGCATCCAGGTGGCTCCCTCACAGCATGCGTGAGAACTGCTGCACATGGGGTCTGATGTCACTCTGAGCACCCCTTGCTAAGGCAGGTGAACCCCAACATGCTCTGGTGAGTGACCTACTAGTGGAGGGTGAGAAGAGCTAAACAAGGGGTGGGCTGGCATCTGGCCAAAAAACAAGAGGTTTGCTGTCAGCCTTGTGGCTTCTGGGGAAGTTTCTCAATTATTATTAGTAATTTTTAACATAAGACAGGATGTACTGTGTGTCTCCTCTTCCTGACCAGTCTCTGTAACGAACACACAGACAGAGACATCCAGAATTCAGGATGGTGGCCCAAACCTGTGTGACAAACAGGGCTCACGGCCCTCAGTTTATGTGCTCTGCTCCTGCAGACATATAGGGATGACACCCCTGGGAAGTGCTCTTTTTCTCTCACACGCCTCTGAGGGCCAGACAAGAATACAGCCAGCGTTTATGTTCCCTGTCTTTCCCTGTAGTCTCCCTGGGCCCCTGGATATGCTGACCCTTGGTGGATGCAGAGGGTTTGCAGCTGGCCCATGCAGGCTGGGGCTGTCTGCCCTCTACACCCTCCAGCACACCTGTCCCCAGCCCCAGCCAGCCCCCACGAGTGAGAGGTATGTGGTGGAAAGCCATCTCTCTGCCCTCTTGCAGGCCTCTGATGAACTGAAGGCAGCCGCACAAAGTGTGACAGCTTTCCTTGTACAAGGTGACTGTGTTTTGGCTTTCTTGAGCCAGCTCCCAGTGAGAAATGTTTTTAAATGTTTTATCTTGTTTTTTGGCTTCCCAGGAGGGCAGCCAGACTCTGGAGAGTAGTTAAGCCATGAGCTGGCTTTCAGGACTTTCTGCTAACTAGCAGTCTCTTCCTGTGAAGCCAATCCAACTTGCTTGCACTTCACAACAAAAAGAGGTTGCTTCACATGACAATAATAAAGTATTTTGTGACTTTATAGCATGTGTCTTTCTTCTCTGGACTTCCAACCCTGGGGGAAGGGGTTTAATTTAATTTCTTTCCTTTCTTGTTCACTCTTTTTCACACAGCAGTGCATTTGAGGAGCCCATGCCTAGTGCATGTATGAGTAAATTATTAGTTTCGATAGGGAGAGGCTGGGTTCAAGGATACAAGCCTAATAGGGCCATTGAGTAAAGAACTTTTATGGGTTTATAAGAACACAGAGCAAGGCAGATGACAAAGATATTAAAGAGGTGATGCAGGAAAAACTGAGTACTTGATGCACTGATGTTCATCTTGCATTTGGTTGAACAGTGAGCAGTTGTTCCTGGAGGAACATTTTCTTAAGTAATCACTGTTCTGAGGAGGAAAAAGGGAATCATCCACTCCCACTCCACTATAGCTGAATGGTAAGAAATACATGAAAAAATTATATTTCGAAATTCCCAGACAGGGAGAAGAGGTGGTTTGGCTGCAGCAGAGCAGGGAAATCTGGTCCACAGTAGCCTACAGGCATCAACAAGAGGTACGGATGTCATAAACTCCTATGAACTACTTCTATCTTAGGATCGTCTGATTTGGCATTGCACCAGGAGTGCAGTGTCTTTTCTGCAGGAGTTTGATTCAGCAGGAGAATGATGGCCACTGTGGACAAGACTAGTGTGGCCATCTGTGTGTCCCCCCACATGGATTATTTGGTCCCTGCATAGCAAAGACTTCTTCTTGTGATCAGAAGATTGTGGCTGCAGCCCTACAGTGTGGCTGGCATAGAAATGTGAGTCTTGCCTACATCCCCAGCAGAGCCCAGAAGTGAACACAGCCACTTCTCTTTTTCTCTGACTTTTCTTCAGACTTCCACAGTTATTGCAGTCTTCCTTATTTATGCCTTCTTGCCCGAGCCCAGTGGAAGTCCGTTCCAAAATTCCCATTGGCACCTCGGTCTGTTTATCACTTGTTCCGTAGTTTACTTCTCCTCATGGTCCTGCAGTCACAACCCCTGCAGTCTGCCACAGATGGAAAGACAGAGTCACAAGGTGAGATACGTCCTAACTGTATGGGAGTGGACACAAGGGAAAAACAAATTCTTTCCAGCTTAAAAGAGTGGCTAAAGTGGATGGGCTAAAAAGTAAAGTGGGCTAAGTGGCTAAAACTGGGCACAAGCAAGAATGAGCTTATGAGGAAAAAAAAACCATAGAATATTTCTTACTGAAATAACTTGCAATGAATAGGTGAAAAGTAGGTTGAATTTTCACTGGGAGGAAGATCCTTGTCGGATTTCTTCAAGATAGTTCTGCTCACCTTAAGCATATCTTGGGGTTAGAGAATGACTTTTAATTCTAAGACTTTAGATCCCTCCCACCATTTTTATTATTCCTCCTGGTCTTCTTTGGTCACTAATAATTTTGCCTTTTGTATGCACTATTTTGTGGTGCTTTACAAGAAAACCTAAAAAAGATGACCTATCCTCCTCTGGAAGTCTGTCTTCTTTCCCCACTTCACTCTATTTCTATGGAAGCCAGACTGGGATGCCTGAATCCATAATCAAAGATCTTAAATGGAGCAATTGATCAAAAACATGATGGGACATCCATGTATTGCAACCTTCTCAGACCTACCATTTCATTCTCTTCTGCCCTGTCTCACAGCTCTTGAGAAAGACAAGTACAGCTCAGAAAAGGGCTTGGGAAGGCACATGAGGCAATATTTTCTTGAGTTTCTTAGCTTCTTTTCTTAGCAATTTCCAAGAATGCATATTCATTCTGCTTCCTCAGGTTTCCCAGGGTTTTCTTTGGAAGTAGTAGATATTGTTTCTAAGTTGGGGTACACCATGGAAAGATTGATCTTTTCTTGTGAGAGAGGATGCAGAATTCTGAATCACTTGTTTTGAGATGCAGAAACAGATGAAGAAGTTAAATAAGAGAAAGAAAGTGTGCATGAAAGAGTAGATTGTAGTAGTGCCCTAGTCAATCCAGTACAGATCTAAGCACAAGAACAGGCCACAGGAAAAAGATAATTTGGGCAAATATGGTAGGACCCAGATTTGCAGCCATTTTTTTCACCCTTATCCACTTATCCCACTGCTCTCCACCCATCCAGCAGTTATATCTTCGCTCATTCTGTGGTACCAGTGGCAATCTTTTCTGGCATTGGAGTATGGCAGGCAGGAGCTCTTAGTGCTGAGTTTATTTGAGGGTCTTGGATGGAAGCATCTG
This sequence comes from Acridotheres tristis, assembly GCA_037013685.1. Taxonomy (NCBI): domain Eukaryota; kingdom Metazoa; phylum Chordata; class Aves; order Passeriformes; family Sturnidae; genus Acridotheres; species Acridotheres tristis. Next base: position 47,892,505 of record CM072919.1, on the reverse strand, counting down.
GCAGTTTATTCTTGATCTGATTGTTGCTTCCTGGGAGAACTAGAGGGACTTTGCAGACAAAAGGAGCCAATATCTTTATAGCTACACACAACACAGGAGGCAAGAATCGTGTACAAGAGCTCAGTGTACAATATCACTTTTTGCAGTCATCCTACACCACATGATTGTATCTGTTACTGGTCAGATAGAGTATCTGCAAATATGTGTAACCTGAGGTTTGACAAGTCAATAGGCTTGGCAGATGTGTGCACATTCTCACCTGTGAATTTTAGCTCAGCTCTCAAGTGTGACTGCAGTGGTACAGCACAGGCCAGATTCTGATCTCATTTACACCCGTGCCAATGCAGAGCAACTCCACTGATGCCAAAACGTGGGCCTAAAAGCTGGAGTTTCAGCCTGTGTCCTGAGCTGGAGTTTCATTTATGTCCAGCATAAGAGAAAGCTGCATCTAAACTGTTTACTGCATGAGAAACCAGAATAATTAGACAATTGTGAATCAAAGTATAGGCAAAATGCTAAACTGTTTTGAGAACTGGGATGATGTAGCAAATTTATAACTATTCCTTTGCTGGTGGTTAGTTTTGTTTTGTTAACTCCAAAATATCCATAGTAAAATTTTTCTGGGTCTGATGGTAGGTGAGATGCTCTATTCAACATCTTATCACTTATCACAGAGGTGATAAGTCAGGTGATGGTATCCATCCACGTCTCTCTCTTCCAAACATAAGATTCTGTTTTTGCAACAAAGTGCCCAATATCTAAGTTAGACTTTCATTTAGGTCCTCAGGGTGTTAACTACTCCAGCTTTGACTCACTTGGGTCTTAGCAAAGTAGGTCAAAGAGATTTAATATAATGATGTAATACACAGCTATTGGTATCTTCTGGAATCTTCTGATTTGATCCCTTCAGTCTGGACTGAGATTGAAGATCTGCACAAGAGTTGCTTAGGTGTAGAGACAGGAGTTGCAGCTTTGTAGTATATTGAAGAAGGGTCTGGACAAGGGCAAATGGAGAATGGAAGAAATGGGAGGAGTGTGGAGAAAAGTTTAAAAGCAAGATGAAGACAAGGAGTAAGAAGACTTCTCAGGGTCAGACAGAATCTGATAAACTTTGACAAAAGCCTCAAGATAATTGGAGGTGTTTTCTAAACCTTCCAACCTTGCAACATTCTCCCATCATAGTCTGGAGGTGAAGTGATTTATGAATATACGTACTTACACAGTTCTCTGTGATCATCTTGATAAGGTAAATATATCACCCAGCAGGAAGCTACACTACACACTAGTCTCCTTCCTGAGAGAGAAATTCAGTGTTGTGGGCCCCAGCTATCCCTTTCTGACATACTCAGGTAATGCAGTTTAGTTCTTCATTAAAAAATGTCCCATCGAGATGTTTAAACACAGATCTCCCTGTAAGTGTGAATATTTCAAATTGCCCTCCATCCAATTCCTCTCCATTTAATTGGTATAAAGCAGCTTCCCCTTGGCTACTTCCTCCCTTGAAATTACATAAGTAGCCTCACTGGAAAGGCATAGGTAAATATTTCACACTGCACACCTTGGATTAGGAGCACAGCTCCCATTAACTGGAGCTGGAATCACTCGGCTGTTTTTCCCCTCACACTGTGTTAGAAATGTACCCTACAGGATGGAGAGACTGAGCTCCCAAGTGCCATCTTATGAAGAAGGTGCGGAACACTTTCATTTAATACTGCATGTGTTTCCATTAGTAGACTCAATTGCTCTCTGTCCTCAGTTTTAAGACTCCCTGTTTGTCTCTATTACAGCTCTGTTTCCACATGCCTGCCAATCCTCCCTAGTCCTTCCATCTGAGCCTGCAAAGTTTTGATGATACAACACCACAGCATCTTGGCTTTCATTTGATTTAAGATTTGTGATTGCAATTACAGATGGAGCATTTCTATGGGCTTACTGCTGCATGGGAAGGCTTTTGTGCCCAAGGTATTGCCAGTTTGGCATGGCAGCTAAAGAGATGCCAGTGCAGCAGTGGCCTGAGTATCCTGAAACCTGCAAAGTACGTGGGGAAAGAAACTTGACTGCTAATTTGATTCAGAGTACCATAGGAACTGTCCATACTGGCATGACTCATTCAGGGTGGAAAATTTATGTATCTGTATAAATATTAAGCAAAAAACCAGAAGATACTCATGACATATGTAAAAATAGACCTGTGGCTAATATAGTGTACACTGTGGTCTGTTACTGCTCTGGGATATGGTGTCTCTGCTGCTTCCATGGCTATGGTGCAACTAATTGTTAGATACCAGCATTCCTCCTTTACAATTATGGTGAATGATGCCACTATACTTCATCTTTACCACACTCTTCCTTGCCTGGGAAATTTATGAAGAAAATGGCCTGTTCCAAGTAGCACATGAGGTGATGTCATGGCAGTTAGAAAGGAACTTAAATTTCCACTTGTGAAAATATGAAAGTTATTTTAAAAATCCAATTAAAATTTTAACTGTCAAAAAAGTAAATTTCATTTTTATGTGACATTGTTAAAATAAAAAAAAAAATTGAAGAATTGTACTCTAAAAATTTAAAATTCTGCAATGGCTTACATAACCTTAGGGCTTTGCTTTATATTTTGAGCTCATTCAGAAATCATAGATTAGACTTAATATTTGTATGAATGTGTGAAGGGAAAAAAACGAATCAAAATTAGAGAAAACATCAGAAAAATACTTTTACTTAAACAGTGTGATGTTTTTCAACTTTATCAAACAGCAACAGTGAGTTGTTTTTTTCCCTACAAAATCTCACTTATTTAAGTGTGCTCTTCAAAGATGCATTGAATTTTTTTAAAATGAAATTCCTTAACAGAAAATGTCTATTAGTTATTTTCAACAGCTTGATCCTGCTATGAAATTCTATATATGAACCACTTTCAACACAAAAATCTTTGCTACCTCCTTGCTGATCTGTCTTTTGTTTCAAGTTCTTTGCTAATAAGTAATGAAAATGTTACAGCCTTACAGCTTGTTTTGTGGTTGCAATTACGTAATCATTATTAATGAAGCAACAATGTCAAAACTGTGTGAAACCGAACTCACATTTAAGCACTTACAATAAACAGATATAAAACAACAGATGTCTCAGTTTTTGTTCTCCAATGATTTCATCCCTTGTTAAAAATAAATGTCTGGTTTAAAAAAGAAAAGGGCTTTTCTCAACTCTTACAAATTAATTGAATCCAGAGCCTTGTAATACAACCAAAGAGCTCTCTTTTTCTTTTTTTTTCTCCTTCCCAAAATTTGTTTGTGAGGATATTGTTATTCAGTAAGTGATAAATTCACTTCAAAGCAATCCAGAAATCTAGGAAGTCAATGGTGGAATGGTCATCTGTCCCAGCTGAAGTGTTAGCCTCTGATAACAATCAGAGATGTAGCCAAAATGCTCAGCTTGCCTCATGCCTTGAACACCCTGAAAATGTTTTATGACAGAGATGGTTTCTGTCCCCAGTTTCGCTTCAGACAGTTGATACTGGTTAGTCACAAATGGTTCAGGTTTCAGTCGAAATATGTCAGTAGGTGCAGGGAGGTCTCTAGATCTGGGGAACCTCAGAAAACCAGCATTCGGTTTTATGTAAACATCAAAAGTCCAGATGCTTATTTGAACCGTCCACATCTGTTGAGTCTGCAAAACTGGGCTGGATATTTAGCTGGGATAGGTTTCCCTGGAAGATTTCATAGACTTCATAGCTGAACTTGTGGCCAGAAATACCAGAGCTTCTTTTGGTATTTAAGCACTTCTTATTCCAGAGCAAAATAGGAATGTGCTACATTTTATGAGTGGGTAAGATATGCAAAAATTTTAAAACGTTGCAAATATCCAAATCTAGTGAACAGACACTGTGAACAAAATACTTATTAGGAAATAAAATCTCTAGTTGTAATTTGTGAATAAAAGAAAAAATATATTAGAATTTGAATAGTTTTTTAATTAAATGAAGAATAAAATTCAATCTACCCTTTCCCACCTTAAAATCTTTGATAAATTATTCTTTGAAAAAAAAGCAACAACAACAACAACAAAACAACAACAAAAAACAAAAAACCCCACACCATTATTTTAAACTTTTTATTTGGCGTCTTGAAAGGCAGTGCTCAAATTTAGGATTTGGAGAATACTTTTTCCCCCTCAGTCCCTCTGGCACTGGAACAAGTGCAAAACAACTGTCTTTGCACTTTATTGCAAATCTTGCACAATTTTAAACACACAAACTGAGGTTCTTGCAAATTGCATTCCGAAAATATAGCACATTTATGCTTACAGCACTATAAGCAATGACAAGATGTTTTGAACAATCTGTTTTCTCAAATTAGATTAACATCATGGAGAAGCACAATCTGCTCGTTGACACTGAAGGTACAAAAAACCCCCCAGTGTTTTGTGTCCTCCTTCAAGACATTGCTTTGGCAATAGGCATTCACCGTCTATGTCATCATGAAGGATGTGGTGCACTTTTAGAGCTGCTGCTCTTTAGAAGAGACATCAGGCTCCACACAGCTCTGCTGATAATCAAGCAGTAAAAAAACAGGCAGCAATTGAGAGTCCTTGTCAGCATTGTGCTCTCTGGTCACACAACACAATGCATTCAATCCACTTTCAAAGGTGATGGGTGAAAAGCTACTTACTACGTTTGTCTGCACTAAACTAACAATATGTAATGAACCTTAAGTCACTACTTCCATAAACAGTCACAGAAATCTTCACCAGTACAAAATACTTGCTTAGAGCTAACACAACACTTTCGTGCCTAGTGCTCTTGAATCTTTACTGGGGAAATACAGACTTTCCTGCCATAGGTGAAGGGAACGAGAAGATTCCCCTTTTATGCAGACATTATAACAATCATATCAAGTACATTCACACTCACTTTCTCCCAGAACCTACCAATTAAACTTCTTTCTAAATTTATTTATTGCACACTTTGTTCTGCAAAGCACAATTTTTATTATTTGAGAGAGCAAACCCAAACCCCAGGAAACTGAAATCGAAAGTGACCTATAATTTTAACCTTCAATCAACATGAACATACGTGACTGTTTTGTTTTGCTGGGTTTTGCACATTATAATTGTATTTACAAAGAAATTCCTTGAAAGCATGTGTTGTGTTGAATGACTGTATGCAAACAACTTTGGAACTAGGGAACTTTGATCTTTGACTTACAGACTACAGGGCAAAGGTTAAAATCATGAGCTTTGTTGTCCTGTTGGCAGCAGTTCCTTTTGAAGCTTCCTGCTTCCAGTGAAAGTGATGTACAGTTTTATACACAAATCTCAGTCTTGGGTTGTGTTTGTAAAGGAAAAACAATTAATCCTGTAATTTTTAGTATTTAATCAACCATCTTAGATCATATGAGCAAGAATCTGACTGTTCTTGCATCTGTATATGTGTAGAAGTGAAAATCGAGCGATTCTCAAAAGACTTATTTGCATGCATAGATAATGTGCAGAGAGAGAAGTTCACTGGCTATTTGCAGATTTACATAAGGCAATCTGGTTGTTGTGCAAGCAACTACTTATTTGTGCAAGAAAAAAGCCCTATATAATAATCCAGTTTAGAAAAATTTGATCATAAGAGATTTTTTTAAATACTTAGACATTGTCATTCCAATGGATTGTAGGAATTTCATAACAACTCTGCTGAAATGAGACAAAAAATAAAAAGGCTCTTGTAGCTGTAATGGGAATCCACTGTGTGAGACTTTGCCACGAACAACCTGTATTTATATTGCCTTTTACATAAAAAATAATTAAGTGCGCCAAAAGAATTTACTGAAATCTTATTATATCAGGAATTTTGAGTGCCCTGCGAAGTGGAAATTTCACAGTTACTCAAACTACAAGGCCTCCCAAAGAAAGCCATGAGCAGCATCTACTCCTTAGGATGGTGTCTGAGGCAGACCTTGCAGACTAAGACACAGAGCAACAATCAGTGGTGTGAGATTCTTTGCTATTAATTGGCAGTTATTTACATGTTGCTAAAGAAATACAGCTGTTTCATACAATGGGTAATAAATGAGCAGAACAAAACAAATGACTGGAGCAGTCCTGTCCTGCTCCACCCAAACCCCTGGTATTCATTATCTCGTCTCTTGCAGCATGTCAGTCCCATTAACTTCAGCTTGGGGCTTTTGTGTGCAAGTCTTTTAGACCCAAGCAGACTGGTGACATAAGCAGTAGCCAAACAAATAACTAGAATGTAATTTTCTGAGAAGTTGTGAGTAATCAAAGCTTCCTAACGATCTCTAATTTGCTCCATCTCTTTTAATCTGACACCCTCTCAGTCACATAGACTGCTCCACACCTTTCTTTTCCTTCAGCACAGAATGTTACAAACACTGAATGTCAAAATATGGTGTGAATTGTGTCCTGTAACAACTATTTTCTAGCAAGGTTTGGCTACTGTTTTACTGCTGAATTTGATCTAGATGCATACATAGCAAATACAGTGGTCTTCACTGCTTCTATTTTTTCTGTGTATTTTGCAGCATGTGTTTTCTCATTGTGATGGCTGTTTGCCTCTCACAGGAGCCCCAAGTTGTAGAAAACCCTTATTTACACAAAGCTCAAATGGAAAAAATCCAAGCTGACTTCTAAACACTTTAAAATAGCACTTTCTAATGCTTCCTATGGGTGATGTTGACACATTTACAATGTTGATTTAAAGGGTAGAGGGAACACAGTTCTTCCTGACACCCCAAATGTGAATTTACTGTCCCACCCCGTCACTGGAGCCACACTGAAATGGCTGCCAGCAGATCTGGAGTGCCAGGTACATAAAAGTGAGCAAACAGGCAGATGGTGACCTCTGTTGTTGTGAGGAAAGCCTTTGAAGTCTCCCCTACTTTCTGTCCCTCTAGGATGGAGTCACAATCAATATGAAACACAGATCCTGCAGTTCCTGAGATACTTGGTTCAACAGTTCCTGAACTTTCTGTGAACCATTTTACCCCAGGTTTGCTGAACCAAAATAAAATCTAAAGATTTCCTTCATTTCTTTACCCCATCCTTCATTCACTGTTTTTTGTTGGAACTAATCTGACTATAAAGCTTTTTCAGTCTTCAGAAGTCCTAATTTCTCAATCACCTGGTCTGACATGATCCTGATTTTCAATATTTTGTCTTCTACCCCAGGGAAATTTATGTCTGTTCTTGGCATTTGTCTCCTATCTTCCTTTGTGAGCACAGAGGGGAAGAATTAATTTAATTTCTCTCTTTCTCTCTCTCTCTCCCCCTCTCTTTCTCTCTGCCTCTCCCTTTCACAGTGAAGTCTTCTTCTGTCAATAAATTACTCCTGCCACATCCTTGAGGCCAACTATCTCTTCTTTCTTTCTTCCCTGTACTTCTTATGTGTGTTTTTTGTTTGTTTGTTTGTTTGTTTGTTTTGTGTGTTTTGGTTTGGTTCATTGGTTGGTTTTTAAGGTCTTATTTATCTTTATATAGATAGCAAGATATTTTCCATTCTTCAGATTTCATTTTCTTATTTTGTTTCCTTTGCTCCATTATTTCCATTCCTTCCAGTCCTTTCTACAGTCCATCCTGGACTTAATCTTTTAAATTTTTCACATGTCCTTTCTTCACCTTTGATTTGTTTTTCATTTCCTTTTTCTTTATTAGGTGTTGGCAACTCAGTACTGTAGGTGGCATTTTCCTTTTTTTCTCTCCCTTCCTTCATCCCTAGTCCATGTTGAACCACAGCCCAGAATGATGTCAGGAGAGCATTTAGATACCTTTCCAAGATTTGATACTGACCACTCGGCTCATTAAAGGTCTTAAAATATATTTTGCACGAATGGGTGCATTAACCCCTGCATTCTGGACTGATTCCAAATGCAATGATTACTTACTGCCTACCCAGACTCCCCTTACAGTTTCAATGGTATAGATTAATCTTTACCTGACCTGTAGCATAGCATTACTATCAGTATGTACCACTTTCCGTGCCAAAGATGGTGGAAGGGAGGCTATTTTTCTGTTACAGGAGGTTCTTTTCTAATTTTACAGTGCAAATAATTTTAAAAGAAAGTACTGCTTTTCCTTTGTATTCCATTTCTTTCTTCCAGTAATTTGTAGACAGAATTCTTGCATAGTCAGTGTTCAGCCTGCAGGCAGTACTTCCTCCCTCCTCTTTTTCTCCATCCCCACGTATACTGCTTAAAAGTGACATACACCATCCCTATTTTCTTCTCTTTATTCTCTTATCTTACACAGTTCAGATGATGTGAAGGTCAGACTGTTTATACCCACCACAGCAAAATCAGCTGCAGACAGCAATTCTTGCAGTGGTCTCCAGTTACATGTATTCAAGAGGAACTGCAACCTTCACAGAAAGCAGTAAACTCAAAAATTAATCCCACAATTTCATGTACCAAGCAAGTGAGAGCAGAGGCAAGGGAGAGTAGGAGAAGAAAGCTCACTAGGGTGTAAAGTTTGTGTTGTGAGTCCATATAGCATAAATGGAAGCAGCAAGCTGTTTCCTCACAATAGGTGTTTGAGAAAAGCTTCATGAGTGACAAGAACCAGAGAGAAAACACTTCCAGGAGTGCTGAAAGCATCCCTTAAGGTTGAGAGTGAACTAATAAGGAAGCAGTTTATTTAGGTTCAACTCCCATGACTGGTTTGTGACCTTTATGCTCTTCTTTATTGTTCTAAAACAAATGGACAAAAATGTTCCTTTCTGAACTGCAATTGTTACTAAAAGCCACATTCTGTCCATGTGACTCCCAACAGGATCTGAATGGACTGTAACATTTGACTGACCCCAGATGAAGAAGTCTTCTATTACAAATTCCTTGACTTTCTTTTAACTTGATTCCACAGTGCAGCATTTTGATGTCTAAGATGTTGAGAAAGAAAAAGATTTCATACTATTTCCCTTTTCATACTATTTCCTCTCCTTTTTTCCTTTTTCTAACCTTCCTGAACACGACCCTAACCCTAACCCTAACCCTAACCCTAACCCTAACCCTAACCCTAACCCTAACCCTAACCCTAACCCTAACCCTAACCCTAACCCTAACAATTAAAAGTGGTAGCAAAATACAGTTTGGAGAAGGTATCTAAAAGGACTGAAGATCTATTTTACAGTATCTTATTTTCTGTTTGGAGTAATTGTTTACATAATCCATGGTGTGTCAGATGTTTCTTTAATGCATTCACAATTGCTTGGCTTATTTTACACAGTGAAGGATCATGCTATCTTATGTCTCATCACATTGTTAATGAACAAAACACAATACTGGAAATGAAACATGACAGTTAAATGGGAAAAGACAAATACATATTTTTAAATTTAGAATATACTATCAACTCAATTAGCATCTCAGCACTTTCCAGGTTTTATTTACAAACATTGTGGGTCAAATTCTTTGCTCGATTGTAACCATGCAAACATCTATTCTGTATGTCTGAGAATTAATTTTCTGCTATGTTTGCACTTCATTTTTATAGACAATGTCAGCTATATTCCTTTCCAAGATGTAATGACAGAAGATGAAATGTGATTAAGATGGAGATTGAGCAAGAAGTATATTGGAGGCATTAGTGTGAAGTATGTGACTGCAAGCAATGAACACAGAAAACGTGGTTGAAAAGAAGGCTGAAAGACTCAACCCAATCTTGTGAGTTATAGGATTTATGAACGCAAAAGTGATATGTCTGGAAAAAAATAGAAGGAAGGAATTGACACAATGAAAGGGACTCTTCTCTGGCAGCCATTCTCATGCATGCAGCCTTTATGCAGTGGCAGTAATTTCTCTGGATGAGCTTGGCTTTGCTTTTATGGTCATAAACCTGGACCGCTGAGCCAATGCTAACTTTTTTAAAGATGCCACACTATTATGGGATAAATCTTGCTGAAAGGCAATGGGACATAGACTGTGGTGTCATTAAGGTGTGTCTGAGAAAGTTAACCTTGTTAACCTGAAAATCTAGACCATCACCTGGCCCTGGTACGATTGCATATGTGTGTATATGTGGTAGTGGGTGTTGCTATTTATCTTCATCTACCAGCATCTATGACTCTTGTCCTGTCTTGTCAATGTCTCTTCTGAAAGTTCACACTGCCCTGCCTCTGCACAAACCAAATCCTGGGAGACAGGCCTTCACTGTTGCTCTTTGTCAAATATATAGTCCTGTGGGAAAAAGATGCAATAAACCCACAGAAAATCTTGAGGAGGGAGTATTGGTACATGCTTCATACCACGTATGTATTTATAACAACTTAAAACCATAGTGAAAGGGCGTAAGAACCCCTTACACTGTACTCACCTACCCTTCTTCTTAAAAGCACAGAAGAAATGCAGACATTCTTTCAGAAGGTTCTGTCAAAACAGGTGACTTTTTAAAAATTGTGCTTTCTATAGTTTAGAACATATTAATAATGGATTTTAGGTTAAGTGATTTCCTGGAGAGGAACTGTTAAAAGAGGCCGAGGGAAAGGTTCTGATGAATATAAATTGCTATGTACACTACATTTTAACATCTCCTAAGAAAATGTAAAAACACAGCACTTCACAAGAAAGAGCAGTTAACTGTAAGGCACATAAAAGTGCTTTCAGAAAAGTTTGATCTTAGCCATTATTTTAGTTCATTAAAGAAAATGAAGTAATTACTTTTTAAAAAGAAACATGCATAAGCACATTACCAGTTGAAGTATACATAGTATGATTACTTATAACTGTTTTTCAAGAAGGCAGGCATGATTTAACTAGATGGATTTTTCTTTTTAAACACTTCAGGTCTGTTTTTATGATACGTTCAAAATTCTCAGTGGCTATCCTGTCGTGTGACAGGAGTTTACAACATTAGTTTCACCAGACAAGGACTGGTGGAGTAAAATTAGTCATGTATGTAAATTATAATCATGCTGAATAGTTGTATGTGCTCATTTAGCCATTTTAACAGTGTGTGATGTTATCCTCTCTGCAGGACTAATAAGCATTAGCCATAATGAGGTCAGTCAGTCAGTCAGGCATTATCATGGGATTTAATTGGGACACTGGTCTCTGCTGAAGTGAAAATTAATAACTTTTGTCAATGTTCTGGCGAAATGTTCTGTCTTATTAAACTATGAGGGTCAATTAGAAAGCATTATGTAATAAAGTCCCCAGCAGCAGAACTCAAATTGAGTTATACCACAGTCATTATTCCAGGACGATTGCATTTGAAAATGGAAAACCAGCATGCCATATGGAAGGCGCAGGTTATATTTACAAGCATTGCATGTTAAAGCTTCGGCAAGAAGGAAACAATTAAACGTAATACTAAAATAAATCAAAGCACTGAAAGTGCCATGTTGTGCCAGGAGCTTAATATAGCCAGCATACCCCTAGATGTGGCTAGGCAAAATGGCACCTGTTTATAAGCCTTGTTTGAATTCTGTCAGACAACGTCCTCCCTCTGGATTGCTCCAATGATTCGAAGTCTAGGGCACACCTGGAAGGCTCAGCCAGGCACGTTGACTCATATAAATAACAGTTTATTGTATGGCTATTAAGGCCAGAGATTGCTTTTATTAAAGTGCAGTTATCATGATACATCAAATTAAAGAACTTTTAAAGCATGTTTAACGGCCTCTGATATTCCCTGTTCGGTCATGTTTTACAGTACTTTAAATGGGGGAGATACAAAGACTCTGTTGGCTCTAGTGTCTAAAGTCAGTGCCAGCAAAATGAAGAGAGGCCAAGAGAGAGGCAAGGAGGTTTCATAGGGACAGTGACAACATCAGAGGAACATACAGTTGGTCACTTTACTGTTTCTAAGGATTCCTTCTTACCAAAAAAATTAGTACTATTGCATGCTAAGCTCTTTCCCCCCAGAATTTGCATTCCAAAGACAGTTGGAAATAAGTAGTACCATGTAATAATGGAATCGCTGTTGGAAAAGACCTCTGAGATCATTGACTTCAGCTGGCAACATAACACTGCCATGTTCATGATTAAACCATTTCCCCAAGTGCCATATGCCTTTTGAACACTTCCAGGGATGGTGATTCCAGCAGTTTCCAATGCAGCCTGTTCCAATGCCTAACCACCCTGTCAGTGAAGAAATTTTCCCTGATATCTAACCTGAACCTGACCTGGTGCAAGCTGAGATATTTGAGTAGGCACACATTGAAATGGAGAAGGGCTGCTCATCCTCTGCTCACACAAAGACTCCCCATGAGTTCATGCCAGAGCTGTGCCTTGCTTGGGGTGACAGTGGACCTGTGGGCGCGGGATTCCTTCTGCAGGAGGAGGACACTGGTGCTACTGCTGGGGAGCACACCACCAGGCAGGCTGTCTGTCCTTCAGGGGCTCCCTCCCAAATTTCTCTATGGCAGGGCTACCTGCATGGTGCAGCTCCAAGACTCAGCAGAGCTCTGAAAATCCACTCAGCATCAGCCCTGCCAACCTAGAGGGCTCATGGCCTTCTCCTCTCCTGCCAAACCAGAGCAAGCTGGGATCTCCAAGAATGGGTCTTCCAGGAGTTGACAGACCTCCTGCTTGTTCTCTCACTGCAGGAAACTGCAAGCCTCCCCACAGAGACACGTTGTGCTGGAGAGCGATCCCCAATCTGTGTTCCAATTATTATTCACAGATGTGAAGATGATTTGCTAAAGCACTCATTGTTTGGCCTAGCAGAGCTGCCAGAGACAGCCACAGCATATCTTGCCCTGGATTTTACAGAGCAGTGGAAGAATTGTGCAAGGACTGTGCATTTCTGGGAGCCATAGTCCTGAGGGTGAGCTCTGATCCCAGCTTCTGACACTTCAGAAAGGGTAATACCATCCTCTCTGGGAGGTTGGGGGTTTTTTTGCATCTGAAACATTACAATCCCACAGGATTTTACCTGATTATTGCTGACAGTGCAGGCTAGGTTAATTTTTACTGTGGGACTTGAATAAACTCAACTAAAGTTCTGTTTCACTTAGACCTGTTCAGTTAGGGCTGAGCATGTGATTTCCAACTAAGCTGTAAACTGACAAGCAGAATCAGGCATGATTTTCCCCTTGTTCATTCCAATTTGATGACAGTATGGCTTACGTTGACTGTTTTGGTGTTGCTTCTGATTTACACTGGTGTGAGAAGAGATACAGGCTTATTAGCAACCTGTTCTTCATGGAGTGAGAACATTTTGCAACATGGCTCAGAGCAGCTGAGAATGTCAATATATTTGATAAGCATTTATGAACAGAGCCTCAGTGCTACCCCCAGGAGATCCTCTGTGGTGGAAAAAGGTCATCAGCTAGACCATTAAAGAAGCACTACTAAGTTTAGACACTTTTTTTTTCATTGCCAAACTTCACATCCTAGAATGTGAAAAAAATCAGACATTTCTTCAGCTCTCTTTCTGATGATGATCAAGGCTGCTGAAAACCCCTCTGTCATAGTCCCAGTGTATTGGTGAACGTCCCTAAAAGCCAGTTTGTCTCCAGCAGGGGACTGGTTCTGGCAAGACTGGTCCCAGCATGTAAAGCTGGCCATATGCAGTTCTGTGCCTGAACCACAAGACTGTGCTTTCTTCCCTTCAGATACTGCAGGATAGCCTGTCAGCTTTTCTCTCTCTTTAGCCCTTGTAAGTCACCTTATCTCTGATTTTCTTTCCTGGACAGGATAAATATATGCAGAAGGTTTCTGTTTCGGGCAGGCACAGCTGTGTGTTTTATCTTAGACTCACATCTACACATATGCACATGCAAACATGCATACTCACACCTCCACATGTGTCTCTACACCCACAGATACATGTGCCTTTGTGCTCACTTGTGGAACGCCACCCAGATGCAGTGGTTCCAGTTTGCCTTTTGAAAGCAATTAGTGTTTATTATTGTAAGCATTTTCAACATAGGGAATACTTTAAAGACAACAGGCCTGCTAATTACTTTCAAATGGTGAATATCAACATTTTCACAGTGGTGCAGCATAGGCTAGGATGCATGGATGCAGATGTCCTGAGCCTCAACATAGATTAGTGCGCATTCATTCACAGACAAACAGACATACATCTGGCTTCACCTCCCTACGGAAAAGCCCACAGACATCTCCCAAGGAAGTTTCCTTATGAATTTCAAGTGCACAGGACATCAGAACTTTTAGCTTCCCTCTGTGTTTTCCTTTTTTTTTTTTCTATGAGAATAGTGTCAGGACTTTTGTTGTTGTTGGAAAGATTAAGTAGTTGGAAAAGTGCTGATTCTCTCTAGTCATTTTACACCTACAGTGTTTAGGAGACCTTAACACAAAACAGTGCCAGGTCTCAGTGCTGGGCTGCCTGCTTCATTCTTTGGCAAAATGATAATATTTTGGCAGAAGTGCCCTATGTTAACAAAGAAAAGTTTGATTAATCAGCAGGAGGGAAGACTTGGGAGAAAAGGCAGTGGGAAAGAGACAGACATCTTCTAAAAAGCCTAATCAGTTTTAAAACAGCTTTAAAAAGGAATAAAAATTCTTAAATCTCTTTGATGATATTCAAAGAGCCTTTTTTAATATATGAGAAGGCACATTCTAAATTCTTAACACTGCTAGTGTCACCAGTCCTTTTTTCCACTAAACCATTTTAATTCCATAATTTAGAAGGTCTTGAAAAGTAGCAGGATCAAACTGCAGTGTAATTGGATGCACTGTGCACTTCCAGTGTGAATTTGGGTCCCTGGTAGGCACAAGAGATTTCTTTCTTTCTTCTAAGATCACATAGAGTGTACTCATTTGAAAGGAGAGAGATGCAGCAGCAAAGAAAGCTTTTTATAAGGTGGATTAGCTAAGTGTGCTACTAGAAAACACTTGGCCATTTATTTGGCACTGATGGTTTCTTTGTGATTGGAGGGAACACTATCGACAGGGAAATCAATGTGGGTTTACTAAAGAACGCTGAGTGATCAGGGAGCAAAGGAGTCAGACAGGAGTGGCAGCTCTCTGCACTTTCTTCAGAAACAAACGGGTCCAGACATTCTAGTTCCTTCTACTGCTCTTCCCCGCTTTTCACAACCAATATAAAGTGTCTTTATGCTCGATTATTAGCTCTGCTGATCTGAGTACTGCAATAAGTGGAAGTTTGGATGTCATTGTGCAGTTGCAAGCCTGGAGTCCTATAGGGCTTTTAAAGACAGAAGGCAACAAAGACAGAGAGGGAGAGAAGAGAAACATCTGAACATCTGCTGGAAAATCCTAACTGGCTTGTTCAGCTGAGTTCAGCAAGAGCAACAGGAGAGGAGTTGGCAGGTTGCACCACATTGTAGATGGAAATCACTGCAGATGATCTCAAGATATAAATAAGAATGTTCTGGACATTCCCTATACCTTCTTGCCCCCAGACTATTTTTGCTTCCCAGTGACAGCAACTTTATTGTGTGACAGTTAGCTCTGGAGAGGTATTAAAATTGATAGGAGCAGGCTGTACATGCAAGCAAATAGCTGCATGTATTAAAGATGCCCTATAATAGTATATTGTTTTATTTAAAATTACTCTGGGAGTGAAAAGTAACAGAAACTATTAGTCTTCCCTTCAGGAGTGCAAATATTCACCTCTCAACTTGTTTAGGATCAGGGGAAGGAGGAGTTAACAACATTGCATCCTTTTTTCTCCAGAATTTGCACAATATGAAAATGCTAGCTTTGTCTTTACTAAGTGTTCCTCTCTCTCTCTCCTCATCTCTCTCTCTTTCTCTCTCTCTGATTCTCTCTGATTCTCTCTGATTCTCTCTGATTCTCTCTGATTCTCTCTGATTGTACATATTTGTTCTTCTCTGTCTCAGGCACTAAGTGTCCCTGTCACTATAATATCAGAGGATTTCTCACATATATACCTAATTTCGAAGAGAATCTCTTAACTTATTAATTCATTTTCCCTAAGCTTACACTACTCCTGGCAGAAACTTTCAAATCTAATCAGTCAGCAACACTAGTCAGGGCTTTTCACCATTTGCTCAGCAGTTCACAGGAAGTTGGCTTCATAGACTTTCCCACCATCTCTGTTCCACAGCCTAGCTGACAGGCTCTGGACAGCAGGACAGCTAGATCCAATAAATCTGAGACCTGTCTAGGTGCTTCATTTATCAAGAGGCCTAATTTACCCAGGCCCTTTAGACTAATTGCAGATTTGTAAAAAATGCTGATAATGTAGAACAGTGCATTGTGAATGTCCCTTGCCATATTTCTGCTAATGTGTTTCATCTGGAGTACATAAAGAGACAGGGATGCTGATTTTAGACACAGCACTTTGGGGCTAATCCAGTTAAATGATTATCCCTAAAAATCTGCAGTGATGTCATTTTCCCTATAGAACTCTGCCAGTTGCCTTGTTTGCTTTATTGTGAGAAGTATGAGATCCTGGGCTTTAGAAATTCCCTCTGTATTTTTGTTCTAATGCACTGTAACTCTCTCATCCCACTCTCCTAGCTACCCATCCCTTCTTGTGTATCATAACCATGTTGACAGAAACTGCTTGGATTGTTGACTTTTTTGTGTACACAGATAAGGAAGAGGCACACTCCTTTGTTTGATATATGCATATATATTCAGGTATCTGCTTTTTCTCTAAGTGCAATTTCTTGTTTTCATTCCCCTAATTTCTCAGTTTCCTCCAGAGACTATTATTCCACCGTGTTTTGGTCACTTTTACTACCAAAACTTTGCTTATATTTGGCCCCCTCTTCTGCACTTTGCTTCAAGATTCATTACCACAACATTTTTCTAACCTTCTCGTCTTCTTATCTATCCTCTATAATGTCAAAACATTGCTGCACATATTTGCAGCAAACTCAGCTTCTGTGCTCTTTCTCAGATATCTTCTCCCTTTCCTTTGGCCCTGTAATTCCTTTCTGCTTCCGTTTGTGTTCCAGGGAACTCCATTGGGCACGGTCTGACTCTCTTTGTTCTGAGAAGAATCCAAATTTTGTTTTGAAAGAACTCTCTGCCATGTATCTCTGATACAGTGCATCCATTGATCCAGAGGCCAGATGATCTGTAATGCAAAATACTAACTACACTATAATAATCATTATCATTATTATTATTGCTTAAAAAGAAAATTCTTATAAAACATCCACACAATTTTCACTGGTAGCTGAAGGCAGCAGCTAGGCAGTTTCAAGTGTGCCTCACTAATCCACTGATATGTTAAAGCTGATTTTTGCAATGTGGATTTTAAGGGGAGACTAGAACCTGGAATAAGAAAAACATCAAGAGATCCTAATTTTTCAGGAACTGGGTGTACAGGTCTGGGATAAGGCAGCCTCAGAAATTTGGCATTATAAATATTACAAAGCTTTTAGAGACAGTCTTATGATATTTGTTTATCTGACACCAGATCCTTCATAAGCCTTCCATGCAGGTAGAGGAAAGCAATAAGGATGTCTTCTCAGGTATCCCAGCAAGGCTGTATGTGATCTATCAGTGTTCAGCAAGCAGATGCTACCAATTCCCACAGCTATAGTATTAACAAGGAGCTTGCTTTAAATATATTTTCTTTTTATGATGCCCCACAAGTATAACCTAAGAGTTCAATGAAATTAGTGTATGATGAGATAATCCCTGTCCAGACAAGGCAGGTGGATTGTCAGAGTAGAACACAGAGAGACCTTTTAGGCCAAATAATATAAGAGAATCTTTGCTCTCAGGAGGGGAAGATCCTCTCTCAGGGAAGTCCCTAACTTTTGAAGGCTGTCAGCTAAAAGCCACTCGGGGCTCTCTGCAAAGATCCTAGGTAAGTTTTCCTCTTACTATATCTCTTCTAGTACTTTAAAGTATCCTTAAATATTCTTATGCAATCATGCTGCAAAATTGAATAAACCAGTAGGATTCTTAACTAGGAACAGTGAAAGAAACAAAGTTAGAGGCAAAATTTACAGTTATGATATTAAACACCCCAAAATACCCTTCCAGCAAAAAGTTCAGTTTTTGCCAAGCACCCAAGCACTGCAGTCATTAGGTTGATGCAGCAACATGAATCCTATATAGCATGATCCCAAGATGAGTGTCAGACCATATATTTGCACATGCACACAGTGAGAGCCTCAGATTTCTCATTAGTGTTACAGGGCTGAAGAAGAATTATTTTAGAAATGTCTTTTGCCCCTTTTCAAAAACTGTCGTTGTAGCTGTGTAATCTGGATAATCTCCACTTCTAGACTCTTGCAGGCAACTTCCAGACTATAGAAGAGCATTCAAGGGGGAGATAGAAACTAATGAAAGTCTGGCTGACATTTTGATCATACTCATGCATTTATCAAGATTATCCCAAAGGCATATGTCACAGGAAGAGAGTAGTTTTTCCATATTAAAGATGGCATTAACCTTCTATCCCTTCTTGCTCCCTTTGCTATTCCCAAACTCTGTAAATATTTCAGATGTCTTCTGCCCCACTCCCCCACCACTTGGCTGTTAAAAATGGCAAGACGATGAAAACCTCAAATTTAATCCACATCTTTTTCTGTCTCTAAGGTAATTAAGTCTCATTCATTTCTTTGTGCTTAGAGTCAAAGGTATCTGATTGCTAAACACCCACTTCAAGTTGTTCGTCTGTCTCCCAAAGATGCACCAGAGCTCAAATAATCCTCATACAAGCCCCTCAGAAACTTGCATCAGAGTGTCTGCTCCACTATTTTTCATGCTGCTTTGCCATTCGCATATGTATTGTGGGCAAAATTAAAGAAATAAACTAGCCTCTCTCTTTTGAAGAAAGGTTGGGACTTTAGGAAAAAACCATTTTTTTACAAGTCTGGGTTGGTGTCAATCCACACTGATAGCTGGGAAATGTTCAGCACTGTTCCTTTTCACCCATTTGCCCACCCTCCATCTGTGGGAATACTGTATTAAATAGTTATAGGAGGACTGTTGTTCTGTACCAAAATATTTCATCAGGAGATGAGAGAAATCATTGAGCAACTGACTAAGAGTTTCAGTAGTAAATGATACAGTAGCTTGTCATGGAAAGTCAATAGGAATCTTATTGTAGCTGTCGACAGCAACACATACATATTAATAAGTCCTTATCTGGCAAATACTTTAATTTTTAACCTACCAAGAGGAAGATATTCACCCTGACCAGAGATTTTGACATCCAGGTCCTGGGCCAAAATCATGTAGGGCCAAGTCAGGCTGCTTTAAGACAAGTTTTAACCCAACCACTCAAAGAACTGTCACTCATTACATGAGAACAATGGCTCTCATCAGAACAAAGACATGAGGATATTTTGCGCCCACAAAAGCACCAGTAAACCAAGCAGACTAAAACTGTATCTCAGAATGATTCTACTTAATAGTATAATGAGTCCGTATGTCAAGAAACTAGGTAACAGAGAAGAAAAATTATGAAGCTTCAGAAGTAGCTTTGATATGAACCTTTTAGGCTGTATATAATTAGAAGAAAATCATAGCAGCAACAAGATTTTTTTTTTTTTCTTATATTGATTTTTGTTACATTTCTGGTGACTTACTGAGTAGGTAGCCAGAAGCAATTTATAAATACAGTAACACCAGCAGACTCCAGAGGAATGGTAAAGAAGTACCAGAGGTTGTAGACAATACAAGAATAATTCAGTGCATTTGCTCCATCTTACCTGTGTGGATGATATTCAGTACTAGCCTTAAACTAGACATAATTTCAATCTTTTAGGACATTTTATATTGACTGAGGAACTGGATTAAAGTACTTTCAGCAGTAGATTTCAGTTAATTTTTTTCTGGTATGAAAGTGAAAGAGTTAAATAAAATGCATGTTATCATTTTATACAATTTTAATAAGAATAAGATTGTACTTGGTTAAGACTCATTTTCCTTTGAACCTATTTGTACTCTCAAAATTCTTAAAATTCCATCTTTCCTTCAGGAAGTCCACCCACTGCCTTACACATGAATTTGCAGCTTAAGTAGAAAAGAGCCCAGCAAAATCAGTAAATTAAGTTCTCTTCATTCTTTCACTGATGGAAGTCTTAAGCAATTTCAGAGATGGAGTTGATTGAAGTTATAATACTATTGATGAGAGTTTCATACCTTAAAAAGACTGTATATTAATGTAAGATTACTGCCTTTCATGTGGATTTCTGTGGCTAAAATAAGTAAAAAACCTTTAATCAAGCGTTTGTTGATATGATTCATTTATTTGTCTTTTAAAGACAGCATGAGATAAATCAGAAAAATATTTGGAAATGCTTTATTTTCTTCCAGAACTCAGAAAATGGAGTTGCCCTTTAAGACTGGCCATTAAAGTTGAATCCCCTAAACTATAATATAAATAATATATGGGAAGATTAACCTCCAGACAAAAAAGAAGGATGTGAAAACTCCAGAGGCTGAAGCTCAGGAGGACAAAAAGCTCTGCCCACACATCTTGGTGAGTAGGTTACATCTGAGGATACATCCTGCATAGCTTCTGCTAGTGGAACTGACCAGAGAAAATGGAAGAACCTTTCCTTTTAGAGGGCTAGAATGCATGTTTTGGCAACTCTTACTTTCTCTCTTCTTACTGAGAAGACTCTCTATTGTACCTCTCCCTGAAGATGGTTGTTAATCAGTGTCAACCCAGTGTGGTCATTCCCATGCATATATTGTTTGAATTTGACACCAGTGGGGAAGTTGGGAAGTCCTAAGACAGACGTGTGTCACTGTTGAGCATACAGGGAAAAAGTGAGCCTCAAGACTTTGCCTGCCTGAAAATGCAAGGGGGAAGGCAACTGCTGGCATGTGAGGGTAGAGAGCATGAACCACAGCCAAAAGTTCAATGGAAGAGTTGTCCATTATTCGTACAAATGTTGCTGTGATGAGGTTATGGTACCTTCTCAAACCCTAAAATTTTGTGTTCTGTGCATAGCTCTGGGATTAGCAATGGCCAAATATTACCAGATAGAAAATCCAACAGAAGTTTTCACTGATTCAGGACATTTCAGGAGAAGGGCTCAAGATAGCTATGTTCCTGTCTGTGTCATACAGGATTTGTAAGACTGTTTAAATAAGCTCTGTGTCTGCTCACAATATCTGGCTAAAGGATTGAAGCTAAATATACATATGGGTGGAGAAAAAACTTTTGTCCTGATTTAATGACTTTGTTTTCATCCTCAATTAAAAGACTGAAACAGGTGTACTGAAAAAATCAGATTTCATTCAATTCCTGCTCTTTCAGTTTTTCAGATGGGTTTACTCTTGACATGGTCTGTTGAGAACTTCAAAAGGGAATCATTTTGAACCTCTATATGTCATTTGTATTCAAGGATGGTAGTTGATGGCATTTCACCTCCTGAGCTAGAAATTTTCACGTAGCTGAATGTACTCCTATCATGTTTTATCCTTACTAGGAAATGCATGGAGAGCTAGAAGTTTTATTAAGGACAGATACAGACTCAGCTCACAACTCCAGACAGGTTTTCTCTCTCACAGCTCTTCCTGTTACAACAGACCTTTATCTTTGAAGGTGCCAGGGCCTCGCACCTCAAAGGTTCTTAGACATGTAGAGAAGTCTCATTGGTTTAAGCTGGAGGAGTCTCAAAACCTACCACCAACTGGTCACTAATGCCTTAGGCTTTGGACCCAGCCTTTAAGTCTTTGCTTATGTGTGTCATCTTGATAAAGTTCCACAGGACAACTCATATGAGTAAATGTCTGAACAGCTCACTTGTTGCTTGTTAGTGCTTGTGAGCTTTGATATTCAATGTGTCTAAATCACCACGCAGCATTTTATTTTTATTTTCATAAAATGCTTGAATAAAATTACACTGATATGAAATATGCCTCTGGCCCCATGCAGATGTTTCCAAAAAGCGTAATAACAAACAGATCACAGGGCAGAAGATCTCATATTCTTACAGTAATTTCTAAGCCTAACTGCTTTTCAGAGTTCTGATTACAAGAAAAGCTGTGCTGCTGATGTTGCTTTAACTATGATGTTAAAATGAAAACTCATTGTTGCATCCCAGGGGGATCCAGGAACATTGACTTTGCTGCCCATCTGAAACGGTATAATGTTCTCTATTTCTATCATGTGGGTATCAGTTCCAAGTTGGAAACCGGCCTTGTCTCATAATTCAAGCTGGGGCTATACTGATGCAAACCTTCTCAGATATTATAAGCCGGTATGAGCTCAAAAAAAGAATTCACTGCTCAAGGCCAAATAGCTTCAAAGCTAACAATCCTCCAGAGTCAGTGTGAAAGTGTTGAAACTGTCAATGTCAACTTACACCATGCATAGTGAGTGTAAAACTTCAATAATGACATCATGGAGAAAAGGACAAAGGGCAGGCACTACACAGAAAAGTGCCAGTGCTCTTCAAATCTTTGAAACCTTCAAGGATTTATCTGGACTAACACTTCTACACATAGTCATTGGGGTCTTAGGCTATACTGATTAAGGATTTAGCTTATTCAAAGGCTCTCACTGATAGCAAGGATGACAAGGTTTCAGCAGTTATATTGGATTCCATTAGCTTTCACTTAAAAAAAGGCATACCCCAAAACCCTCAGGATCCAGGTCTTTTTTTCTGCCTCTGATTTTCCTTCTTTGAGTCAACCTTTATTGTTTCCCTTAATACACACACATGCACACATGCATGCAGGCACACACACACATTAATATATATTAATATCTGGGTTGGATTCACAAACAGGTTTTGAAGCACTTGTGCTCTCAGTTCTCAGAATGCAGATCCCAGAAGAATTGAATCAATCCTTCAGGAATTCCCTGAAGCACCACATAACGTGTTCACTCATTTCAGCTGCACTTAGGGCGACAGACACATTTTTAAAAGAGGAAAAACATATCAGAGTAGGAGGGAGGAGTGTTCTAGTTAAAAAAAAATCAGCTAATCAAGAGAGAAATTAAGAAGTGAGGCTCTGTGGTTTTGGTGTCAGGGATAAGTACCTATCCTAATGCTTTTAGTGCAAACTGCAGAAATAAGTGTAATGGAGGACAGGCATGCTTTCTTTCTAACTAGGTTTCCAGAGTCAGCCTCAGACAAAGAGAAAAGAGATGGAGGACTTGAAGTAGGAACAGTTTCCTCTGCCCTCTCTCTTATTTGTGAGAACAGTAAAAGAATAAATGTTGTACTGTGCAGACAAGCAGTAACATTTGAAGCCCCAATCTATCTTCCTTGGAAAGAAACAAGAAGTATCACCTGCCGTTTAACATATGGCAAAAAGAAGATGAAGAAAGATTATTTAATTTTTATTTAGTAATGTAATTACTCTCTTATTATTCAAGAGCTTGTGACAGGGTACTGGATGCAGGCCACCTGACTCTTAACCCAACACCTGAAGCCCCAGCTCATTCCTCATTCTTGCATTTCTCATTTCTATTTTTTTCTAGTTCTGCTATAGGTATCACCAGTTTCTTGTCACCTCACCTGCCCCAACATCCTTGCCACATTTCAGTTGCTTAACACAGGACTTTCTGTGGTGCTGTGCGATCCATGCTGGAATCCATGCAATTCATGACATCTGAAGGGAGCTGCCAGAGATCTGACATAGGAGCTACAGAGACCTAGGACCATCTAAACCTGCAGCTGCAAACCAGACAGTGGCTGAAATGGCACTAGACCTCCCCATTTGGCAACAGAAGTGTAACACACATACTTTGATGTTGCTTCCCTGAGGAGTTGTAGGAGCTGTTGCATAATATGGCCTTTTGCACAAAAGATCCTGATCCCACCCCAAAACCACGTGGATGGATAACTGTTTCTGAAATATTAGCTCAGGGACCCTCGTGCACACTCTTATACAATTACCTAGGATATTTTCTAGGATTGCCTACATTGTCATGGAAAGAGAGTATACTTATTCCAGAGTCTGAGCCATTTGATGATACAGTTGACAATACAGCAAAAAATTATTTTTTTAATGCATCAAAGGCATCTATGTTTACTCTGCTATTACAGTCCAAGTAATTTTCTGTGTATCAATTCCACTCATGCTAGTCAAAAAAGGCTTTTCAGGAAAACAAACCAGCTGAGAGCTGTTTCTTTGTACAGAGAGAAATATGAGGTGACTGACAGTGGAGGGAGCTTGAAGTTATTGCAGCCTTACCTAGTTCTGGAATAGAAAATAGTAAAGCTAGATCTGTGGATTACTCAGTTCAAGCAAGTAAGTTATACTTAGAGGCAAGGTTTGTTTTTTTAATATAATTATCCTGCTTTGAAGACCTGAGGCAATAACGCTCTCTGGGATACATCTACAGGCCCACACTAGCACAGAGGGGCTTTCTGATACTCTGGGCAGCAGCAGCCTGGAAATACTCTGTGTGGTTTGCAGGTTCACCTGGAAATGGAACCAATTCCCAGCCACAGTGGTCAACTTTAAATCTGGAGTTTCTGCAGACAGATTCAGAGCAGGGGATGAATTCTGCAGTAATTGGTCTGAGGGCTCCCTGCCTCCTGCACCACCACCATTCTCATCTCGGCCCCTCATGGCACTCACATATTTGCCACTGAAATATGGAGTCTCCTACTCCACGTGCACCAAAAGCCATTGTCTCGGGGCTTATGACTTCTGGGTTTTAAACAATATCTTGAGGGTTTATTTTTCACTTTCTTCCTGTTCTTGTTGAATTAAAACCAACTGTTTATTTTTCTTGCTGCTCTTAAAAAAGAAATTGGCATGAAAAGATTGAATGGCTGAAGGGTTATCACAACCATGGGAGCAGACAAGAACAAGGGGGAGGTGGGAATACTCTGCCTCTTTTATGAACTGCTCTCTTCTGTGCTAATGCACTTGTTTTGCTGAAGGGACTGCACCAAAATGATGAATTTAAACTTTTATGAGAAAGGTCTCACATATATTCTGTGAAGTGATCTCCTCAAACATATTTCCTTTTGGGGTCGCTATAGTGATTGTGTACTCAGGCATCCATAGAGCTGAGTTAGCTGCTGCTAGGCTGTTATTTCCTTCAATCTGACTTTACATCCACATTAGGTCACTGACTTCCTTCGATCTCTCCCTGACTTGTATAGTGAGATTAGAATGGGGCTGTTCTGAAGGGGGCTGTTTTTTCGTTTTTCAATAAGGCCTATATAGCATGAGGAACACCGTATCAAAATCAGAACACTGGTCTTGCAAGTTGAAACTGTAGTAAAGTTTCATTATGAGAGAAGAATTTAGACACTTGAGTTTCTTTTCCTGGGGGAATTCTTTCATTTTCTTGACAAAGTTCTTACTCTGTGGTGATTATGAGCTTACTTTGGTGGACCCTTTCTTACCAGAAGTTGTCACTTACACAGCTTTGCTGTTGAAGGACTTGCTGAAATCCTCTGCTATATCTCTGCAAGGAGCAAAATTCTCCTCGGAGGAAAGAGCAATCACAATGTGGGACTGCATTTGAATGCCACTGGAGGAATAACTACTTCTTAGTGACTTGCAAATCTGTACCCATTCTTCCATAAAAGGCATCAAGCATATTGTTTCTGCCTAGGTAGCATTCCATAATTCCATCCAGCTGGAAGAAAAGGAGACCAGACAAAAACACTCAAACTGAGGGTGTCTGCTTCACTGATAATACCTCACCATTAATCCACTAAAACAGCTCAGGCACATCAGAATTTTAAGAACTCCTGGCCCAGCTAATGCTTTGCTCTGATGCAAAGTTTTAACATGAATGCTGCTCAATATAATTCAGGCTTCAGCCTGAATTCCCCTCGTTGTCTCAGTTATCCCAATATCTGGGAGCAACCCGAATTTTGAAGGTGATCTTTCACTGGCAGTACCTTCTCTTCTTACCACAGCCCAAGTGTAACTACAAGAAATACACTTCATATGTGGTGGAGAAAGGGTAGATGGACATCTAACCTCTGAAGAGCAGCATGGAAGTGAGCCACTTTCTCAAGGAGTTGATATAAGAGGGTAAATGTAGATAAAATAATCTGTTTCCTTGTGGTCTCTCAGAAAAGGAGGTGGCCCCTGCCACAGTAAGCACCTGAGAGAAGGCAGTTACTTTCTTTCAGTCCTACATCCAGTGCTTGCTGATTTATTTTTCTGTGACTGATGTCCATCACTGCCTCATCCACCTGGCTGGACCTCCTGTTACTTCTTCAATTATTTATGAGCAGTATACTCATACAATTCACAAAGACACACTCCTCTGGAAGCATTGCATCAACTAGGGATTTTTGAGTGACGAAGACCTTGCTAGGATTTTAGAAAGGGTAAACCATGGAAAGCATTGAGAAAGAGTACCACAGACCAAACACCAAACACAGACCAAGTGATATGGTCTATCATTTAGCTCACTCTCATGTCAGTGGAATGACACTGAAATTTACAACCTGTCCCCACTGCCCTAATACACTTCTTCTGAAAAAGTCTTAGTCTTCACAACAGCATGGCGAGCTCCATTGAGAAGGCAAAACGAGGCCAACTAGATAGTGTCTATGAAAAATAGACATGGAAGAGATTAAGATATGGTGCACAATGCCAGAGAGGTTAGCAGAGCGCTGAGAGTGGCTGTATACTGCTCTACATTCACTTGAGATTTCAAATCTTTGCAGCAGTTTTGCAAAGCAAAGCACTCTCCCCTCAGAATGCAGTAGGACACAGGAGTATATTCACAAGACTAGTCTTATGACTCTAAGTAATCACAGTCTTGCCCGTTGTGTAATGTCATCACTGAAAAGGCTGGTTGTACTAATAGGAAGTGATGGCTGATCCCATTTAGAGAAACATTTCTAAGAAGCAACAAGCGGTATAATATCAGGAGGACTTTTAGATTTCCACATCTCTTCTCCTGGGGGCGCCTGCAGATAAAGAAGACGTAGGCAGGAAAAGTAAATGTTTACTTTCTTTTTTTTTTTTTAATCACTAAGTACAGTGCTGCAAATGCAGTTGCATTTGTTCTATAAATCACATAATGACTCAATAAAAGCAAGAAAGACGTGTAGCAACAAGGGAGGATGAAAGAGTGAAAAATTCTGTAGGCCAATTATGGGAACTTTGTGTTTCTCCTTTAATATGCAGGCTATCCACAGCATGTACCTGGCCATGGTCTGTACTTAACTCTCCTGAGATAAGCTCAGAGCAGCTCAGCTAAAAGAATTTCTCCAGATTTGTCCCCTTAGCTAAACTAAGTACACGGTTCCTATTTGTAAAAGGTGATTAGTTTGCAGATCTTACCACATCATTTACAGATGTTTTGCTGGAGGCCAAATTCTGCTTGATTTGCATAACTGTTTCCACCATTGTTAGCTTTGGCTTTTCCATGACACTGAATTATGGCACTATTAGAATGTCTTTGGTCCATAAGCTACTGTGAAGGCCCAGTAAAATATGTTCTGCACTATATGTGTTATCTCATAAACAACAAAGAGACAATGCAGAAAAAATAATTGCCCACAGTCACAAGAAAAATTAACATCTGTCAAGGCCTGCCAGTTCCTAAAAATCATGTTTATACTATTATTTTCTTGATCTCCCATTTCAAAGTCTAGCCAAGATGTGCACTGGTGGAAAAATCTTGTGGCTTCTCTTTTCCTGAACGTCCATCACAATCCACTGTGTTGCTGTTGGGAGAGCGTGTCTCTACAAGCTTAACTACCTTCTGCATGCAAATCATCAGCAGCACGTGATCCACCCAGAAACAGCTGCAGCATGCATATGATCTTGGGAATGGGAATTACTCCTACTGATCAGCTTTGTTCAAGAGTCTGTGTTCACAGAGAGCAGTGTCTTTGGACACAGATGAGTTCTGTGATGTTGGAGCTGAAAGGCAAGCCTACCCTTGTCTGGATGATATGGATGAAGTACTCAGGTTGCAGTCATCATCTTTCAGAAGTTCTTTCCTGTGCAATGTCTGGATCAAGTGGTATCAGGCCCTGATAACAAAAGCCTGAAACAGAAAATTCTTCCCCCAAGCCTGGACTAATCCTCCATGTCCTTTCAGTGCCATGCCTGCCAGTTTGCTTTCCCCAACAAAGTCTCTATAGAGAACAACAGTCATAAAGGCTGCTGTGCCTATTAACTGTTTAAACTGAATGTGCTCTCACCCTTACACCCACCCCAAAAGGCATGCACACATATACCTCCTGCTTGGAAGGAAATGCTTTGCACAAAAGTTGCATTGGAGTATTTTATACTGAAGTGTCAAGCTTGCCGTCTAAATCAGATACATCATCTACTGACTCTAGTGCTCTAAATTACCCTTGAACAGATGTCTTCCGTCTCGAATTAGATGGGGAAATCATCTACTAAGTCATCTCCATATGGGATCCTAGACACTAGCCTGCAAAGCAAACAGCCCTACAAAACAACCAGTCATGAAGGAGGTACTACCACTGGTTTACTGCTTTGAGGGCTGGACACAGACAATACCTGAGCAGGTTGGTGGTCTGCTTGTGTAGACCACAAGACCTATCATAACTACTCTGACAGATAATATCTCATAAACCTACTTGCAGTAATTTTAAAGATAATCACCCCCTCCAGCTGCAAGAATGTGTGCCCATACATCAGGTGCTCCAGTCCACATCTGGTGTATTAATTGCAACCACCAAGTTGTGAACTGCATCAGCTGAGGCAAAGGCACACACGCTGTTTTGTCCATTTTGCTGGCCCTGTGGTAAGATTATCCCCAGTGCAGGGATGGCACAGACTGCCAGGACAGTATCACAGTTAGCAGATAGAATTTGGTTTATCAGGGAAGGCCTGTCAGGATCCTATGGGTACAAAGAACAGAAATTTTTATTCAGGAAAGATATTTGCATAACATACATCAAAAGAGGAATATAAAGATATGCTTTTCCCCCATACAGTGGAAATAAGATAGAGGCTCACCTGCTTCTTGTGTGGGCCACCTTCAGAGGCACCTGCTGATATAGTCTCATTCTCCTTTCTCTCTGAAACTCTTGTCACACAAATGAGGTTTTTTTTCATTCCTCACTCATGCCCTTCATGAAAGACAGCAGTAGTCTCCATGTGCTGTAATTGGACTGACTGGCTGGCTGATTCCTGTTCTCCCCTTGTGCAGCCCTGGAAACCTGGGAGAAAAAAGGTGGAACAACCAGCCACTCAAAAAACCCCAGACTATTTAAAAGGTTAAGGAGTAGAGCATGAAACTTCTGTCTGTTACAGACGACTGGGCATTGCAATTTGGATGTCTTGTTCCTAATACTTCCATATTATGATTGTCACAAGGATAACAAAGGATGGGAAAGACAAGCCATTCTCATTTGGAACTTTTCAAGGGCACGAGTTTTGTGAGTTGAGTGTTTGACTTTTTTTTCCGAGAATATGGCAATGCTTGAGAAAGCAAGGTACAGTATGCTTAGGTTAAAGTGTCTATAGGATGTTGAATGTTGTGTATGTTCAAAAAACATTTTGGGTGTGTACACATGCACACACATAAGTCAAGAAGTCCTTCTATCATTATCCTGGATGTTGCTTCCAGAGAAAAGAGAATGCTTACACCACCTCAGTGCCCGTGAGTCTGAATTGATAGTGATGCTCTTATTGGGTTAAAATGATGATTACAGATAATAAAGAGTTAATCTTCCAGGTCAGCTTCTTCTCAGCTCAGCACACTTCTTTTATTTGCATTTACTTCACCCCCTCCCAGATCATAAATAAAGGAGCTGCTGGTTTTGGTCACCACTACCAAAGCATTTCAGTACTCTAGTAATTCCATCTATTTATATCCTTACTGAAGTGTCCTCCTTTTTCGTCCCCCTGCTTTTTACCAACCTAGCCTACACCAGACCTTTCTCCGTTCACCCTCCTCATTCTGGTCTTCTGTGCTTCTCCTCTGTGGGTTCCTCAGCAAAAGGCAAATATCAAGAAACTCCTCTAAATTGGGAGCACAGAGAGCACAGACTCAGCTCTCATTCATTTGGAGCAATGCTGCTGCAGTGCTCTTAAGCATATATGTTCTCTTCCCTCTTTCAGACATGACTATGACTGCATCTTAATTGTGTTATTGCAAGGGCTAACCAGAGTTCCAGCACTCCAGATAACTTGAGGGAGATAAGTTGTTCTTCCATCAAAAGTAGTCAGTCAGTCAGCCACAAAATCAAGAACTCTTCCATCTAAATCTGATGCTTTCATTGTATGATTGGTGCAACATAAAGGAGGATGAAAAGGAAAGTCAGGATTCTCTAAAAGGCTGCCTTCATTTTGCCAGTCTGTAAAATGTAACTGTCCCTGTTTGTATCAGAGGGCCATGAGTCAGAGAGTAGTATTTTGATTTCTTACCACTGCTTAGAATTCCAGATAAGAAGCAATAAAAACTATTCTAAATGTCTGATAATAAGACTGTTTTTAAATGTTACAGAACTCATAAAAGATTATATCTTCTGAGGTCTGAGTTTGACTAAACCCTCCATTCCTGAGCACAGCTCATCCTGTGTTGTCCATTTTTGCTAGGTGCTACCCTTAGCAGCTTAGCCTATCCCAGGAATAAATGTTGTGCTAAAGAATAAATACATAAATAAATAATCACCTGTGTTTAGTGGTCACTGCCTCAACCTTTCAGGTGTTGGCGAGACTGAGAATCTTGTGAAAGATGGAAGGTAGTCACTGTGTTAAAAAATGGGCTTAGCCCTCTCTGAGTCATGTGATACAGCAGTTAAAGATACTATGGAATAACCATCATACCTTATGCCTTGATTTTTTCAGTATCTCATGATTTGTGAAAGATACACTGGCAATATTATTGAATTGCATCTTGTTTTCCCTCTTAGTCCTTCTGCTTTTGCCTACTCAAAGGCAAACATATTAGAACATATTAGAAAAAAAATGAAAAACTTCTTTACAGTGTTTTTACTGGCTCTGAAAAGTTGATCTTTCAGGACTGGTAACTGACATATTGAATTTGGCCCTTATGGTAATTGTTTAAATGTTATAGAAGCTTTAACATGTCATCTGTTAAACTGATTGGTGATGCAGCTGTTCAACATGCAGTATGGGTAACATTTACATGATTTACTGGGTGACGTACAGTTTTTGATTCAATAGTAATGTATTTGATTCAATAGGTGATACATCTAATTCAACTGGGAGTCCATGTAATTCAAAGGTGATGCATTTGATTCACTAGCTGATGTACCTGATTTAGAAGGTGATGGATCTAGTTCACTGAAAATGATTCCAATTCCCCCATGCAAGGTATTTACTTCAGTGTGTGATGAACGAGCTTTAATAATAATACATGTTTCTCTGATAGTGGATGTATTGGCTTCAATTTATATCCCAAGATTCCCAAATCTGGAGTGGGGTGGAGTGACACCTTGCAGCCACCATTCAGGTGAGGATCACCAGCAGCATGAAACATTAGCCACTAAAATAATGGGAGCAAATTATGTGATAAAAGCTGTGCTTCCCAGATGAAATATTTTCACCAGATGTGATATGGGGATACAAATGCCCTGTCACTGCTGTTATTGCTACCACAGTACATGACAAAAATCCCCAAATCCATTTACCTTTAGTGTCATTGCTGGGATTACATACTGAGTACTTATTTCCCCAGAGTTATGTGAGCTCTCAAACAGCAGCATCTGAACTAACAGCTCCACTTACCTCATTTTTGTGTGTGCTTTTATTTTGTTAGAGGTTGGCAAATATTTAGCTCTGGTGAAAATGGGTAAAAGGGGGTTGGCAAAGAGCTGTATCACACGGGGTAAGGCATGTGGGAACTCGGGCCTGCACAGCATACTGCTAACCTCCATTTCTTCACTGGAATCTTATCCTGGTAAAACTTAGGGAAGTTTCTGCTTCACAAGCATTGGTTAATTGTTTTTAAGCTGGTTATTGCCTACTCTAGAAACACATTTCTGGATTGGTGCATCTCTTTGTGCTGTCCCCCTCAGGCTCCACCTCCAAAATAAGTGGCAGAATCTTTGGGTGATGGCTGAGATATTTTGCACATTCAGGTTAAATTTACAGCCACAAATAAGGAACCTTTGCTTGCACTCCTACCAAAAAAAAAAACCAAAACAAAAAACCTAAGCCAAACAAACAAAACAAAACAAACAAACAAACAAACATAAAAACCACCCCAAAACCACCAAAAAAGCTCTTGATGGATTTGTGTCTCCTATCTGTGCAGTGTCCAGCTCCAGAGTTGCCAATACTGTTTATTTTTTGTACTGCAATAGCACATGGAGAGAGAGTCCCATTTCAGAAGACCTCAGTCATGAAAGAAGACAGTCTATAAACTTGGGTGCAGGTTAGGTTGATGTGCACCCATGCACAGGTACAAACCTGAAAGATTTTCTGCAGGATCTCAGACACCCTGAAAGCCAGTTCATAGCCGAAAGCAACTCTCTTCCACTTTCCAACCCAACTTTCTGGCTGCTTCTTCCTTATAACATTTCCCTACCCTTATCCTGAGTAAAGAACTACTCCTCCTGAGGGGCAAAAGCAAAAACTACAGTCTATCCAATATACATGCCTCCATTTTGCACTCCACTCAAAAGGCTTCCCAGAGCAAATGCCTCCTTCTGTGTGCCCTTTTTACAGCTCTTTGAGGCATATTAATTTTCTTGTGTGGATGCAACTTTTCTTCTCGTACCTTTTCTTCTCCTGACTGATAAGTCTGCCTTTCAAAGTCTACTACACAAACGAATGTACAAGTCAGAGCCTCCAAATGTTAAAAAAAATGTGCTAAATAGTAAAATAGGTATCTAATCTTAAAATAAATAAATAAAATCTTAAAATAAATAAATAAATGAAAATTCTTTCATACTTTATTGCTCCAGGCTGTGTCTAGAGATGCACTGAAGTTGTTGCAGGCTTAAGCAGTCAGCTTTTTTTTTATCCACTGAGTTTTCAGGATTGAGATTCATGCACCTCCATTTGGTATTATATGTTCAGAGAGAATACATTAACACATTGCTATCTGATCAGGGGGAATAGGGCTGTTTTCCCTCCTTTCATTCCTCTCTGCATATTTCTTTCCCTTGCTTTCCTCCCTTCTCTCTGGTCATGGCAGTGACTGAAATGCATGATTGTATGAAATTTGACAAGAGCCAGTCCTGGAATCTGCAGGGCAATCCTGGATGTACAGACAGACTGGGGAATGAGATGCTGGAGAACAGCACCACAGAAATGGACCTGAGGGTCCTGGTCTATGGCAAGCTGAACCTGAGCCAGCAGTGCCCTGGGGCCAGGAGGGCCAATCCTGTCCTGGAGGGCATCAGGCACAGCATCACAGCCAGGCAAGGGAGGGGATTGTCCTGCTGTGCTCTGAGCTGGGGCAGCCTCACCTCCAGTGCTGGGGGCTGGTCTGGGCACTGCAATATGGGAAAAACATGAATCTGTTATGAAGGTGTCCAAAGGAAGGTAAGTTCCAAAGGAGGATGGTGGACATGGATGGTCCAAAGAGTAGCTGAGGTCACTTGATCTGTTCAGCCTGGAGAAGAGGAGACTGAGGGGAGACCTCATGAAGTTTATGTCTTCCTCACAATGGGAATGGAGGGCCTGAAGGAAGAACATGAAGCTATGTTAGGGGAGGTTTAGGTTTGATATTAGGTAAAGTTTCTTCACCCAGGGGGTGGTTGGGCACTGGAACAGCTCCCCAGGGCAGTGGTCACAGCACCAGCCTGACAGAGTTCAAAGGTGTTTGGACAATGCTCTCAGTCACATGGTGTGATTTTTGGGGTTGTCCTGTGAAGGGTCAGGAGCCTTCACAGGGTCCCTCATAACTCAGAATATTTTAAGATTTTATGATGTGATGAAATCTATCTTTTCCATTATGAGATATGTAGTGACATCCATCTACTACACCTTAATGCCCAGTCAATAAAAGATATATTCTCTGCTCAGAGAGTAAATGTATTAACTGTCCTTTTCTGTTTTAATGAGTAAAATGAGGAGAAATAAGTCTGGGAAATTAAATGGTTTAGAGTGACAATGTCAGCTCTTACTTAGAGTTCAAACTTTGGCTACTGGTTTGAAGACTACAGATCTGCAATGAAAAGCACTGCTGAAATACTAGGTAAGAGCATCTTTTAAGTTCTTGCACTTGACACAAAATACATTGACACCCCTTATTCAGTGTAACCCCTGGTAACTTAAGCAGACTTAGTTTCTTAGTGATTAAAAAGCAAGAAAAATTCAGTCTCAAGTGCCTGGCATTTTGAAATGACCCGGATGTTCTGGAGAATTTAGAAGAAAAAGTCTGCAAATATTGCTTCAGTTAGCGTGTCTGTATATTACAGACAGGTGTGTCTGTATAGGCAGAACAAAACCCATATTCAATTTTCGTGTCATCAGGTACCTACTCTGACCTCTGTGTGTCCTTTCCTATCCAAAAGGATATACATTCAGCTTTGGGTGCTGTGAAAATCGCCATTAAAATTAAAGGAAAACAAGCGACAGTTCTTGTCTTGATTTTTTTTTAAGCTTTATTTTGTATCAAAGCATTTAGCAAGGAATTCTAAGGACAAATTAGAGTACATTGCAAGATACATTCTGCCTGTCTGCTCCTTCGCAGACTGTACTTCAGGTGAGCTCCAAGGCCCAGGTTTCTGCAGTTAATGCCATTTTATTTGCATGTTTCCAAATACCGCTCAGCTTTTCTTTTCTTTTTTTCATTATTATTTTTAAATGATTATTATTTTTATCTTTTTGGTAACAATTGAAATCTGGGTAATGGAGAAAAGGCATGTTGCCTTGGGGCCAGGAATGACTAGATATACAGCTAATTGTTTTGCCTACTTTTTAAAAACTTCTCCAAGGGGCTGAAAAGCTGATCTCACCAGCAGGCAGATAACCGAATTAATTTGTCAAAGGCTTGATCTGTGCCTCCCAGAGTCTTTGCGTCTTATAAGGCTTGGAAGGTGATATGCTTTCTCTCTTCTTGGCACTGTCATTACTTGAATGCTGCCATTTTTACAATTGCAAACCCCACCATGTTGCACAGAGGAGCTGCAGCTGCTGCTTCTTGGGATGCTGAGTAAAGCATGCTCCTGTGATGGCCCCTGGAGACCCATGCACAGCACAGCTTATTGAAACAGATGGGGTGAGGGAGGTATGCCTCATGAACAAAGCACATTTGTCTAAATACAAGAAGAATGAAAACACAGCACTTACCACTGGTGCATAATCTTAAATCCAGTGAAGTTTGGAGTGGGGGAGATGATTGTTGTGCTTGCTCTGGTGTAATACACAATCACATTAAAAATACCCGTCTTCATTCATGATTTTTGAGTACATTTGCCCCTTAAAAAATCCACAGAAGGCAGCCAGGTTGCTCATATGAGCAAGTTGATAGATAAACCAGAGCATTTAAATAACCATGAACTCATTCTAGCTATGTCCTTTGCCACCATGTAGCAGAAGAATTATGTGGAGCCCTCACAATGATGTGTAGAAGCCACCCACAGAGCTTCTTATTTTTGAAACCTGGAACGGAAATCAATTTTATTTTGTGTTTATGAGTCTTTCACTTAAGACTATGACAACTTTCATAGACATTAGAGGCTAAGCTCTGTGAGGTGTGGAGATTATTATCCCTATATGGGTGTAGAAACTAAGGACATATGGTATGGTAGTTCTAATGAGAAGTAGAACCTGCAAATAAATTCTGCTCTCCCACCCTTTTTTGTGTCTTCAGCATCTATTATTCTGCCATTAAGTGAGAGCAAGTCCATGAGGTATTAGTTAACATCAGTGAAGAGCAGCAGGTAAATCTTTCCTCTCCCATGTGCTGCATTCTGGTTTGGGAGCAAAGAACATTTAGACTCATGGAAACTCTTCTGGTCACACTTTCTATTCTAAGTCAAGGAAGAATTTTCATCTTTGGAAAAAGATGCTTTATGGTCACTGTTATTTTTTGGGCATGTGTTTACCAAAGCTGCCGCTTCTCTGGATTTGGCTAAGGGTCATTGCTCTGTTATTGCTGATAAAGTCTGGTTGTGTTAAATTCTGGACTAGAACAGGTGGGAAGATGCAGTCTAATCAACCTGAAACAACATGTTTGAGCATGATCCTAAATTAAAGACTAAGGAAATGTCTTATTTTCCTAGATTGCTTTTTTAGTTTCTCTGGCCCCATGCCTGATAACACAAACCTTCACACCTGGTCTGAGATCTATTATTAGTGGGGTTTATTGCAAATTCTGTGCTTTCACTGTTTGAGTGAGAGGATTAGAATTACTTGGGACACAGGCTCAGTCAGGTCATAGAAGAAGGATTTGATCAGATGTAAGTCAGAACAGTGGAAACAGTGGGGAGGTTAAATGGGTGGCTCCATCCACAAGAACTGTAGGATTTTGTGCTGGGTGTCTCTCACCACAGCTATCCTTACCTTCTTGGGAGGGAGAGTAAGGATATGAATAATTAAAAGGACTTGGTAGCCTGTTAGACTTAATACATATCCCTATCATCTACAACAATTGCACAGTAATAGGCCAAATTATCTCTGGCAGACAAATAGCCATTGTCTCAGTTACACAGATTGTAGTCATACCTGAACTAAACACATTTTCACTCTTCTGCTCATATAACTCCTGTACAAACTGTCATCTTCTTTAAACTTGTTGAGCAATTTGAATGGCAAAATAGCATCTTTTCAATAGGAAAATTATCAACAATGGTTTAGGTCTCAGGATAGCAAAGGTGCCATAAAACTAGCTCAACAAGCCAGCTGAGAATTTCTCTGGAGAATTTTCCCAGCTCTTGGTTAGGGGACATCTCAGGGATATGGCTGGGAGGCAGGGAGGAAAGGGGTGTGAACTGTGGTATAATCCTTGGGGCTATTGTTGGTTAAAACAGCCCCAAGGTTCTCCTTAATTGCATTGTGGGCAGAAGTGGCTCCTAGCCAGCTGCTGGAGTGTGAGAATTACAAGTATGGCAGAGGTACTTTTCTTTCCTCCTCCTTCCAGCTGCAGAAAGCACAGTTTGGCCTGGGTGCATGAGCAAGCCTCCCATCTCATTCTTGCAGTGGAGCTTTTGTGCTGTGTTGTGTTAGTGGGTTCTAGCTCAGCCCTGAGACAGCTACCAACCAAACAAGCTAAATACCTCATTTCCTTAACTTACACTTATGTATAAGTGAGCACACATATACATACACACAAAATTCTAATGTGGGTGTCCACATGTGCACTTTCTACAGCAAGATGGAAATAAGACAGCTTAATATTTTATAATTGATATATGTATTCCAGGGATTGTTAATTAAGTATGACAAATGAACAAGTTATTTTACCACAAACAAAGAGAGAAATCACACCAGACCAAGAGTTTTCAACACTATTCTCTCTGATAGTGTTTTATGTCATCATCTTTTACTTCATTTTAGAGAGTTATTTCTGACATCGGTTTTGAGAAATTAATTTTTTCACAGGCTCTGTATTTTGCAAAATAGTAAATCTAGACCAACACTAGGATTTTGTACAGAGATACTTATGTGAGATACTTAAAAAAACCTTATCTCCTCAAATAGCAAATCCACCTCTCATTCTTTTAACCTTTGTGGGACATATAATCTAAAACCAAATCCACTTAGCAGAAAGCCTACTGGAGTATTTTGCTGCATACGCAGATGCCTGTCAGCCAGAATTTCAACCATGCCATAGGATGGAATGTCACAGCCAGAAAGCCCAGTTTCACCAGCTGCACAACTCAACAACCAGAACAGAGTGACTGCCCAGTTTTCTAAGGTCTTCTCTGTTCTGTATTAGTTGACACCTTGCCGTGAAAAATCATTTTTATCTAACAGTTATGCCTTAGCTCACCAAGAATGGGAGACCAAAAAGGGAAATTTGACATATGTAATCTTGGGCCACCAGACACCATATATAAACAGCACTAAACACACTTGTCTGAAAATAAGAGTGTCAGGGGCCATTACAACGAAGGACCATGTCAGGGAGCAGAACTTCAAATTACCTGACTTAACAGAGGTGAATACAGAATGATAGTAGAATCATAGAAACGTTGAGGTTTGAAAGGCCCCTAGAATAATGGAGTCCAGCCATTGACCTAGCCCTGCCAAGTCCACCACTAAACCTTATCCCTAAGTTACGTGTCTATTTAAATACCTTCAGGGATGGTGATTCAACCACTTTGCTGGACAGCGTCTGCCACTGCTTAGCAAACCTTTTTGTAAAGAAATTTTTCCTAATATCTACTCTAAAAGTTCCCTGGCACAAGCTGAGACTTTTCCTCATCTCCTACGATGAGGAGTACACAAGTAACCTACCTTGTTACTTGTGAGAAGAGATCGATCCTCACCTTGCTGCAACCTCCTTTCAGGTAATTGTAGAGAACATAAAGATCTCCTTTTACTTTCTGTCCTTTATTTTGTGTTGCTTTTTCTACAGGTTTTATGGAAAAGACTTCACTACAAAGAAAATAAGAAAAATGCACAGGGACTCTTTCGATTTGCTAAATTTTCTGACCACTTAAGGCATTCTTGCCTGAACACAGCCTAGGACAAACCTAAGACAAAGTTTGTCTCACTACAAGTTCCCCATGAAGTCCTGCCTACCTCCACTTTGACCCAGCAGAGACCCTGCTGCTTATGCTACACTCTAACACAGAGCTCGAGAAAGATTATGAAACAGGGAATCTATCCAGGAACAAAATTGCCAATTTTTTTCCATCTTCCAGAAGTAAATAAAATGTCAAGCCCATTTGACAATGGGAAATGGGATTCAAAGCAAAAATAGAAGCCCATATTTTGTCAGATATCCAAGGTTTTTTTCTGGTGAGAGGTTTTCACTAGAATTATAACCCCTTTTGGTGGGGTTACATCACCATTTGATCTAAACCCCCACAGTAAGGCTACATCTGCTACTAAGCTGTGTTGTAAATGTCTTTAGTTTTTATACTTCATCTGAAGGGAGTTGTTAAAGTAGGTTTACAGGGTGCTGGATCTTTGAATAAAAGACATCAGGACTGAAGCAAAGCTCTGCATGACACTTAATTTTCACTCTAATAAGCCCTCCTAAAACATTACAAGATTTTGGCTTTTCCTGAACTTGCTTTCCCTTCCTGCAGGATTAATTGGGATTTTTTTGTTTGTTTGGGATTTTTTGTTTGTTTGTTTGGTTTGGGGTGTTTTTTTTGTTGTTGTTTTTGTTTTGTTTTGTTGTGGTTTTTTTTTTTATTTTTTAAATTTTTTCTTCTTCCTTTTTTAAGGACACATTTGAGGAGAATGGTTTTATTTT
This sequence comes from Acridotheres tristis, assembly GCA_037013685.1. Taxonomy (NCBI): domain Eukaryota; kingdom Metazoa; phylum Chordata; class Aves; order Passeriformes; family Sturnidae; genus Acridotheres; species Acridotheres tristis. Next base: position 47,853,421 of record CM072919.1, on the reverse strand, counting down.
TTTGCCCAGATGACACCTCTTCTCTTTTCACCCTAAGCCAGATGTTCTCCTCTCTCCGAGCAAATCTCTCTGAAGTCCTTTTTCAAAGCCTTTTTTTTTTTATTTAGTTTTTGTTGGTTTTCTTTCTTTCTTTATTTTTTTTTAAACTGTTCTTCTGTACTCTCTGGGGCCTTTAGTTTGACTTTTGTCCTTAAGAGTGGGAAGGGATCCTCCAATATATCTATGCTCAGATTTTAAGGTTCCTTCGGATGTGTTCTCCAATGCATGAAAATGTTCTTTGCTGGCTGAGCATAAGTAAGTGTGGGACTCTTCTTGATCACTTGGAGGGGTCATTGTAGAGCAAACATGAGGTATTATCTTTCCCAGTTGAAAGTACTTTCATTGGCTCTTTTTGCCCTGTATAACAGACAAGAGAGAAAATGTGGAGTCCAGGCTTTTGGCATGACCACTCAGATCTGAGACTATTTCCACACAGCCATCAAACCCGTCTGGTTTGGTTTTCATTTGAGGGTCTTGTTTTCATTTTGGAGAACAAAACAAATGATTATAGATTGTGGACTTAGGTCATACAGCAGATAAATGAGATAAAAGAAAAGAAAATTCTGCTTTACTAAAGAAAAAGAAGGAATAATATCAATATTTGGAACCCAACAAAGAGAGCATGCAAACCAAGCGCTCTATCTGTAATGTGATATTCATCTGAAGAATGAATGATATTGTCAAAATGCAGGGAGATTCTGCAGAAGTTACAATAAAGGGAATTACATGTTTGCATCCCTTTGGAGAAGTGGGTTTGAAAAGAATTCAAGTATGTAAGAACAACATGGGTCATGTTCAACAGGCAGGCCTGAACTCAGAATTTGGTGTTGTAATTCAAGATAGGGCTCCTGGATTACGTGACACGTAGAAAATAACAGCTAGATGTGATGAGAAATATTTTTCTCTGTTTTAAACCAAGAAACTGTAACAAGGTTCCTAAAGGAATATCATGATCACTATTATGATTATTGCAACAAAAAGGTATTGAAACTAAGCACTCAAAAGTCAGTAAATTTCATAAACAGATTTTTTCTGAATTATTTATATAACCATATTGTGTATCTATTTTTGATTCACAATATCATTGTGAAACATATATTTTAATGGATTATATCTGTCATTAGTGCGCACCATAAATACAATAGTAATCGTCAGATTCATAGCTAGCACTCATGCAGAGCTGTACATAATCACAATATTCTCTACAAACATACTTGCCTCATGCTCAGAGTTCAAGTGGTAATTCCTGAATAAAGAACAGAGAGATCAGACTTGTGTAACACTCAGAACCATCTGTGCTCCTGGGGCTCCAGAGTGCAGACAAATGCCTGACTAGCTACTCCAAAGTACTTCTTGTCTGGACTATTTTCCTATGCCAGTATATTTATTCTTTCATTAAAATCAGCAAGAATAGCTGAAGCTTAATGTGTGCACCAGTCTCTAAAAATGCAGGGGCTTACTGCCCATTTCTCAGTAAATAGAGTCTGTAGAGATACAACATTAATTTTATTTCTAGCATAGATATAATCTACTTAGATTCAAGCTATTCTCTTTCATGCTGTCCTTTTAATATGTTTGGATATACACCCTTCCCCTGCTTCAGAAAACTTCTGAAAACCCACCTTTCTGTGAGGCATGCCAGGTGCTGGACTACTCCCACTCTGTGGGTGTTCTTCCTTAAATTATTTTGTTTGTAACGAGTCGTGCCTTCAGGGCCTTATCTCGCATTCCTTGCACACCCAACATTCACTGAAGTTGATGGAGGTACAAAAGGCAGGCCTATAGATTGGGCTGGGATCTACCGAGCTTTCTCCTAATTATGCCTCTTGTGTGGGCTCTGCTGTCTTTTCCAAGTGAGGTGCAGCTCCTCTTCCTGAGTTCAGCACCCGCTTTCCTCTCCCTCCCTCCCTTCCCACTCTCCCCTCCCCACTCCTTTTTTTTAGGGGTGGCATCTATCTAAGTAAGGTGCTGCATGTGCTACTATCATGGACACACATCTGCTTCCTGAATACGGTAGGCACTAACGTTTGTTTCTACAATGACCTATACACAGCTATCCAAGATGCTGAAAGCTCTCATTCCATCCACTTACCACCCTCTGAAAAAATCACTGCTTCAATGTTTGTGGTACATGTAATATATTATGGTCTTAGTGATTCTTTCATATCTATCCTTATTAAAAACAGACTTAGCAAAGTTAATTAGGGGTAATTTGCATTCAAGCTATTCATTATTTACTTAGCTTTGAACTGCAAACTTTAGGAATGCCATTTGTTCATTAAAATTCCCAATCTTTGCCCACTTTCCCTTTGATAGCATAGTGGTTAAAGAAAGCTGTGCTTAGCTGCTGACTGACTATTCTCTGCACACTTCAGAGATAGCTGGAGGCCATTATTTCAGCATTAGAAAATAGTTAATATTGAATGCCATGAAGGTAAATTTGTGTTCATTTACTTATTATGTTGGAAATCAGATGTTCATTCTGTGCAAATTTCCCAGCACTACCCTCAGCCAAGCTTTGCAAACTCTGAAAAAAATAGAGTAAACAATAATGAGAAGGTGAGGCGGTTTGAAAGAGTGAAAAAGAGGAATGAAACATATCTATGAAAAAGAAATTGTTGCTTTCCCTCTCCCCCTGACAAGTTTTCTTTAATTCTCGCAGTTACCACCCTTGTTAGCTGATTTTAATAGCACAAGGGAAAAGTATCTGCTTTTTATTGTTAACCACTAATCTGAACAATTACACATCTGTAATTCCTCAGAAGCTCTTGCTGTGTACTGCTAACAGATACTGTAAAATGAAATAAGACGTAATGACATTTGTCTTGAAAGCAGGAAAGAAGGATCCATTTATTAGTCACTCAGTGGGGATTGTTTCTCAAGTACCTCTTTAATAATTTGGCTATGCCTGTCTAAAATGCAGGAATGATCTCTCCACAGCAAGAATCATATAGGCTAGAAATGTAACCTGTGCAGAGGGCTGCAAGGCTGGCCAGATAGTGCTGTGCTGTGTGGGCTGGGACAAATAACCTAGAACAAGTTTGGACAGTTAGAGCTTACTCAGGGATTGCTATTTGACAATGCCTCTGTTTGATTTTTCTTCTTCCAATACAGCCTAAAAATGATTAGAGTTTCTAACACTCCCTCCCCCTTCCCTCCATCTCTTGAACTAATGAGCAAATAAGGAAAGAAAATTAAAGAATAAAAAATGTAAGCAGTGATAGGGTGAGATCAATAAACTGTGGATTGCTAGCACTGAGTAAGCTTGACTAATCTTCTGCATATTGCATGTTGAGTTAACTTGCAAGAGAAATATGTTCCCTCTTATTGTCCTGTGTCCAATTGTGGGAAAGGAAGCAGGGACTACAAATTAAAATACCCTTGATTTAGGTTCTGTAGGGAGTGCCCAGGAGTTCTTCCTATATTGCCACATGCTAGGAATTGAACTCTCTACACCCTTATAACGTAATGAGAATATTTGATTATTGTTTTCAGCCTGTGACTTCTTTGTGCTATTCCCCCCTGCCTCCAACAAAAAGTTCACCAAAGATGCTCTTCTGAGTAGCACTGGCACAAGACTCCGCTGTTTCAGACTCTGCTACAGGGCAGAAGGTGAAAGGTGCCTGAATAGTAACACAAGTAATACTATACAACATGCTGGCATAAGACTTCTGGGGAATTCCTGAGCTGCAATATACTGTGCTGAGGATTATTCACTGGGTACATATGGGGCTGAGAGGAGCTCAGACAGAAGTGGGCAACTAATGAAAGCAAACTATGTTTATCGATGTATTTGCATTACATGAGTTTTATACAAATAATGAGAAGTCTCTGAGTTACCAGTCCAGAGAAAATACTACTCTTAGGATAGTTTCTTTTCTTCCACCATCAAAAATTTTACTTGAGCTACTGTTGATGATCGTCAGTTTCCCCAAATCATGGAACAAGGGAATAAGGTTGGAGGTCTCTTCAGTCCCAGGGGAGCCTATAAGAGAAGTTAGAGAAAGAATTAAAAGAAAAATGCTTGACAGGTTATTAATTTTATGTGCAGGCAGTAAATTCATGTAGAGTGTGACTACCAGAGTGACAATGGATCTAAATTTGTGAAGAACTAGGCCCACAGGTGAAAGCAAATAAAGTTTAAGTGACAGAAGAAAACTCTCACAAATAGACTATTCAGTACACACGTAGAGTTTCACTTCTCATTCTAGTGCATATAGAGATAGAAATGCCCACTTCTTCTGAACTACAGGTATGACAGTGAAGGAAGTGAGAAATACCACAGACTTCAGTGTAACTACTCACATGAGAACCCATGTTTACAACCTCGCCTGCAAGGATCAAATTAGTAAATTGGACTTTTGCATCTACAGCTGAAGGAATTGTAGACCAGTTATGAAATAGGCTGAAATTTTTTCAGCTTTCTGAAAGGAGAAAGGTATGCATGAAGAAGGAAAACTCATTCAAACTCTGGATGTAAGATAATTTTCAGCAAATGGTGTCTACTTACACTTTATTTCTAAGCTTTCTCATGTCAAAAATCACCAGTTTGTCACAAAGGGGAACTGTAAAGGGCAGCTGAAGAAATTAAAAAATCTGTGTGCTGGATTTACTTACGTTTGCATAAGAATAGGCTACATTTTAATCTCCTGAGCTTCCAGAGGAAATACTCGTGAGGGTCAAAAGAGAGTAATTTAATTACCTCAGAGATTCACAAGAAATTAGGCTTCAGTGATGCCTAGGATTGGTTAAATTAATAGGGAATATGCTTCAGTCAGAATATTTGACAGTTATGCAGCAAATTTCTGGTGCCAGAGCATTTCCAATGGCTTCAGTAGGGTCAAAGTTTAGCTCATGTTAGCTGTGAAGCCAAGATGATTATTGAATATGTTGATTCAGGCTATTGTTAGTGTCCTAGAAGAGGACAGCATACTGAGGTTAATTCCATCTGCCAATGTATTGGAGCTACAACCAGTCAAATGGAAACAACATAAAATGCTGAATATAGTAACATTTGATCGAGGGTTTTTTTGTTTTGTTTTGGTTTGGTTTTTTGTTTGTTTGTTTGGGGTTTTTTTGTTGTTATGGGTTTTTACTATTATTACTTAAAATTGCTTAAAACCAATTTTTAATGTCCTGGGAAATATAATGCTCAAAAGGAAGATCATGGTAATAGATAAAAAGAAAAGGCCATGTAAATGCCTGAGAAATACACAAACTGATCTCTGAGTATAGAACATACCCAGTGCTTTGAAACAAATTTCCTATGTATTTACACCAACATAATGTGACCCAAAGTGTAACCATTTGTTTTATCATAAGCCTAAAACCAGATCACTGTGCTTTGACACCTAGTTTTGGCTGCAACTGCACATGCATGCAACCCACACACATGCACTCACAATCTCTTCAACAGCCTTTCAGTTGTACCACAGAGCAGTATGGTCTCTCTTGGATAAGCTGTGTTAAATTAAAATTAAACATCACCAAGCTTTGTGCTCAGCCTCCCCCTGTGAATGTTCTGCTGTGGGTGTGCAGGGGGTTAATATCACAAATGTTCCACAGGAGGTTACTGGGATTCAGTTTCAGCTAACATTTATTTTGCCAGCTCCTGTTCACTTTCATCTCTGCTTATGAACACTATTATCTTGTTTGTAATAATATATATAGATCACTGCAGCTGCGCTCTGCAAAATTCAACCATTTTTTGAGCTTTGCAAAAACAAAAATTAAAAAAATTTCTTCAAGTGTTTAGCATTACTGACCCACCTTCCCAGCCTTGTCTCTCAGTCTCTTATTTAAACTGTAAACACAACTTTCATTAGGAGGGGACTATCATGTTTCTGATGCAACCTCACAGCCAATGTAGTTTTTGTCTTTTAACTTAAGAATAGTTGCCTTTTTTTTTTCTTGTGTGTGTGTGTGTGTGTGTGTGTGTGTGTGTGTGTGTGTGTTTGTAAAGGAGTGGGTTTCTTCAGCTCCTCTGCTTTGTCTGTTCCTGTTGTTGGTTTTTGTTGCAGGGATTGCCTTTGACACATGTATGACATGTGCAGCAGGTCCTCACACTGTGCTGAACTGTTCTGTCACTTGCTCAGTAGATTGCCAGCTTGCCACCAACAATATTGGTATCTACACTCTTACACAGCACTTTTCCTGTATTGCAAACATGCAGCTTTCTGTCCTGGAATCAGTGGTGCTAATAATTGATGAACACTGGAAGGGTTATCAGCATATTTAACATGTTGTTTCACAAACTTACAGGAGCATGCTAAGCTGCATGGTTTTCCATAGGCATGATGTAAACTCAGTAATATTTGTGCTTTAAAATCCAAACAACCTAAAGAAGGAAATGGGTCTTTTAAACAACCTGTACAGTATAGACACATTGAAAAGCAAATGGAAGACTGTAAAGATGCAGGACCAGACTTGAATTTACACCAAAATTTTGAGCAGAAAGGCCTCTTCTCATATGTTTTCTATGGTCTGATCCTATGGCTTCTCCCTAGAAAGGCACACAAAGCAAACTCTTAGCAGTAAATTCTTAATGTTTACCTATCTCCCTATTACTATAGTCCAGCTTACAATGGAACTATTATCCCAGAAATTGAATGGTGTGGTACAATAATTGACTTCTTTACCAGTTTCATAGTCTTCCTCCTCTTCAAGAAACAGAACTCATTGAATGACTAGGTCATAACTCTATTCTGCTTTTCTCATTTTGAGACAGAAAAAGGCAGACTAACTTTCAAAGCCCCTACCCTGGGCTTTCAAAAAGGCAGAGCATGAAAGGAAGAATAGAAAAGGAAACAAAAAGGAAATGAAATGGAGATTTAAGTGGTTAGGCCTTGTGCTCAGCAGTCCTCAAGATCAAACTCACTTCTCTCCATGCAGCAGCTGGTATCAATGATCTTGCATTGTTCAAACAAGTTCCAGCATTTAGGGAGCTGGGACGCTGCCTTCTACTGCACTTCTGCAGAGGCTGCCTCTCTGGTTGCAACTGAAGTGTGTCTTCCAGACACAGCTTTGCATGGCTTCAACAAAGCCACGTGTCACCTGTCCTCAACGTTTTAAAAAAGGTAGTAAGGGGAAAGAGAGAGTAATCTCTCTTAGGCCTCTGCTGCTATCACTCTCCCTTTTTATTTCATTTAGACCACAACGTGAACAAAGAAGGAGTGTTAGACGTGCACACTGTAATGAAAATCCATGACTTGACCATGCATTCATAATTATTTTATAAATAAATGGCTTCTGGAGAGCCACATCTGTCTCTTCCAACAGAGTGTATGTCTTTCATTAATGTATTACAGGGTGAATGAAGCCAGCCTGAGTGCTTTGCTTGCATCTTCCTCTTCCTCTCCATCATTGTTCATGGATAGGTTTTTGTGGTTCGGAGAAAGCTGCATGCCCCACACGTCTCTGCAGGACTGATGGCTCGTCAATAACATTAGCCAGCATTATGGGCTGCATTGGTGTAGAACAGAATCAATATGGCCAAGTAAAAAGTCTAATCATTTGACATGACCATCTTCAACAGAGCTTATGTTACAAGAAATGAGTTTTCTTAAGGAATCAGCATCAGCACTGGTTATTCACCCCACAGCAAGAACATTTGACAAAGATGTATTGTTTCTTGTTTTGTTAGCATTGCCACTTAAGCTCGTAATAGTGAAATAATAATTCAGATGAATATTCAAAAAAAACAATAAAGACTGGATTCTGAAAACACAGCCACAATTTCCTTAGAAGCTGAAAAGAGTCTCTGTAGGATATTTTGCAATGTGGAAGGGAAGCTGCCTCACTAAGAAATAAGATTAGATAAAAGAATTTGGTACAGGGATTCATGCCCTTTGTCTGACTGTGTTGCGTTTGGTTTTCTCACCCTCGTTTTTTTCTTTTTTTCTCTGAAGGGACAGAGGCAGCTCTCATTTTTACTTGTACAAATTGAAGTCACTTAACTGAAAATAGGATTTTTCCAGGTTTCTATCAGCGTAACTGAAAACAGACTTTGGCAATCATGCCTATGGCAATGTACATATTTTAAAACAAGTTTCTCACTGATGCATAGCTTCATCTATGTGGTAATTATGGAGCTGCTTTACAATCAACTCCCTTTCTCTTCCTGCTCACCCCTCTGCATGCAGATTCACCCATAACACGAGACCAAGAGGGGTGCAGCTATGAGATATTTCACTTTTATGAACTCTGCTGATCATCTGTTCTCATTTGTCCAGTCATCTGAGGGAAACCCTGTTCAATCATGTGAAGGTAAAGCATTAGTGAAATCATTAGTGCAGCATGGTCAGGTTAATAGGCCCATGCCTTAGCCATTTTTTTGGAGGCAACCTCCCACCTACATCAGAGTTACTTCAGCAGTGTTATTTCCTAACAGGTAAAAGAAAGTAATTGCATTTTGGAGGCAAATAGCTTGTTTGTGAATGGGCAAATGGATATGTTAACTACTCCCATCCCACTTTGTTAGAATAAAATAGCTAGGAAATTCTAATTTTAAAAAAAAATTTTAAAAAGAGTCTTGAAACAGGTTAAGTGCCTGTTTAAATTAAATACATAATCAGAGGAAGTTAAAGGACCACTGTCACAGAGGCAGACTGCATATGAGGACAGGAACAGAAAATTTGGTTAATGCCATTCTGCCACTGCCAGGCAGGTCGTGATGCTCACAGACCAGTCTGTGGTACTTCCATGCATCAGTTTGGTGTGACACACCTGGTTACCTCCTGGGCAGTGGTACACCTTCACTCTCAGGGTTACCAGTCCACTCAATACTGTCACTGGCAGTGAGCAGCCACCCTGCCAAATTTAGTCTCGTTTTATCCCTCTGAGGCACATACAGAGACATACATACTCTTTACTGATTTCATCACAGGGAGCACATTGTTCTGTGCTTTTAATATTAGAATAGTAACAATGGGTTTCAGTCAAAGTGGAGGCCTGTAGCAATGAGCACAAACAAGGCAAGTTCTTCATCCTCAGGAGTCAGTGTCAAGCGCACATCAATATTGAAGTAGTTTCTCAGTTGCAGAATTCACCTCCAAGTTTCCAGTAATGTTGATTGTCAAAAATAAGATGCAACAATGTGGGAAAAATTAACCCAGGACCTGTGTGTTCTGTGATTGTCTTTTTTTGTTGCTGCATGAAAAAAAATAAAGGGCTTTTAAACTAATTTAGATTCTGAATATAAAGGTCAGGTTAGGTCTTTCTCTAATTTTTTTTGTGGGAATCCTGCTACAGAATATTAATACTGTAACATTAATTTAAATAGTTTATTAAAAAAAAAACCAACAAAAAAACCCTCAAAACAAAACAAAAAAACCCAACAGTCAATTTTTAATGATTCCACCATTTATAGTGATTCAAGAGAATATTCTACTCTCAGAGCCCCAGGATCTTAGTATATAACATCCTCATTTGTGATAATGGAAACTTTACCTCTTTGAATTCATGAGGACTGAAAAGTTTCACCAGGCACACAGGCTCTGTATAAATAAGCAGCACACAGCAAACATACTATCTTAAAAGGATTATCACTTTGACAGCTATTCAGTTGGGGTGGCTTTTTCTGTCCCCTGGAATTCCCAGCTTGCCCTCTTAACTACACAGAAGGTAAATCTGTATAATACTTCACAGCTGCCTTTACTGGGACCTGACACTGAGCTTACTGGATGTGCTTTCCTGGTACAAAGCACCTTGTCAAGTTCCCTGCTCTGGATGCAGTGAATGCAGCTGATGAGCTGTCTTATTAAAAGTTATGAGAAAAGGATGTTCACTCCATTACTTTCTGAACTACTGGATACACACAGTGAAGCTGCTGAGCCAGTAAGTCCCTCAGAGTAATTTCTTCACACAGAGGCTGCATTCTAATATTTAATATCATATTGCTCCCATGATGGTCACCATCAGATTTTAATATTATGTTTTGTCTTGTTTGTGCTGGCGTTTTTTGTTCTGGTAGCCTTATCGTGATATTCCCTCATCACAGCAGATCAAATTTGAGCCTTGCTGTCCTGCTGGCACTAAGCACACTGACAAACCTCCCAAGAGTTTAAGATGGGACTCTGCCATCCTTCGCCCTGTAGGGATGGGATCAGGGCCAGGATCCGACCTCCCTGCACCTTGCCTACTTCAAAAGGAAAGGGCAGGGCAGTGCAATGCTTGTTGAGAAGCCAATCCCTGAGAGCCAGAGGGAGGATAACACACAAGGGGCTGCACACAAGAAGGTTGATGAGACACAGGTGGTCAAGGACACCAGAGGTGGGTATACTGCAAGGAAAGTCAAAGTGTCAGTGTACTGCATTCCTGCCCAGGCTCCTGTTAAATTTGGGCTTGGGAGAAGAGGAACAGCGACAGAGCTACAGCAACGAGCAGCTCAGAGAGAGATGTCTGGGCCATAAGCAGGGCTGAGAGAGGGCTAAGCTGCTGCAGGAAGGCTGGGTTGAAAAAAACCAAAACAACCTTCCTTTTCAAGAGGATAACAACAGTTGCTACAGTCATTGTTCAATGGACCAGTTTCAGTAATGCCATGCATGCATACACCCATCAGTAAAAGAATGAGCTATTTTCTCAAGTAGTTCAGGTAAAAGCTGCAAACAATTTTTTCCTCCACCACCTGCTTTGGAAAACTACTGTCACTTGGACTGGAAGAGCAAAGTTAAAAGATGCAGTAAAAATTGACAAATCTTGGTATGGGAAGCTAAAAATACATTACTATTCCAATACAACTATAAATGAAAAACCCCTACATTAAATAAATCTTGCACAATTATAGATTAAAATATGTTTGGCTTTAATGACTTAGTATATAAAGGCCTTGATTCTTGAAATCATTGCTGAGACTATGTGGCTTGCATAGGGATGCAACAGTAAACCAGTTGCCTGCAGCTGTAATGAATGTCATGTAGTGGTGATGAGGGAAGGTGGACCTGCATTTTGTTGGTTTTCAGGTTGTTGGTTAAAACTCCTTCATGTGATCTGCTCTCTGTGCAAAACTGTGGCCATATAGATTCAGTAACAGCTAACAGTGTCAATAATGGACTCAATAATGAGTAGAAAAGAAACCCAGCCCAATAACAACAAAACCTCTGGGGGAGCATTAGCAGCAATAGCTGTCAGCCAATGCAGAGAAACTGCCAGTCTTCCCTGATGGCAACATGTCAAGTGCAGGATGCAGAAGGATGCTGGGCTAGCAGCTGGGAAACCTTGAAAGAGTCAGGCTTGGTGGATGGCAACGTGCTACTTCACCAGAGCTCAGCAGAGCTGGATTTGGTGGCTCAGATCTACCCAGAAAACTGGGATTTGGAGGGAGGTGGTGGTAGAAAAGGCAGGTGTCCCTCCTTCCTCTACCTCCTGCTTGTTCCAGTTCATGGCAGTGGGTCTTGGGCATGAGTGCAGTGTGCTGTCCTCTGGTTTTGGATGATAAGCAGGGATCAAAACATTTTCAATAGCTAGCCACGACAGCCTAAGGAGCGACCAATTCTTTCTTGAGAAAGGTGGGAACCACTTGAATGACCCTGATATGGCTGGCCCCAGATGTCCACTGTGCTGAACTGATGGTTCCCAGAGCTCCTCAGGCTCTCTGGATCTGTAGATGGCTGCCTAAGCCCTCACTACAACTGAGCAAGTAGCTTCACAAGAATCACAAGAATCACCAAGTCGGAAGAGACTTTCAAGATCATCGAGTCCACCCTGTTTCCTGACACCTCAACTAAACCATGGCGCCAAGTGCCACATCCAGTCTTTTTATAAACACATCCAGGGATAGTGACTCCACCACCTCCCTGGGCAGATCATTCCAGTACTTTTTCACTCTTTCCATGAAAAACTTTTTCCCTAACATCCAACCTATATTTCCCTTGACACAGCTCTAAGACTGTGTGCTCTGGTTCTGTCAGTTGCTGCCTGGAGAAAGAGACCAACCCCCACCTGACTACAGCCACCTTTCAGGAGGTTGTAGAGAGTGATGAGGTCACCCCTGAGTCTCCTTTTCTCCAGCCTGAACAACCCCAGCTCCCTCAGCCATTCCTCACAGGATTTGTGTTCCAAGCCCCTCTCCAGCTTTGTTGTCTCCTCTGGATGCTCAAGCATCTCAAGGTCCTTCCTAAACTGAGGGGCCAGAACTGGATACAGCACTCAAGGTGTGACCTCACCAGTGCTGAGTACAGGGGAAGAATGACCTCCCTGCTCCTGCTGGCCACACTGCTCCTGACACAGGCCAGGATGCCATTGGCTTTCTTGGCCACCAGGGCACACTGCTGGCTCATGTTCAGCCAGCTGCCAACAGCACCCCCAGGTCCCTTTCTGCCTGGGCACTGTCCAGCCACACCAGCCCCAGCCTACAGCACTGCAGGGGGTTATTGTGGCCAAAAGGCAGGACTCAGCACTTGGACTTATTAAACTTCATCCCATGGAATTCTGCCCATCCATTCAAGCATTCCAGGTCTCTCTGCAGAGCCCTCCTACCTTCCAAGAGATTGACACATACTCCCAGCTTAGTCTCATCTGCAAATTTACTAATGAAAGACTCAATCTCCTCATCCATGTCATCAATAAAAATATTGAACAGGACTGGCCCCAGCACAGACCCTTGAGGGACAACACTGGTGATGATTCCCAGCTGGATGCAGCACCATTCACCACTCTCTGGGCCTGGCCATCCAGCCAGTTCTTACCCCAGCACAGAGTGCTCCTGTCCAAGCCATGGGCTGCCAGCTTTTCCAGGAGTGTGCTGTGGGAGACAGTGCCAAAGGCCTTGCTGAGGACCAAATAGACAACATCCACAGCCTTTCCTGCATCCACCAGTTGGGTCACCTGGTCATAAAAGGAGATCAGGTTGGTCAAACACGACCTCCTAAACCCCTGCTGGCTGGGTCTGATACTCTGGCCATCCTGTAAATCGTGTATGATGGCACTTAGCATAAACTGCTCCATAACCTTACTGGGTACTGAGGTCAGGCTAACTGGCCTATAATTACCATGACCTTCCTTCCTATCCTTTTTGTGAATGGGTGTCACACTGGCCAGCTTCAAGTCATCTGGAGCCTCACCAGTGAGCCAGGACTGTTGGTAAATGATGGAGACTGGCTTTGCAAGCTCATCTGCCAGCTCCCTCATCACCCTCATCTGGTCCCATAGATTTGTGACATCTCAGAAGTTCTCTGACTGCCTCCTCTCAGATAATGGGGGAACCATCCTGTTCCCTGGCACCATCATCCAACCCAAGAGGACAGGTGTCCTGGGGACAAGCCATCTTCCCACTGAAGACGGAGGCAAAGAAGGCATTAAGCACTTCTGCAGTCACTAAGTTCCCTCTCTCATCCAGTAAAGAACAAAGGTTGGTCTTACCCTTCCTTTTACCATTAATATATTTGTAAAAACGTTTTTTATTATCCTTTATAGAAGTCGCCATTTCAAGTTCAAACTGAGCTTTGGCCTCCTTAATTTTTTTCCTACATGTTCTACCAGCTCCCTTAAATGCTTCCGGAGAGATCTGACCCTCCTTCCACAGATGATGCATCCTCCTTTTATTCCTAAGTTCCTTCAAGACCTTCTTGCTTATCCAAGCTGGAAGTTTACCTCGTCAACTTGTCTTTTGACACACAGGGACAGTCTGTTCCTGTGCCCTCAAGATCTCTGTTTTGCAGCATGCCCACCTATCCTGGACTCCTTTGTTTTTAAGGGCTGCTTCCCAAGGAACTCTTTGAATAAGTCTCCTAATTAGGCCAAAGTCTACCCTCTGGAAGTCCAGTGTAAGAGCCTTATTGATGTTCCTCCTGATTTCACCAAATACTGAGAACTCATAATTTCATGATCACTGTGCCCCAAGCAGCCTCCAACCACCACATCTCCCACCAGCCCATTTCTATTTGTAAACAACAGATCTAAGATAGTTCCTCCCCTGGTGGGCTCACTCACCACCTGTGACAAAAAGTTACCTTCATACACTCTAAAAACTTCCTGGACTGCCTCTTTTCTCCTGTATTGAGTTCCCAGCAGGTATCTGTTAAGTCGAAGTCATCTACAAGAACAAGGGCTGGTGATTCTGAAACATTCTTAGCTGCATGTAGAATAAACTGTCTACCTCTTCTCCCTGGTTAGGTGGACAATAACAGACTCCCAGTAGGATGTCAGCCTTGTTGGCCTTCCCCTTAATTCTTACCCACAGGCATTCAAGTTTATTGTCATTAGTTTCAATACATATGGCATCAAAAGCCTTCCTACTATAGTCCTCCACCCCTTCCCCATTTCCTGTCTCTTCTGAAGAGCTTGTAGCCATCCAGTGCAGTGCTCCAGCTGTGTGAGTCATCCCACCACGTTTCTGTGATGGTGACATAGCTCTGCTGTTGCACCATGGCTTCCAGCTCTTCCTGTTTATCACCCATGCTGTGTGCATTGGTATACATACACCTCAGCTGGGCTTCTGATTTCACCCCTAGCTCAGGCTTATCACCCTTGGGGCTGCTTCCAGACAGCTCAGCTGCATTCCCTTCCCCCTTCAAACCTAGTTTAAAGCCCTCTCAACTAAGTCTGCCTGGTCATGAGCTAAAAACCTTCTGCCCTTAAGAGAGATGTATCCCATCTGGCTCCAGTAGAGCAGATGCTGTAAAAGTTGCCCTATGATCAAAGAATCTGAAATTTTGCCATTGACACCAACCCTTGAGCCACTTGTTAATGAAGTGAGTTCTCCTATTTCTTTGATCATTTTTCTCTGCCACCGAGGAGACTGAGCAGAACACTACTTGTGCCCCTGTCCTATCAACCACATGACCCAGTGCCCTAAGGTCCCTTTTAATCGCTTCACCATACCATCCCTCAGAAGAAGAGGGCTGAGCCTTAACACAGAAAGCAAACAAACCAAACCAACAAACAATTAAAAAAAACAACTCAAAAAAATAATTTTTATTGACAAAGTCATTCTGGGCATGGTTTCCATCAGGCAAATAGCTCTATGAGAATTAACTAAAGTTTATTTTCTCCAAGGTGTAAGTCCTGTATTGGAGAGTAGCACAAAAGAAGCTTGTTCCCCCTCCTGCAGTCATTCCCAAGGTTCTCTCTTTCTTGTCCTGTCCCTTACTAATCACACCAAACATCTTGGAGTTTCTAGCTTTTGACTAAATTTGGTTGAAATAAGTGTGTGCATTCACATTAGTGGGGAGGAAAATGGCACCCAGGCAGATCCAGATTCATGCAGTCAGATGATGCAACAGTAATTTCCTTATGAAACTAGCTTAGAAATAAAATAGCAGTCTACTTTTTCAGGCCTTCCTGTTCTCAGTTTCTTCTACTTTTGAAAGTTATGGTAGCTTAAAATAACCTCTATACCCTATCTAGAAATTTTCATGTTATGGTTTTGTTGGATAATTTTTCTAAAAGATCTCCTGATTGAAAATCTAGCATGTGAAAATGATCTTTTTTTCTCCTCCAACAAGTTTTTTTAGAAGGTCTGAAGCTGATTATATTGGGATTGTGATTACTTAGTGGCTAGACTAGCTGTTTCACAAGTCAGAACTGATGTTTTACTTTGAATTAAGATGAGAAATGTTCTCATTTTATGTTTTATAGAAAGAGCCATTCTAAAATACAAGAATTCAGTGTGCACAAAAATTCCACCTGAGAACTTGCCTTAACATGATATATGACTGTATTTTGCAAGTTCTTTAGTCATGTACTATTTTTGTTTTATTAGACATAGTTGACCCTTTGATCTCAGTGAATTAACACTTTTACTGATCTAGAGTCTAAGTCTAACTCGTGCTTGTTGGCACTGTGTTTTTGTGACGTGGCATTTTTAATCATGAAAATTCTTGCTATAGCTTATTAATTTCAAATATGTTCACAGAATTGATTCCCTGACATCCTCTTTGTGACTTAACAGCTTTCTCTGACGTTTCTGTATGGCTCAGCTCTTGGAGCTTGCAATAGTGTAACAAAAGGTTCACTTGAATTTTGGCAATTTACTGTCTTTTAGAAATATCTACTTTTGGATTTAGACATCACAAGAAGAAAAAAAAAATAAAAAGAAAAAAATTACTGTAAAGCTTTTTCTGGGCTATGGCCAGCTTAAGGAAAATATCAAGTTTTCAGAATAGAATTAAGTGGATTTGTAAAGAAACTTGAAACACTGTACACTTCCTGGCTTGAATTCCTGTAAGCCAATATGCAATGCACATATATGATAATGAAATTCTCCAGTTGCAGTCTACATTTCATTCATGCTGTATTTATCACTGGAATCAGTGGACATTGACTGCTGTAGCACATCGAGGGTTTGACTATTGTTATTTTGATCTTAATTACAAGACCAGGGCTAGGATATAGAGTACAGTTTCCTACCAGCTCCAGGCATGTCAAACTGATTTGAGCCTTTCTTCACTAGGCTGGGTTGAACACACCCAGGCCAAAATGGAGCTCAGTGAGTGTAAAGTTATGTGAACGGACGGCAGAGGCCATGGGAACAGGAAAATTTTACACAGCAACTGCAATGTTTTATATCTTGCAAAATAACAGAGCAGATAGAAAATAATTTTTTAATATCCAAATTTCAAACCTCATCTTTTCTCAAATCAGGGAAGATGTATCAGATAACTTGCAATATCAAATACCTGATTTGATGCCTCTCAGCACCTTTCTCAAATTATTGGAAATGGTATGTTATTAATATTACTCATCCCCAATGAGAGAGTATCTCTCGGAAGTATATTCCACTGCAAGACAGCTCCTGTGAAACACTTAAGATAGGACTTCCAGAGGAGTAGAGTCTTTGTGGAAGTCCTTTGCCTTAGATATCTCAATTCTAAAATTTCACAAAACAATGGTGCAGCAAAATTCTGTAATAATTTTGCTACAGAGGATTGAAACATATTGGACAAATTAAATCAAATGCTCCAACCAAGAAAACTTTCAGCAATCTTAATCTTAAAAAGGGTAAAGATAGGGAGGGGAGGGAGCTGCATAAAAATACCACATTGGAAAGAAGAAGGAAAAGATCTCATACAGCAGGGATACTTTTACTGACCCAAGAAAGGGCTGATAAGGAGCAGAAATTAGCATCAGATATGGTAAAACTGTAGGGTTTTTTTTAGACACAATAAAATGAGCTGGCAAGATGACCGCATTTAGTGTGCACTGTGGCACAGATGGGAATACCAAAGGGCCTTGAACTTATCCTCATAACAGTCTGGTTACTTAGTTAAACACCACTGGGTATAGATAAAACAAAATGAAAGGGAAGTCCAACCCCTGCTTTTGCAGATAACCATATTTTAAATCTCCCCATGGACTGGTTCTCTATCACCTAGCTAGTTCTCATTTTGGCCTCTTCTGCTGGTATTGGAGTGCTGGTAAAGATTGTCTGTTCTCCAGCACTTAAACTTGTTTCCACTCTCCAGCATAAAATTATCTATAACTATTTTTTCTGGTTAGCATACATAGTTCTTCTTTTTCTATAGGCTTTATACCATTATCATAAGTTTTTACAGCACAGTCATTCCTGTCTCTCAGCTCTCATTTATTTGGCTATGGTAAACAAGTTCTTTTAAGTTACCAGTATAAAAGTACCTGTTTTAATCTCTTCAAGCCCACACAGAAATTTTTCTTTTTTGCCCATGGGCAACTGAAATATATGTAGTGCTCTAACCGACTTTGGAGAAGTAGTCCTGGTGCTGTCCAGACTCCCATGAAAATTTCTTATCTGATAAAGTCTGGAATGACATTTGATCAAGAAAGCCTCTGCACTTCATCAGAAAGAATCTTCATGTTGTTGCGTGGTCTCATTTTATTTATGCAGTGAAAGTGGATTTTGCTATTTGCTTTAATTTTGCAAAGCTTGAGTCAGTTTGACTTCTGGCAAGTTCCTAAGACTTCTGAAACATGCATTTTGGGCTTGCCAGTTTTGGTCTTCTTTGTAAATTCCTTTAAGGCTTTTTTTCTTATTACTAGCATTCCTTTCAACACATACTGGTAGGTGATATTTTCTCTAGCTGCTGTTACAGTGTTTAGTAATGAATCTGAAAATGGGGATCTAGGTCCTACATCAGTAGCACACTGCTCTCAAGAACTTGCCTTGAGAAAGCAATCTCAAGCAGTGCAGGAAACTTCAAAAGGGGTTCCATGTGATTTCCATGTGGCATCACACTCAGATTGCTTAAATCTCCTGGGAAGCCAGCATTCAGGACTAGTACTCCACTGGGGTGCATTACCGGTTCAATGGCATTACATTCACAGCAAATTTTGTTAAACTCTGTGTTGGTTGTTGTGGGAGGATCAGCAGAAAATTGCTGACAGAATGGAAATCCAGTTGAAGCACTAGAGCAACATAAAGGCTATAACAGGATTTTCTTTTTCCCTAATTACTGGAAGCTGCCACCTGAAAGCAGGGCTATTCTGTGTATTGGGATGGTATGGAAACCACAGCACCCATGCAGCACCTAGCTACCTTGGCTCTGCCACGACAGACAGGACTGTAAGCAGCAATGCCTATTTTGTCTGACTGTCATTTTGTGTTCTTTACAGAGAGGTTTCAGCTAAAGGTCACGGGAGAGCCACTGTATATTTTTTCTTCAAAGAAAATCAATTGAAGGACCTAGAACACAATAAGTTATGTTCAGGGCTGCACTTCCATGTATTCCCATTGGAGACCTATCAATGTGAACTAGCACTGTTGGGAAATATCTCCAGCTACCCCAGTTAATCAATATCTGTTCATTATACTGTCTGTCTCTGATGAATATGGGTAAGGATTGGATAAGCATGAGTCAGGTGACTTAAAAATAACTGCACCTCACATATGATCAATAGAAGGAATTTTTTTTTTTCGGTATCACTTCAGGCAAACTAATGTACCTTTTTCCTCCTCTCTTCTTACCACCCCTTGTTCATTGTTGGTATATCATCATCAGTACAGGAGTGGCTTTATTAAATTAGTAGCACTTAATCTAATGTCATACTGTCAACTTGAAAGGAGTGAACAAGCAGACAGCAAGTTTCAAGTGGCCCAGTGTGCCTAAAAGGGCTCTTACCCAAGCAGTTAGTTCAGAGCTGTGCCAAAAGCAGTCTTACTGGGTGCTTTGTAATTTCATACTCTTCTCTGAGTATTAAAACCCTATGCTAGAAAAAAAAATTGGTTTAGGGGAATTCATGCCAATTATAGATGTGTTATGACAGATAAAAATATTATAATTATGCTTGGCTTCCATGCAGAACCACATTAACACATCTATGACATTTAATAACACGGGAGGATAACCACATGCCTCAACAAAGGTTGATTTCCCCCAAAGTTGCTCAAGTTTTTTCTCCCTTCTTCCCTCTTTTTCCGGCCTGATGAAATAGAGAGCTGCATGTTCCTGCAGTATTTTTGGGGGAAAAAAGGAAAAGAAAGAAAGAAAAGAAAGAGGGCAAAAAGACAAAAAATAAAGGCGAGAAAGAATGTGTAACAGGAGGAGGAGGAGAAGGAGCAAGAGCAAGGAAACTTGAAGGGAAATTCCAGGAAGTTCCAGGAAAGGCAGGGAAGGGAAGTTTGGGAGGGGAAGTTCAGGGAAGGGACAGGAAGTTCAGGAAAAGGAAGGGAAGTTCAGGAAAGGGAAGTTCAGGGAAGGGAAGTTCAGGGAAGGCACAGGAAGTTCAGGGAAGTTCCAGGAAGGAGGGAAGTTCTGGGAAGGGAAGTTCCGGGAAGGGAAGGTTTGGGAAGGTTTGGGAAGGTTTGGGAAGGGAAGGTTTGGGAAGGGAAGGTTTGGGAAGGGAAGGTTTGGGAAGGTTTGGGAAGGGAAGGTTTGGGAAGGGAAGGTTTGGGAAGGTTTGGGAAGGTTTGGGAAGGTTTGGGAAGGGTGGGAAGGGAAGGTTTGGGAAGGGAAGGTTTGGAGGGAAGGTTTGGGAAGGGAAGGTTTGGGAAGGTTTGGGAAGGGAAGGTTTGGGAAGGTTTGGGAAGGGAAGGGAAGGTTTGGGAAGGGAAGGTTTGGGAAGGGAAGGTTTGGGAAGGGAAGGGAAGGTTTGGGAAGGTTTGGGAAGGTTTGGGAAGGTTTGGGAAGGTTTGGGAAGGTTTGGGAAGGGAAGGGAAGGGAAGGGAAGGGAAGGGAAGGGAAGGGAAGGGAAGGAAGGGAGGAAGGGAAGGGAAGGGAAGGGGAAGGGAAGGTTTGGGAAGGGAAGGGAAGGTTTGGGAAGGTTTGGGAAGGTTTGGGAAGGGGGGGGAAGGGAAGGTTTGGGAAGGGAAGGTTTGGGAAGGGAAGGTTTGGGAAGGGGAGGGTTGGGAAGGGAAGGGAAGGGAAGGGAAGGGAAGGGGCATGTAATTTAATGATATGAAGTTGACAACTGCTAGTCAATAATAGATTAAAGGCATTCAGCTTGTTATTGAGCCTGTTTATTTCAGACTGATTAAAAACAGGCAAATGAAATAAACACTCTCAAGACTTTATTTAGTGGACCTGTGGCAGAGGTCTATGTATCCTCATAGCTCATGACTCTTAACACATAAACTAAATTTAAGCTGTGAAGCAGCTGGATTGGAAGATGAAGCCCTGGTTTCAGAGCTAAATGTTTTGCAGAAAAATGGCTCTTGGCTGTGCTGGGAGGGCTGAAAAAGAGAAGACCTTAGGAAAATCCTGAATCCATCAGAGTACTAT
Organism: Acridotheres tristis; assembly: GCA_037013685.1. NCBI lineage: Eukaryota > Metazoa > Chordata > Aves > Passeriformes > Sturnidae > Acridotheres > Acridotheres tristis. Next base: position 47,832,755 of record CM072919.1, on the reverse strand, counting down.
TACTCACCAATAACTTTCCTCAGACTTACAGTTCATGATGTTTAGCAAATTCTGGTTATTTGGCTTTCACAACCCTTTCTTTCCCCACCCTCACACTCAGCTGGTGAATCCAGTTGCCTCCGTTTTGATGATCAGGAAATGTGAGACAACATAAAAAGTTTGACTCTAGTCAAACCCTGAGCAGGCTGTTTAGTATTAGCTGCAGTCCAGCTAATACTTTCAAGAGGGGCTCATTTGCAAGCAGATACCCATTCCCATTGCATCAAACAGGACTGTACAAGCTGAAAGTTCAGCACATACCTGCTTTGAGGTGTGCCTTGAGACATCACCAATCCAGTGCTCAGCATTTCATGGCACTTAACAAGCTGAGTTTTATTTTGGTCTTCCCTTGTAGAATAAACAAATATGAACCTTATTGCAATACATTGTCTTGGACATGCTTGAAACATGGCCTTTTTGTCTTCATGAGCACAGAGCAATGGACAAAACTATCCTATTAAGAGACTACTTTATTTCCTTTATTGATAAGAAGTGCAGTATGTAGAAAATTTCTAGTACCTAAAGAGCTCAGGCTAAACCAAAAGCACTTATTCCAGAAGAATCTTGCTTACATTTTCCCAGCTGACACAGCTGTCCCTTAGAAGAAAAACAAGATTTCTTAACAAAAGGAAGTTTTAGGCCCTGCAAATGGGTTTTTGAAACATCTCCGCACACTGCACCCTCTTCTAGTCAGCATGGAGCACAAAGCCAATCCCAACGACTCCACGTTGAATTCTTCAGTGATACATTTTTATGTTACAGTCCTAGATTTACAGATGAAGTTTGGTGGGGAGATACATTTGGCCAATATCATCACCATTTTAAAGCATGTGAAAATTCTTACCCTAACACTGAGATTAGTGAACTGTGTACCTCCACTTTGAAAAGCAAAAAAACCAACTGAGCTAGGCCACCAAATTAGAGTTTGGCAAGACCTTTCACTTCCATTTCTTCATCTGTCACTTAAGTGTGAGCACTGTCCATCTTAAGGGGTTTTCTGCAGTCAGGTGACTAAATTAGTGAGACTGTAGGTTTCCGGATGCCACACTAAGCATAACTTTTCTAAGGAAATATGTACAAGCTAGGGGGAAAAACAATTATCTCCCTTCCAGAAAGCCTTAACTTATTCAATTTCTGTGAAGTGTGCAATAATCTTAAATGTAGTGTGCAGCTGTCAAACTACAAGAGGCCACGTGCAAACTTTGCAGGTGAGCGTATTTCCATTACCGTATGTCTTTCCATGGAAATGTGCATTGCTTGAATCAGTGAAAAATAAAGAAATGAAAGACAAAGACACAAAAAGATCAATGACTGATAAATCTTTAATATAAAAATTGTACAAGAATTTTGATACAAATTACAAGAGGTATTTGGACAAAATATGAGTAAAACTCCATTTATATCCCCAAAACCTTATGCATTTTATGCAAAAGACATATTGTAGGACTGTTACAGTACAGAAAATACAAGAAAAGAAATGTCAAATTAAAACAGGACTTTTAATTCCCTCAGATTACTAGTGAAAAAACTTGTTTAGACTACATACAATATTTATGAAGCTACTAATGTCACGATTATTAGATCAACATGATGCAAATTTGTATCCCCTTGTACAGCTATATTCCATAGTGCATGCTTTGGTTCTGCAGGCAGGACAGCAGAGCATTCATGTTTTGCTCACATTGAGATCAAACAGTGAAAATGAAAAGCCTCCTCTATTCCAAACAGAGAAAGACCTTTGTAAAAATGTCCATCAGGCCTCGACTCCATTCTTTCCTGTGCCTGGCTGGGGTACCCCAGGAACACGTCTTGACAAAGTCCACTGGAACAAGCCCAGCTTTGACAGCCATCAGCCAGCTCTCCATTCTCTACACGGCAGCCCCCTTGCTGCTGCTGGTGCATCGCTGGTAGGCACAGGGGGTTGTAGCCAGGCTGTGAGAGCCCTCCCATGCCTATTGAGAAAGGAGTTTCTAGGCTTTATGCCTCTGTGACTGAATGCAGTGCCAGACACCAAAGAACTTCCAAATACATGAAGGTTCAAATCCAGTTTATCTCCGTTTACATCTCCAAGTGAACCCCCCAGTCAGGTTCCCACCTTTCCAGTTCAGGAGAGCTGAAACACAGCAGACAGCTAAATAGGAAATCACTGTGTTTGACCCTCTATACTAAAAGCTGTTAAAATGTCAACTGTGACAGTGAGCAAGAGCCTTCAGTCAAACAATGAAACTTCAAACTGCTTCAGCCATCCCTACAATGAGTTATTTGCATAGGTAAAAACAGGTTGCAGTGAACTCTTTGTGATAAGTAAAAGTGTGTAGAATTTCAACCAGAGTAAATTTCAATTGTGTTCAGGTTCAGATCAACTTACTTCCACACCTGTTGCACATACATTGCACTGGAACGCACATCACTCTGATAAACTGGAGGACAGGCAGGAGGCATGAACTGAGAACACAAATGTTGCCCATCAAAAACAAGCCTGGGAAAGGAGTCCCATATGATATAGGAACCAAAGTTTGCACAAGAAAAAGCAGCATGCTGAATTTTGTATTTTCAAATAGCTAAATGAAACACACACACATAATAGTGGGCATTTTATTAATCTTGCCACTTTACAAACAGTAACCATTTTCACAGATGGAATGCATAAAACTTTCCAAAATGAAGAACACTAGGAGGATGTGTTACTTTTCTGAGAGAATTTTAATGAGACACTCTCTTGGAATGAAAGGAGAACAGGAAAATTAAAGATAATGGCTGAAGGTTGCATAAGTGTTTATTTAAAAAATACTAAAAAAAAAAATACGAATGTAAAAGTATAATTGAAAAATAATGAATAAATCTGCCTTTGTACAGCTTAGGTGTCCCTATTTATTCTGTAGGTCATCAGGTAAACTAAGAAGAACATCCTTAGAATCACAGTTCATGTGGCTATCGTACCATTTCACAGGTGAAATTAGTGGGGGATGCATTCTGCCCCATCAGTAGGTGGTGGTAGGGGTACAGGAGGTGGTGGGGGGAGGGGGGATGTGAAAACGTCTTGATCTGGATGTGACGACTGCATAATGCTCCCACACTCTGGCATGGACACATGCACACACAACTGCCACTGGTGCCCCAGAGCTGCTATTCAGAGCCTCTTGCATTTCGTGGCAGAAGTGGACAGGTTGTGATTAACTATTGATGAGTTTGCCATCCTAACTGTGCATTATCCTCTGATCACTCTCAACCTTTTGTTTGACAATGGATGCCTTATAAAATCTTTATGCATCGTTTAGCTAGTCTTGCTCTCTCTTTCTTCTCTAGAAATATAATTGCCCTGGATGCTTTTATTAATTTTTCTAAAATATTTGTCTCCAAAGGTTTGAAGGGAGCAATGTACAAAATCTGCAGAACACCAGAAAAATTTCTCTACACGTTAGACATTTGCTACCTGACTCTCCTGTTCTTTTGAATGCTTGAGGAAATATATATATATACACTTATATAAGTGTGATGGAAATTATATAATTTTGCTCACTTGTAATCTTCATTTTAAGGCTCCTTGTTCTACCTTGTTTCTCCTTTGTCTGTCACATTCACACTCACACACATATTCACAAGCACACACAAAAAGGACACAAATTATTTCTTCGATCAAAAAGTCCTCAGTTTCCACAAACAGCATTGGAAATGGTACAGCAAAAAAGGCTGCCCAAGCTCATCATCGCAGGTCAGCTCATCCGGCTGCTTCAACCTCCATCAGTGCCATGTACACATGGAGTTGACAGGGGAGCAGAGTCTGGGCTCAGCCTTTAGACTTCTGATACAAACAGGCCTCAGGAATTTGTCTGCTGGTTTCACCCTTGTAGCTTCTGATGAACTCGGAAGGAAAAGGAGGGAAAAGATCAGTGACCTTTGACTGGTAAAAGACCTTAGCAAATTTATGGTGGGCACCATCACCTCTGCTGCAGCAAACATCAAACTACCACACAGTGCTGTTGACAGCATTAGCATCCGGAACCAGCAAAGAGGTGCTGCAGCCAACCAATGCCATGAATCGATCCAAGGATATGAAAAGCAAGAAACTCCAAAATGGCTGTGTTTATGTCTCCTGGTCTTGGGCTTTGTCTGAAACCTGTGTTTGATTTTTTGGTGCTGGGCTGGTTGCCAGCTCTGTTCAACCCACAGTGCCCAGTGCTCACAGGTACACACAGGACTGGCGTTATGATCTCAGCATGGAAATGCTGCAGACCCTGTAAGGAAAGCATGCTTCAGCATCTCCTCTGCCTACTTGAATTTTCAACTGCTATTCAGCAGTCAGAAAGCACAAAATAAAATGCAAGGGGAGTGACTGCAGCTGGGTACACTGGCCTTCATGCACTTAGAATTTCTTAAAACATAGCATGTGCTCAAGTTACTTCACTGTAAAACTCTCTCTTCTGATGGCCTATCTGAGAAGCATTTCTGGAGCCTGTATTTTTAGTAGTGTTCTTGCAAATGAAGGTATAAATCAGAAAAAATCCTTCTTGCATGAGGACAGGAGATTGTGTCTCAGATATGTTTATCTAACACTTTATAAAAGTTCACACTGTCCTCAGCAGGAGATTCTCCTATCACAGTAGAATAGGATATAGGGAATTGGCAGTCATGATAGGAACACAAGAGGATGAGATTGCTCTGAAATTCGCCCAGGGATGGGCTAAACCAGTTAAAAAAATAGACTGCACATCCTGTTTGGCACTGAACCTATGCAGCAAGACATGTAGCAAATTCAAACAACTATTTCTAGCAGGCACAGTATGGCTTATGCCAATACAAAGCAATTAGTTGCTACATAAGCAGACAAAAGTGCCATTACAGACAGTATTTCTCAGCTGACCTTTTGCTAAGAAGCCATCTTGTTACTGTCTACCTGATAGCTCGATAGAGCAGCCAGTGGCAGCCCTGTGCTTCCCAAAGACAAATCAAAGTGCTCCAGATGGGACTTCCCTTCACTCACTGCAGACGTGTGTGCATGCTTGTGTGTGTGTGCCTCTGTGTGTGTGTGTGTGTGTTAGGGAATGGGGAGGGAAAGCCTGGTTCTTATACTCAATTTTGCCTTCACAGGGGATAAACAGGCAATTACACATCCTTTTATATTTGATGGCCAAGTGCTGAACTTGAAAGCACACTATTAGTTTGTGTCCCTTCAGGGCCAGTGCAATAAGTAGCCAGGAGAGCTGGGGCTAAGGAAGAGAGGGTGTTGTCTGCTGTTAGTGTGACAGTCTTGTCAGCAGCATTCACATTACTGGAAGGTAATAAAGTGACAAGTAAGTTATTAGAAAGATATGAGGTGAAATTGAACTGATGCTTCTTTCTGCTCAGCTCAGTTTTTTTTCCTGCTTTGTAATGGGCCACTATTTGTTACAAAACAAGCCTTGTCTTGAGATCTTATATAAAAAAAGAAATATTTATTCTTTGCAGGAAAGGTCACATGAATTTACAACATCACACTTTAAAGGAGAGGAATGGGAAAATAGTTTCATGACAACTACAGCTGCTATTTAAAAAAACACAGTGTCATCATAATGAACAATAATACTGGCAAAAGTCAGAGGACTTGTCAAAAACATGTCCATTTTTTAACCCTTTGGTGGTCCAGAACCGTTTTCATTTAAGTGTCAGTGCCAAACATAACAGCAACAGTATTGGGATATACATGATCAATACCTTGATCAAAAAATCAATGCTGTCATTCAGTATCATGACTTGAACAGAGAAAACAAGCCACACAAGACTGGTTAACTACAGACTCAAGATAATACTTCTTATGTAAAATAATTGCTGCTTCACTCTGTTACAGCCATTTTAAAGGCAGTGATAATGCTGCAGTGTTGGCAGGAAGAGACAGAAACCATGAGACTGGAACAGACATGTATTTGGGCAAACATGTGGGTGAAAGGTTCAGTCCATCATATGATGTTGCTCTGTTCCTGAAGTAGAAATGGGTATGGAAAAGAGCTCCTTTTATGTCCCTACAGAACGGGAGAAAAAAGCCCAACTCATCATGTGGCAACAGCAGGATATTCTGATGCTTATCTAGCAAAGTAGCACTACAGTCACTGTTTTGTTGAGTTACTATAGCAGCAAAGTCTTTTTCTTATGACACTACATAAGAAAAAAACCAAAACTAAGAAGGAACTGAAATATACCAGCTGCCATCATGTGTCTGCCACTCACCTTTTCCCCACAGAGAACTCCTGCTGCCTCCTTGCCCTTAGTACAGACACCTTTGCTTCTCTTTTCAAATAAAAAGAGTAATTCTGTTAACCCAAAGAGAAAAGTGACAAAAATGTTCTGGGGACTGAAGAAGAAGTAACAGTTCTATTCACGTATGCGGCAAAAAAACTTAGAGAAGCGTGCATGCACTCCTTGACCATACACTTTCCCTTCCTTATTATTTACTTTGCCACCAATGTTGCTGTGAAAATGTCCTGCAGAATTTTAGTACAAATACATTTCTAAAAATATGTCCTATTAATGACAACAGTTGACATCCTTAATGACCACCATGTGAAAAATGGGTCCATATCAAGCATTTTGATTACAAAGTATCATACACATTGAAGGAGAAATTTTTGGAACTAAATCCCTGGTCTTGAAATGGTTTCTGTCTCTGGAACAGATCAGACCTCGAATTATTTCATATTTCTGAAATTTCATGATACCCACACAGCTCCTTGTCTTGTCACTTTACATTCCCTACCCCATATATTTAGCTATGTTAGATCCTTAACTGGGTTGAAAAGGCTAAAACTCAGGGAAAACTCAAGTGCATCCTGGGGAACCTCATTTCCTATTAATTGTACTATACCAAATCAACTGTGGTACTGACCACTGCTGGCAGCTATTTTGCGGTATCTGAATCTAATAATTTTTCCTAAACTGTTTCTTTTTTGAGGATGGAATGGGAAGCATACAGGAGATGGAAAATGTATAAACTTGTGGAACAGGCAGAGAAAGTACACTTTCAGTTCCAGTACAGAAGGGAGGGAGAGAGGGAAGAAGGGAGGCAGAGAGGGAAGAAGAGAGGTGGAAAGGGACGGAGAGATGGAGGAAGGAAGTGAGGAAGGGAGGAAGGGGGGAAGGGGGGAAGGCAGGAAGGATTCCAGGAAGGAAGGAAGGATTCCAGGAAGGAAGGAAGGAAGTTACACTGCAGTTTACCCATGGCAAATATGCTGCACAACTTCTTCTGTGTAAAGTATCTACAGATCCCTAGGAAACAGAAATTTTATGAGTTCAGACATGAAAAGCCTTTGAGAGATCTTTAAGAGCAGTGTCCATGTGCTATTAAGGTTTTTAATCTATACCTTTCACTTTTGTAAAATTGAGTTGTGACTCAGTGACAGAGTGCTTATACCTTGTGTGCATGACTACATTGTCACCATAGCATCAGCTACAATTTAAAAGGCAAGGTTAAAATCTCAGGCATAACAAAACGTACCTGGTTGAGACATAGCTCAGAAAAATTGACAAAATATTTTAAGGTGTGCAAAAATATTTATGAGTTAAATTAGCTCTTTACTAATACCAGCTGATTAGTCCTCACAGGAGCACGCTTATGGGCAAAATCATATTAGTATTAGTGATAGTCTAACAGACTGAAACATAAATGGATAAGTGATATGATACGTGTGAGACTAAAAAGTTAGAAGGGGCTACCAGGGGTGTTAAAACTCATGGTTTCCATTCTTGTGCTTTGGCTGTGCTGTTTTTCTTCCAAATTTTCATACAGTTTTTCAAAAGATATGTAGTGATTAACCACTAACATATGGTTTCCTGACACACCATACCCCCCAACCCTCACAATGAAAAGAAAAATCCTAAATAACCTCCAGACAAATAGTTCTGTCTCTAACGAAGGTTCTGTACAGTTATTTTCTAATTGCAGACAAAACTTTTTTGATATTTACAGAAAAATACAACTACCTTGAATAAACAGTGAAACAATATGGAAAGAGTGACCACAATAACTATAGGAACCAAAAAAAAAGAAGGAACAAACTCCATGTAAAGGGAAAAGTATCTTCCTCAAAACTGGTCTAGTTCTTTCAAAATAGTTTAGACTGACAGGTTTGGAAACTGAAGGGATAGCCACAAATTTGTGATAACATAAGCAACTGCACAATACTTATCATGTCATCACACTATTACAGGCCATGTTCTGTGCTGAAGAGATGAGATGTTTGGTCATTATTCTTACTGCACTCTGGGTATCTGCTGCGATCATCCAGAAATGCTACTTTCAGTAAAACCAAGCTACTGTGCCAGAGCCCCTTTATGAATTTTTCAGATAATACAAATTCCACCACAAGAACATTCTGACAAATACAGATTCTCATAGAGATGCATGCTAAGTTGAAAGGAGGGAAATGCCATTCAATTCAAAGTAAGTGTAAGTGCCCTTCTAAAAAGACTGTTTTGACATCAGTATCACTAATGCTGAAGAAACTACTTTTACCTAGATTTGCCTAAAAATAACAGTGAATAGTGCTCTGTCCACAAGAAAGAGATGACATCTTCTACATAGCTTAAGCAAAATCTGAATGAAATTAAAAGTAGGACTTGTAAGCTTCTAGCAGTTTTTGGAAGTTTGTCCCTTTTTCCTTACTTTTTAGAATGTGTTGTTCAATTTTGTGTAATAAGCAGATTTTTTTTTTCTTCTATGTCAATAATCTGCTGAATTTATCTACATGTGATGCTTAAATCTCCAAACAAGCTTACCAAACCCATTTGACTTCTAAAGAATCATAGTGAAATATGAATGCTGAACAGTGATTCATTCAGTGAGGAATTATTTATATACCTCAAATGCCTTTCTCATTAAAAATTATATGTATTTATACCATGATACTACAAAAGAGTGGGGGGTTTTTTTCTGTATATATAATTCAATTTTTGTTCTTTTGTTTTTTAGACTTTCTATATTACTTTTTTCCTATTAGCCTGGGAGGAGAGATGAGGGTGCAGTACAGGTAACACTACAAAGGTTATGTGTTTTGGAAAAATGCACCCTTAGTGTTCTAATTTCTCTTTCTCACAAACACACTGAGCTTGCACAACATAAAGCAAAACAAAGCAGATCTCTCCACTCAACAAGGCAAAGTAGTTGAGATTTTAAAGAAAATAAAAAAGCTGAAAAAAAGTGTCAGTGAAACAGCTTACTTTTTTGCAATAAAGTTTCTTTTTGTTAAACCAGAAGGTAAAGTTTCCTTATAGTTACTGTGGAATTCACAAATGTTTTCAGGGCTTTATGAGTGTAATGAATAAAAAAATGATCAGAAGCTTGTAACTCATAGCAACATAGTGAGAATTAATTTAAAAATATTTTTCTTTTATTTTCTAGAACTGGAAATACTGATTTATTAGATATTGATTCCTACTTCTGGAAACAAAAATACTGAAATGCATAAAAAGTACTAAAAAAGAGGAACTCTATAGTAAGAGTTTCCTCTAGAAAATGTAATAGGAGTTAAGTACTCAAGTGGACATAAAAAGTAAGAATAATCAAAAATGCACAGCAAAACAATATAGCAACAAGCTGAAACAATGGAGCATTTCTGACTCTTTGCTGAGAAGAATAATGTTCTGGGTCAGTAAATACAGAAAAGGAACACATTCTCATTGAAGGAATATTTTATTGTATGCTGAAATATCCCTTAGGGGTTTGTTTGTTTGTTTTTGCTTTGTTATTGTTATTCGTTTTGTAAAAAGAGCCTACAACACACATCCTAATGGCTTTGGCTGTAGATTGAGCTTAAGTAAACACCATCCCTCAGTCAGTATGTTGTGGTAACTAAGGCTGCCAGTGTGGTTTACCAGCTCAAGCAATATGTGTAAACACCGGAAACAAAAAATTTCAGAGGGCAGCCTCCTTTCTCTCTGCCTTTCTCAGCTGCTTGATCCTTCCCTGTCTCCTGGTTGTGCTTGCTCTCTTGCTCACTATATTTCTTGGACTTCTGTTATTTTCTGAAAAATCATGCGAGTGAAACACAAAACATTAACACAACTAGACATCCTTTTTCTCTGTCTTCTAATTTTATCCAAAGGGAGAGTTACCCAATAAAAAGTCCAGCATATGTTTTCTGAGCTACTAAGTGCTTCTGCCATTAATTTCTTTTGATTGCTTCTATAAAACATGCCTTAATCATACTACAGCACTTTCCATTGCAAAAAAGACAACTTTACAGAACAACATAGTTAACATTATTTCCCTGTTCGTTTTGATTTTTTTTAAAACACCACAAAAATCCAGGCTATAATAAGAAGCACACAAAATTATATTCATCTTTGTTCTGTGACAAGTAGTATCAGCATTTATATCCCCAAATATTATGCATGTTTGACAAAAAAAAATTTCTACTGGTTCACATGACAAAATTCTGGTTTTTTTTCTTTTATGCAATGTAGTATATAAGGAATAAGGATGCACTATTGTTTCTAGTAATAATTGGCACTTGAAAAAAGCACCAAGAATTCTGTATTTCACTTTACCCCTTTTCCCTCCCCAGTATTTTTCTGTGTGTAGTCCAAAAACTACAGCTGTGGTTACGGTGAATAACTACATTTTCTTTTTTCAAAATGTGTGCAAAGTTGGCACTTTTGTATTAACACTAAACACTAATACTCTTTGTTTGGCATTCATGCCCTCATACTGACCAGATCACTTTTATCTAAGTGTATTTTTTAAAGACACTTACTGAAAATATGGCAATAGTTTAAGAAAAAAAAAAGCATGGATATTATTACACATCCCCTTGTAGTGTACGAAAAAGTGCATGACTGGATTTATGTAATAGTACAAGACAAAAAAACGGTATCAAATCAGGTACTGTAAAGCATGCCAGCACCTCTGTATTACTTATATCTAGCAGGTAGTTAAAACAAGACCGTGGTTCTTTTAAAAATGTGCATTAAAGCTAACATAAATGAGTAAAACTAGGCAGCAAACTATTTTTCCTGCTTATCTAACAGCTGAATGTAACTGTAAAAATTAAGCAAAAAAATTAGAGTTAAACCACCATCAATACAATTGTTTTACATCATAGGCCTGTCAAGGCTCAATATATATATACAAGTGTAACAGCCATGCTTAGTAGAACGTTATCCCCAATGCTTAGAAGACACAAAGACAACTAAGTAGATAGATTTTTCTTTCTCTTTTTGTTTGTTTGCAATTTTTTTTTTGTTTTTGGGGGGATTTTTTGTGTTTTTTGTTCTTTTTTTTTTTTGGTTTTGTTTTGTTTCGTTTTTTGGGTTTTTTTCTTTTTTTTTTGTTTGGTTGTTTTTTTGTTTTTTTTTTTTATTTTTTATTTTTTTTTCAGGCAAAAGTTATGGGAAGAACAAACTGTCTCTTTGGAGATGACCAAGAACATTCTAACAGAACTAGGGACAGCTGCAGGTTTCTGTTTGGTTTTTGTTTGTTTGTTTGTTTTCATTTGTTTTTTTAATGAAGGATCTCTTCCCCCAAATTAAACGTCCTACATGTTTGTTTCTATTTAAAAAAAAAAAAAAGGAAAAGAACCCCAACAACCATCAAAGGGGAAAAAGCACCTGGTGTTTCTTTCTTTTGCTAAAAAAGAAAAGAAAAAGTTATATATATATATGTATATTTATGTGTGTGTGTATATATATATACATATACATATATATATATATAAAGGGAGACTGTATATGGCAGTTCAGATGTAGTGGGCCCTCTCTGAGAGCTGGCATTATGCTGTGTCCATCCTTGACCTAATCTACTGAGGTGAAAGGAATGTTTTTATGCAGATTGGGGTTCTGGCTGTGCCGGTTTCGGCTACGGACAGAGGAGAACATCATGTTGCACCCAGGGACTTTGCACTTGTGCATTTCTCTCAAGTGCACTGTTTTATAGTGCACTCTGAGGGTTCCCTTGTTGCTGTACATTTTGTGGCAAATGTTACACATTATCCCACCGTTGCTCACCGAAACACTGTTGAACATGAGGGATCCTGGGACATCGGTGCCCATACCTACAGCTAAGGCAGGGGCATCTGCTTTGTGGGCAGATTCCCCGCTGTCACTTGCCCCATCGACGTCGTCCAGGAGAATACCCTCATCGCTTCCTGCATCAGATTCTCTTGAGGAATGGATACTGCTGCTGGACTGGATGCTGGAGGTGGTGCTCAGGTCTAGTACCATATAGTCTTCTGCCATGCCCCTGCCGTACCCATTCATATGGGAATCCTCAGTGCCAGCAGGCGAGGAGGTGTCTTCCCTTATGTCAAGCCCCATCTGATGCTGAGCGCCATATATCTTCACCAAAAATTCATCGCGGAGGTCCTTACTAAGAGAAGGCTGTGAAGTGTCCAAGCCCATGTCATCCAGTTCTTTGGTCAACAGTTTACGGTGCAGGTTTATGTTAGCACTGTGTCTGGGAAAGGAAGAGGGAAGGGAGAAAAGGAAAAATGTACAGTATTTTTGATTAAACATACAGTCAACAAGCATCAAATCCAAATTATGATTTATTGATCATTTCTCACAAAAATTATCCCCTATCCATGTTGCTTGGAAATTTCAGTCTTTCTTTAAGTGGATAAATTGCAACATAAAAACTAAACAAAACAAGAAAATTCCCCCCTTATTGTGTTTCTTTTAGCTGCTGCTCCTCAACATTAGTCCCCAACAGCAGCTACAGCCCTTTTATTTGAAATTTACAAAATAAAAAATCATACTAGCAGAAAATACAAAATGCTCTTCTCGATTCCTGAATCCCTGCTGACTTGCTTTTTCTTCAAGAGGCAAAAATATTGATATATGGTATATATGTATGTGTGTCTATGTCTTACTCTGGACCCATGTTTTTAGATAATTATCCATACACATACATAAAAATATGTTTATATTTATATATATGTACTCGCATAGCTCTGTAAGTGAAATATAGGAGGAGAGTAAAATAAGAGTAACCAAATAAGGCATTGTCAGAGGCCCTGATTCTGGTAATTTAATTCTCGTATAAAGGGATTCAGAATCAGGCCAAACCAAGACGGAGAAGACTTGAAGGGTTTAAGAGATCAAGTCTTTGAAATCTACGTGTAAGTTTCTGAAAATCTTAGCCAAAGTTAGTAATTTCATCCTTTAAGTTATCACTGCCACTCCTTCCTTTTTCCTGTACTCTCTGTATGCAGTGTTGATTGATTCAAGCAGTGTAATGTCCAGTAAAAAAACCCTATTAATGGCAGTGAGAATTTTGCCCCAAATCAATCAAAAAACTTAAGCATGGGTTTGTTTATGTATTTGCTGAAGTTACTGCAGATATTCAAGACAATGGAAAACTGTCACTGATGGAAGTGGATTTTAAACCAGATCCCAAGAGCTACAAATTAAAAGATTCTCCAGTGTTTTACAGGATCTGGGCCTTTGCTCTCAAGAAATAAAGCTCTACATTTGCAAAGAATTTAAGCCTTTGGGTTAGTAAACGTGTAAAATAGCCTATTATTTGAAACTGCATTCTACTCTCCACTTTTGGCATTGGCTTTATTCATCCACTGCAGTAGAACCTCACTGATTTGCAGTAGTGTCAGGAAACCCTCTTTGAAAAATTGCATTTTCGGAATTAATGATGCAACCAACAAACGCGACAGACATCAAAGACCTCTGACCACAGAACATGCTCATTCTGCTGAAGTGCTTAAGTATAAGAAATCAGTGTAAAGTTTTCAGTAATAGAAAACTTTAGGGTTCTGTTTTCAGAATGTGCAGCATTGCTGAGGAAATGACAAATATTTATTCAGTTTCTTTGGAGGGTGACTTGAATTTCGAGTCAGCAAAAAAAGAATTAGCGAAGTTCTACTGCATAACATTCTTTGCAAGCTAAGGACCCAAACCCGCAATTTACAACATGCAGACTCACCAGTCTGTCTGCCCATTATAAATTGCAGATCAGAGCCCAAATGTAGGAGGGAAAAGAAGAGGCGGGGGGGGGGGGGCGGGAGGAGGGTGGGGAAAGAGAGAGAGAAAGAGAGAATTTTAACATAGGAATAGCTTAATTTGCAAAAAGCACTAGGTACAAAATTGGCATGGGAAGACATAGCAATGATCAAATATTTTACAGACATTCAAGTCCTACATTAACAAAAAAGGGGGGAAAGGAACAATAGCTATTAGCAATATTTCCTTATTGAAAGCTTTTATTTTAAGAAACCCTTTGAAACATACCTCTCAACCAGCTGAAGTCAAAAACATGGTACAGCAATACAATGCAAATAAATAAAGCAAATGCAAATGTAGGAAGATTGAATTGATGTGGAGTGAATCTCTGTAATTTACTAACACTTTGTGGTTCATTTATCTGTTGCACATAAGTTGCACATAACAAACAGCAATAGAACTAGTCTGTCCCATTCACCTGCAAATGCAGGTAACTGTTCTCTGACATAAAACTGATACTGAAAGGCAGTTTAATTGAATTGTGTGTGCTTGGGATGCAGTTATTCCAGTAAGGGGGTGGTCTAGAACAAAGGATTTTTCTCCTATATGAGAGACAGTTGAGAGGTATGGGCAAGGGTGGAAAAAGTGGAGAGTATTTCTTGCTTTTGTCCCACATGGGAAATACTCTTTTCAGACAAGCAAGTATAGCACCATTGCTTTTTTGGAGGCATAGAAGTGTAATTATGCATATCCCCACACTGCACTTAGGAAGGCTGAGCTTACCTTGTGATAAGATCAGCTTTCTAATCTTTTGCTAAATTGAGATCACAAAAGAGAGAGAGAGAGAGGAGAGGAGAAAAGAGAAAGAAAGGGGGAGGGGGAGGAGAGAGAGAGAGAGAGAGAGAGAGAGAACAAATTCACATTCCAATCCAGACATATCTGGTTAAAAAAAAATCTGAAACCAATAAAACACAGACTTTAAAAAAAGTCTTGACTGTGAACCTGGTTTTTGTCAGCTGTGATATCACTTTTACTGTTGTCCTGATGGATACTGACTCAATCACACAATACAGAAAACATAAAACAAATTAATCAAAGCATATTCACACCACACCCATTATTATCCACAAATGAGTTCTGAACAGATGCATGCAGTGAACATACATGAATGATAAACAGTAGTCTTGATGGTCCCTTGCCTTCCTGGTTTCAGATGGAATGTAGCTCCATGTAAAGTTGCTAAGTTCAGTACAGGAAGTGCTTACTGTGAAGGCCTGTCCACACTGACCAGAGTTATTAAATGACCATAAAAGCACATTTATGCTTATCATCATAAGGCTAACTGAAAACTATTCATAAAGTACTCATGTGTGTACTTATAATTTCTTCCCTTCTCTCCCCTCTTCACTGCAGTGTTATGGGAATTTGTTTCAGCATATAAGCTAGTCAGGGTGTAACTGCTGCTTCCATGCATTTGTGCTTACTATTTCCTTGGTTTGCTGCTGAGAAAAACAACAGTCAGGCATGCAGTGAAAATAACTTCAGCATTCACTACATGAAGAAATAAGAATAAACTGCCATGTTTAAGAGGGGCCACCAAGCCCCAGATAGACAAAGGCCATTCTGAGAAAGACCAGTGCAAGGATGTAAACTCTGCTGATGCTCTGATAAGAAGAGATGCCTCCCTTATTAAATTCTCACTTACAGCAGTAACAATCAGTAATCTAGTTAAAGTATGTACCAGCCCATAATATCTGTCAGGCAAACGATGTGCAGAAATGTGCGGACCAGTTCTGGCACTCTGCTCAGTAGTGTCCCTTTTCCGCTGTCAGCAGTACTGTTGGATTCTCCTAATATAATTACATTGACTTTTATTCAATTAAGTGCCATTCCTAGCCTTAAAAAGAAGCTACTTTATCAATTGATTCAGGTGTAATGCAATAATAAAGATGAACTCATGGCAGTGCATTAGCTCTGCTGTTCATAACTTCTGAACATAGGTTCATTCATAGCAGTCGATTTCCATTATGCAACCACAGTTCAAAAGAATTGATTCTTTTACATTCATTTCTTAATCTATTTCACTTGTGTTTAACACTGTCCCTAAATATCATATATGAACACATTCTGGTGGAGGAGGAGGAATGAGTTGTGAAAAAAATCCATTTATTTAGACACTGAAGTTTTGAGATCTTACTAAAACCCCCCAAGTCTCAGACCCCTTCTCCATACCAAACAAAGATTTTTCCATCCTAATCCAACTCTTTCTGCTCTGCTTTGTCTCTCCCAAACCCTAGGAAGTCCCCTACGAGCCCTCAGCCAATGCTAACCACCTGTCATCCTGTTCATCTGCTCCTCTCCATGACACCTGCAGTTTCTTGCTTCAGCTATTCTGTTCCCTGATGTGATTTACAAAGCTGCTTCCCTCTTTCTCCTCCAGATACTGCTCCCAGGTATGTGTAAACAATGGTCCCTGAGTAAGCTGAGGCACAGCTTGGGCAGAGTGATTTGTGCCAATGCATGAACACTGCCATCAAACAGACAGGAAATCCTGAAGCAAAATATGCCCAAACCTGCTGAGCTTCAGCTTGCCATGGCTTCATTACTTCTCATATCTCAGCTAGCTAATTTAAGGCCATCTCTGATGTCCTTTGCACCACCACAACTGCTGCTGTATCTGCAGGGAAAAGAACTTAAAGAACATAAATGATTGACAGAAATATATATGTGTGCATGAAACATAATATTTGACCTAAATAAATCCTTTGAATGCCTCAGGATTTCCTAGATTGCTTATCTGTACATCAACTACCAGAATGGCATTTGATCCTCACAGTGGAAATGCTGTGTAAAGACAACTGGTGACTGAAGTCTTCCACATAGAAATATGCAATCAAATGAGTTTATCTAAAGGCATAACTCACTCTACTTCAGTTACTATACCTACCCATTCCTAGGCAACAAGGGATAGTGAAGAGGGTTTGTTCTGAAAACACTATCTGGGGCAACACCTGTTTAGGTGTCAGATACCCTTAAAAATGAGGAAGGTATTTTTCCAAGATGTTTTGAAATTAGCTTGTTGTGGCAAGGAAGTTTGAAAAATTCAAGGACTCAGAATACCTCATTTTTGGACATAAATACCATTCTTTTCAAGTTACTATTAATTAATTACATATATGGAAGGCAAAAGTTTGCACAAAATCCTCACTAGAGTGAATTTGGCTGTAAGAATGGAGCAGTGCTGCCATGAGGATGATAATAATAATGATGATACACATAAAATCTGTGGTTGTGGTGAAATGTCAACCTCTGAGTTCACCACTGCCTTTTCAGACAGGAGTTTCAGTAGCTGTGCAATGCAGAATCCTACAGCAGTTACAGAAGCTCCCTGACTCTGGGGATGATGGTGGTAGTATTTTCCTTCTCTTGTGACGTTCATGGAAGTATTCTTTCTTAACTAGAATTCATTGTTGGTTACACCCCTACCACTACCAGCAAGTTTCTTAATGACAGATGCACTACGCACCAACAGAAGGAAGGGGATTATAAGTCTAGGAAATATGGTCAGTTAAGTGTACATTTTATTTACACAGATCATAAATCCTGACTCGGATGTCTTTAGCAGTTCCTTTCTACACTTGTCAAGGAATCTGATTTTGCTAATTTACATTTTTTGGAAAGAAAATATTTAATGGCCACGTTAGTTTATTTTTATTTAGGCAGTCTTTTAATTTCATTTTGAAGTGAGTGAGAAGGAATTTGTCAGAGTAGAATTTTCCTGGTAAAGAAATTGATATGAATTCTATGGATGACTTGAGGCCAAATTTGGAGGCACCCATAGCTGCAGTTCTATCTGCACTGGGGCAAACCTCACCTCTGATGCACAGAGCAGAGTTAGAGAATTCGGATTACAAAGAGCATTGTTTATTTAGATTTGAGCATTATAGAGAGCACAGAACTAACTGCATAAAAAATTAGCAGCAGGAGCCATCAGTCTTTGGTCAGCTTTGTTTTAAGATCAATAACTGATTCCAATATTAAGTAACACTATAAAATTATATTTTGAGACTTAATGCATGTTGTTTTCTTCATAAAGTTATTTTCTGTCAAATTATGTTTTTTCCAAGAGATAATAGATTTATTTTTTTAAAGAAGACAGAAGCTACTATTGCGTTACAAACCTGAAACCACATGTGGTGACATCTTCAGCAGTTTGAGAAGGTTTTGAAAGAAAATCAAAGGCCAGAACACAATGGACTGGTGATTTATATACAAATTGATGAACCTCTTATTAAAGTTGGATATGGAAGTAACTGGTCTGGTTGTACAGGTCCCAGAAAAGCTATCCTCCTGCTATACTTAGTTTACAACTAAGCTCTATCAATCAGGTTTAAAATATCATAAACAACAGAACTTTCATTCCTCCAGCGAGAGTTTTTCTACACATATTTTCAGCTCAGTAGTCAGTCTGTATTTTTACCTATAATGAAATATTAAAGGAAAGTTTTCTTTGCTTCTCTTCATTTCAAAAGCAAAGAAAATTAAGACTTATGGTTTTGTTTTAAATTTTCACATGATTTTAGTTGCTAACACAATTTACTAATATGTTCTTACCACCATTTCATGTCCCTTTCCTTCTTGTTTAAGCATAACACTCATAGAAAGGCCCAGAATAGGTGAACACTACAGAAAGCAAACCCAGAATTTTATGCTTTCTCAGATTCTCTGCAGACTGAAAGTGCTGAGTTTCATGCAGCTATAATCAAAGAACCAGAAAGTAAGACTCTGGCTAAATATAACAGTGTACATATTTATGAGAAACTTATGGCCTCGATTCTGATATTTCTTCAAGAAAGAAGCAGCAATCATTTCTCCCATTTGCTTATGAGAATCAACAATAAAACAGTTCCTGGAATTTAATCAGTAATAGAAACTGTTAAAGAAATTATCTTCTCACTTGCTGTCCTAATTTTGCCACTCTATCAGCAGTCTTTGATGCAGCTTTGTTTTGTTTTGTTTTGGGTTTTCTTTTAAATAAAAAGAAAAAAAAAATCCATAAATATAAGTAAAGACAGTAACAATTCGAAATCCTGATCTGACCTAAATTATAAAATTCACATTTATCTAAATGGGGACAAAGTTTAAGTCTGTACAGTAGAGCTTTCATGTATTTGATCATATTTAATTTGCCTCTGAATGTAAGGGGAAAAGTAGGTATAGGGGTGAGACTTCAGAAGGAGTCAAGGCAAAAATACTATACTACCCAATAAAACCATGGCATTTCTACATGAACAGGGTAATAGCATCAGTTCTTGAGGCCTGAAATTGCATAGAAGCTGAAAAATATTAACCTTTCATAGGAAGAAAATCCAAAAGGTAAAATACAGTTCAGCACCTATTAAAAAAGTAAAAAAAAACCCCAGTGCTTATTAAATACAGGAAATAAAGGACAAGCAAGTTCTTGCAAATTAAAGATGTGGAGCCCAGTCATTTCAATCCCTTTCAATATGAAACAAATCACTCACACTGGTCACGAAGACAGCTCCCTCTACACTCAAATTATTCACTTGAAGATAAGCTCCTATCAAACTCTTTAGGGGTTTAACTAATTTACTGCACAGATACGGCACGTCTGTTGTAATAACAGGTAGGATGTATTGGGGTCGACCATTTATCAGAATTAGACTTCTTTTTTCAATTCACAGTGAATTATGCTGCCTACACTGCTCCTCTTTCTCAGAGCTTCCCATCCCCTTACGGCCCCTAATGTGGCAGGCAAACAAAATTGACAGTCTCATCTTGTCAACAAGGGGTGATTCTCCTGAGAAGCCATTTAACTTTGCAGAGGAAGCAATGTATTAATGTGCCTGTCCCAGGAATGTTAATCATCTTCAAGCTCCCTCTAACTTTGACATGAACAAAATCACCAAATTTGTTTACTAAATGAATCGTAATATGCTAATAAGAAAGCATGACATATATGGTAAAGCCAAACAGATGGTTTGTTTACTCCACTTTGCAACTTTATAAATGTTGTAACTCTGAAGATGTTAGTGAGAATTATTGGTTTGTTGGCAGTGGCAAACATGCCTTTTGCATACTTAATTCACAGTTAGAGTCAGAAAACAATTTATCATCACCATGGAATGCATAAAAAAATGTTAATGCAGTGATAGCATTTAGGAAGGCAGGACAGTTGACTGTGTGGATAAACATGAAACTAGTATTTGATGGCAATATTTGC
Organism: Acridotheres tristis; assembly: GCA_037013685.1. NCBI lineage: Eukaryota > Metazoa > Chordata > Aves > Passeriformes > Sturnidae > Acridotheres > Acridotheres tristis. Next base: position 47,812,555 of record CM072919.1, on the reverse strand, counting down.
TACCAAATTAAAAAAAAAAAAATCTGTGAGGCTTGGAATTCTTGAAAGGTCCAATAATTCAGTACATACCTGTTGAGGTGTTTAGTGAAATGGTCCTTATGGTGTGAATAGAATTATGCTTTCACAACAGCTGTGCGTGCTCAGAAGCATTGAGGTTATGTTGCACTCTTAATATATTACTATTGTTGTCCATTAAAGATCAAAAGATGTTACAAACAAAAAGCACAACGACTGGCACAGTTGCCAAAGTTACTGAGAAACTATCAAAACTGTGTTGCAACACTTCAACCTCTCACTTTATAAGCTGCCTGGAAGCAAAACAGACTCATTACAAAATAGCCAGCACTCTTGTCTAATATCCGGACTGGTTGAGAAAGTTTGGAACAAGAAGATTTATCTGACAGAATATTTTCTAAGTGAACTAGCACAGTGTCACAAAGTTACATGCACAAGAAGTTATTATACATATGACAGAGTCCTATGTTGGGCATAACAGGTGCTTAGCACCATTGTCTATCGCTCCAAAGCTGTTTCTACAATTTACGCAAGCTCTACAGAGAAGTTTGGCTGGTGAAGTGTGCACTGCAGTCATGCATTAAGTCCTCGTATCCACTGTGTTGAAGTATTTGCTGGTCCCCTTGACTTAAGGTGTATTTTCCCTTAAGAAATACTGAAGGGAAGAAGAATACATGCATTAACATTTCTTTTCAAACCTAAATAATCTAAATATTACAAAATCCAAGTTCTGTAATCAGTTTTCATCCTTCATTTAATTTTACTGCTATAGCCAAATGTGATAATTTTGCAAGTTTTTACGAAAACAGACCCTCCAGTTCAGCATGCCACTCATGAATTTTATTGAACTCCAAGTTTCAGCAAATGCAGAAATGAAGACAAAATTCAGGCAGAATTCCTAGCTTTCCCCAGCTCTGATTTCAAACCAAATTTTTTTCTCCCAGATGTTGATGCACAGCAACACATTATCTTATGGTTTGCTTAGGAGATTTACAGACTCTTTATTGATTGAACCTCAAGTTCAAAATAGTAATAGTAATAGTTATAGTAATAGTATTAGTAATAGTAATAGTAATAGTAATAGTAACAGCAATAGTAATAGTAATAGTAATAGTAATAGTAATAGTAATAGTAATAGTAATAGTAATAGTAATAGTAATAGTAATAACAATAACAATAATAAAACCTGAGGTCTAGGGATAATTTTGTACCATTTCAGGTTTCAGAGCAAATCTGTAAACCATTTATTTTGATCAAAATGCAATAGTAATTCTCATTCATAGCATTTGTTTGTCTAAAAATGCTGATTTTATTTATATAATACCAGAGGAACTATAAAACCAAATATGATGCGGCATTTCAACAGGGTTCCTTTATTAGTAATTTCACATTACTAAATAAGTACCCCTATCAGGTCAACGGATAGCTGATTATCCTAAAACCTCCTTCCACTGATGCCCTGAATTCTCAGTAATTTCAATCCTCTGAGATTCTTCCATACATGCTATTGTCAGCATTTATTAAATTCTCAACTTTTTACTCATCCACAAGAGAATGTGCAAAGATATCTAAGTTCAGCTTGCTGTCCAAGGATTATTTTGGAAGAAACATTAGCGGCTGTCCCAGCCTGGCGCTTATATCTCATTTGAAACATCTACTCATTCCTGACCAACAAAGAAAATTTCAATAAAGTACTTTTACTGGTTTAACAGCAGTGAGCTCCTGGGATTGTCAAAGTGCTCAGTCTTTTCCGAGGAGAGAAGGAATCAGCAGCTCAAATATAATTAACCTTCCATTCTCAATGCAAACTGCCACGCACAGGAGCTCTGCAGTCTATTAGTGAAGTTATAACGGCCAACAGGCAGAGGCAAAATTGGTCAAAAAGTTGGCTGCTGCTGTCATATTTTTAGAATTATGATTAATGACACTAATAATGTGGATGATTACTGATACGTGTATCTCCTGCAGTTTATCATATTGCACTGGCTGCCTACGTCCACAATAAACATGATGCTATCATTTACCTCTTTATTGAAGGCAATCCTTCTCTTGAAGGAGCACATTCTAATTACTTTGTAATGTTTTATGTCTTAAACATTTTGCAGCTCTGGACCTTGCCAACTGCTTCATGTCTACCATTGATTAATTACAGAATGTTTAATCAAAATTTAGAACCTAATGCAGTCATTTATGAATGCGCTGCAGTGCCAAGATAGTTAGGCTGCCATCCCAAGCTTGGAGAGTGCTGGGTTCAAAATTAAATCCCAGAAATCTGGAAGATGCCAAAGATTTTACCTCGAGTGATTTGGATTTAAAAAATCTTACTTCAGTTGATGAATGACAGGCACCCACTCAAAATGAAAGGTCTTTGTTGTATATGTATGTGTGCTTGCGTGTTCCTATCACTTTTTTCTTCTTCAAATGTCTTCATTCTTTCTCTTTATGCCATTGTTGCTGCAGTTGCAGCCCCTTTACAAGCCTTCCTTGCTGCTAAAGCTCTTGCAAACACCAGGCAAAAGACTGTAGTTTTGAAGTGGTTAAACGAGTGAAAAATAATTTGCAGGGACAAATACATAAGTTTTTTTTTAATGTGGATTTTTATGGTACTGTCATACAACCATTCACCGTTGAAGTTAAGTGTTTTTTTAATACCATTACTGAACTGCTGAAATGGATGCTAATATAGCTTGGAGTGCTAATGTCAAATCCTGGTAATAAAAAAGACAGACTGCTGAATGAAATAATTTCAAGTAAAAAATAGAACAAAAGTGCTCTCACTCTCGCTCTACACTTTTATTGAATTGGGACTGACTGAGCCAATTGCTTTAGAAGTCTGTAAAACACAATTACTAGTGAGCTGACTGACCCAGCAGTGCCCCTTCTGTGACAGAACAGACTAAAAAGGCTGCAGAATTAGTGCTGTTCCCCTATCTGGCTATCAGACCTGAGAGACATCCAGGGTAGGATCTGTTATCCTTCCTGCCAGGGCCCCTCCTCATGAAATCTTGCTTCTCAGTCTTGCATAATATATAATCTGCGTGTATCTTCTTCTTGAAACAGGGCTCATTTACCTTCTGAGAGGGAATCCAAGTTCTCTTTCTATCCACTGTATTTTTCACATCCTTATCTAATAACATAATATATGTCTTTCTTTCAGTACACGCATCCACAGACATACATATACATGTTTGGTCTATTTTTATTTCCACATATTGTGTATAAAACACAAAAGTACAACCTAAGGTTTACACGCAGCAAAATTAACTGTGTCCCATTTGTATTTTCAGTTGTAACTGGCTGAACTGTAATTGCTTTCTTTATTCTGGCATAACAAAGAAAAGGAGAGAGAGAGGGAGGAAGAGGGAAAGAAAGGGAAAAAATGTACTGAACTAGAAATGTGAAATACTTTTCCCTAGTTAATAAAATAAGCAGTAAAGTTTGTAAAGCACTAAAATCAAAATCAGTGACATCGGAAATAACAACTTATAAACCCTGTAATTTACATGTTGTGTTTCAGACTCATATAGTTTGACACAGACATACAGCTTGGGGCTTTCTTACCTCTCTTTATTCAGAAAGAAAAAAAAAAAGGAAAACTAAAGTGACAGCAAAAAATATCTTCTTATTACAATCTTATCCTTTCCTTCTCTCCCTCTGCTTTCCCCACACAAAACAAACCATTTTACATTTATTCACAATGCCAACAAAGTCCTGCAATTCTTTCTCTTTTATGGGAGCATACATTTCTGGCAAATCTAAAACTCTTTCATTTCTCTTCCTGGTCCATTTATATGAAGCTTGAAGGTGCCTCATGGCAAAAATGTTGAATTATTTCTTAGACAGATCTTTTAAAGTAATGCTATTTAGGGCAAGCTTAAATGTGAAATAGACTCTTAATTAAAAAATATAAATAAAAAAAGTTTTCTTAGCACATGGCAAACTGCTCATTTCAAAGATGTTGCTGGAAAGCAGGAAGCAGTACAAAAAGCCTTAGGTTTTTTTAGAAGTAGTGGGCTTAAAACTGTTGTCAGGAAATACTCAGTATTTGCCATTAAAAGATCAACTTGTGATGAGCCGTAAGTGGCATCTCACCTGAGATATTCCTGTGTTACATCAGGCCCCCAAAGACCATCTGAGGTACCTCTAGAGGAACCATTAGAGAACATTTTATGTGTACGTGCTGGACGTGAATGAGTGATTTCTACTGAAGTACTGCAGCATAGCATCGTAAATACTGGTACATGATGTGTAGCACAACTTGACTGAAGAGACAAAGGACAGGAAACTTCTAGTACTGCTGGCCAGGATTAAGTGAAAACTGCGCACAGTGTCTTGCAGGGCACTTGCAGTGCCTACACAGTGGTCTCTTCCTTGACACTGTGGAGCATTTAACTCTCATTCATAACTCTGTGTGTCCTTCTTCAGGATCACCCTGAGATAAGTAGTGAGCAGTATTTTTGACTGACATTTTCTAACTGAACAGTATATTTCTGAAACTATAGTCTCTACTTCACAAATTTGCTTTTACTCCCTGTCATATTTATGAATGACTAGCAGCTTGTACAATCATGAAAAAAAAAGTCCCAGATTTAGAGAAGCTGGATTTTGGGTTTCTTTTCCCCAGATCCCAAAAACTGCCAACTATTTTTGAGCACCATCTTTTAGTAAGATGTGTTTCAGTGGAAAACTCTCCTGTCTCACCTGCCTCAGCAGCTAAGATGTATTTTGTCACAAAGCAATGGAATAGAAATACAAATGATCTTTGTTTTACTATATTGATCACTTGCTACATCATTCCGCTTCAAAATATATTTTGAAATTTCAATGTCTATCTAAATATACTGATAGGACTGGCACACTATCATTCAAAATAGTATTGTAGCTATTTGCAGTCATCTACATTTGGAACATTTTCCCTCTTAGTTTTTTGGGGTTTTTTGTTGGTGTTGAATTTGTGTGTGTGTTTGTTCATTTGTTTGTTTCAGAGTTTGTTTGCTTGTTTGTTTCAATTCATAGGACTTGCCTCACCAATTTTCTTACTCACATTAATTCGTATATGTCCCAACACAGTCACTCAGTTCATGTTCCAATGAATGAAACAGCTCAAATCTAGGGGAAAGAGCAGCATTGTCATTATGGGAAAAAGAAAATGGTCTCAGCTATTAATTATCTTTGGTCAGGGTATAAGATCTGATTAAAAGTATGCTTCTTGAATTGAAAGTTTCTCTTTTCATGCAGACATGCACAGCTGACAAATGAATGGATCATGAATGTACGTATGACAGCATTTACCTGCCTCAGTGTCTCTGTCCTTCACTGAAAGCTGTAAATCCAAAGGGCAGTAAACACACAACGACTCCTGCCACAAATGTGTTTCCCTCACCCTTCATTATTTCTCCCCAGGCTCCCGCATCTGAGAGGACCACATCTCTCAAGTTGCAGTGTCTTGTTCCACCTAGACTTTTGGCAGTAGTGGACTGGTGTTACCTTCTATCTGCAAAGTGCACCTTCCTTCACTGTAGCAGAAATCTTACAACCTTCTGCTCTTAAGTTTAAAAGAGCAGCTAGAGGCTTTCCTTGCAGGGATTAATGTGGGTAGATGTTTTATTTAGCCCACTTCCAAAAGATTCTAGAGAAGTCGGGATATCTGCATAAATGGGGAACAGCTTTACGCTTACTCAGATGAATGGAAAATAATTATCTCCCACTCCCTGGAAGATCTGTCGTTCTTCCAGTGTTTTCTAGGAACCTAGGGGCAATCAGGATATTATGATAGGCCTTCATGTTCCCCGTCCTGTCTTCTCAAATAACCTCATTCACCAAACAAAAAACACACAGGACTTATACAGGAAACTTGGACAAAACACATTCAACATTTACACTATTTGTCACAGCACATACCAGGTGAAAATATTGCTCAATACGTTTTGCTTTTGGCTAGTCTTTTTAATGTTTTACTTATGCTTCCTACCTATGTTAATCCTGGTGTAGAAGTTTGTCTAAATAAGCTTTTCAGGTCACTGAAAATGCCTTGGCTTATTTGCAAGTACACATAAAAATGAGGCTTCTTGAACTGCACAAAAAATCTGTATTCTCCCTCTCTAAGTGATATAATTTTGTATACCAAAGCAGAAAAAGAAAATGTAGACAGCAAGTTGTTTTAAAAAACAATCACAATCTCCAATTCAAACTCCAAATAATTGGCTGTATGTAGTTGGAAAAAAACTCTCTCCACAACAGAACTGATTCTTCAATATTTGCTCACATAAGTAGCCTTGTGCTTCAGTTTATTTATTTTCTTTTAAATGCTATTTAAAAATCTTATGAAGACAGCTTTTCTATGCATTCTAGTTTTAATTCTTCTTCTCCTGTTCACACTGGTGAGTATGCAATATGACAGGCAGTCTGTGTTCAACATGACTACTCATGGAAGAGGTTAGATCAGTATATCTACGTTAGGGGTGGCACAAAATGTTTCTTTATGATACAGCTTCTCTTGGGTAAGGAAGAGTTACTGGAACATTAGCAATGACACACATCTTAGTGTCTCTGCAAGAGAAAACCTAATGGTTCATTCAATTGTATTGGATATGCAGCTAGTCTCTTTGTGAACTGCATCATGTACAAAAACAATAGTTCAGGTATAAAATGTGTTTATATTTTAAAAAAATGTATCAGATACAATTTTTTCTCTTGACAAATGGTTCATCAAACACCTAATGTCTTAAAACTAGATTTCCTTGTTCTTACTGGAGAAAATTCAAGTTGTATATGATACCTAATTATATTTGGGGAATTATAGTAATAATTATCATGGACTGACGCAAAGTATTTTATTTCTTGGAGCTGGAATAGAGTGCACTTATCGAAAATAATTTTCTAAAAAGTTATCTACAGACGATTCCAAGCCTACTAGGATGATTAAAAAATGGGTACTGTTGTGTCAAGGAGGTGATAACAGCAGGCAGGTAACAGTTTTCTCACATCTTCACCTCCCTTGATAATGTATGCAGTGGCTCATCATAGGTAACTGATGTTAATTTATTCAAGCACACCTGTACAGGGCCGGAAGTCAGGTAACCAGACAAAAAGTATGTCTCTGCTTTTTCAATACAGCTACCCAGAGGCCAATATCTGCACAAATTTAGTTCTGGGAACATCAGCAGTTTTTAATAAACCACCTACAGATGTCTTTCTCCATACAAATCAAGGAGTTTACATTTTTAAATCTGGACTGATTTAACTTGCAATCAAATGGCATGATCACACTTGGCACCAATAGTTACCTCATATTTATTTATAAGTCACCCCGAGCAGATATTATTTTGTTTTTAAATTTATTCATGGGGCTCAATTACCTTTACCATCTTGTGGAACACACACACACACATGCACACACATATGCATGCATGCTCAGTTTTTGAGAAAACTTAAACCTAAAAGACAAACCTGAGCAATGAATAGTCCTACTCAAGTAGCAGACAGACAACATGAAAAGTTTTTGCTTTGTTCCTCTGAACAGGTACACTGAGAATTAATATTTTTTCCATACTTTGAGGGAAAAGAAAACAGAGTAACCTATTGTTATTAATGTTGCACTCTAGCTTAAAACCTACTGATTTTAATAGTGTCAGTACTGAGGTGAAATTGGGATTTAGCATGCACTAAGTCTAACTGAGAAGATGGCTGTATCTCTCATTAAAAAAAAAAATTAGTTTCTCAACAAGACCTAACACCTGCCACCTGTTTCATCACTGGTTTTAACCACAAAATTCTTGGCTCTTATAAGTAAGAGATCAAAATGAAGCCAACCACTCTAAGTTGCACCTTTCAGACCTTTACTTCTGGATATGCTCCTGAGCACAGACTTTGGCATTGCTGTCCCCTTTGGTCAGGAAATAATTCTTCCCTCCTCCCATCCACATGTCACATCCACAGCTCAGGATCATTCCCTGAGCAGCTGTACCTCAGTGCTGACTTCAAGGATTAACCACACCTAACACTTTGTAAGCCAAATTCAATACGTGCTGGGACAAAACTCATAGATGAGGCTGGGAAAGAGATCCCAGGGGATTCTAACCACTGTGGCCACTGGCCTCTTCTTCTCACTTGCAGGAAAAATCTTCTCTGACTCCAGAGAGAATTCAATCCACAAGGAAAAATTTTCCATTCAACTGGTCAGTCCTCAAGGAAACGTATCTTCTTCCCATTTCTTTTCCATTTAAAAAGTTACGTGAAAAGATGTCCTTCCATTCAAAAGGAGGCTTATGACACTGTTTCTGACAAAATTTTTAGTATGATCTCTTTTCCTACGTACTCTCCATTGTCTTTTTGCAACAAGACTTAGCCTGAACATCATGTCTTCAGAAGAAAGGACATCTGAAATAAATACAGGAACAGAAATGGATGAACAACTATTCAGGAAGTGGTTGTTGAAGTACGGAAGAAAAAGTGGTTTACATAAGTCTAGTGCTAGTAGTTAAAGAGAGTCAGAAAGATTTCTCAGAGGAAAACACCAAAGAATCTAGGTATTAAGGCTGATTTAATTAGTGATGTTACTCAGAAGAATGATGGAAATAAGTGCTTTTAAAAATATCTAGGCTCAGCAGATCTTGACTATTGAAAAGCAATGCTGTTTAATTTTTAGGAGTGATAACAGAATTACTGGATCTTTGATAGAAAGGAAAAGTTACTTTGCTTTCCTTCCTCCTGAATTGAAAAAACACATGTGAAGTGGGACACTGAAATCTTCTGGTGATCTTGACCATAATTTGAAAAGACTAGCACTGGTTAGCCAAAGATCTCAGAGGGTATTTCAGCGTTTCAGGTAGAAGGATATTTATGCAGGTGTTGATCTTGGCACAAATGATGCACAAATGATAAAGCTAGATTTGGTCAACCTTAGCACAAATTGCTGCAGGATGCTTTCTGCAGAGGGGGGTGGGTTGCAGCCCTGACACAGATAAAACCCCTCCTTCATCAAAGCAGCACTTTTGCTCCTGATGTGATCTCCTGCCTCTGGTAACAAGCAGTCTGTATTGCAACCCCTCCTTTCCAGAGCCGATTTTACAGAACTCCACCCGCTGTCAACCATTTGGAGTTTTGTGTATGTACAAGGCAGGGGGAATATTTGATTAACCTTTGATTAACTAGAGTTTCATTGGAAAAGGACTTAAGCCAAATCAGATGTCTCTAAAAGAAACAAAAAGAATCAGCCAATGTTATCTATCTCCACTTAAACTTGTATTTTATTAGAGAACACAGCAAGAGCTGTGAGTTTTAGATATCTAAGTAGTTATAATAGGATTAATAATATAATTAATATAATGCTAGTAATAGGCTTAATAAAACGACAAAAAAAGAGATAAAAACTTCACAGGCTGTAAGCAATGGAATAGCTAGAACTCTGATTTCATTACAGAAATAGTACTGAAAGTACTGAAAATAATTAATTTCAATTTTCAAAGCAAAAACACTCTAGCTAACCAAAGATTATGTGAGTGACTCACAACACAAGCATATCACAGAGACTTTTGTAATGAGTCCAAAATGGGATGCAAATCCATTTTAAATATTATCCAGGAGTTATTACTGTATGCTGTAGGTAGCTAACCATTATTTCTCATACAGCAATTGTTAGCAAAATGCTCCTGAATTTTTAAGTGAAAATTATTTAAGTGGCTGGAAGAAGTTCTCACTTTGCAATCCTATTATTCTAATTATCCAGTTATCTTTTTGGCGATTTCTATAATCTGAAAAGCTGGGAATTGTATATACTCTCTCTGGAAAAAAATCCCTATATATTCAAAAAGAAAATGAGAAAAAAAACTAAAACAAATTAAATGGGAGAATTTTGGGGGTAATTAAACAGTTTGCAAAAGACCTTCAAACAAACAAACAAAGCAAAGAAGCAAGTAAACAAAAAATCACCCTCCCAACAAAAACAAAAAAAACCCCAAGATCAGGAAAAAAGAAGTGGAGAGAATATATTAATTTAAATTTCACTTCCAAACTTTATTTTTAACAAAACTGCCCTTTTTTTGGACAAAGTGTTAGAAAATGTTACTTAAATCTTTCATCTTCTTTCTTTGATATGCTGTACATATGCTTTGACTTCTCCATATTTCTAGACGTTGCACTTCTGGATAAAAATGGATAGCCCAGGAAAGCTTTGTATATGTTTCTTGCTCAAATATCTAAAAGAATTAGCCTGAACCATGAGATTATTTCCTGGTTCTTTCAAGGTATTTCCTGACTACTGTTACAAACCAAAACTGATAAACAACTAACAAAAACTAGTAGGGCATGAAAATTGAATTACAGAACCATTCTTAAATCTTTGCAATTAAAGAATAAAACATGCAATTTTGTCCCAGGTGCAACACATAAGTGAATCATATTCTCAATGTTACTAATGTAATGATGTAAGAAGATGGCCATGTGCACTACATAACTCAAAATAATACGCAAATAATAATTTTATCTTTAAATATGAAGCCTGCATTTTAAGATACTAAATCAGTTTTTTATTTAATGCTTGCTTTCAATAAGATTAACAGTAATATCCTCTAGATAGATCCTGTATGTAGATCACAAAAAATTTCAAAATGTGCCTTATTTGAAGGTTTTTGTCTTGGAAATATTTTATATGTGTCATCACAGTCACTCCTTCTTAGAATATCTAAATATTTACTATGCTAACTTTATTACTACCTCGATCTTTCAACATATAACTGCTGAATTTTAATACACTACATAAAGTTCCAAATCCTAAAGCTAATCAGCTCTTCTTTCACATGCTCAAATCAAAGTTGTTTTGTGTAGTACATGACTGATTTTTCCTAATTCATTTAAGGCAATAGACTGACCAAACGAAATTCTTGATTAACAAAGACTATGATTTCAGAAACCAAAAGGGGTTGTACACGTCTAAACTTAGCATAGATTATGCCACTGACTCACATACTTCCCTTGCCAAATTCAAGACTCATAAAACTTATCAGCACGCAGCAAGAAAAGGAGTCTTAATGTAGATCTACCTGCTTTTTATCCATTAGTTTAGCCTACTGAAATGCAAACTTCCTAGATTGTCCTTCTTACGTATTTTGAACTTGTATTCTTATGTTTGCTCACAATTTTCTGTTTAGTGGATTTCATAAATTATAAGAGAAGACATGAGATATTTGGGGACAATATTCTTCATCAACACAGTGAATTTTGTTCCCCAGTATCCTTTAATACTAACTTGTTTTCATTTTATAAGATGCAAAACATTCATTTTAAACCCACACTGATTTCAATGAAAAAAATACAAAAATAATCAGAAGCTATGTATAAAATGTTTAGCTAGATTTAATTTCCTTCCTGTGTCTGCTGAATTTTTATAGCCTAATGAAAGAATATGAAACACAAGTAAAAGAAATTAGGTGACCCAATTTCACCATTACTCCATGAACCAGAGAGATTTTGTTATGTGACAATTTGATCATCAAATGAGAAAGCTTTTATCCACAATTATGAAATAACATGGTATCCTATCACCTTGACAAATTCCATTTATATTACATTTTCCTCAGGAATCAAAAAGAACAGTCTATAAAAAAACTAACCAAAAAAGCCCCAAAACAAACAAAAAAACCCAACCAAACAAACACAAAACAAAACAAAACAAAAAAAGCCAACAAAAAAACCCCAAAAAACACAGCCAAAAAAAAATCCCCCTAAACCAAAGATTTATGGAGCAGCTGCTTCTGTTTAACCCAACTGCTTTTGTATTGATGCAGCATAGCTTGGGCATGATGTCATCTGAAGAGCCAGGAGAATATACCCTGGTTGATCTTAAATATATGTAGGGAAGCCTTTTCTCTCTGAATGTGCATCATTTCCACTGGTAGAGACGGGAGTTGCTCACATGAAGAAAAAAATAAAGTAGACTAAATGATCATAGTGGATAGAGATGTGTTTAGGTTCTACTAAAGAAACAGACAATGATTTTCTTAATCTTGTTCTCACCACAACATAGAACTTAGTTTTAAAAATTAAAGATGGCAAAGAACAACCCTCTAATACTTCTTGTTTGCTTTTGGACACTTGGACACTTGGAAAATTCCCTATGAGAATGGAAATAATTCCAGCATTTTATTACCAATCTCCATCCATTCATTCAACCACCCATCCATCTTTGCCCTCCTTCCAAGTTCTATGGTTTGATATGCATGCATGGTGATGTTTATATTGTATATAATTTACTATGCACTTAATAGAAGATTTTCTTATTTTAAATGTTACAGGTAGAAGAAAATAAATGTAATGAGGGTTGTAGCTTATAAACAGAAGTACAATACACATGTCCATAGGAATATAGAAAGTATAACGACATTTATTATCTAGTCAGTCACTTAAGAGGATGGCACAATATATACACCACTCTGGATGCCAAGGAACAATGAAAATCTTAAATCTCTTTCAATGTCATGGGAACACAATTGTCACTTGTCATTACTCTGCATCTCTCTATTTCTTCATATAGCCTAAACTGCCTATTCTTCCATAATTCAACACATTTAATAATGCAGAAAATCAATTAATATTTACTGACCTGTCTCTGCTTCTCCGTGATGGGAACGCAGCGTTACAGCCAGCCACTGTGCAGACATGCATCTCTTTTAAATGAACATTTCGGTAGTGAAGCTTCACACTGTAGGAACTCTTGAAACTTTTCTTGCAAACATAGCAGATCTTGGGGTCTGGGCTGGAGCACATTTCACCTTCTGGGGAGAACTTCTGAGGGCTGCTGTAGTTGAATGTGGAAGCAAAACTTTCATGAAGAGCAGCCATACTGGCACTGCCTCCATTGTACAGTCCATATTGGCTCATATAGAACATATCGTATGTAGGGTCAGTATACTCTTCCTTCACCTTAATGACATCCTGGTTAGAAGAGTCATTGTGGTTTTCATCTGGTTGGTCACTGTGCATCATAGATTTTTCACCAGGTTCGTGGAGACGATCATCACCTTCCAGGGATTCTTCACATAATTTGGGCTCTGATGACTCTGACTCATTTTCATAGTCTCTCTCATGCTCCTGGTCTTCTGATGTCATGCTGTCTGCCCTTCTTATGTCTGGTCTGGACAGACATCTGCTTCTGTCACTTTTGGAAAAGTCTTTCACAGACAGGCCTGGGCTCATTTCCTCCTGAGAATGGCAGTGATTGTCATGACCAATGTCATTCACCATCGTGCTCCTGTCATTCACCTCTTCATCTTCATCATCAAACTCATCAGCAGTGTCAATAACTTCCTTTTCAATTTTAACTGGCATGCTTGACTTCCTTGGCTTCTTCTTAGGGGCAAGGTCTGCATTGGGCTCTGGGGTAGGCATCAACACTGAAGGTACCGATGACTCCGAAGGAGGAGGGGGATGCTGCTCCATGCCACTCACAGCTGGTATTATGGGACTGGTCGGGAGTGAGGTTGGAGGACTCACCATCTCTCCAGGAGTAAGTAAATTTCTGTAAAAAGGAGGAACAGGTTGGACAGTCTTTAAAGCTGGGAAGACCAGCTGACTGGGAAGAGGGTTCTGTAGTACCGGGTCTAGAGGGGGAGTGGTAAACCCCATCGGTGGGCGCCCAGGGCTTGTTAAAGTTAGGTTGGATTTTGTACTTGCTATGACAGGAGTGGCAGCACCTGATGTAGCACGAATTAGATCTTTGTCACGGTTATTCCTTAGCATAGGCATGTGGAGGCGGGGATTGGGGTTAGCACTGTGGCGATTACGGCTTCTGAGAGAGCTGAACACCATATTGCAGCCTTCAATAGTGCATCGATGCTTGATTTTCAGGTGCACAGCATTGTAGTGGATTTTAAGAGTACCTTTGTCGTAGAAAGTTTTGCCACATGCATTGCAAAACACTCTTCCTTTCCTGGAGGCTGACCCCATTCTCCTCATTCTGTGAATTCGGAATGAGCTTTTTGTGTGTTCTGTTTTTGATAAATCATTGACTGGCGTAGGTGTTTGAACAGGAGAGACACAGGCTGGCTCAGTTTTGGGCTCCACATTTGTGATGCTGGTCAAAGCATTCCTGCTGGATGCTTGCTCATTCTTGAAAGGTGTAGGGGACACTTCAGATTCACTGCTCTCATTATATTCATTTTGGGTCGTAAGGCTTGGTTCACGGAGCCTCATTGCTGGCTGTTCCAGCAGGAGGCCATTTGGAGGCAGCCCCAGCAGTGGAGCAGAGACTGGATTTATGTACTGGAATGGAAGCAGGAATGCAAGGCTGTTCGGGATGTTTTCAAAATGATGAATGCTGGAAGGGTTGCTATTCTCCAGGTGAGCAAGGAGACTCGGGCTCCTGGTGCGATTATTGCTTTCAATAAAAGTCCTTATATCTGAATCTGTCTTTGAAGATGGCACAGCCACAGCCTGCCCTTCTTTTTCTTGAATTGCCATCAGCTCCACGATAGATTTAGTTTCTCCAAATCTCAGGAACTGCTGAAGGGTAATGATCTCTTCTTCCCTGGACATGATGGCCCAGCGGTCCAGCACCTTGCCTGCAGCATCCTAGAGGCCATATCAAAGAAACAACAAAGACAAAACACAAAGAAAAGCTTATTGATTCTGCATAATTATTGAAGAAGGTGCTCTGCTGTCTGAACGTGAAACACTAAGCTCAAAAAACAAGATGCAAACAGTGTTAATAGAACTTGACCAAACTGTACAAACTTTCCATCCATGCAAATACTGCAATTAGAGTCACAGTCAGAAAACCAGATTGAGTTTAACAGTGTTAGAGTACACAAAACGTAGACCCAGGGACCCTGTGATCTAAAATGCTTTCAGTACTTTTAACAACAGTGACCTCTGTAGAATGCTACTGTTTAGAAGACATTAGTAAAACAAGAACTGTTGCTGTACACACCACTGTAAAATACAAAAAATTGTACTTTAATTACTATTAAATGGTAACACTATTAGAAAGAGCTAAATAAATACAATTGATAGATTTGCTCCTTAAGTACAAGCAGATGTAAGACTGAAGCCATTTATAGGCCATTTCACAAGAAATTTTGATGGAAGGCAAAATTTCTTGAAAACAGCACATAACACTTGTACCTTAATCCCTTTTTCCTGGACTATTACTGGCAATTGATTGTAAGCTTGCAATCTTGATATGGTTTAGACTTGAGAGATTATATTTTTTTGTAGCCTTGTTATAAATGACAGTTAAAAATATGTAAAAAGTAAGGATCTGATGGATGTAGATAGCATAAATGTGTAAAAATGTTGTCTCTTAACATTGCCTTCTGATAGCAAGGGAAAAATCCAGAGAGAATACACATCAGTAATCACTAGACTATCTGTTGTTAAATATACATTAAAAAGCATTTCACACTTTCATTTTTGCTAGTAAGCATGAGATTTGCCTGAAGGTAGGTCTTAAAAATTCTGCAGTGTAATGTCAGGCAATCCATTCCAGCAAGTATTGATAAAAACATATTAAAATACTTATATAATGAATACATCATTTTATTGGCATCTTTCCTTTTGGGCAAATGCTGGACATAACATTAGCACACTAACTATAACCAACAAGAAATGTGGAAGGCCATCAAACCGAAATTATTCCAAAGCTTCCTCATGCATTAAACAGTTTGAAAGCCTTACAAGACACACCACCATACTCTGATAATTTTATGTCTTGAATCTCAGGTTCAGAACCTTACCTGAAGACTTGGACAACACACTATTGTAAAAACCATTAACTCTTTTTTGATTATGAAATCTGAAAATACCTTTCTTCCCCTCCAGCCCTGGATTTATCTTTTAATTTATTAAATTAATTAATTATTTTCAGTCATCAGACAATTGATTATTCTCTTCCCTCACATTTCCTAGAGTACTGAAAAATATAATTTTGCAATGTCAAATACTAAAGCATGTGTTTAATTGCTTAGTGTTGGTTTTGTTATTTCAGTTTGAATATGTACAGTTCAGTTCACCTCTCTGGGTATAAAATTAATGTTGAAGATTAATGACATGTATGTTTCAGTACCTTAGATGCAACTACAAAATCTTTAGAAATGCTCCACACATGAACATTTACAATTGAACCCTGAAAGACAGTGAAACCAACAGCCAATAACTTGGAAAATCTTACCAGATGGAAAGCTCCAAAACCCATCTATGTGTAGAAAATGTTGAGTCTGTATTTTTGGTGATGAATGAAACATCATGACACAGGCTTTGGTTTGCAGCATTACCACGGAAATGTGTTCACCTTTGAATACCCCTAAGCACAGTGGACATTTCTGATTTCTTGATTTACAGTTCTTGATGTAGCAGTATTTTACAGGAAGTCAGTACTATCTAACTTAAATCATCCAGAACATCAATATCTCCCCCAACAAGAAAAATAAGTGAAACAAAACAAAACCTAAATGGGATGAGGGGTAGGAGGAAAAAATCACCAATGTAATAAAAAAAATTAAAGGACAGGTTCATAGTTTAAAGCTCCAATATTATATTTTGTTTTTTCCACCTAAATACTTTTTTCCCACCCAACTTTAGCTACTCTCCTCTTGGGTAAGGTCTAAAGTTTCTTACATCTACTTCAACAACATCCAGCCAACCATAGCAGCTCAACATATGGGTAATTCCTACATGGAACTGCAAAAACAGATTTAAATAAGATTTTGATCTCCAGGCCTTTGCTGTCATATCTGACCTCATCTATATGCACACATTTCCCATCCCAAATCACAAATAATAACTCCTTCTAACTCTAACCCCCATAGTTTGAAGATGGAAATAACTGCCTAATTTACACTGCTTACCTGTATTGTATTTGGATTCCTGTCTGCAGCCAGCTGCAGGCTGCTTTGTAATGTACTAGTGCTACATTTTATTTTGTTTTTAATTTGTAAATCAAGCTTATATAACAGATGGGTGCTCTACAAAAACCGATATATAAGTAATTAAAAGTTAATCACAGCTAGCACAACAATAACTCATGAGAGTAGTAGGTAGAGATCCTAACAGACTCCCACATGTAAGGGGAAGGCCGTGTCACACAGTTTTTCCCTGATGGCAGCAGAGCCAGCTCTCTGCATATATAGAACAGGCAGGCAAGCCTTTAAATGCAGGGGTTCTCTGTGTGCTTTCAGAGAATTATTCCACATCTTAACTGAGCAAAGCTGGCGCTTAGCTACATGAGTTACCTCTTGATGAGACACCACCACCCTTTGTTTCATTTTGTTTACGAATTTACAATGAGGAGCACCAGATCTTCAGCAGCTGTGAAGTCCCACCGATCAGAGAAACTGGCAGTCAGGGGTGTAAGAGTCATGGGGTTACCCTCGTTGTCATAGAAAAAGCAGGGAACCAGAACGTTGCTTTTAAATAATCCTTGTCTACTCCTACTAGTTATATAAAGCTTTATCTTGTTAATTTTCAGCAAGAAGTTTTCTGACCCTTGTCGCCCAACTAAAGTAAAGAGAAATATGCGGATGCCTCTATTCCATAAAACCCTCACTGCTTATGGATACAGTCTAGCATATGCTTCAATATTTACACAGTGAAAGCTTTCCATAAATCATTGTAAGCATGTATTATGCAAAACTAGATAAAGAGTGAATAGGAATGTCATTTTTTGATAAAACTTAAAATTAACAAAAAATCTAACCATTATCCCATTTGAATTTAGCTATAACTAGCTGGGGATCTTTCTGTATATGGTAATACTTGATTAGAGGTTCAAGTCCTTTCTTACATGTAATCGATTTCTTGTTTCTTACAATCTCTCATGCTAAATTTTCTCCCCGAAGCCATTAAAGCATATCAACATTTAAATACTTCATGACAAAAGGTTCCAATTTATATTACTTTTTTCAGCTCACAACTGATTAAGCCAAGCCTCCAGTGACAATGTGTACAAGGAAGTCAGTGAGTACAGAGATACCACTGCATGCATACAGCTCTAAACCAGGCAGGAGACAAACCCAATCTGTACAGCATACACTGACGCTCGTCCTTCTTTGTCCAAACAGCCTCGTTTTGATTATTAATTTAATCAATATTATTTTGTTTTATTTTATTTGTTTATTACATTTTATTTTACTGTGTGGTTCTCTTTCTCACAATTTGATAGAGAAAATCTTTTAATCTTTAAACTATATTAAACTGACCTCCAAGGATCCAAAACATAACTCATAACCTTTTCTAACTCTAACTACACAGTCAAGCCTATTATTTGAATAAACAGGTCCACATACACACATATGACATTAGCTCTGTAAAGTAATCTCATGGTTTATCAGCCAGAACCTGCATCCTGAATTTTGCTGACCGTATGTTAAGAAGAGAGATGTGTGTCAGGATATGTTAGGGTACATCTTGTCTTAAACTTCTGGGTCAAGAAAAACACATGTTGGTATCAAGATGATTATCTTGAATGACACAAACAGGCTACAACGGAGGATGGACACAAATATCGCTCTAATTTTTAAAAGCTTAACTGGGGAGGATTGCAAAGATGAGTCTTCATTCCCAGAAGGCCTTTAGCCTTTAAATCTTTCAATTCAACTTTAAAACCTCCCAATTTAAAAACTGCCTATTTAGACAGTAAGGGCAGTCTATACAAGCATACACCATAAACATACACTGGAAACCTTGAACTTTGGTTATGAAATCAGTTGTTTTAAATTCTCATTTTGTGTGAGAAACTCCCATGACTGCTATGAGACTGCATTACAGGCAGAAATTTTATATGTCTACACACTGAGAAACACATTTACGTATGTATACAACACTGAGTTTTTGCAGTTCTATTTTATCTTACTGATTCACTTCTTAGGATAGGAAAAATGTATACATACACCTGACTGGATATACAGTCAGAGATGCTTCTACAAGGCTGAGATTAACATAAAGGTTAAAAAATAGTTAGATTGCTTCTAAAACTAGCTTTATGTTCTGGGAGACACTCAAGGATTATTTTTAGGCACTACTGTGATAACTTCTGAGAATCACTCAAAATTATACAGAAAAAGAAATCACTGCTAGTCTTCATATTTTAGTAAGTTTGCATATGCACCTAAACTGTGGCTTTTGATGCATATCAGCGAAGTTCCCTGCAAAATATTGCATAGATACATATTTGATTAAATTATTAGGCTAGCTCAGGGTTCATCACAAATTTTTCTTCTATAAGCTCTTCTTAAGGAGCTACATATTTTCACCTGATCTCAAAGAAGCATTTGAATGCAGCTGTAACAGTTGAAAAGCAGACAGAAACATATTAATTTGGTCATACTATAATTGCACAGGATGGTTTTAATTAGGGTGTAAACAGAAAAAAATCAACATTTGTTTCTAATAAAGAAAAGCCTTCATAATTTCCATAATTTAGGGTTGTTTTTTTTTGATTGGCTGAATTTCCCAGAAGCATCTCTTTGCTTCACAAATAAATTTCAAGCTGTTACACTCCGGGTAGTCTTACTACTCCTGGGGTAAGAGTTACCAAAACTGTGCAACAGCACACCAACTCACAATAGTACAGATGGGACAATGTGCAACATCTCTAACTAATTTTGGCTAACTCCCTTTGATTTCAGTATGACCAAAGTAAGCCCTTTATCGTTTTCAACAGAAATATACACTCACACATGCAGTCAGATACTCATTTTCCTGACAGGATTTTTTACCGTGCTGAATCTCACTCACCTTTGCTCCTGTAAACATGAAAAAAAGATGTGCATACTTGCTCACTGTGATTTTACATGTGCAACTAATATGAGATTTAACACACTAAGTCTGCAAAGAGGCATGGTTGAAATTTTTTCCCCTCAGCTGTCACTTCTCATCCACCTCCCACCAGCCTCCCTTAACCAACGGAAACCATATGAAAAAATGCATGTTTAAGTGTCAGCAGTCCTTTCCCTGAGTTATACTGCTGCAGCAGGAGCAAACAGTGCAGCACTACTGAGTTCTCAGTCAATAATGGAAATCTTTATCTTTTGACTTCACTGCAGCCTCCATTCTGCTAGAACTGATAGATATTCTTCCCTTTTAGCACCCCCTTTTTCTTACTACTTGTTTGCCTTGCCCCAAAGACACAGGGTAAGCATAAGGATACATGCATGCTACAGGAGAAGAGAAGGTGGCTGTCTCAAATTATCACTGAGAATGACACTGGCAGTGTGTGTTCAAATGAAGAGAAGCATAAAGGAGACTTTATTTACTTACTTACACACATATTATTTACACACACTTACATGCTTACTTTGCTACCAGGTTTGTACTTGCCCTGGTTCTTCTTTCTTCTCCACATCTCTTTATGCATTCAGCAGCAAGAAGTTTTGTGTTTTGACCAAAAGGACCCCCAAAGACCTTTTCAAACTTTATGAACTGATGTTGTAGACACTGGGGCAAATCTGGCTGCACTTAAAATAATTGCACCATAAACCTGGAGTAATTCCACAGACCACGCTGGAAAGTAATTTTGACCTAACTTAGCCCTTAAACATGATGTGGAGCCAAATCTGTGTGAATATATATTGGGGACATACCACCACGGTGGAGCACAGCAGCTGTGTAACAACACACAGGAGCACTGCTCAACGGTTTTGGAGTGAAAGTGAGGAACACCATGTCCTGCTGAAACTGCAGATGAAACATAAGGCAGTGGAATGCAATAACCGCAGCGGAAACCTGGCCAGGACACCGCCGTTAACCACCCACACTCTCGCTTAATAGCCTTCAAGGTCTTTATTGACCAAAAGTATGCAGGTCTTCTGTTTCATATCTTATCCCAAAGATGCATGCCAGGAGTGCAGACCTCTCCCTGTACAAGCAACCTGCTGGGGTGCTGGTTCTGGACTAAGCTGCATGGAGTGGTATGAAAACACTGGATCCTGAACACATGACTCCTTTTGGGGAATGAACTTCCTCACAGTGTATCCCAATCATAGCATGCCTTTTTATTTTTTCAGATTCATCAATCTTAAAATGCCTTGAAAGCATTGCCCTGAAAGAGGATGAGACTGTCATTTGCCAACTATAAAACAGCCATGTGGATTGGGGGTAACGTCTCTTACGGATTTCAGAAAAGAAATAGTAATTTGAACTCTTTTTCCTCTTCATGAATGTGTATTCACCTCTGCAATTCCAGTGAAACTATTAGGATGCAAGGGCACTAGTTTTAAATGCTTTGTCTGATTTTTTAAACATATTGTTTGACTTTTGATAAAATATTCTCTTTGTTATGGATGATTATGGGCCAGATAATATGTATATATGTATAATTCACAAGACAGTGACTATTTTTTTCCTGAGTAACACTGCACACAGTATTTTTATTTTAAAAATTATAATAGATCACTGTGGGGTTACAGTGTATTTAATCACAATAGATTGAGCTTTATTTAATCATAGTAACGACATCAAGTTTCTTTGTATTTGGGTGCCAGACAATTTTTTTTTTCACAGCAGATGTCTGTCCATACTTGGAGGAAAAAAATCTAAGTATAACCAGAGTGTGATACTCTTCTTGCATTTACTAGTTTTCACAGTGTATAACTGCTGTGGTTTAACCCCAGCTGGCCAATAGCTGCTCACTCACTATCCCCTCTGGCCCCAGTGGGTAGGAGAATTGGAGAGGAAAGATAAACCTTCTGGGTTGAGACAAGAACAGTTTCATAATTGAAATAATATAAAATATACCAATATTACTGGAAATGAAAAGCAGAGAGGAATAAAACCTAAGAGAAAGAAGTGATGCACAATAAAATTTCTCACTGCCTGCTGACTGATACCCAGACAGTTCCCAAGCAGTGACTGGCCTCTCCCAGCCAACTGCCCCCAGTATATATATTGGGCATGATGTTCAAGGGTATGGAATATAACTTTGACCAGTTCAGGCCACCCATCCTGGCCATCCTCTCTCACAACTTCTTGTGCACCTGGCTGCTGGTAGTGCATGAGACACAGAGAGTTCTTGGTTTAGAGTAAGCACTTCTTAGCAACAACTAGAAATCACTGTTATTCAAAGGATTCTCATACTAAATCCAAAACACAGCATTGCACCAGCTACTAAGAAGACAGTTAACTCTGTCCCAGCCAAACCCAATACAAAGTAGTATGATGTCAACATTTGCTTTGATTTACAACCATTCTGTTGTTGACAAGTGTTAAAAGGCAAAAGATGCCACTATTTGATGACAGAAGAACTCCTGTTAGCATGGATACAAACTGACACTTTAAGATTTAAAAAGATCCAAGGCAATTTTTTAGCAGTTCTCCTTATCTCATTTATTTTGAAGTACTAGGGCCGTTTCCCAAGTATTTTGTCTTTCTCACCCCAAGAACTGCACAAATTTTCAAATGCCAACATTTATTCCCTTTACCACCCGTTCTGG
This sequence comes from Acridotheres tristis, assembly GCA_037013685.1. NCBI lineage: Eukaryota > Metazoa > Chordata > Aves > Passeriformes > Sturnidae > Acridotheres > Acridotheres tristis. Next base: position 47,790,122 of record CM072919.1, on the reverse strand, counting down.
TTGAGATGTCCGGAAGATTTTTGGAAATGAGAAATTAATATGAGGTGAATATATACGTTATGATATCTGCTCATGAAAATATTTTTAATGCACACTAAAGGGTAAGCATTTGTTCTCAACATTCCTGAAATGGTAAAATATCCAGACTTTATTGAAATTATTTATTCAAATTTCTTAAATGGCTTTGAAATCCATAACCTTGGACCCAAAGTAGAGAATATTTTGACCCTTTTGTTTCTCTATAACCTGCTAGAGTGGAAAATCTATTGCAGTATCTGAAGAAGCTTTGCCACTAATTTGTGGCAAGGAACAGCGTGTTTGTCCTTAGGCCAACATGGCTACTAGAGGTAATTAAATCACCAAGCACATGGTGTATATGTGTAAAATTTAGAGTGTATGAGGTGCCACGGGCACTTTTCAGATAGCATGTAAACAGAGACATGAACATGGTAAGCCACTGAAATAATTTCAGCTACAAAATAATTTAAATACAATTTTGCATGTAAGTCGGTTGGAAATAACCATCATGCATATAATAGCAATGATTGATTTTCATTCTCACTTTCAACAATTTTTGCATATATATTTGTCAGTTTTGGTATAGTACATTAAAAAAATTTGCCTTGATACTTCCAGTCACCAAAAACCACTTGTGTTTTTACTTTTTGGTGTTAGTGATGCAAAATTCACGGAAAAGTAAAGCCATATTTTCTCTGGTTTTCTGTACTCTGCAGTCTTTAAGTAAGCATAGGAAATACTTTCTGAGCCTCAGTTTCACTAACACTGAAAGAATGACACGTAATTTTTATGAGAAACAGGAAATATTCACACGGAGCACTCATAAGGTATTGTATTTTCAATACACACAGCCACAAGAGACATTCAGCCTCTCTTCAGCTAAGACTTTTCTCCATGCACTATGCAATAATATAAAAAATTGTATCTGATATCCTTGCTCTACTAACATGGACTGCAGCAAATGCAGGGCAAGACATCTAACCAGTCAAGTCAAATCAAATTATCAGATGGTCTTCCCTCACTTTAAATCTAAACTGACTAAAGCCATAACCCTAACTGGAAAACATAACCAACAAAAAGTGAGTCTTTCTGGGCTTGTCAGTAAAACTTTCAACTAAGTCAGTAAGAAATTTGCCCAACCAGGAGCATTGTAAGGAATTGAGAAGTTGCCCAAGGCCATAAACACTGGAATGAAAGTGCCAATGAGTTATACTCATAAATTGGATTTCATTACATGCTTGGTTTTCTGATTGAACCCAAATTGTGTCTCAATAAGGGGATTCAGCAGTATATGCAGGATATATGAATGGCAGTAGAATCAGGAGATTGATTTCCATCTTTACTATTCATTAGGGGACTATACATTATTACTCGCAATATATACTACAAGATCTTAATGAGGCTTTTTTTCTTTTATTGCTTACCGAAAAAATTTACACCAATAAAACACAGGTGTGTCATAGGTGGCAATATGATGCAAAAGGGAGACAGCAGGGTGCAGAAGTGACACCAAAAAGGCAAAGGTCATTCGAATATAAAAGGGCATGAAGCAAGCTATCATTTTGAACCTATCAGAGGCAGTGAAATGCAAGAGAAAGCGAGGAAATTATATTACAGTGTACAAAGTAATAATAACTGTGCCTTCATGTCTTAATACCCTCTTGTCCCAGCAGTCCTGACTTTCTAGGCAGCCCACTTCTCCACATTAACAGTAGTCATTTGGAGAGCAGCAAACGTGCCATTAGAAGCACTTTTACAAGTGTATATTCATCCACCAATTAGCTTAATGTGGCTGCTTTCTGCATATTTTCTATCCAGGCTTGCACAAATCTTATTAATATTTCCCCCTAGCGCTTTGACAGATTACCTTGTCATTATGCATCCTGGAGCCTTTTAAACAATATGGGTAAACTACTGTTTGCGAGGTTAATGACAATTATCCCCTAATTACTGCATAAGTCACTCAGTCCACTTTATCTCATAGGCAGGGTTCTGCTCTGTGTATCTGCCATTGTGTCACTGTAAATGAATCTTGTATAGCTATGTTTATCTGTTGTTGCCTTGTAAATTACTCTGACAGAAGAATGAACAAATTACTGTGTATCATCACTTAAATACAGCTTCTGATAAAAAAATGTCCCACAAGCATAGCACTTGAATTTTACCCTGATCACAATTAGTAAACACATATTGAATGTTTTGGGAGATACACATTGACATGGATAGGACATTGTGGTGGAAGAAGGTTCTAAAGGGCTAAGTCTAAGGGCATTAAAACAGAAGAACTATAGAAAGCTACACTAGTAGTCATTTGATGATTACCCCCTGAGAACTCTTCTGTTAATTTAACAGTTGATAGATGAGACAGTGGTATTTTCCAAACAATCCCATATTCAGGGCTGTGCTGAATTCCACAAATTCTATTTCTATTGTTTCTGACCACAGCCACATGAGATACTTTTTTAGCTGAAAAATCCAAATAAATTTGGAAGAGAAGTAGCATTCATAAAACCACAAGCAATGCTAATTTAATGCATGCGTTTCAGAACAATATCTGGAAAGGAATGGAGAATTGGCCAATATCAGCTTCCTTGTATATTCCATTTGTCTGAAGCAACTTCAATGTTACAGTTAAGAGTACTCTACTGGTAGGACATCACTGTGACAGATATGTCCTGCTTTGAGAAAGAAGGTTGAACTTGTTATTGTGCTCAATCCCTTTCACCAAAGATATCTCAAAGTCTTCAAGCAGAAGTGCCTACATAGTCAGTGCTCAGAGACAAAATTAGCCTATGGTAAAGCACATTAAAACAGCTGCTACTTTTAAAAATAATTCTTCCTATATTGGTCTTGGGAAGGTACCCTATTCACAGACCTAGGAACCACAGTCCTTTGCAAACAATACAGCAAAGACAGTACAGTTCCACTCTGTCTTGGGACAGTCCCTTCTTGGGTCAGAGAAAGCCTTTTAGTACTGGGTTGTATTGCTGGCAAACATGGTAATTGCACAATGTTAGTAATGTATAATACATAATACATTTTATACATGTATAACACATAACACATTTTATCATATTTGAGGATACACTTTATGCATGTATACAATGCATTCAAAAGTATCATAATGCTACAGTTACATATTTAAAATTGATGTGATTTTCCCTTATATTTTGTATGTCTCCTCAATTTAGTAAACCTGCTTTTTCTATACATGTACTAAAATATGCCCAGCACCAGCTTCTGACCAACGTGGTACAAAAAAAATTTGAAGTAAGGAAGACAACATGCAAATTGGAGCAGAATTATGATTCCTGAATGGTAGCAGTATAAGACAGTTTAGGCCACTGTACTATAAAAAGAAAATGTCAGAACTCTCCAACATATGGTGATTATTTACTGCAATTCAGGAAGTTATACTGACACTGAAAACCCTTTTATCAATGTAAAGTGTAAATTTCTTTTGTTGGATTATGATAGTGTCACATCTAGGAAGAATGGGCAGACTGAAATGTAGCAAAATTACTGATATTACAGAAAATCACAGTGGTTTGAATGGAACACAGATGAGGGAGGCACCTTTGACCATGATCTCAGTATAACTTGGAAGAAAAAGCTGTAGTGAAATGGTAAGAAAATGTAAGAGCCATCACTGCCAGGGACAACTGAAAAGACTGATCGATTTTGAGTAAGCACTACCTCAAGGGTTTTGGTCCCACTAGGATTGATCTTTGTATCTGTCCTGTGCTCAGTCAATGCAACTTTCAGCAGGGTATCCACTGCAGAAATAAATGGAAGAGCTGTAGTAACCCTCCACCCTCCCTCCAACTATATTATTTCCTCTCTATGCTGAAGGAAAAAAAAACAAAGCAATAATGTGGTAGTGGTAAGTGCAACAAATGGTTTAAAAAGTTTAAGGACACAGGTTCATGTACAATCTTACCTGGGAAAAAAAGTGTTTCTAAATTATTAATATTTCTCTTTAAATTTTAAGCTACTTTGGCCTCTGACCTTTGATAATAGCAGAGAAACTGTCAAAAGCATTACTGAAGATCAAAAAGATTATATCGGTTGGCTTCTCTTGATCATCTAGGTGGGTTGCCTTGCCATAAAATGAAATTAATAGCACATATTGACAGTGGGGATTGAATGGAAGAAAAAGCAAGAGTATGCTAAATGTTGGAAATGAACAAGCACCATTTGCTGGCCTAACCCTGTATTCATGTAAAATCTCTTTTTTCAAAACATAATGGAAATTCTGATTGAGTAAAGTCTTCCAACTTGAGCCATGCTGAACCCTGTGCCACCCCTCTCATTCTTCCATTCAAAGGGCCTGATATCATATGATGGATATGAGCATAGAAGGGAGGGACCTTTTTTAGGGTTTTTTTTAAGGAGTTTGCAGCTTCAGATTTACTATATGAACTACAGGTGCAAATTACCTAAATGCTTGGTAATTCAAACTGAGCAATAAAACCAAACCTAGTCTTACGGTTTAAAGAAGGATCTAAAACATCAGATATCTCACAATATATATCACATGAAAAGAAGACCAGTATTTTTACATTTTTAATGCCTTGTTATAGAGTAATCTTAGAGAAAGAGGTGGAGGTGGGTATCCTCAAGGAAACAGAAGTTTAATTGCTGGACTCACTAGCCACTTCTTGTGTATTATGGACAAATCATGGTCTTTCCACATCTCCGATCCTTGTTTTTAAAATGGAAATAGACAACATTTCACCTTAATTTATGATTGTAAAGAAAACATGCCACAGAATTTGAAAGGCTGAAATCCATTGAGAACTACTCTATGACTCTATATATAATATAGAATTTCATCCGTTCTAACCAACCTGATCTCCTTTTATTACCAGGTTACCCGCCTGGTGGATGCAGGAAAGCCTGTGCATGTTGTACCTGGTCTTTAGCAAGGCCTTTGGCACTGTCTCCCACGGCACACTCCTGTAAAAGCTGACAGCTCACAGCTTGGACAGGAGCTCTCTGTGCTGGGTTAAGAACTGGCTGCATGGCCGGGCCCAGAGAGTGGAGAATGTGCTGCATCCAGCAGTGGCTGCTCACTAGGGGTGTCCACAGGGGTCTATGTTGGGCCCAGTCCTGTTAAATATCTTTATTGATGATCACCAAGCTGGGTGGAGTGTTGATCTGCTGGAGGGCAGGGAGAATCTGTAGAGGGATATGAACAAGCTGGATTGATGGGCTGAAGCCAACAGCATGAGGTTCCACAAGGCCAAGTGTCAGGCCTTACACTTGGGCCACAACAACCCCAGGCAGTGCCACAGGCTGGGGACAGAGAGACTGAAAAGTGGCCCAGCAGAAAAGGACCTGGGGGTGCCGGTGACAGCGGCTGAACATGAGCCAGCAGTGCCCAGGTGGCCAAGAAGGCCAATGGCATCCTGGCCTGTTCCAGCAATAGTGATACTGGGAAAGGGATTGTCTCCCTGTCCTTGGCACTTGGGAGGCTACACCTTGAATCCTGTGCTCAGTTTGGGGCCCCTCACAGCAGGAAAGACACTGAAGTGCTGAGGTGTACCCAGAGAAGGACACCAGAGTTGGTGAAGGGTGTGGTCTCCCCCAGTATGAGAAGTGTCTGAGGGAACTGAGATTGTTAAACCTGGAGAAGAGGAGGTTCAGGGGTGACCTTATCACGCTCTACAGCTGCCTGGAACATTGTAGCCAGGTGGAGTTCCATCCCTTCTCCCAGACAACCAGAGAGAACAAAAGATCATAGCCACAAGCTGCATCAGGGAAGGTTCAGGTGGACAACGGGAGAAATTTCTTCACTGGAAGAGGCAATGGAATTGCCAGGAAAGTGGTAGACTCACCCTCGCTGGAAGTGTTCAAGTTTTATTGGGATCTGGCATTCGGTGTTACGTTAAAAAGGTGGTGGTGATCAGTCAAGGGCTGAACTTGATGATCTCCGAGGTTTTTTTCCAATCTAATTGATTCTGTGATTTTATGATTCAAGGTAACCTCAATAAAACTGTATATTGTGAGCTTGACCTGTTTTCCTGAGTATGCAAACAACTCTGCCCCGCAGCAAGGTTATAAGCAAATTGAGCTACAGAATTGAAGAGAAATGAGAGGAAATGTTACAGAATTTCAGTAACATTCACATTCCTTTTTTCAGTGGAGTACAGGGGGACACAGCTGTAAGGATTCACTTCTATGGTACGTAAGCTTTCCTCAGCCAATGAACACCTTTTCTAGCTCATCCTGTCAGAGAACAACCTTTATTACACTTTGTTGCAATTGTTTCATTCATGTTTATTATGTTCAAGGCTTCCCAAGTGAAATAATTCTCAAATAAAAATACCAATACTTCTTCCCCAAACGGACACCAATGAACTGTCATTAGAGTGCTAGAAGCACAGCAAAATCTGAAACAGATAACAATGCTCACACTTATAAGTTTCTTTTGATAACTTTACAAGCAGCCCTCTTACCCCAGGAGGCAGTCTCTGTCTAAGACAGAAGAGACTCTCCTGAACAAAAATATTTGCTGCAAAGCAAATAAAAGGAATTATTTTCATAAAAAGAGAGACATAGGACAGCTTGGCAAAACGCAAGCAAGAAGTTAATGTCTTTGGCACATTTACAGCTCTTAGAAACAGCATCCAAAGTCAGTCCAAGTGTGGCTGATAAAGCAGGCCTTTCAACTTTCACTTTTTAATAATAAAAAAAAATATATGAAGCATTACAAGCCTCTTGGTTTTTATTTTTTGTATCAAAACCAAAAGATGACAATGTTATGGCAGTATATGAAATTAAGGCCACACCCATGATGATGTAAATATTTTATACTCCATTTATTTACTGCACTCTACAGTGAGACTGAAATAAATTATTAAAATAAAATGAATTCTGATATAGATATATATATGCACACACACACATATATATATAAAATATATATACATATAAATATAAATATATATATATAATTTTATTTGCAAACACAATCCTGAGTATGCATTCTGGAACCCAGAACATTAACAGATTCCACTTCAGATCCAAAATGTCCATTTTAAAATAAAACAAGGGACAGTCTGGATAGCAACATGCAAACCACTGCAAATGCTTATATGGAGCCAAATACACTGAAAATTGCACTATAGAGTGAAGAGAAAGTATCATGGTGTAAAGAAGAACCAAGCAAATCTCTCAGTAATCACAGACTCCCTCAGCTGTTCTTAAGTGATGACAACTTTTGAAATGAAATTGTTTAAACAGTTTTGTGAAGGATGTAAGACACTCTATTTCATTGTTCTCTGGCAGACCAACTAAGCTTGGCTCAAGCATGATAATAACACAGAAAATTTTGTATATTCAGTCTATGTTCCTGAAATCTTTAAAAGGGGCAAATGGAAACCGAAGACTACAAGCCAATGTCAATTTTGCCTACACAGGACAATAAGGTCAGACCTCTATAGGGATTTGTAAAACTCACATATGCTTATAAGCATTTTAAAGCTTATACCTGTATGTCTTAGCAAAAAATGATTGCTGCCAAGTCATTAGAAATGTAACATAGGTATTGTTATGCGATCAACTTCTAGAATTTTTTTCTCAATTTCTTTCTTAAGTGAACTACAGTAATGAATTCAATTTGGTAGAGCTAAACAAGCAAGGTTACCTATAACATGGTTGTCTCAAATCACATGAGTTTTAAGGAGGGGACTACACCTTCAAAAGTCCATTAATCAAATCAAATTACTATGCAGGATTCACCATAGGCACATCACAGCAGTGTGAGCATGTTTAGACAATTACATTGTGGTACAGTCATAGCAGCAAGGACATAGCAAACAGCAGCAGCAGTAAGCCAGAACATACAGAAATGGCTTACACTTGTGTTTCACTGATCTGAGGAAGTGAAAAGCAGTGAATTTACACAAAGAAGGCACTATTGGTTCTGCATGACTTATGAACAACCTTTAACACAAGATGTAGTGAAATCAAGACAAAGCCACGCTTCATTTTTCCTTAAGTGCAGTTGTAGAAAATAACATAGGCAGACATAAGAAGTCAAAGAAGCTGTGTTTTCATAGAAACAGGACAGGTGAGGTTTTGAAAGAAGAAGCAAAAAGCTGTGTGTGAGAATTTGGAGAGAGAATAAAGCAATAGCAAACTCCCTTTAAAATGAGGGGTTTTTTCTGTTCTTCAGCCAGTGGCTGAAGAGCACCCACCTATGGTATAACTATCCATAAGTGAACACAGACTGGGCTGATGCCAGAACAGTAAAAGCAGCACTCAGTTTTTATTTTTTAAGCACTCTGTATTGTACAGAGCCCTTTAGGAAGATTGATTTCCATAAAGCCTCATTTCCATCTCAAGATACTGATGATGCCATAAACCACAAGAGTTTCTCCACTCAAAATCCTGCAGTGGAATTTCAGACTCACCACAAGAAATCCACATATTAGCCAGGGCTTAAGGAATACAGGCATGTAATGCAAGGCATAGTGTTAGGTCAGCCACAGAATCGAAGAGCAATAAACTTAGACAACAGTGTCTAGCTTTAAAGTAATTGTACATATATGCATATACACACATTTCATGCATTTTGCCTACATTTTCTAGACAATGTTACCTATTATTTGAAGTTTTTGATCATCGTATCATCTTTACTGGGCAGTCAAAGTATGTGAGGCAGAATTCCCTGAAAGAATTATATTTTTTTATTTATTATATATGGATGCTTTGGCGTTTGTTTGTAGGGTATACAGTGGCTTTCGATAGTGCTCTTCCATCTCTTCATTTATCTGGCTTGCATTTTGCCTTGTAACTTGACTGCTATTATACTCGGGAGTAAAAAAAATGTCCTTCTCCTGTCTTGTACCATACACAGCTTTGAAAGAAGACAAAACTAATTGACAAAAGAAGAAAGAGAGAAGGGCAGATGAGATATTATGCCATGTTTAAGATAAACTGAAGAGAAAAAAGAAGAGTCACATCGACTTCATGTATTTTGAAATTAATTAGTGTTGGTATGATGTTATCATGAGAAGAACCAGTCTCATTTGGAGTACACACACAGAACTCATGACACTTGAACAGACGTCCCAGAACTCGCTCTCTAATGACTCCTTCCTTTACACCCAATCAATATATAAAAGCTGTTGTCTTAGTTTTCAAAAAATATACTTTTCAAAGCTGGTGATGAAGCCTCAGTGACGCACAGCTCAGCATAAGTACGTAGGTGTCCCCTGAACCTCAGGTGTAGCTGCTTGTCAGGAATGCAGATGCTAGTGACATCTGCCTCACTAGGGACTGAGCGCTCCACTGATTCAATAAGGCTACACAAGTGCAACAGGCCTTGATGTCAGTTACATGGTTTTACATACCTACCATGTCAGTGGTTCTCAGCCTCCCTGGGAATTTATTCAGATATAAGTGTATTCAGCCCATAACAATGTCTTCTACCTGACAGAGAGCTAGAAATATTCCCACCTTTTATGAATCTACAGTGCATGACTGCTGGTATTTTATATGTTGGGAGGGGGAGGGAGAAAAAGAAAGAGAGAGGAGAGAAAAGGAAAAAAAAGAGAAGAGGGAATGATGGAGAGAAAGGAGGGAGAAAGCAAAAGAAAATCAGGGAGAATTACCATGAAAAAGAGAGAAAGAGAAGAGGGAGAGGACACTTTTCTAGATTTGCTTTTCCATCTCCTTTATCTATTTATCTAGGAATAAATTCACTTACATACCTAACAACATTTGTCCAAACAGTGTTTCAAAATGCTGGAAGCATAGAAAACTGACTATCTATCACTTAACCCATCCCCTACCTTTTCTCTTTTGTTCAATAGAGAGCATACTGAAAATTGCAGATTTCAAAAATTCAAATTTCTTGCCTGTTACATAAGCACCCAGTGCAACTACTTGCTGATGTAAAACTGCATAAATGATGTGCACTAATGTAAAACTGCACACAGTTGCTTATGCAACCAAATGTGACCCAAATCAGTTAATTTTTAGCTGCAGACATAAAATAAAGACATCAACTTGGAAAGACATGAGTTCATGATCAGATTAGATTTCTGCATAGTGAGGCAGGCTATCAATAGGAAACATGCTAATGGCATTAGTGACCTAAAATGTCCTTTACTCACTATTGAGTGATAATTAATACACAGAGTTTTCACGGTGTTACAGTCTCTTTTTTTTCTGCAGGTTTAACTCTGCTGGTATTGTGACTAACAAAGACTATCAAAGTGCATTATTAAGAGATATATTTTTTTTCTTAAAATCACTATATATCTATGATGCAAGATAAAATTAATTTGGAATAATCTTGTCTAGCAAAAAGTATACCTTTTGTCATTAACACACCATCCAGATGTCCACCTGATCAGATACTGATACAGTGAGGCATTCAAGCATATTGACTGTTACTATTCATAATAGGGAGATAAACTAAAAATAAATCCTGCTTTCAAGCAATAGCTGTAAAGCAGTCCTCACACAGGTAGTCAACTCAAATCATGTAATAATTAAGAAAAAATGCAACTTTTTGCAAACATTTTACCAAAAACTCTCATGAAATTGTACAATATTTCCAATATTGGTACAGATAACTTGTTAGTAGTGGAGGAATCTGGAATGCTTAGCAATACAAAGGAATTAGGTATTTTGGTATTGGCTCTCATGCATACACACCAAGACCTAAGTGTGGAAATACAGTGGCAACCATAAATGCTTATCATTAGAAAGATTATGTGGCAAGTGGCATAGCAGTTAAAAATTTAACACTTCAAAAATAAAAGCAAAGCAGCAATCTACTGTCAAAATAATGTAACATGAAAGAATTTTGCCTGTTTTTTATGAGTTTTACTGACCACAGTTCTGAGGGGATACTTTTCTTATCATTCACTAGTGAGTGCATGCAGCATGTGTAAAGCCAACAACAGCAGGAGAGTCACAGCGTGCAGAGAAAGGAGGCAGCAGGAGCACTCCTTTCTATAAACTCTACATGGAAGGAGTTAGGGAGGTCTGACAGTCACTTCAAGACAGTCATGTTAGAAATCTAAAACGGCAAACGTATGTTTTGAAAGCACATCTAAAATTAAAACACATAGGAATACATTTTATATGATGAGTAGGCAGTGGGAACCAGTTTCATATATGCCTACAAAACAAAATGACCACTTTCCTCTTCCCTCCCAAGGTGAGATCCCTTTGAAAGTGTAAACCTTGATATCCATTATTTCAGTGCAGCACACTCATGGTGGATAAGCACTACTTGCATTTTGTATGCATGTCAATAGAAAATAAGAACACTATTGCAATCATATACTTTTTAAAAATTCCCCAAACTTTTTTTCTTTAATGATTTTTTTCCCCTTTGTAAGCCCTAGGACAGATTTGGATCTCCTGAACCAATACATTAGTGAAAAGGTTTGGCCCATAAAGATGATCAAAGTGATACCAGTTATAAATCTTACCAATACTTGGTATTTTTTAGTTGCCTTGATGTTTCATTTTTGAATAGGTAGAATTATGGTCATGTGGTGGGCAGAAAATAATCTTATTCTCACTGTTTCATTTAAATAATCCAGAACTGGTTGATAAATAAATTACAGAAATATGAAGTGTGTAGTACTTTGCAGAATTTTATAACTTATTATTTGTCAGAGTGTATTGTTTAATCAGGTATTTTTTTCTAACAACCTCAATTTTGTATTAAGTACTTACAAAACCTCAAAATAAATTCTTATAATTTAGCTGAACTGGATAAAATTCCCTTCCCTAGCAACTATTTTTTTAATAACATGCTTGTTATGCATTTTATTTCTTTTGATTTAAACAAATAAGCAAGATATGATTTCTTCACAAATATAAGAAGAAAAATGAGACTTCAAGTACCCCATTAACCACTGCATATTTAATTTAAAACAATGGATTTTGTCTTTTGTTCTGCACCTTAATTGTTAGATGAATGCAAATAGATAAAAAGTTTCAAATAATCAAAATGTATGTGACTTAAGCCATAGCTGAATCATGCTCTGTCTCCATGAATATTTCTGAGGCAAACCAGTACAATTGTATTCACTGAAGCTATCCATGTGTGTAAATGCATTCTGGATTGGACCTTTCACATCCTTGTTTTTGTTTCTTCTGCTATATGTCTGAATGTGAATTTTACCAAATATGGCTAAATGAACGTATTTCCTTCCAATGGACAAAGCAAATTAATGAGAATGCCTAAACCTGATATTGGCAGGTTGGTCTCCCTACAACCATTGTTTCTTGATGTAACTAAGATTAATTTCAAGTATCTATTTTTTCCTGGTAATATACTATTTGTGATGCAAGAGAAATAAAACACTCTACAAACCCAGTAAGTGTAACTAAAATTGGAATCAAATGGAATCAGTCATTTATGTGGCAAATGATTTATAGATATATTAGGGAGATATCCAGGATATAGTTCTCTGTGCAGACATAAAACAGAGTTTATTTAGTATAGCCTCTTTCAAACAAACTGTAACCTAAAATGCTGCACAGACTTATATTCTAGTGTTACACTCAAATTGTAAATAACAGCAGAGGGAGAAATTAAGAGACACAGGTAAAAGAAGCATTTTCAACTGTGGCCTGAAAAGAAAAAAAAAGTCAACAAAGCATAGACTATATCTAACAGCAAAAGCTAGAGAAAAGGTTGTATGAGCCATGACAAGCAGCCTGTGGTGGGAGATAGAGGAAATCATTTGCTGTTGAGCAGAGCCAGAAGACAAAGATCTAGGAAAATAGTGGTCCAATCTTGCCAGCACACATAAAGACTTACAGTCTCGACTGAACTAGACAAGACATACATGTGAGCATTCAAGGCCAGAATTTGCTCTCCTCTGAATTTGGCTTATTGTCTGGTATAGATTGTGAACAATTCTGTCATCTTCACAAGATCTCAAAATACTTCCCCAGTGTAACTAGATCTAAAAACTGAGTTTTGTGGATCAGTCTGACTGAAAAAATGCATGTTTTACTGTTGTTTTGGATCTGTTTGGTTTGGGCCGGTTTTTGTTATGAATAACCATCTGGTCTATGGTACATTCGGAAGGGAATGCTAAATGGATAAAAAGAGAAGGTTGGTCAGTATGATTGCAGCTTTTCTATGCACATGTAATAACATAAAAGCAAGCTACATGCTGGAACAGGTGGCGGAAAAATAATTTAATAAATGTGACTGAAAAAGTCCTTGCCCTTAAGTTCAGATCCTGTAAAAGCTAATTTTTCAGGTACAGTCAGTTTAAGAATCACTCTGCCTCACAGAACTGTCATGGATTCTCACTAAAACCACCTTAATCAGGCAACAAGTAGAAATTAAAGTTCTTAAATTAAATGGAAGCTAACAGAGGCTTAATTAAGTAGATACAGAGAAAGCTTTCCCAGGTTTAGGGATTTTTTATTATGAGGCTTAATACCACACCCTCCTTAGGTCATAGACAGCAATGCTTTCGAAAGAAATTTCCAGTTATTTCAAGGCTCACAATATGTTGCTATGGTGCATGCTGCCGAAGAGAATAAGCTAATGGGCTCTCTCTTTAATGTGATTAGAGCTATTATTGACATAATGCCAGAAGATGCAAAACCATTAGCATTACACTACAGCTCACTTCAGTCACTACTCAGATTTAGCATTTGATCCACAATTTAAATTTTGCTCTGCTCTATTCAGGGCTGCATTACACAAAATGCATAATTAAAAGCTGATGTGATTCTCTCTACTTCTCAAATTAAAAACATAACAAACATTTGTAGTTCTAATCCACTAGAAATTAATAAACCAAACATTGTCTTTTATCCTCATTTCTCGGTGCAATTCAGGATTCATGTTGGGAATATTTTACACTGCAACAGAAAACTACACTGAGAGTCACTGCTCAAAAGGAAAGAACAGTTTCTAAAGCCTGTACTGTACTGCTGTGAGAACCTGAAGGATAATACAATACTGACAGCCTCACAATTCCTAAAGTTATACTAGGAGATGTTTCTCAAAGTCATACTCCTATAGAGTCTTACCATTTTTCATTTGTTAGCTTTCTGTGGTCACTAAAGAAGAGCAAAGTTATGGGTGGTTTTGTTTTTGAAAAATCACACAACTTTTGAATTTAGAGGTTGCAGACTAAATACAGTAGTAGTCCTCATCCTAAGCAAATTTACTAATTAGTCCATGTTGCAGATCAGCCCAATCATCATAGTGTACAATTTCTCTCCTAAGCACACAGATAGGTCTTCTAACAAGAATTAAGGCATACTGCACCCACACAGTACTGTCTGCCCATGTTCCCAATTTCAGTGTCAAACTGTGACATTGTAAATAATGCAGGATAACTAACTGGAGAGGTAGTTAGAAGGTCTCATCCCAGTTTAATAGCAATATATGCCAAGTGAAATTGCATTCACACTTTTCTAGCTCTTATTTCTTCCCCAGATCTTTCCATGAACAGTAGACTTGAGTGCAGCTTTTTTACTGTAAAAATGTGGATAGTGCAGGTGGCAGCAGAAAAAGTTGTAAAATTCCATTCCACTTGTGGAAGAAAATATCAAGCCCAGAAAATGCTAACTGCATTTAATTGTATAAAAAATCATTGAGTAGTGTAAAAAAGATTCAGTAAGAATACAGTTCAGGCATAAAAATATATTTAAAATGTACTGATAATTTATAAGTTTTAGCATTGGCTCAAATGTTTGCTTACATGATACAGTAAAAAGAGGTTGAATTCTAAAGCTTTGGATTCAAATTACAGATGCAAACATACACATCTATAGAGACAAGTATCAAGAGTACAGACATATACTGGCACCTGAATTTTACATAAACAGTAAAATATATATTTTAATAGCAACTAATTATTAATTCAAAGTCAAAACTAAACCAATCTATTTTAACTTCTCTTCAGTGTTAAGAAGTGTTTTAAAACTTATTACTTCTCAGTTCCTTAAGCAATCCAACTGCCTATGGTACAACCATCATTTTAAAGCCATCTTAAAATCTGTATATTCGATTACTGGGCTATTTTGTAGCTAAGCAAAGTATGAAGACTTAATCTTCTTTTAAAATTTGAGATAACTTAATAATTAGATGTTTTGCTGCAGCTTATCTGTCATTTTTAAGCAATGGGAGTCTGGGTAGGCACTGACCAAATGCTGACTAAAACTATATATCATCTTGAAAATCTTGATATCTTTTATATCAGAAATAAAGATAATTTCACTGTCATAAGCATCGCAACTGCAGAATCCATTACTCTTCTTAGGGTTTTTTTTTCTGCTGCAGTTGGACTGAAAATTTCTTAAGTGAAATATTACTGTCTAGTATGTAAACATACTTACTGCTATTACTCAAGCCTGATAGAATCCAAGTTGTTCAGAGTTGTTTGATAGATGGAGATTTTTTGTGTAAATACTACTGAAAATATTGGCAGTCATAGGTAAAGTTAATATAAAAGAGGAAAATTTCTTATGAAGAATATCTAACGAGATGTGTAATTAATTCAAACACATATTAGGAAGCTAAGGGAAACAAACATCAAAGATAGTTTATCAGTATTCACATACAGTTAGCACTTAGATCTCTAGGAAGAGTTCTTGAGCCATGGCTATATGCTTTGCTAAAGATTTGATTTAGTAATAACATGCAAAAAATATTAGGAGTGAAGTCTGAAATTTTGGCCTGAGCAAACTGCTAAAATGCATATGTGGCAATTTTGCATGGGCCAAAGTAGGTAGAAAGTTCTTCTGGGCCTCTTCCAAGAAGGGTTCAACATCAAGTGCACTCAGGTCTGATACAAATCATTGTATTTTCACCTGCTTTTGGGTCACCAAACACAGAGTTTCAAAGCTTTACTCTTCTTATGCTGTGCACAAGGGCTGGAAGATTTCACCTACTAATTCACATTTTATTTAAATATCTCCAAGTAAAAGGTCTCCATATATTACTCTATTTTCACTTGATTTTAAAACTAGAATTTTCTGTGTCTTAATAATAAAAATCTAATCTGATTTGGTTCAGATCTCTTATTATTCAAAAACACTGAAAATTCTGAAGTTTTTGAGCTCAAGCGTTCTGGGAAAAAATTTACTATTTTTAATTTTTTTTTCCCATAATTATAAGGGACTCATATAGGATCCATAGGATTCATACTGCAATTTTGATTGCAATATTCCATATGTAGAGACTTCTGGGCTTTGTAAGAATAAAAATCTTCTGACGTTTGAAGCCCTTATTGAAAATTCAAAAGAAAGTAATTTCCTCTACAAGGACACATGGTGGCAAATCCTCCCATGCTCGTTGTCCAAGTTCTACTGATATTTTTGTGTTAATAATGAGTACAAGGATGTATGCCAAATGTATTTACCCTTTCTCTGATAACAATCTTTACCATCATTACAGTCCATTTCCTTACCAGTATTGAATTAATGGGTTTGGATAAATCTTCTGCCAAATGTATCATACAAAACCAATTAGGAATTCTTAAAGGATCAAAAGCATCCTCTGGTCCCAGTGAGTCTGTACCCACTGGCTGGCAATATGGCTAGTAAACATTTTAACACCAATGAAAAGCAAAGCAATGAAGGAAAAATTAGTGCGATCTATAGAATGAAATACCATCATGAATATGGCAAACAAGAGAAATTTATTTCAAAATCATATTCTACCTGACTCACAACATGCCTAGTCTTCCTGCTTACTCCCTCTCAGTAGTGAACCAGATTACCTTAAATTACATCCAGTCTAGACCACACCTTGTGTGTGAAGGAGAGGCAGGTCTGTGTGGAGGGAGCTGCTATGGGCACATCCATATCTACAGCTACAGGAAAGGCAAAGAAAAAGTCATCCAGCTCCTCCCTGACAAAAATAATGTCTAAATATCTTGAGATTTCATGCAGGCAAAAAAAACCAAACCAAAACAAAACAAAAAAAACCCTATCACATTGGCAAAGTGAATGGCAATGCAGATAAATAATAGATTAATTAACAAGAGATAAGTACAATTCAATAGCGTAATACTCTTCCTAAGCTGCATCCCCAGTTATCTCTGAACCGCAGTGGACTAATTGAATCCTAGAAGTGTCTCATTAGATAAAAGTATAAATATAATAGCAATACTGTAATTTATAAACTTTTTATTCCTCATTCTTTATTTTTAATCCTGCTGCTGTATTTCCTTACTTTGCACTTCTTCAGCTGTGTTCTGGCCACCTACTCCGTTCTACCAAGCAGAATGACTGATCATACCTTTCTACACAAAATGTACCTGATGTGAGATGCTCTTCCCAAAGTTGCCAGGATAGCCACAGATACGTGCCAAAACCAATAAAAATTGTGCACTCATTCATAAAATGGAGGGTCACCAGAGTGCCTGACTGCATTATGGGTTGCTTCCATCTAACATTGATCTCCTTAAAGAGATTGTTTGCATTTTGCTTAAAACAATGAAATTCTGCAAGCCATCAGACTACTCAGGATGAGTGCATCTCACTTGCAGACATGTAAATGTTGTTAATGAATATTAGTTTCATAGCAGAACAAAGAAGAAAGAAGTAAGACTGGGAACAGGTGGAAGACATAAAGGAAAATACCTAAACTCAGAACACTCAGGCAGACAGAGTTTAAATTGTGACCTTTCTCCTGGATGGTCTGTTACTTAATCTCTGTTTTTATCCTTCAGTGAACACAGAATTTTCTGCCTAAAACCATCCTTTGATGCAAATTATAAGATGAAAGAACTGTTAGATGTAATAAGTGCAGATCATCTCCAGTACAGGTGATTTTTAGCTGAGGAAGCACAAGACCTAAATTAGCCACATGGATGCTGGTGGACTGCACAAGAGCATATTTTAAGTACGCAAGCATGGTTTTGTACCACCAAGATGATAGCATTACGTATTAGAATAAATCTGCTTTTGAAATAGAAAAAGAGATCTTGTCACTTAGTGTAAGGGAGAAGAAATATCATTCCCACACTACTGACAGCTATCAGCTGAGCTAAGCAGAATGAGCTGAGCATATAGATGAAGACACAGGTTAGTTTCATTCTACTATAGGGAACATAAAAGCATGACACTCTACTACTAGTAATGTGTGTGTGTAGGTTATATACTAGAAGAAGAAATTAGTATAATGCATGAGATGAGGCAGATTTTCAGCTCTCCTGCTAGCCCATCTGTAAAGTTAAAGCTATACAATGAATTGGTTTTTGTTTAGAAAAATATCAAGGGGAAATTAGTCATGGTGTTTGATGATGACAAAAGGAATTTTTAAAAAAACTACTTTTCTCACATGGCCTAAGAGCATTTTTCCATTGCAAATTTCCAGAATCCAAGTCACAATCTGGATGTTCAGTGTCAGTGCAAGTTAGCAGTAAGGGAAAGTTCAAACTAATCAGAGGCAAACTGATTGGAATCAGACTCTGGCTAAGACCCAGCATCATCTATGCTGTGCTCAACAGAAACCAATGCCATGGCAATGCAAGAAGCAGCAACCTGTCTGACAAGAATCAGACCCAAAGTGTGGCACAGTCAGCCTTACTGAAAATATGTCTGTGATGACTTGCAGTATCCACTGCTGTTCCTCAGCTCTGAGGTTCTACTATCAAAATATGTTGCCAGTCAGAATCAATTATGCCAGACCACTGGATCATGCTTATGAACACAAAAAAACCACCCCTAGCTTTGAAGATCATCTTTGTAGTTGTACCACTGTCTCTCTATTGAGAAGAAATAAAACCCCCATAGGTTTATAATAAGACAGTAAAAAATCAGTCAACATGCAAAAAAACCCCCAGCACTAATCTGTTATCAGTGTTTATTTTGTTAGAGGTTATGTTAGTTTATGCTAGTAGCACACTAGCTACTACACAAACTAGTAAGCCTGTATACTGCTTTTGCACAAAACTATCCTTTTGAGATAATCTCCAATAGGATAAAAAACAGACACAAATCAACAATTAACTGTCTTTATAAAATGAGAAGAAAGGGCAAAACTCGAATCTCTATAATAGTCAATGAAGACTGCAATATGTGTTTATTTACAATATTAATTTCACAGAATCACAGAATTTTTAGGGTTGGAAGAAATCTTTGGGGATCATCTAATCCAATCTGCTGCCACAGGAAACTGTCCAAGCTGGTTTTGAATGTCTCCTGAGAGGAAGATTCTATGATCTCCCCAGGCAGCCTGTTCCAGTGCTCTGCCACCCTCAATGTACAGAAATTCTTCCTCATGTTAAGGTGAAACTTCTTGTGTTTTAGTTTAGGGCTATTATTCCACATTCTGGCTTTCGGCACCACTGAAAAGAGTCTGGCACCATCCTGCTGACACCCACCTTTGAGATATTTCTATGTATTGATGAGATCCCCTCTCAGTCTTCTCTTCTCCAGGCCTAGCAGATCCAGTTCCCACAGTCTCTTCTCATAAGAGAGAAGCTCCAGACCCCTGATCATCCTTGTGGCTCTCCACTGGACCCTCTCCAGTAGCTCCTTGTCTCTCTTGTGCTGAGGAGCCCAGAACTGGACACAGCACTCCAGGTGTGGCCTCACTAGGGCTGAGTAGAGGGGCAGGATCACCTCCCTGCACCTGCTGGCCACACTCTTCCCAGTGCACCCCAGGACACTGCTGGCCCTCCTGGCCACAGGGGCACTGACAGCTCACAGAGAACTCATGATCCAGCAGGAGCCCCAGGTCCTTCTCCACAGAGCTGCTCTGCAGGAGGTCAGCCCCAGCCTGTGCTGGCACTTGGGGCTGCTCCTCCCCAGGTGCAGGACCCAGCACTTGCCCTTGTTGAGCCTCACTGGGTTTCTCTCTGCCCAACCCTCCAGCTGATCCAGGTCCCATGGAATGGCAGCAGAGCCTTCAGGTGGATCAGCTACTGCTCCCAGGGTCATCAGTAAACTTGCTAAAGGTGCATTTGATCCCTTCCTCCAGGTCATTGACAAACAAGTTGAATAAGATTGGTCCTAGTATTGATCCCTTGGGAATATCACTGACTGCAGGCCTCCAATTTGGATTCTACTGGAGTAGAATTTCTTGTACTTATACATATTTACATATATGTAAATAAACTTATCAAAGGACTTATTTTTGATCTATGTAGGTAGACCTGTACTGACTCTATATATGCACTGCTTTTAGCATAGGCATGCACAAATTCTGAGCTTGGACCTCTGAATTTTACCATAATTTAAATTATAAATATTAAAAAACCCACATACAGCTATGAAAAAAATCTCCAGCAAGTTTTGCAATTAAAATCTGTTGCCAATTAGTTGTGTGGGAAAAAAAAAGCTACAGAAGAGAGACTATCAAAATGTTTTCTAAACCACAAAACTCAGTTAATGTAGTAGGCAGACAAAGGTGGATTTTCTGTATTGGAAGTAAAAGATCAGTCAATTGTAAGGAAATTACAGTAGTTCTGGTCTCGGATGAGTTTTCAGTAAGTTTGCAACGTACTGCACACAGGTCAAGGCTATTCTTACCTTAGATATACTTGAAAGGGCAGAAATACTAACCTGAAAGAGTGAAAATGTTTGCTACCATAATGCAATAAAATTATTGTAGTAACAACACAACCAACAAATCACAGAGTATTGGATTTAATTTTTTACTTTTGTGTAGGTGATTGATGGTGTGTCAGTGTATATAGAGTAGCTACATCTTTTGCAATCTCTATATCTTCACTTATCTGCTCAATCACCTAGGTGATGAGACACAAATTTTTAGTGGCTGTGAAACGATGGTCTGTGGTCAGACTATAGGATTTACTACTTCTGTTACAGTTTGGACACAACCTCCCCCCCCCAAAATCTAGACAAAAACATGCTGAGAAGAACAAAGTAAAATATTTACTGCTGGCTGTTAAAATACATCCTTCAAGTTAAGGCTAATGTGCTTTCCAATATAGGAACATTACCAAGGGGTCAGCATTGCAGCATTAAAATTTTAGAAACCAGGACTCTCAGGAGCAGTCCATGGTCTTACAAGCAAAGGAACACAAATAGAGTGATGGAGCCACTGAACCACAAACAGCAGTTTTTAAGTGAAAAGTCATGCAAAGGTACAAGGGCCTCAGGTCTCTGGTGTAACAGGTACATCTATGTCTGCCTATCAGCTCACTCAAGTGCTATTAAAGGCCAGCCAATCCATCTGAGTGGGCCCATTTGCTCCTTGCAGGTACAAATGGCTATTTGCTGTACATATGCGATTACACACTCACTTCCTTTGCCCTATGCTAACAGCATGTAAAACAAAAAAGTGCCATTTTATGTACACAAAGGCACTTATCTGGGGCCCTTGGGCTCTGAATACAAAGCACTCTGAATAGATTGATGGTACTGCGGTGGGGACAAACAGGAAATGGACAACTGTATTTCCCAGGTTAATAGCATAATGATTCTCTATTACTAAAAAACTTGTGCACTTCACCACCTTTTGCTACTGATTTTTCCAGAGTAGAAAGAGATGCTATAATGGAAAGCAGACATGCTATTCAGGCAAAGGATACTAAGAAAATAAAAAGTGTTGGTGAGGGATTCTAGACTTCTCTTCTGATTGCTGTTATATTTCTGTAGTATCTGCTACAGCTGACTTAAATGTACCACTGCACAACTTTCTTTTTAATTTTTCTGGTTTCCTTGCTGTGTTTTTTTGCTTTGGTTTGGTTTTTTTTGGTTTTTTTTTGTTTGTTTAGTTTTGTTTTTGCTTAGCTTACAATATAATACAATACATGAAAACTTTCTAGCAAAGGCTGGATTCTATGCAGTTCCCCGTTCCTTAAAAAATGCATTTACATGTAATTAGCAAAAGCTTAGGTGACACATACACTGGATGGAGTATTTCATCCACAAACCTCCAGAGACCTGTGACTAAATTGCATGCACCATAGCAGGTGCAGTGCATTTTACTGCTTGTATCAGCTCAGATCCCTGGTGAAAACTACAGGAAAGCAACTCATTACAAAAAATTTAAAAGTAGAAACTCTCACACAGTAATACCTACACTTTTTTTCCTGCTTATCTCCTGCAAACACGTATACGTTTATCTTCAGAAAATTAATTCTACACAGGAAGAACATCAGGACTGTTAAAAGTGTCACTACACCCAACAAGTATGACTTGTACTAAGATTCAGACTACACTTTTCAAAGAATGAGCCATTTACAGACCTTGCTACACAGACAGATTTTTCTTCTCATCCTCCCTCAAATGCATTTGTTACTTAAATGAAATATCAGTGTGAAAGGTACTTTTAGAAATATCTGTGTATCCTTGCCATAAAAATCAAAACTATCTCCCTACCAGGCATTACTGAAAAGACTAGGAACGTGAGCTCATAATTTGTGGTTTTTTATTATCCCTTGGTGACTCATATTCCAAACACCCAGGTAGTTCTTAGCATTTTGAAATTTGGCTTTGTGTTAAATTTTGAATAATATCTACCATTTTACACCTCAGAGCTCAGAGAAGACTGCACAGTAGTTGGTGTACAGATGTGACAGAATGTTTTTATTCTAGAAAAAAGCTCCCTGTTTTTGACACACTGGAAAATGTACAGCCAGAGAATGCTTGAGGCGAAGATGCCACACCAGCCTTACATCTGTCTGCTTTCATTTGTCTACAACTGTGCTTATAGATAAAACATGCCTTCCAGATGTCATCACAAGCAGTGTTCATATGCTGACTTCACTGAGATACTATTGTTTGCTGCCAGCATAACAGAGTTGTAAAACTAAAATATTTAAACTCTGCACTACTCAACACAACTTTGAATGTCACACAGGATCTTATTTCAGGATTAATTAATGTACACCCCAATAAAATAATCATGTGTTAGAAAAAAAACAGAGCTAGATGGCATATACAGTATGCTGCCCTTTTTTCTTCTTTTCTTCTTTTAAAGACACAGTTTGTGTTCCAGGAAGTACAGTAGAGGTAAGGAAGTTGCCCACAAAGTAACAAAACATATATATACAAGTATATACTCCTAATATGTTAGAAATGAGTGACTACATCTCTATAGCAGGATAACATTCAGTGTCTTACATAGATTTTAAACTCTCCAGACTTTTCGGAAGGATTGTGACTAAAAACTAGGAGTTACACTTTAGAGGAATATCTTCATCTACAGTGCTTGCAATTAAATCTATAGAGTTAAATATACAATCAAATGTTAAAACATTAATCTGTATATTTAATCGAGAGAATTCACTGTGGTTTTTTTCCTTTATCACGTCTTGTGAACACTTTACTATCATTCACTACTTACAGTCACAAAATTTTGAAAGATTTCTCTGGATGGTCATTCTGTTAAAAGAACTTCTATTCAACTACACTAGTTCTAAGTTAAAACAGCATTAATTTAAAATTCACAGCTTTACATCTGTGTAACTACTTGTAGATAAGAAACAGATATTTTCCTCCATAAAGCTTTCTGCTCTCCTGTCCAAAATCTTTAAACTGTTGAGTAATTTCTTTTGCATAATTTGAAGACAATGAGAGAAAGTAAACTTTTACCAGTGAAAAAATCTGTTTCACTTTCAGACATTTCTCGCTACTAATTAAATAATTATCTAGGTATCTTAAAATGTTCCATTTGATGACTTTTGTGAAAATTATTATACTGATCAAGATATAAAATATTAATGTCATGCCATAATGAAAATTATCAGATATCTCTATGATAACAGGTTAAATATTCGAAAGTTTTGAGTTATTAACTCTTAGAGAAGTATGGTATGTTTGCAAAAAAAACACATGAAGTTTGTAAACTCTCCAGAAGAAATTGGAAGAGACTTCATTTCTAAAGAGTAGATTTCAACAGAAAGAGGACTGTAGAAATTATGTGACTGTATATCTTGAAGTGTTCTTAAAATTTCTGCCAGCCTTTGCTCAGGTTGGAAGAGACTGCATCTTCATCCTTGTAAACTCCACAGAGAATATTTTCAGCTCCTCTTAACTTTTATGAGACAAATATTTTTATTCTAGGAATTTATATATTATTCCAACACACTAAGAAATCTGTTTTCTAACGCTTATCTACTGAGGGAAACTATAGGGTGATATTTACCTCGTAAAATTATGTTGTACATTCTCACATGATCTACTGAAGGGTGAACACAGCCACATGGCTTATCACTCACTGCTATTAGCATTAAATTTTCTTTCTTTCTGTATTTTTTTAAAGATTCTTTCAAAAAACCTAAACCCTAAAACAGTAATTTGGTCAAACAGTAGAAAGCAATTGAGAGTTCACCAACTTCTATAAACAAAACTTAAAGAAAGCCAGAGAAGAAAGTCAACATTGCTACAACAAAATTAAGTGGGAAATTTAATCTATTTTCATGGGTGATGTTAAAGGATTGTGGTCACAATACTAAAAGCATACGCAAGTCAATGCTTCCCTGTTTATTTTTTATTACAAATTAAACTAAATACAATATTTGAGAGTGAAGACACTAAGATTGAATGCTAGGATGCAGAACTCCATGTTCATTGCAGAACTTTGCATTCATCCACTAACAGTGAGAAACATCCTGCTATTTGTAATCTATGTGTACTTCAAAAGAACCCAGGACATACAGACCTCGTTCCATCATAAACAGTAGAGTTGATTCAGTTAATTGTCTGGAATATCTTACAACTATTTTATTTAACTACTCATAAAAATTTATACTGCAGTTTTTCACACAGTAAGCTATTGAGTAGGTTTCAGGAATCTCAATAATTTCCAACTCCTTAGTTTTCTAACTTGGTAATTGCCATTTAACAGAAAGAAAACATGTATTTTCTGTGTTTATATATATATATACATGCACATACACCCATACACAGATCTATTTCCATACAGGAGTTGCAGGAAGGACTATTTGTAAATAAACAGTGAATGTCTTCACCTTTTCTTGTAATAGATAAGTCCTATTTAAAGACTGCACTTCCTCTACATTTCAGGATAAAATCTTCACAGTTATCAAGTAATGTTTACTTCTCTTTTAAAATCTTTGCATAGTGTTTTTGAGCCAATATCAGAACCAGACACACTGGTCTCAGGTCATCTCTCAAATTTTTCTTCAAGCAAGAAACTCCTCATTATACTCTTAAGCAGCAGTAAATATACACATCTGATTAGGGAAAGTAGTAACAGAAGAACTTAAGGAGCTTTCAGAGGGACAGACCTACATTATGCTTCGCAACACCTGCTACCTACTCTCCCCAGCTAACAGTTTTCAAATTTTACTTTTAGAGAGTAATAACAATCTAAATTAGGAGCTCAGCAATTTGCCCTCTTTAAAGCACAATTTTAATGTCATTCTTCAAAACTTAAAAAATTTCAGCACTGTCAACACAAGCGCTGTCAAGCTTCATTGTAGTAGCAACAGCACTTGGTCCAGAGAACATATTCTGCTTCATTTGTAAGGACAAAGAAATACCCACTTGTCCTGAGAATTGCCACAAGGAATTTGACAAGAATCTGGGCAAGTTAAGTTACCATCTAAACAGCTGCTACTGAAAAGAAGAAGAATGAAGGGACATGCCTATCAAGAACTATAATGTTTATCTCAAGATTATTATAAATTGTATGGGAGAAAACCATAAAAAAGGCCATGAAGAGCCTTAATTTCGGGATCTAGCCCTCACCAACAGTGAACAGGACTTTATTTCTCAAGTATCTAAATCACTTTCAAAAACGAAACTTGAGCTCCCACTTACACCTTTTAGAAAAAATAAAAGGACTCATTTGCATAACCATCCATAAAAGCTCTCATCTAGAACTTGCAGATTGTACTTGTGAATTAAAAACTGAAGGGCAAAAATTTCTATAGTTTTTAGTCTGAAATTACTTCTTTCAATAGAAAGAAAAGAGAATTTCTGGAAAGAAATTCCCACTTTTCAGACTGACTCACAGAGCAGAAATACTTACCTTCACATGTTGACTTCAAGCCACATGCTTTAAATCATTGCCTCTTTACCTATGTGCTGTTGGTTGTTGTCATTGTATGCTTTTTGTAAAGTGTATGCTTTTTGTCATTGTGATATGTGATGTTGATTTCTTCAGGTATCACTCCT
The DNA here is from genome assembly GCA_037013685.1 of Acridotheres tristis. Lineage (NCBI taxonomy): Eukaryota > Metazoa > Chordata > Aves > Passeriformes > Sturnidae > Acridotheres > Acridotheres tristis. Next base: position 47,764,025 of record CM072919.1, on the reverse strand, counting down.
AAATAAGAATCCACCCATTTCCCCCTATTATTTCACTGGGAATATTTGCCCTGCTGAAACAATCTTGTTTCCAATACCACCCCTACCGATATCTACTGGTGCTCCTTCTGGTCTGAGAAACAGAATCCATTGTTCCTGTAAAATTTCTGACCTAAAAATACTGTGGTTAGACTTATAATACCTGTTTCATCCAGTCAGAGGCCTAATGTATTCACAGACTGCCTTGACTTACAGTTTCTAATGCTTTATCTAACGGCTTGTAAATCTGTCACACCCTTGATAACCTGTGCTCTTCTGTGAATGACTGCCTGTAAAAATATAAAGGTTCTGCAGCTGTAGTGAAATAATTTGTAGAAGGCAAAGTCCATGCTGGAGCCACACTGTCTTTTCCCTGCACATTGCCTGAAACATTCATATCTTTTCTGGAGATGATTTTGCTTAAGCCCTTTGAAAATAAATCATTCTCAAAAGCACTCAAGATTTCCCTGAAGACTTTGTAAGGCTTCCTGCTTCATAGGTTTCCATTCCTTTGCTGTAAGGCTAATGCATTTTAGGGATGTTTGTTCTGATGCAAAGCTAACTTACGAGTAAAAATAAACTACCAGCGTTTATAAGGCTGTTGGAAGGCAAAGAATGCCAAATGCTAAACTTAAATTACCAGAGTTGGTAGTTGTTCCTTAATAACCTTCTCTTTAGACAGCTTTTTGTGTCTCAGAGGAAAAGACATTTAGTAGGAGTGTAATGATGAACATTCCATTACTTAAAAAAACCAGCAAAATCCCCAAACCTGCAATAGCCTTACATGAAGGGAAAAAAAAATTATGGTAGAAGATGATGGAAATCCACTTCCAGTTTGATGCCTGAAACCAGAGGTGAATCATTGCCATTATTACTCAAGTGAGTTGTATGTTTATTACTCATAAGCCATCCTGTTTACCCTTCTGTGAACACTAGGAGCTACACTTAGCTTGTTTCAGATATGCCTGTCTATACAAAGATTTAACTAGTGTTCACATAAATAAGTATCTACAAAAAAATCTCAAACAAATGAAAAAAGTCCCCACAAAGCAATGCCTAGAAAATAAAACACTTTTGCACAAAATATTTAACCTGCAAGATCAGCAATTTCCTAATTAAAGGAATTGTTATCTTAGCGTATCTTATTAAAAATAGTTATTTTATTTTAAATTTTGCTCAGCAGACAGGGAATTAATGGTGAAGTACTAGTATTACACACAGCACACAAAACTGCAAACAGAATTTTGTTTTAGACATGTGTTGGAGCACAATTTCATTAAAGAAACCCCACACAATTTCAGAAATTCTCATATATGTTTTATAAAAATGTCTGAGAGACCTAAAAACCACGGAGAGTCATAACTTCGAGCTGGCTCATTTGTTTCCATTTTATTACAGCACTACATGGTGGGTATCAGATTCTTCACAGAGAAAAGCATATTAAATCTTTATTCTAATCTGTTTTAGCAGAACTATATTATAGCTTAATGCTATTTTTCTGACTGGTAAAATATCATTTAAATAAGACCAAAAAGAGCTCTGAACCCCAACAGAGACCTATCATGAAAAAAAAATACTACTACAAGTATTACTTCAAGCTACCTTGAAAACAGTTGTGCTTTATTGATAGGAAGGCTACTATATTCTGTTTATTTACTGTTCTCTAGCTCAATTCACTTCTTGCTGAAGGCCACTACACAACTATAAAATGCATTGTGTATATTGATATTCTTCATTTTTGACAGACTAGGCTTTTGTTTGGGGCCTGTAATGAGGATATTGACAACTTCACAAAAACTTGTCTGCAGCTGCTTGAGTATATTCTAGCAGTAAGTTAAATGGTTGGAGCATATTACCATGAGAAAGGGGAATAATCTGACCAAATTATAGCCTTACACTATACCCTAGATATGGCCAAAATTAATTCCATTTGTGTGTACCCTGTGTACCCCCTGCCATGACATCATCTAATCCTTCTAGCTGTGAGAAAGTCGGGAGCATGGAGCACCAACATTTCTCAGGCCTTGTCTCCTTTTCAGTGAGATCTGAGCTGATTTGCATATATACTTCTACACTCTTCTGTAAAACGGGAAATTTGTGTATTGAAGGACATGTCTGCCCCAACTAACTTAAAGAAAATGGGAACTACTTCCCCATATATGTGATCATGTAAAACAAAATGACAAAACAACATACAGGCATGTGCTTTCCACTGCCTGTAGTATTTCATTACCTGTTCTGGTCCTATAGGTATTTACCCCCTGAAAATTGATACATCTTCTTAATCTCTTCTGGTAATTGTGGAGACAGGAAGAACTTAAAAGGAGAGGAAAATGAGGGCTTAGGCTAAGTCAACTTCTGCAGAATGCAGATCTCTTTTTAATCTGTGTGGAAAAGCCACAGCATTTGCTGTTAATCAGTTTTCCTTTTCTAAAGCATTGAAATAAATACTTGATATTGTGTAAGATTATTTTTCCTGACATCTTTTTTGGTTTAATTTCATTCATTTAATTTCATTAATTTATTCTTCTTATTTACTGATTGCTGTACATGGCCCACTTGGCTGTTTGGGGAACACTTTGCAGGTTAAAATCTGCACTCTGATTCTTGTTATTTTTAAGTCTCATTTGCTCTGTCATCTAGTATTCTCAGTATAGCTCAGCTACAATACTTTAATTTAATTTTAAAAACTCCATATTTTTATCTATAGAGCCACCTGCAATGTGCCCTTTTTGTATGGAATCAGAAACCAATCATAAACTATCTCCTCACATGCTTTAGGTTCAAAGAACTCATCGTGGCCTAGATTTCAAAAAGGAAAAAAAATTACTAACTCCACAAAAGTCACAATTATTGATCAAAAGGAAGTATAAACAATGAATGCAAGATTCGTATTTACTTGTTTACTGAAATATGACAATCTTAACACTTGTGGGAGAAGACAGTAGGCTGAAGAGGGATTCTCAGGCATTCCAGGTTTAAAATAATACAGCATTGTCTGAGGATTTAATGTCACTGTGCACATTTACTCCACAAGAGCTCCAGAGTTTCCCAGGTGAATATGGTAAATCTTATCTCAAGTTCAGCTTTCACGCAAATTTGGACAGACATAGGTAAGTATTACTACCATCAAGACACAAAGAATTTTGTTACTTAAATAACCCAAAGTAAGCCACTATACCACTGAGCATGACAACAGTCTTCCTTTGGATGGCTCTTTTTTATTGCTGCTGTTGCTGTTCAAATCTCTAAAACACCTGGAAAATCACGAAATTAAATTAATTAATTAAATTCTTTTCAACTACTTTTTTTCTCTGATAGAATTCTCATGGACAGATAAAATTCCCACTAAAAATATGCCATCCTGTCCAGTTCAAGACTTGAAGGAGCATAAAATTAGGCGGGAGAAACTTGGGAAAGTTATGGTTTAGAATTTTCTCCCCATTTCTCAGAAGAAGTAAAAGATGTAATAAAGAAAGGACTTAAAAATCCCCAATAGCCTTTAGCTACACTATGAGGGGATGTCTGGGGCTCTGGAAGGAATTTATTAGGACTACAAAAAACCCCTATCATCATTAACCAAAACAACTTTAGACAAATCAGGCTGTTATGTAACTGGAGGCACCTAACTTAGGTGATCGCCATTGTCCCTCCACAATTTAGGCAGTCAAAGCTCCACCTGTAGCATCTGTGTTAGGTGTCTAAACTGAGCAGTGTGAACATCCCATGGCTTACCATCACAGCTATTTAATTTCATTGGCATTTGGTTGCTTTATTCCTCTAAAATCTTTTAAAAATCCAATTTTAAGTTCTCTTATTAGCCAGACAGACATAATAATTCTCCACGTTTTATGAGAACTTTGTGGAGTACACTCTGGCAGTCCTTCCAGAAGACACAAGATTCCTGATATCTCTTTCTAAATTTAAGCAAAACTTGTCAAAATGAGGATGAGAAAGCCTTGCATACAGCACTGGCATGCAGGCAGGCCATTCACACCCTAGGTAACAAAGTCAGAATTTTCTGTTCTGCATTGTTTTCAGATAGAGTATATTTAAAGCCTTAATTAAAAAAACCTAAAATAAAAAAACCCTCAAATACCGCAATTTTGCTCACTGTATCAGCCAAGAGAAGGGGATAATTATTAAGCCATGGCAGGGGTAGATGGGTAGACAGAGGGACTAGAAACATCACTGAGAGTAAGTCAGTCTCTAAAAATGCATTTTTCCTTAGTTCTACACTTACAGTTCTCTTGACAGAAGAAAACATCTACAAGTAAAAAAAGGCACCTTCTTGTGTGAAAAATACATCATTTCACAAAAGAAAAAAATTTAGTGTGAAATTACTCAACTGCCTATATAACCACTTGGCCTCTGTGGGTTGGTTGTGGTAGCCCAAAAACAATAGGTTTTTTATACACAATGTCCAAAGTCAATAAAAAAATGTATTTTAACTGGTTTTTTTTTTCCTTTTTTTGTACCACTAAATTTGTAACTTCTGCCAACTTTATCATTTTATCATATGTTTAGAAGCAATCACAGTATCTCCCCAATCATTTTGCAGCACAGGTACTCTTCATCACACATTTATTAGGGAAAAGGACTTGATTGTGGCAAAGGCTTCCACCAATGGAAATCTAAGTCCTAGAGGATGCTTGAAAAACTGCTGTCTCCAATTGCAAAGGTTATGGTGATGAAGCTGAGACAGAATCACAAGTATTAATACATTCTGTGCTCTGAAGGATCCACTGCAGATTGCTAATCTGGTATTCTGCACAATAGAGCCCATTTCTCTCATGGTTTACCCAGAGGAAGGAGATGGTCTTCTCCAGTCTCAAGGCAAAATGCATATGTATTTACAAAATGGCAGCAATAAAATGAGAAATTTGGTAGAAAAAGAAAGATGTTTTACACAGAGGTAGTATGTGTTTTTAACTTCACACTTCCACACAGTCAAGAAATTACCCCTCAAACTTAAAATATGGTCACTGGAATAGCTAATGAAATACATATCCATCACAACACACCTTTTCCAAAGGAATTTTTAAAACACAATACAACACACCACTTCAATGACAAAAAAGATGAGAAGTCATCTTCTTGATATTTACATGACCCCCTGAGCCATATTGATAGAGGACTCTTATCACAGTACAGCTAAATCCCTTCAGCAGTCAATAAATTATATATGCACGAGTTTCTACCATTTGTATTTGTAATATTTTATACATCATTTGTACAGAATAGAAGTATATATAATTTATATTATCCTCAAAATTAGCAAATGGGCAATTTAGTAATGCATTTTGCCATTGCAATGATGTGCCTGTATATACATCAACAGAGTACTGTCCTTATAAATATTTATGTGCCATTATTAGTCAAATAAACTGGCCAGTCTATGTGCCAATAATATGTTCTATGGTTTTTAATATGTCAATAAGCCCACAAAATACATTTAGAAAGAAGCTTATTAATTTCTGAGGGCTTTATCTAGAAAAAGAATTCAAAAGATTGAAGTTGAGCTCTCAAGAAATGGCTGTACAGAAGATTCAATTAGGAAACATAAAAGGAACATTTCCAATAGCCTATGAATAAGAAAACTTAGTTTTTCTGAGTACTTCTCTGAATAAGGGCAAAGGTCATATGCAAACCCAACCACATTTATGATAAACAATTGTGTGCCAAATTTAGAAAAGGCATCTCTGGAAAGCAGAACTTCTCACACTTCAAAAAACCCAATCTCCAGCATAATACAAAATAAAAAAAAGATCTTATCCTTCTGAGTAAAGTAGGAAAAACTAAAGATGAATTTGAACTCTTTTTGTTGCTTTAGTTACATTTCACAGAAGAAAACTCACTACGGAATTTCAGATCAAAAGTTACCAAAAATGAGCTGAAGAGGTGAAGATTTTCATGTCTTTGGCCTCCATCATGAATAGACATCTTCATAGGTAGATTTTTATGTCATTTAAAAATTCAAAACCATAATTGGTTAATCTAGGATTTGTGAACTCAGTAAGTAATATCGGAATTAACTGCTGCTGTAACACACATCAACATATTTTCAAGACTGAAAATATGTTGTCTTTCCAGCTTTAGTTTTTCTGAACATTTGCTGATTTCCTTGAGAGAAGGAGACACTGAAACACAATGGAATATTATCAATCTACTGGAACTAAAATTGTCCTTGAAATCTCATATGATATGCAGTATAAAGAATCTCAGTTCAAATAATGGCTAATCCATCAAGCAAAAAATCACAGTTTTCTGGAGTTCCCTTTTTATACAGTGTTTCACATCTGACAGTTGAAGAAAAGAGTGGTTTAACAGTCATAAAAGTCTTGGCCATTATGTCATAATTCTCACCATGTGTGAAATATACTGGTGTTAAAAAACAAATGTTCTATTGCCAGTTGTGTTTTTGAAAAGCAAGCAGCTTTATGCAACACACGACAGTGATTTTCCAGCAACAGTTTGACAGTGCATGGGCCCCGTAGTTGAAATTTTTTGTTCTAATCTTTGTTTATAGTAGAAGTAAATAATCCAAACAAAGAACATTCCACTATGCAGGGCTGATGGCTTTGTGATAAGGCAGAGCCTGGCACGAATGACAGAGCCAGCAGTCTATTGAGGTAAAAAACAGCACTCTGATAAGTAAAACTGTCTTCTGATTTATAGACCTTAAGTTGGCTTTTTAACCCTTGAATCATGAAAATCTGCACCATACAAAGGCCTGTGAAGAAAGGTATGTAAAAGAAAAAAAAAGAAACACTTTAAAAGAATTTTAGAAGAAAAACTGTGGTGGCTAAGATGTTACTTTTATTATCAGAAAATCACATTAAACCTGAATTTTTAATATGCTACATGCAAGAACTTTTCCTGATCAATTTAACTTTTCCTGATCAATTTTTATATCGAACACAGAACTTCTAAAAGAACATTTGAAAAACAAAACCATTTAAGATCAATCCTTTCTTTGTTTACACAGAAATAAATGGGCTTGAAAAAATAATGAATATTTATCTTGCAAAATTTATGATGTCAGATACAACATGATACATGGCCTTTGGTGTCAGTCATATCTTCCATATACAAGTCCTGAGAGACTCTGGTCCTCAGGCAGATTGAAAAGACTTTCAGTTCTTCCATACAGTATTTCCAATAGTTAATTCAATTGTTAATATTTAATAGCAAACAGCCCTGAGAACTGCTGCAACCCTTTTCCAAAGAGCTCCTAAATGCAGAAGACAGTTATATATTTGCATATATGAATAATCACTTAATAAACAATGTTATTTGATTTTCAACTCTCCCCCCAGCATTGGATAAGTAGACTCTTGTTCACAGAATTCATGTGATTTTTTGACCAATGGACCTGTACAATCAAATGTACAGTCCTGCTACAATCTTAGTACCTGAAACTGGTGTTTGCCAATTCTTTATGCAGTCTAACTGTCTTATTAGCTGACAGATAGACCTGCATTTCATAAGAAATGAGAGATAGTTTATACATTCATAAATTGGGATTTGTGGACCATGCTTGAAAGGAAAAAAAAGACATGGAAAGATAGTTAATAAACAGTGCCACAGCATCAAAGTTACATTCCAGAAATGGAACTATGTATTTTCAGGCCATTGAACTCTAGTAAGACAAAAATCCACACAAGTTCAAGGTTCTTGAATTACAACATCCTAGTTCCCAAATGAAGATAACACAATCTCAAATCCACCTTTATGTCTGAAAATTTCAAGGCATCTCAGAAAACTTTCCATGTTATTCAATCTGTGCAAATTAAGCATTTTTCCAGTGAAATCAGATACGAAGGCTAGAAATCAACCCAAAAACCGATAATTTCAACAAGACTTATTTCACATTCAGGATCCTACTACACCTATTCCTAACAGTTTCTTCTGCAATGCCTGAGTCACACTAGAAATGGTCCTGGACACTGAGAGAGGACTGGCTCCTATTTCTGCAAGCTTTTCATAATGATCAAAAATGTAATAGGCTCCACTCAAGACATAGTTCCTTCCCAAATATGATTTCACAGGAGAGGTGGTGAAAGAAATCCTGAGATGTGCTTCCTTCTCATTTCCTACAAGCATGTTGTACATGGACAAGTCATTGCAATATTAAGCCATGTCAGACCAGGAATAGGAAGCTGGTATGTTGGCCTCAGTGACACTGTATTCTTCAGTGCTGCCTATAGTTCACAAATAAATTCAGGGACTTTTTATTCATAGAATTTTAAGTAGAAATCTTTCATATTTTAGAAGAGTATTTTAATGATCATTAATATTTAAACTAAAAACTGTTTGGCAGTATTTGACCAACTAAAGTAATTTAACCAAATTTTTCATTATAAACTTAAACACCAGAAAATGGTACCTCCCTTTCAAAGACTATTTCTGTTAGCCATCTGAGTGCCTACACATGGCAGTTCCTCATTGAAATGCAATGTAACCCTAACTATAAAACCCCCCCTTATTTTTTTTTTTGTTGAGACAGGATATTTCTTTCAGTGATATACAGGTTTTTTTAAAGAATCAAAACCAAGTACATTGTTTGCAAAATTGTCTGTCCCATTCAACATGTCTAACTTTGATTTAGTACAGCACAGATCAGCAGTCAGCAAGGCATGATCAGTTCTTCATAAGGTAACACGGCCTTTAATAAGCCAACATAGCCAAAGCCCATGCATTTATTTCAGTACATGAACTTAGATGCTATAGTAAGGTTTTTACTAAATAATTTAATTTTACATAAGCAGGAAACAGTTTCTTTCAATAGCACAGGATGATCAAGACGTATGACCACAAAATCAAAACAATTCAAGGCAAGCTATTAAATCATTAAAAAGTTATCTTCTATGGATTTATAATCCCAACTATTGAATGCAGAACCTATATGCAAAACTTCTATGACACAGTTTTGATGTAGGAAAAATTATAAAATGGGATTTATTCATCAAGTTGATATGCTGCCCAGAAAAAATTTCAAACTTTTTTAATAGGGAGAACTTCCTTGGCTTCTAAGATTTGCTACCTCAGAAAAACCTATATTCCATTTTTACCAAACCCTGCAAACCCCAAAAAGCTATTAGAAAGCTAAAGACCACATACAGTTTCAGGTGTAATAATTTAATTTTAGTAGAGCCTCAGCAGTAAAAAAAAATAATCTCTGCATCTAATAAATCTGCTACTATTTAAAAAATAGTTTTTATCAACATCTGAATTTGCCCTCAGATACAAAATAAAGGCATTACATATATTATGATAGGACAGACTTCCACATGAGCAGAATATTGATGTTTAGTTTTGCAGTGGGAATGAAAATGAAACCTCCTTCTGCCATTTGTAAAGTAAAAAATTAATGAACGCCCGAAACAAACCATAGCCTGATACAAAAAAAAAAAAAAAGAGTTTAAAAAAAGTCTAAAGAGAGAAAAATAGAAAGAATCAGCAGAAAGAGCATCTGAAGTAAAGTAAGTAAAAGGACTGCTTGTGCCTAGTATTTTGGAAGTAATTGTTCAGGAACAGTTCATCCACGTGAAAGTCCAAGTCACATAGGGCTGCAGAGGTCAGTGAGACATCTGGTGATCGAGTCAGTAAGTACCAGCCAAACATGCTAGACTGTCTCGAAGTAAATTGAAGGGTAGACACCACAAATCCTATTATTTATACATCACAAGGAACACCCAGCTTCTTTTGTTATAATACCTCTACTGCGCTGCTTTCTTATTGCTCTCCTAAACTCTCTCACAACTCTGAAAGTAATATTTCTCAGAAACTTATCACAATATTGAGAAATATAAATACTATCTCTGACCCTCAGCTGATACCAGGAGCACTAGCTATGACTTTGGAGGTGATCATATTAAATATCTTGAAACTTCCTGTTACAAACATCTGTTTCATTTTGCCTGCCCTGAGCATGTTTTTGCTGAGCTTCCAGCCTGTGCCAAGTGACAGTTTCAGGCTGATTAATAATAACTACTACAGTAGTGGAAGCAGTAATAAAGGTTCAGTATCAATTGGTAATTTATTTCTTGTTATTTACTGAACAATTTATATGAATGTTGCCAGTATGTTCCTTGTGGTACCTGTGAAAACCTCCAGTATTGTCCAGCCAGGACTAAGCCTGTTTGCTGCAACGTGTCAGAACTCCAGAGCTACATTCCCTAAAGCTTCAGTGTGAATTGAAGGTGCACCAGTCTGATGTGGCTGAGGTTGAGGAGATAGTTGTTTGCAAATGTTTATTCTTACAGCCAGGAAGAGAAAACTGATGACTGTAAGGCAGAAGAGATTTATGGCAAATACAGAGACCAGGAGTTCAGACCGACATCTCTGTCAGGGAAAAATAAGACAGGAAAAGAGCATTAGTGGTGGGGACAGTAAATTCAGTTGGAGATTCAGTAAGTGGTTTGCTCCATGAGCAAGAGAGAGAAGACAGAGACAAGACAAAGCTCAGATGGAACAAAACTGCATCCTGGCTCTATGCGTTCCTCTATGCACACAGACCACGAGGATAAGAATTTCCTATGTCTTCCTTTAAAAATGGCAACATCTTTATTACAGGAATGTTAATTCTTCACAAGCATGCACTCAGTCATGGCATTTCCTCCCTTGTAAGGCTCTTGGTCAAACTTGTTCTTGTTGTGATTACTTCTTTCTCTGTGATTTAGGTAAATAGTGGCAATTTTGGGATGAAGTATTTAGAGTAGCATTCTTCTCTCCTAATACCTACAAGGTAAAGAACTCGGTGGGATAAACTCTTGTTCATGTCACTATAGAAAATGTGGCATTTCTAGATCATGACTCAACTATCACTTTATACATCTGCTGCAGGATAACAGAAATCTCATAACAGAAGGACCAGGGATTTTTTTCCCGGACAGGAAGAAAACTGTACATGATCAGCTTGTGAGGAAAGACTATCACATAGATCTCCAGTTAGGCAAGCTGAACTGCACTCTTTAGAGTGGAATGGGAAGGTCTGCAAAATGCTTACAACTGACAAACTCAGAATGGAATAAATGTTACATCATTTATGTTTCCTGAAGATCTGGCAAAATCAACATCAAAAGAAGGGGCAAAATATTTCTCTTTTCTAAGACATCTTGTATAGGTCTTTTCAGCATCTTACAGAGTGGAAATAAAACCACCTATTTAAGGAAGTAAAAAAATATATCATCACTGTTTTGGAGCTACCTATTTGCTATGATCAACAATTTCAATGATCAACACAGAAATGACCAAAAGTAAACCCGTACTTCTGTTCCAGAGGTTAAATCAATCATGAAGCCAAGGAACTTCCAGAGCCACCCATTAGTAGGACAAAACAAATACTGAATGACCACTATTGATAAGGAAACAAACAAAGGAAGGATAATCAATCCCCAAAAAAGCAAATGAACAACCAAAAGGCAAAACTACCTTCCCCCACCACCAGCATGTGCTCATGGAATCAAGAAATACATCATGCATGTATGTGCCCAAGCACAGGGCACTGAAACTAACATGCAATCAGAGGTACAGAATTTCCTGGCTACTGGAAAATAACTTGAATACATTCTAATTGCGCTTTGTGTGATACTTGCATGCTAAACAGGCTATATGTATATATATTTTGTATAACTTTCAAGGATAGGTTGCAGGTTTTAGATGAAATATGAAGCACAAAAAAATACAAGAAAGAGTCATTAGCAGCCCAAACAAATTTTGTTGCCAAGTAACTTCAAAGTATTGCCTGTGGTTCTTTCTCTGGCGTTATTTATGGCATCTCCATCAGCCTGTATACTATGGAAGCAAAAGAACTTACTTAGTGTACAAAATGTTAACACAAGAGGATACTTGTATGGCATGTTTGTGATACCTGATGCCAGTATTAAACATTCTCTTTTTCAGATGTCAACATGTGCAGTTTTCCTACAAATTCTTTGCCTGCTCCCTTTGTCTTCTACATTCAGTTACTTCTGAGAGGAAGATAATTAGAACACACAAAAGCTAGGTGTTTCATCAGATTTCTAAATATTGAAGTTCCTTATCAACCCTTTAAAAACACAGTTGTGCCAACAAAGAATACATCCCTTTCTCCTGCCACCGAAATTCCTTAATCTTAAATATTTTACACTACTTCCTCTCTACCTGCTTTTTTTCTCCTAAGAAAAATTCCTAATCTTCTGGTTTGTTGAATACAGTCACCTAAAATTAAATTATTATGAAATACATTTATCTGAAATTATTTTCAGATAGAGAAGGAATCTTCATGATTCTTTCAAACACCTGCTTTCTTAGGAAAGTCAAATTTTCATAGACGTTTTTATTCTATCAAGTTTAGTCACAAGGGTAGGTGAGGATAAATGTTTTTTGTTAGGGAGAACACAAAATAAGGAGCCACAATTTTTTAGTCTTCATTGCAGAGTAATAATTACTTGAATCTTTTTCATAGTCTCTTTGTATTTTATGTTTTATTTTTTAAAAAATTATCTCATGATACTTAAAACACTGGTGGTATGTTTTCGTGAGCTGACTATTTAATTTATCAAAAAACCCTTTTAAGATCTTATACCTCCCTTTCTTAGTCACAGCTGTAATCCAATATCTGTTTTCCCCTCTGAACCCTCTTTTCCAAAAGCATGAACTGCGGACAAAACTATTGAAGAAACATCTTTGAATGTCCAAATGAATGGTGGTAAAAACAATGCTGATTCAGATCTGTGGTTCTCCTTAGGCAAAAGATCTTTAATTGTTAAAGGGGAAAAGTAATTTTGGCTAACAGGCATCTGTGGACATATTTAACTCTTTTTCAAGGCTTGCTGAGGAGTCTTGGCCCCAAGTCTAAGTAAAAATAGAATATTTTCACTAATGTTTTCATTCAGTCTTAACAAACTTGTATGTCCTACTGAAAACTTACTGTATTGAAGAACTACTAAATTTAGTCTTGCATTTCTGTAGTTCTCCATATATATCATGAACTGTTAAAAAGAATAAAACTACAGACTCTTCTGCATACGGACTTGGGGCTGCTAGTGCATCAGAGAGGTGCAAATCATATCATAAAATAATGCCAATTGCAAAAGCAATTACTCTTTCCATTTCAGTCCTTTGCCCTACCTTCCCCTTTTTACTGAATAATTACACTGGACAGGCAGTCGACACTCTTGAGTTGAACTGAAAGATTAGTTAATCGATAAAACCATTCCACCATTTCAGGTTTTATGCGTGGGTCACTTGACAGCTCAGCTCCTTACCAAATGTAGTTCCAAGCATCCCAACCAATGCTTCCTGCCAGTGACAACAGTTGTCAGCACCCCCAGGTTGCCGTTTTTAGGTTGTTACAGAAGTGACTAAGATAGGATGTACGGTATCAAGTAAAAGAACTGCACCCTGTTCACTTATTCTCTTCTGTTTCAGGGAGGAAGGCAGACCAAGAAGAACAAACCTCTCTTTTTCAATGTCCATCCTCACAGGATAGTATTATTAAAATGAAAAAATAATGATAATAATAATAAAAAAAAGACAGTGTTAAAGCAGGAAAAATGAACTGTGCAGGTTGATGATTACAGGCAATAAAGGGAAAAAATACAGAAATGCTTTACCAGAGACTGGAAAGAGCTGAGTTAGTGATAAAAGCTAATCAAAGAATGCAAGAAAGAAGAACTGCTAACAGGTGGTAGTGGGAAATCATCTAAGAAATGGTGTATGGTCCCTAGAATCTCAATTTTTTCAATTTTATATGTTGGGCTGAAGATCCTGTAGAGAAGTGGTTGACTTGTTAGGTCCAGACTTGCCTAGACAGCAGAAGCCACCTCTAAGTATTTTTAAAATAGATCTCCAAGGTTTTCAATTCTGAAAACTATCACAATTTTATAATCAAGGCTTTGCTTTCCCAAGTCAAGTTTTCTGCATTCATTTAAAAGAGAAAGAAAAAAGAAAAAAGAAAAAAAGAGAAAAAAAAAAGGTTGGAAAGCTTTAAAGCTTTAATTCCAGACCCTGCAGGAAACTTTCTTCTGAATCGAAGCATCTAACTTTTTTGAGGGTCGCTTACCACCATTAGGAAAGACTGAAACAAAAAGTCATGTGCAAAGCCTAACTACCTCACCATGTGGCCAAATAAACTTGATTCTCATCTTGCAGTGATTAATGGAACTTGATTGATTTCAGGAACTCTTCTCTTGCACACTGGAATAGCTACTATTGTTTATTCCTACTCAAAACAAAACTAAAAAATTTTTACACTGAGAGGGCTGACTTGACTCCTACAAAATGCCACCAAGTAATTCAGTTCCTCTGTTCTAATTTGGATGTCCATTGCTTTAATATAAGCTCAGAAATATTAAAAGACAGTGAAATATAAAAAGAACTTGGTTTTGGAAATAAAATCTTCACACAACAGAATTTTTAAGCTTTTTTTAAAGTGGACTTCTTAAAATCTGATGCAATGGCACTGGAAAATATTCAGAAATTTCAGCAAATTGTACTGTCTTGAAATTCTGTTACAGTGACATTTGACTGATTTACATTCTTCTTTTAGATTTTGCTCTAACCAGCACCTTTATTATGTGACCTTTATTCTGGATGGCCTCCAGGGCACTATATACAATAGCTGCTTCCACACCACTAGCTCAGCTACAAGCCAGCTGACTTCTGTGCTAATTGCTGGATTTGAAACTTCCTTTCCTCTACAAAGTTCCAATTAAGAGCCGAGTATTTAGAGTAGGGACCCTGGATCTAATCTGGGTTTCTAACTTTTATTCAGAGGAAGATGTTGCAGCTTGTTTTCTGCTCAGGGAGACAATTTAGCATTGACACAGTTAAAATACTCACTAGAAGTGTGTAGTAAGGAACAGCAAAACCAAGACGGTGTGCGATAGAGTACTGCTATCAGAAATGCTAGCTATTTGCAGAATTCTTATGTCAACAGGACCTGTAAACAAGTGTTAATATTTCTAGTGGAAGTAGCATCCTTTGGGAATTCAGTGTAGTTAGCTGCAGAGAGCAAAGAATCAGATCGGAGAGGGAATTGTGTCAGCTCTGGCATGCCGGCAGTATGTGGCTGTCAGGAGTGTGAAATGGAGCTGCTTCAAAGCTGAGTAGGCTGTGACCTGAATGCTGCACGTCCATGCACTCAGTGTGAGAGGATCAATGACAGCATTTGCTGGGCTCTAGTCATCCCCTCTGCTAATGAAAGCAGTCCTGAAAGGCATAATGCAGGGCCTCTAGGCAGCCTAAAGCCTAGCATTAGCTGAGTTTGTTATAAGCTTGGCTGGCGAGTGCACTGAGTACCAAAGCCCCCCTCCTCTGTTGCTCTATCCCACCAACTCCCCCCGGCTGTCTGTTTAGTGTCACTCAGCTGGGATGGATCCCGTTAAAGATCTGACGCTTAGCAAGGACTCAGAGGTGTCTGGAACGCCTGCCTCTAATCATAAACACCACAGCTGGCAATGATGTGGTCGAGGAAAAAAAAATCACCTTGATCCAACAGCACACATTCCCTTTGATGTTTCTGCAGTGAGTTCACTGCCCAGAGAGAAAGGTACTGCTTTAAAAAAAAATCAGGCTTGACATTCTCAAATCATAACCATATGACTCTCAATTCCAAGCTTAAAAAACCCCACAGCCCAATCCCAGGAAAACACAACATTTTGTTCTGAGAAACTCAGGGAAGAAGCATCTGACAATGATAACATGAAACAGGTTTGGAAGATAATGGCAGTTTGAGGAGAAAACATTTCCAAAAAATTCAGACTACCACTACCAAAAATGGAAGAAGCTTTCTGCCAAAGATTGCAAACTGTGGTGACCTCAAGCAAGAGACTGTAGCTGATTCAAGGGAAAAATGAAACTTTTCAAAGACAACATTGCTTGTGCTCTGCCACTGTTTATAAGTGCCTTATGCCCTCTTGCCTTTCGGGGTGGCCTGGTAAATACAAGAGCTCTTCTGTATTTTACAGTCCTCTGCCACAAATTTCTGTTAAATATTCAACACTGTGAGCATGATTTTTAAATTTTTTTACCAGTCAGGTTACAAAGAGAATTGTGAATCCAGTGCAAAAAGCTTATTATTTATTGTAGGGCTTTTTTGCACTGCCCGTCTGTTTCATATATGGCCATGAAATATACAAATGCCCCATTTATTTTCATCCTGCTTTGATTTCTTGATAGAAAAACTACACTGTTTCTCTTGCACTGATTTCTTTCTAGACACAGAGTTCTGCATATACCATTTGCTAAAAATCTGCTAAAACTGTTAATTTTTGTTCTCTGACACATTCATGCTACTGCTTTCTTATACTATGCTATCTATACTAACACAGATAAAGGGCCTCATTCAAATAATCCTAACGCAATATACAGTCTAATTTTCTTTTCATTATTCACAGCAAGGGAGCTTTACAATTAATAATGAAGCTCATTCCAAGGCTATATGAAGAAAATGGCATCCTAGACACACTGATGCAGACTTATTTGCTTGGTACAAAAAGAAAAATTTAGAACTAACTTTGAAAAAGTCTCTAAAAGTGCATCTTCAGAATTTACCCCTATTTGCAAATTTAAATATCTAGCATTTTTACATGGAAAATGAACAGCTGGCACAGCAACAACTGCAAACAGTCATTTAGGAGTACTCAAGCATGTTTGTTGCCTTTCTGGATATTTTTCTAAAATGTCCCTTTTCTTGAATTCATATTACCCACAAGGTTTACTTTCTTCTCCAGATAAAAAGGCCAGGTCACAGGATTCTCTCAGCATCAAAAAACAATACCAGCAGCCATTCCCTAATGAGAAAACTAAAGACAATTTCATTACCTTTGGTATTAATATGTCCTGTTTGTTACTGTGGCTCAAACAGATCAGAGCCACCCTGACATGACTAAAGCAGAGATGTGACATCCCGTATACAAAACACAGAGCTTAAGAGTGAGTGCAAATTGAACTACCATGCCACGGCTGCAAAATCTGGGAGCTGTATTCCAAATCTATATGAAGTTTCACAGGCTGTTTGTGCTGACAGCCTTCCCTGCAATTCTCTCGCTGCAGATTCAGATAAGATTCAGATTTATGAAGTTTATGTACTGTTCTACAATGGTACGTGTGTTCATGTGTATGTGAGGGAGAAGGAGGCTAATTCAGCTGGGTTATGAAACATCAGCAATTTACATACCCCTATATGGCAGTTCTTCTCTTATACTATAAGTAAGCAAAATACAATTAAATAACAAGCAAGATCTGCAGCCCTAGTGATACTTGAAAGGATGTGTGTAAGGGACACAAATCTGTCTTATTTCCTTGTGCATTAATCTCTTATTTTCAACCAGAAAGAATTAAAATCAGTACCAGAAAACTGCTACTAATATACTGTCACAAACACAGGTTTGATTTAAAAAACAAAAAAAAAGGTATTTCCTCAAGCCTTATGAAGAACTACGGATTTTACTGCAGTGGCAGTTGTTTACCTCTGTATATGCAAGAGTTCAGGAGGTGAGAGTCAAGATATGCATCCAATTCTTCAAGGAAAAAAGCCAGTTATCTATCTAGTCTGCTTTCCTACTGCAAGTGAATAATTCTAAGCTTACTAGCAAAGTCTATCATAAAATTCCCCTCTTTTCTCTATTCTTACATGACTTTCAAACATCACAGGATAAAAATAATGAGAAATAATTCTAATCATTAATATGGTTTTACTGCAAGAATTTTTTTTTTTTGGTTTCATATTTTAAAATTATAAAATCAGGGTGGAAATGTTATTTACCAGAGCATTCCCCCAACAGAAGGCAGAAGAGAAATCTGTAATACATTTCTTCCAGCTTCTTTTTACAGATCAGATTCAAAAGTCTTTTACTGATTACATGTTCTTGCATGTAATGACTAAAGAAGACAAAAAGAAACCAAAAAACCCCAACCCAACAAAACCTCAAAAGTAACCAACCAATCAACCAGCCATCCAAACAACCAAAAAAAACACCAGTTACTTTCCTGGTCACAAATGGAAATGTATCCATTATAGTTTGACTAGATAAAGGGGACTGACATTTAAGAGAAGGAAAAAAATTATTCTAGGCGGTGGGCTTCATACTTATACTACAATGAATATAACTGAGCTGGTGAAAAGTGAAATATCATATGACTTTGCCTAAAATGCATGTGGCCTTCACCTGTTGCATTGCATCGACTGCGCCAACATTCAGTTCATCTTACCAGCACTGAACAATTACAGATTGCTTTAGTGATCTTTTATGAAATACAGCACTTTGCCTTAAAAAAGGAAGCTATTTTAATTCATATTCACCAAAAATGTAAAGCATGATGACTTGTTACTGTCTTGATTTGCTAAATGTCTTAAATTCCGTGTAACTGGTAGGGCTGGTATGCAAAATATCAGACCTGTGCAAAATTCCAGGATGAAATAGCAGTTCAATCAGAAAGCAAACGCTTTATAGCCCTTTCAAGGCTGAAGTTCAAAGATACCTTCAGCCCTTCATTTCTAAACCAGTCCAAAGCTACCTTCAGACAGCTCAGTCACACCATGACAGGGGAGGTTCCACCTCACACCAACTCTCTAGTGACCCCTCCAGATGAATCAGAAGAGAAATTGACAAGCTGCAGCGGCATTCTCAGATGAAGGGAGGCTGGCTGGCTGGAGAGTTTAGGATGAGACACACAGGTCAAACAGAAGTCTTCAGGGATTCAAAAGCTCGTGTTTCCTGCACCACTCCTTCTTTAAAGATTGCAAAGAATTCTGTCAAGTTAAAGTGTTTAAATCCTTTCATTTATTTTACTTTTATGAGATGTAAATCTAAACTTGATTTAGAATTAATTGCACAAGTGATTATAAACCATTTAACTTGGGCACAACCATAAATTCCTGGAACTGAAGTCTGATTTGTACAGATCCTGGCTCACAAGAACCTCTACTAATACCAACACTGTTCATGTAGAGGAGGAAGAGTTTCAGAGTTAGAACAGAAACCACAACATTGTGGCAAGCCCTCCACAACTTTTTTTTGTTTCTCTTGCTTTTGAAATGAACTGCCTCCTGTTGCTTTGTTCCTTTGCTGATCTTGGAAGCCTCATTGGGAATTTAATTTTTGTGCATACATAGCCTTCATATCACTTTCCAAACCTTCAGTGCCAATGTTCATTCTATGGCTTTTGCAGTACACAATCTCTGCTTGCAGAATGGCCTCAACAAGTGGGTACTGGAGTAGTTTATACTTTACTAAGTTTTCTCAAGGTTTTGCTTTTTGTGTATTTTCTTACAAGAGGTGATTGAAAACAGAAAGGAAAAGCCTTTTTCTTTTCTTTTCCCTCTTTTTTTCCCTCTTTTTTTCCCTCTGTTATTTTTTTCTCCTTTAATACTCTTATTCTGAGACCATGTATGACAATATCTCGTGGAAAATTGCTCCTGTCCAATAATATGCTCAAAGTACTTCTTTGCCAGAGGCATCCACTCATTATATAAATCAAACAAGCATACAAAAACAGACAAAAAGTGACTGGTAATGCCCAGTGAATTTCTGTGCTCAGCTAGGATGATTTGGTGCATTGCATGCAGATGTCAGGTATTTTTATAAAGAGCTCCATTGTGCAGGGCCCCACTACTCCTCCATCGCTCCCAGCACTCCCTTAAAAGGGGGGTGGTGGGCAGACAACCATTCCAGCTGGGCTTGGAACCTCGTCTGAGTCAGGAAAACCACAGCTCATAAGCAAAGAGGAAGCATAATGTTCTACAAGGACAAAACATTAGCAAAAATGTCACTCAGCCCCAGTTCCACATGTTGGCTGCCACGGCCTCTTCCTCCTAGCATGCCCGATTGATATAAATTCCATCTGCTCAGCAGCCAAGTGACAGAGAAGAAATACCGGCATCTGGTCTCTATTGCTGTCGGGTTTTTGTTCCATGTTAGACCTTAGCTAGAAACATATGAAGAAATGAAGGTGCTGGCAAGCGACTAAAAGGCTGCACTGGCACAAATGAGACTTTCTGATGCTTTTCACACTTCACTTTGGATTTTACAGGCAAAAAGGTGGAGGAAACTTGATAAACTGAGTCTGGAGAGCCAATGGGCCTGGAGGTCATTTGGTGTTTCTAAAGTTTTTTTGAATGTTTAAAACTGTAAAGCAAAACAATTTTTTTTAACACAACAGAAGGTAACGAAGTCACACAAGAATGTTGCTCTTCAGCTAGTTTTTTTTCTCCTTCTCTTAAACATCCACTGGTTTGGACCTGATCCACTAGCACTTTATATTCTCCTGAGAAGCAGCTGGAAAGTGCCAAACCGCTAACTTTTTTTTTTTTAACCCTACTGTGTCCAACAGAAAGCAAGTACTTCAAACCAAAGAAAGAGAGCAATAGAGCAAACCAGTAACATGCATTAATATCTGAGAAATGATGCTTGAGTGCTTTTTGAGAGCAATTCTTGAAGAGATATGGGAGACTGTGAGTCAATGTGATTGCAAGTGTGTGTCTGAACATTCAAAGATTTCTTTGAGGAATGACTCCTCACACCAACAGAGGTGCATGAAAAAATGAAGGTGTGACAGAAAAGGTAAAAAAGAAAATACATTGGTAATAAAATTAGATTATGACACTTTTCTCCTTGCCAAAAAAATCAATTGTAGCCAAAAGCATAGGAAGACATTTTGTACCTAAAGGGATCCACAAAACAACAAAGGATAACTGGTCTGTGGTAAGCTAAAATATTTCTAAAATTTAAAGTGGAATCTAAATATTCCAAATCAATATAGAATTTGATTTTGTTAGAAAAAAAAATAGTGTTACATTTATCTATGAGCCTCGAGCCCTTGCTGGTCTCATATGATTTCCTCTGTAATACAGCATCCTTCTCTTTTGTGTGACAGGACCAGAAACTGACAGAAAGAAATGAAGCGAGTGAACAGCTATCAGAGTGACATTATAACACCAATGAGAGAGAACACATGTAAGAGAAGAGCTCTCAAGAACATATAAATATATAATAGAGCCCTGCAACATTTAATAATTAATTGTGAGGAAGAAGCTTTTATTTCAACAAAAAGAAAGGCTTCTAACCAGAATCCCCATGGGAGAGGAACAGTCCACTATATTGATGCCCAAAAGGCAGTTCTATGCCAGTTCTTTACAAGGTGAAGTTCCCCTTTCATATTTGGCCAGGATCACTTCCACACACTGCCTGCATTGCATCCAAAGTCTGAAGTGGTACCTGCCTTCTTGTGGTGATTCCCTGCCTGCAATGGAATTGGTCCCAGCGACTTCAATGTGCTTTGCACCTGAACCAATAAAGTCAACAATCTAATTTACCTAGTAGGATAATGAGTATTAAAAGATGCCATAACTAGGGGTCAAATATTCCACTGCTAGTTCACCTCACTGAAGTGCTACTTCAGGGAAGTTAATTCTGCTAACTTAGTGTTCCTCACTGGAAATTATTACTTAATTTGCTACCCAGATGAAAAGTCTTAAGTACATGTGTGAAGAATAAGTGGTGCTCATCGATTAATAATGTGCCTCCATATAATCAGTGGTTTAGACTATTACAAAGAGTTTGAAAGAGTATTCCACCTTCAGGTCTCTTCGCATGGGATGCCTCCCTCTAAGAGTTGCCATTTAATCACCACCCAAACAAACTCAGTACAGGCATTTTCTCCCAATAATGTCTTGCTCAAGGAACTCCTGCAGTGTCACTCCTGTAGAAAAATTCTGATTTTTACTGATTAGAAGGCCAGGTTGTTCAGGCCCTGGACAATCTGTTTGAGTGAAAGATGTCCCTGCCTATGGCAAGTACTCTTGCAAGTAACTTTACATTAGCAAATAACTCAAGCTCAATATTACAAACCCCATCATATTAATGCTAATGTTAAATGTTGCAAGTTGCTTTGCCCCAATCTCTACTTAGGAAATAAGAAAAACAGGAGCTGTCTTTCTCCAACAGCTAAAAAGGTAATGTAGCAACTACCTGTGTATCACTTCAGAGCACCTCTCCAAAGCACTACTCTTGTTCACGGGACCTGACTCTTTTTTGCCTTGACCCTAATGATTTCCTGTTCACAGACTGCACTATGCTAACAGTTAAGTTCCTTCTACAGAAGAGGATCAGGTAACAGTAAATTCCCCAGTCAGAGCTTCTCAGGGAAGGAAGCATACTACTCTCAAAGAGAAGGACATAGTATTCCGTTACGTAGAGTAATGAAGTAAAAATGTAACCTTTCACAACAAGGTGGCAACCAAACTCACTTCTATCTTCCCTCCTCTTCCACTGTATAGGCAGATGATAGAGAGTCTCAGATGTCTTTTTGTACAGATTTCTGGAGGACAGATATCATTGAGGGTACTACCACAGTAAAGAGTAAGATCAATTTTTTAGCATTAAATGGAGGTGTGCACATACTTACCACATATAATAGTTCAAACTAACTCCAGGGTTACACTTTTAGTGAAATCAACACGGCTGAGTGAGACCTGACAAGACAGTTTGTAAGGTGTCTCAGTGTCTGCAGCAGACAACATTATACTTCCCAAAGGCAAGCCTTGGCGTGCAGTCAGCGATGAGAGGGGACAATTGAGCTGCCTAGCACTGGAACCATCAGCGCAATTTCCCGCAAGTCAGGAATATGAAACAGCACAGCTGCTGGGATGAGTGAATAGCTGAAGGAGCTTATGTGAGCTCCAATAGCAAGCCTGAGCAGTGCTCCACTGTGAATGACAAGTGATGGGCCAAATCACTGGGGAGCTACCGATGAGTTATTAATGGTGACAGGTACACTACCTGGGAGACAGGTTGAGAGGGGAAAAAGATTATTTATAAGCGAATAGTTAACAGCTGTACCCACTGCTAAGCATTACATGGATGCCACAAACTGTAGAATTCAAATCTTGGGTTATTCAAGCACGAACAACTGCCTGTCACCAAACTGCAAAGCATCGATACAAATTAAGGTGGGAGAGACAAGACGAGGCTGGAACGATGCCTTGCTCAAGTAGGCAATGTCATCACAGAGTGCAGATAAGAGCGAGAGAAGGGCTGAGATAACCATGAGGTGAAATATGGTTCTTAATAATAATGATGAATTTGCAAGAACAGCTTTTTAATTTTTCCTGAGGGCTTTTGGAAGAGAACAGATGCTGAATATGTCCTGTACTGACATGAATAAATGGGGGGGAAATATAATAAGCAAAAGAAATATTTTTCAGAGAAGTTTTCTTTTGAAATGAGAAGTAATATATTTCTATTGTGGAGATAATTTCTTCTATCTCCAGCCCCCTCCCAAGTTTGAAAGCCACATTGTGAAGCTTATAATATAATGTTCTTACAATACTTACAATAATATAGTCACCTAATTTTTCCCCAAAGGAATGAAGTATTGTAGTACTGAGTATATTATGAGTGGCCTGAAAAAAACCTTTCTAATCTATTTCTCTTGTATAATTCTGCACCTAAAGAAGCAGGGAATACAAATCCAATAAAACCCCAAAACATCCAAAAAACCCCCAAACACACAAATACCTCTCCCCTGCATCAGGAATTTGGAAGTGTTTTCATAATGTGAACACAATAATGAAAGAAACTGTTTTTGAGTCCTCTCCTATTCCACTGCAAAGACATGTCTCTGCCATAACTGCTTACATACAAGAAAAAAAGAAATTATTTGATGGCTTTTTTGTGGGCTTTTAATGCAGTAGGGAAGTTAAATACCTGCAAGACCAGCCAGGTCCCAAGACAAAAACTGGTGGTTCCCTAACTTCTAGGTCTGCATAAAGCACAGGCTGGAAATTTCCCACTACATATCTGAACACAGACACCTTTTCTCTGCAACAAAATGTGCCAAATGACCATTCTTGGGAAAAAAATGAAAATAAAAATGAGGAAAAGCACCAACGAACTAAATGCTTAAGCTTAAAACTTTAAAATTCAGTTTTTCTTGAAATAGAGTCTCACACACACTCCAAAATGTTAAGATAAAAAGAAGGCTAGTCAGCAACAGCTGGGTTCCTCCAAGGTAGAAGGAAAAAATGTTTGTATCTATGGTTACTCCCTCTTCTCATTTCTATGCTATGGGACACTGTGCTCCTGCATGCTCTGGAGGAGGGAGACATGTGAGCCAGAAGAGGTTCATACTTCAAAAAGCTTCTAAGGCTTTAAAATATAAAGGCAGAACCTGATTCAGCACTGTAACTGTTTTCAGAATTCAGTCCAAATCTTTCAGTTTTGGCATGCCAAAGTGATCACTAAAAGGCAAATAGTCCTCTGCATGTTGGGGGTGTATGTGATATAAGTCAAGCTTACTCATTAATAGCTTTCTGATATTTATAATTAATTATTTCTCCTTTTCTGTTTCACTCTGGTTCTTATAGAAAGTTGCTATGATTCCTCAGTGTCTGAACTTCTCACACCATTAATCAATACTTAAATATATAGTCAAAGCAAGTAACCCAGTTATATTTTATCTTTATTATTGATCATTAAAGTATTTCTATTAAATACTATGCTTTGTGGAAACTGCTTTTCACACAAATTTTGGGCATAAAAGAAACACAACATAATTTTTAAAGGTTTAGTAAGAGATTCGGGAACTGAACATTAGCTGAATTTGGCATTAGCAGCCTTCTTAAAATACTACACTGATATCCCTAGATATAATACTTCTCTTCTATCCCACTTCTAGTTTTTTTTATGCTTAAAAGTCACATGCTTGAGCACCTAGTTTAAAGGCATAGGAAAACTAAGTCAAATTTCAGAGAGTGAAGTTTGAAAAGTTAATTCCCTATGCTTTATTGTCAAAAACCATGGAATTTAGCCAGCAAGGTGAGTTTAATTTTGATCTCTACATTCCAATTAAACAGTGCCTTACTGCACAAGTTTTTCCACTGGTTATAAGCAGTTTGTGGCTAAATGCGAATTTTTTTTCTTGTATTCATAGATGGAAATTGAAATATCAATTTCTTTAATTTCTCATTAAGGGTAGATCCATTAATTTAGAAGCCTGTGTTTTGATACCCAAGTTTACATGGAGATATCAGTGCCTGTTGCTATCATGCTCAAAAGTGAAAATCGTAACTTATTTTTAAAAACTATGAATGCAAAAAGAATAACTTCAAAGTGTTGTTGGCTACCTTTCATCAATAACAAATAAACACACAAACAAAGTCAAAAAAATTACTAGAAACCTTATAGTGCAAACCATGAGTGTGTTTGTTTTTTATCTGTCTACATTATTTACCATTGTTAGAGGGTAAAAATTAATGCTCTAAGGATTATACAGAACACTGTATCTTTTCAGGTCCACGCACCAAGTCCTTCCACCAAAGCAGGTCTCCTTTATTTCCTCCAAACAAAATGCAGTACTATTTGTTTTCTATGGATTCATTGTAAGTTCTTGAGTGACACAAATTACAAGGTGCCAATAGAAATAAATGCCAGGATACTAGGAAAGAGAGCCAGTTTCTAAACATGGCAAAGTTTGTTGGAAATGTAACTTTTAAAGAACTTTTCCCTTCCCTGTATTTGATTCTAGATGTACTGTGTTCCTCATGCTACCCCAGTTCATCATGTATTAACAAGTACTTCAATCATTTTGGCTAGCCTCTTCCCCTTTTTCACAGGTCTCTGGTAAATGATGTCCACATGACTCAAAGGCAATGGAAACTCACCCCTTAATTTCTATGTACTATGTAATCAGGTTAGCAGGCTGGCCAAAGTCTTGGTTTGCTGTGCAATCAGAGTCAAAGAGTTGTGCTCTAGAGTGGCCTGGAGCTGCCCAGCTAGAAGGAAAGGAACTGGGGATGCAGCAGTTATCCATAGCTGACCAACAGACACTGAGGAGGGGATGGCAGGGTGGGAAAGGACCTTGTGCTCACCATCATTTTTGCACATACCCCACAAAATTCTGGCTTGGGGCAGAAAAGAAAGAAGGAAAGAGCAACCTAGACCAAATAAGTTTAGATCTTACTTTAGGGAGGCTCTGGACATCATAGGATATGTCAAAACTGATTTGGAGACCTCAAGATGAGAATCTGCTTTATTAGTGAGTCTCCATTTGTATAACACACCCTAAACAATCCACAGCTTGGTTTTGAGATACGTAATACATGTCTGTGCAGAAATAGATGGGGTCTACTCCAGTGAAAACAATTAACAATAAAGAAAGAAACTTTAGAAATCTACAATTTTTAATTGAATCATTCTTTCTTACAACCTGCTATACATTTTTTTCAAGAAAATGGCAATGCTTACAGGAAGAGAACTGTTATGTGACCTCAGCTGACCTACATACATTCACTGAGACTGCAATTCAGAAGAACATACAAGCATATGCTTAATGTTAAACATGTGAATAGAAGATTGTTGAAGTCAAGGGTACTAATTGTAAAAAGTTAGGTAGGTTCTTGTGCACCTTGCTGAATCAGCAACTTTCTGACAGTGTTTGAGCAGTTCTCTGGGTAACAAATTAAGTTTGGCTCCCTATGGCTTTATACCTCTAAAACAAGCTGTGAACTCTTTTGGTTTGCGTATTTCTACCTTTCCTCCCTGCTTCTCTACTGTAATTTCTTTGGTGTCTCAAAAGAGATGTATTGCTTTTGCTTCAGTATCTCTCTCTACTACCTGGCCACATACACAAAGTATTCAGATTTCACAGATATTGAGGACTTTCCTTCCCATCTCTTGAACTGATCTCAAAATTGTTATAAAAAAACATTGTTATACAACTCCCAATCATTTGAACAGCTAGATAAAGGCAAAAAAAACGAAAGAAAGAAGGACTTTCTACAGTGCAGTAGCTGCTGGAATTCCGATATAATAATCTTGTATGAACTGAAGGTAAACAGTCTGCTGAAGTACCTTATGGGTACCTTAGTAAAGAACTGTAAGTTCTTAGTACAGAGTGCTACACCATAAAGCAAACTGGTGGTGGGGGAAGGCATTACAGACACACACCTAAAGAGTAATGTGACTAATACTGGAAATTTGTACTGTATTTCTGAAGTTATTATTCAGGCATAGGAGTATACGTATAATTTCATTTTGAGTTTTCAGGCTGAGGAACTTCTTAAGCACCTCAAACTGGATTTACATTAAAATTCTTCAAATGTGATCCAAAGCCTATAAAATTTTCCATTTCACTGGCACTTCTCTCGTGTTCCAAACAAATCTCAACATTGATACAATAATCAATCCTATGCTAAGGTATTATTTTTTCATTGAAATATTTTATCCTGCATGTTAATATTGACCAAAAAACCAACAAACCAAAGAAACTAAAAAACTTTGAAAAATACCTTTTTATTTTTTTTCTGTAACTCCAGAAAAGTGAATCGTTGAGGTTATTATGTCAAAATGTATCCATGACCCAATGAGAGAGCCAACTGCATTTCAGGAGAACCAATACCCAGATATCTTTCCAAATATTAGAGCAACGTTCCACTTAATAATTGCTATAGGACAGTATTAATGCCACATGCAATAATGCTGCACTATAACACTGCAACAAAATTAGCAACTTGACATATATACAGGGTCACAAGACTGGACACTTCATAACACACCAAGGGTTTGAAAATACATAGAATGAAGTATTATGAGACACTTTTCCAACGTTCATCTTTGGCTCATCCTGTACAATCCATTTGCTAGCCATATGCGCCTGGGGGAACACAGGCTTCTCATGTCACAGCCCTCAAAAGAAGACTGGAAGTGACAAGGTCTGAGATAGTATGAACATCATAACTGGTTGCCACTCTGTCTCTGGACAACCCCACATCTGCTAGTCTGTTGTCCCAGAAGAGCTTCTTACATCTTGTAACATCCAGGTTCTCTGCAGCCTCACAACAAATACAATTCTGTGAGCAATCTGCTACAAGCATTATTAATTCCTCACTCTTTTTCTACCAAGAAACATATCTCTGCCTCCAGCTGTGGCAGAAAATGAATGTCATGGGTCTTATATCCATTACCTCACAACCCTCTGAGCCTACAAATGAGAGACGAGCTCTGTTTTGCATCCTATGGTATTGTTTGAAATGCTCCTATCAAGAGGAAACCAGTTCCCACATGGAAAGCAACCAAATTAGTACTACTTAAATTATTTAACCCCAAATTTAATTTTATTTTTATGGAATCCTTTCTAAAAGAGATGGGTTGGACAAAAGCATTTCTGTGGATCACAACATTACATACTCAGCATGAACTGAGCAAGTTTTCCCAGACATTGCCCTAGCTACTTCCAAATAGTCTGAGAACTTTTAATGGGAAATGGGTTCCTGTTTGTCAGCACCATATGTCAAACTGGACACAACTTAAGGATACCCAATATCCAGAATGGACGAAATAAAATGTAATTATGTTAATTCTACTACTATACCTGCATCACTACTCAAGCTATAGAGATACAAACAATCCAGCAAGCTGACATATACTGGGTCAGCAGTTTTAGAAATCTACTTGTCCTACAAGTGACTTCCTTCCATGGAGACAACTGCCAGCCAGTACAACTGCCACACCCTTTTCCCCACCCTTTCCAGTAGATGGAATGCAAGACTTCAGGGTGCAATTCTGCCAAGGTTCATCATGAAGAATGCACCAAGACTAGACAGAAAAAGACATACTACAAAAGGTAAAAATTAACTAATGAAACAAAATCTTCCTCTTCTATTTGCTAAAAAGATTATTAAAAAAAAATACTGAAATTACTCTTCCAGTGCTAGAGATGTTTCAGAATTTCACTGAAGAATAATCATGATTACACATTCTATTTCATTAGAGGATCTCAAAGCACTTCGTAAACATTAATTAACAACATCCAAGTATAAATTGGGATGATTAGAACATTTTGTTAAAGCTGTGGGGGAGGAGAAAAAAATCAAGCTGAAGCACAAAGGACTTGTGCAGCAAGTTAATATATTAGAGCCAGTAGAATAATACACACCTCCTGGCTTCAATATAAGCATTCAAAATTCTAGAACATGGTATAAAATGACAGGCGAATCAGAGAAGATATTTCAGCACAGGAAAGAAAAGTAAATTTCTTAATTAAAATATAGGAGTTCATTAGAATAAAAATGTGCCTTGATAAGTAAAAGGGGGTTGTCTGTCTACATTCAATGCTGTCCTCTTCCTGCCTAGAAGGCAACAGTAAGTGTTCATGACATTTACCCCTCCTAATAAGAGTCACTCACACTTCACTGTTATTCCTTGTTATTCCTCAGGACAGGCACTACCACCTCATTGAAAGATCAGTGCTGCAAGGGAAAAAAGTCCCCTTGAGATCCCTTGGACTTCAAAAAACACAGTAAATCAACTGATGCTGGACAGATGACAAGTTTGATTCTCTGTGGCCCTTCTTGATTCCTAAGTGTCTGTGGACCTAAATTTTCTAAGTGCCTGAAGTCAGGGCTGACACACAGACAATCAAAACCACACCTAAACTCAAAGTAAGGGCTTTCTAAACTGGAAAAAAAGTCTTAAATCCATTTAAGTGTCATGGTCTGCACTCCATACTCTTTATTGAGTTAATCTCCACTGATGTGTAGCTGAATGGTTAATATCACATCCTTATCACCTCCAGGACCATGATTTGAATACAGCCCAAGGTTCTCTGCAAAGAAAGTAGTCTATAAAAAGCAGAAGTTCTAATCTCTGCGCTGCTTTTTGTGAGAAGAATTATGTTAATTCCTTGGATTCTTGGCACAACCCACTCCCCTCCACAGGCACACACATATTTCCCTTCAATCAATAGCTTTATGCCCCTTTGTTTTCTTTATTTTGTAACAGGTCACTGCATTTCTCATTAGAAAATTTAGGTGAACAGTAACCCCAAGATCCTGTCCTCAACTCAGTGGTCATATTTGTTTGACATAGTGCAGGACATGTTCTGGTAGAGGCTTCAACATGGCATTGTCAGCAAGAAAAGTGATTTTCCAGGCTAAAAGGAAAGCCATTCTCTCCTCTCCCTTCATCCACAGAGAACCAATCTCAAAACCAGAGATTTTTGGCAAAGAAACACACAATCACAATCTATTATAAATATAAAACACAATTTATAGATTGTTAAAGTGCATGTATATATAGATAAACATGCACACACACACACACACACACATATATATACACACTCACACATATTTGAAGGAAAAATATCTGTGATCATAAATGGTTAATAGAAATTCAACCACATTCTGAAGCAAGAAAGCTGGAAATAGTTTCCTCCTTGGCTTACCTGCCAAGACCCAAGTTCAGGGCTCTGTTTCTTCTGAAATGCTTGATGGCATCACTCACACCTAAAACAGCCTAGGGAATGAACTATTCCTCCCACCTCCTTCATCCTTCACTCTGCTTTGGGTGTTTGTGATTTCATCAACTATCACAAGAGAGACACAGGATCATGAACTCAAGCCTTGGCAGGTGAAGAGATTTTCGGCTCCATTTTAAAAAGCAAGCACACATGGTCCTGGCGCACGCCTGACAGACCTTCAGTAACAGACATTTCCATGCTCTGCAGCCTATTAGCTGTGTGAAAAGTACATCAGTGGGATCACAACTTCTCACCCCTAGCACTGTAAACAGTCAGTACACATTCCAGATAGGACAAACACACCTACACAAAAGTCTCTCTCTTTTTCTCCCCCCTCCACCTTTTTGTTTTTGACTGACAGCCATAAATGTTTTGTATAAAACAGCCACTTTTACATTTCTGAGCAAAGTGAAGCACCATTGCTATAAAGGCTAACTATTTCATAGTAGTCATTAGGAACTAGCATGATGTATACTGCTGTTGATCACCAGGGGTTATGCAGCCCTCTGCTTCATTACCCTTGCAAGATGCAAGACACAGAGCAGCAATAGCACAGCTCTCCAGCTGCACATATTCTGGAAAACCCAATGATCTTTGCATGTACTGAGACATCTGTTGTCACATAACTTGTCCTGGCGGCATTCAGAAGTGTCATCAGACTCTCTGGACTCTATTTTTATTGTTGTTTGGTTAAAGTGTGAACCATGATAAATATCCTGATGCAGTACTAATGTGATCAGTAGTGTTACTATTAGAGGTACAGCACCAAAAGCATCAGAGAGATGTTAGTAAAGATAGTGCAGATACAGAAAAAATCTGAAAGTACTTCACACTACAGAACAAGTGTCATTGCTGTGCTCAAACACACAACAATTCTTCCTGCTGGCTCAGCAGTTGTGCTTTGTCTCTTATCTCCCTTTTCAGTCTTTTAAGGTTTATCTGAGCTTTTTCCACCCACTGTTTAGGGTAAAGATAGAATAGTCACACCTAGATTAGAACAGCTAAGAAGAATACAAAAGAGGAAGGGGCATAGAAGAGCATCTCTGTTCAACAGAAGTGGAGGGGAGTCATACTAAACTGACACACAGGGGAGAAAAGAAACTCTTCCAGAGTTTCAAATATTAGTATACAATGATGCCATGGGAGGAATAGAACACTCAGGAGATGCACATCTAACAGATCCTTTTCATCTTCTTGTGCTTAAGAGGCAAAATCAGAGAACAAGGGGAAGTGAAATTAAGGCGAGGCTGAAGAAGGGAAGATAAGTAAAAAAGGGGGAACAATGAGAGGCAATGACAAAAGAATAAGGAAGTTGAAATGGAAGGAGAGAGAGAAAGGAAAAGAGCAGCTCAAAGAACAAGAAACAGGCAGAGCATGCAGAAAAGAGACACTTTTAAGTCTCGTGTGTACTGCAGGACTAGATGTCTGGATAAATGTTACTCAGCTTTGAATCTTCATTGCTCTGAGGGCTGCTGTTGAAAAAAATCAGAACTAAAGAATACAAATAAGTGTAAACAATAACTACGAGGACCAAAAGAAAACACAAGACAGAACTGTATCTAACAAAGCTGAAAAAAGTGTACTAATCTGTAAAAGGGTAACTCTCCTCATTATCAAGTAATTAAATGTGGGTGGCAGTTATGGGTAAGGTGGCAGTTATGGGTAACACAATCTTGTTTGTGAAAGACTTATATTGCACTTTGGCTTTGTTAAAATCTTTACCAGATAAACTTCTTAACTTTTATCTGCATCAGTTTTAAGAGTTGGGTTTTTTTAATAAAATAGTATACTACTCATAGAGGCATGGAAACACTAAGTGACTGCTTCTTAAAAGGCATGGAAATCCTTCAGTAGCCACAGGTAGAGAGTGTTAAGTATTAATTAAGGTATTGGCAAATAAATCAAAGAGGAAACATTGCCAATAAAATAAATACAACACCTTCACAAATTAATTTTCTTTTTTTTATTCATATGAGTAACTGTCAATTAATATTTGCTAGGTTGCAACAGTCAACTTTTTTCTTTTTTTTTTTTCATAATTCAGTTACCTATTTCTCTTAATTTTCTTGAACAAATAACATAGCATACCAGCATTGTAATGGTGTTCTTGTTGTGAAAGACAAAAACATTAAAATCACCTGACAGCACTTAGAAAAAAAAAACCAAACTGACAGAAACGTTGTGTGATTCATGATTATTGATAGCAGACTACATTGAACTTAGAGTATGATATAATCACTATACAACCTGACGCTCCATGTCTACCTTGCAAAAGCCGATATCAGAGCTTCTTTTTATTTGTTTTCTTTCTAATATTCTTTATGTTTAAGCATCCAAGGCTCTTTGACAGGCTGTTAAATGAAATAGTCCTTGCACTTCGGTTCTACAGCAGAAGTTCAAAGATCTTAAAAGGCAAATTATTTCAGACAGAAAAGCTAAGACTCTATAACGTCTCTAAAAGAGGTTAGAGAGCAACAGAACCCCTCCTCTTCTGAATTCCTCCACAGACAAGACAATGGTGGGCAATATTTAATTTTAAGAATACTAAAGCAATTTCTATCTGTGCATATGATTAACATGTAGAACGTGAAGTGGTAAAGGATTATTTTGAGAAAGAAAAGAAATTAGGAACAATATTTTTAAAGATGGTCAAGTTTCTTTCTTTGGCCTCTACCCAAATATCTTCATTTAATCTGGATGTAAAAATAGTATGCATGAACAAACCAGCGGTGGTAAACTACTACAGAAACCAAATTACCCATTTCTCTCTCTACCAAGAGAAACTATGTTTTACAAAAATTTGAGAAACTATCAAATATAAACGACAATATCAGTTATATATATGCTGATACATATATATCAATATATACGAGCATGAAGTTCGACTATGCATATAGCTATTGTTTCTTTTTAAATCTCAGAACTGAATTATTGAAACACTGCTATGTATTTAATAATTTCAATGAGTTTATATTTTAGTTAATGAGATTTTTTTTTTAAATGTGTAAAACTGCCTGCACCTCCCCACTCTCTGCCCTGAACCATGTAGCCTTCTGAGAGCATACCTTCATAGCTGACTTCTTGCTTAACAGTTGCTTCCACACTACGGAACAAGCACACCATTGGAAGACTAGACCAATTTTCCCAAAAGAGAAAATGATACCTAATAATTTTGAATTTCATCATTTTTCAGCATTGACTTTTCTACAGAAAAGAACTTCATTTAGGATTAGTGATTGACCATGCAATGTCAATATGAACTTTTGTAAGTGAGTCTCCTTTTGGACCTATAAAATACCCATAGTCTTCCAGCTGGCTTTAGTTTTGACTTCGTTCTATGTTTTTTATTGTTTGTAAATTTCTCATAACTGTGAACTGCACTAAAAAGTCTGGCAGCTAAAATGTTGCCTATGAACTACTGACTAATCTACTTTTTTCAAGGGCATGATGGTAAGAATGGGACTTCTAGGTCTACACCATTTTTGCTTATTCTGCCCATGTTCTGTTCTGTGCCTCTGCTTCCTTCTTTGTATTGTAAAGACAACATATATTTTCTTCTTTTCTTCTAAGAGAGTACAACTATTTGACCACAAAATAGTTGAAAAAGTCTTGAGCTATTACTCAAAACACTGAATCATTATTTTCATGGAGTCAGTTTATGGCCTCTAAGTTTTAATCACATGTCCTGTCTTCTGCAGCTGGACCACTGTAAAAACTGAATGCCCCAACTGTTCAGTGCTAGTGGCATAATTGCTCTCCAGTCCTTTCCTCTCAGAATAATGAGAGTTAACTTGCACATGTTTAGAAAGAGGATTTTTCTAACCTGGTTTGTTTAGAGAGAATCTGGCTAGGGAGCAATTACACATGTAGCTACACTAGCAAATGGATGGGGTAAACGATTCTCCCCAACCCTGTGATCTCTGGTGGATCACAGAAGAGCTGGCAAAGTTACCTCTTCTCTCAGCTTAGCTGGAATTAAACCAGGGTTGGAGACTCACAGCTGAGCTGTTCTTTACAGAAAAAGTAATGTCATTCAAATCAATAGAGCCACTAGTCACATGCATCTCTTTGAGTAGCATGTGCAGTATGTGACACTCACTGTTCTTGACAAAAATAATTTATTTTCATGTAAAAGGCATGTGAAGTTAGGTGTTCCCAGAAGAGAAAACTTACAGGCTCACTAACCACACACAGGTTGACACCAAATACAGTAAATTAGTTCCATGAGATAGAAAAAACAAGCCTAAAATCTGAAGCACTCTGAATTCCTATGGAGCAAACACAATCCAGAATGTTCCTCTATGCCATAAAGTTTTTTTGAGGATCAGTTCTAAAGATAAGAGAACAGCTCCTCTGCTAAAACATTAATCCTGTGACAGACTGATGAAACTGGTGACCAAATTGTCAGTAACATTTCATTGATATGTATCTACTCACTAGAAACTCAATTTATTGCATGGAGGCCAGAGGATCTTGCCAGGTCTTAATGCCTTTCAGCCATTACTGGCAATATTGTGAAAATTGTCAATACTGGCAAAAATGTGAAAGGTAGTGTTATCAAATTACCTCTGCGGCTTCAGGGTTCCTTGACTTCCTGTGCTCTATTAATGCATCCACTGAATGAAGGCATAAACAGTGCATTTTTCTCTGCCCATTGCTTTTTAATTTGCTATTTGGAAACGTTATTAGTCAAAATGAAGGTATTGCAAACAATCACACCCACTTTGCAGCACTAATAAACAACTGTTTTTCTCTTGTTTCTCCAGTGGAGCAAACAATAAGGTTTTTCTTGAAAGTTACAAGGAAAAAGTTGTGAGGTTTGCAGGGGGTTGTTCGTTTGTTTGGTTGTTGAGGTTATCTTGGTTGGTTGGTTGGTTGGTTGGTTGGTTGGTTGCTTGGGGAAATCATCTGACAATAGTAATTTATTTTGAGTAGATACATCTACCCTACCATTCAAAAACTCCTCTATTTACAGAAAATGTTAAAATATTTTAACACTTCCATCCTGTTGAGGGCTCTTTCAGGACAGATGGAAGTCTTAGACCACCCCAAAGCATAAAACTCCAGTTTTGTGCCAGCTTTACAAATCTCTTGCATGGTGGTTAATTAATGAACATTGGAACTCGAACCTCGATAAAATATTCTGGAATCTGTTACAACCATTACCTTTTTCGATTCTGTTACTTCTCTTAGTCCTTGCTACTAAGCTTCCTGTTTTTCCTCCTCTGAAGTATAACACTCTGAACAGTGTTATACATGATTCTGTAAAGTTACAAGTGTAAAATACTATTTTTACTAGATTATCCTTCTCTAACTACACTACCATAGCAAACCTTTGTCTATGGATATATATTTCTGTATTTCATATAAAATGAGTATGTATGAATGTATGGTAAATTTACTAGCATTGACTGGAATTAGGTGATAACTTAGGTGGGTTTGGACAGACTAGTTACAAAGAACTGTAATTCCTGACTGAGAGTCAGATGTTCCTCTGTTCACTGCATGACAGCCTATCAACAATCCCATAGCTTGTGATACTCTGGATCATTTGTTTTGGTGCTTGATACTTTTTTGGTACTTGATACTTTCGATATTCCTATACCACGCTTACAACATTTCAGTCGGAATTTTCTGTACATAAAAGCTGAGTCTGAAAGCCTCAAACAGTTATTTGAAAAGTTTCAGTATATCATGGTAAGATTCATGAAACAACGTCTTTTGCTCAAAGGAGACATTACCTGTATGCACTTTTACTGTGCTAGTGTTACTACACATTTCCTTTCAAATTTCTCTGTATACCTCTCTTCTCCTTTTTAACAGATACTTTCAATAGAGCAATTTTTAAAGAAGAAATTTTTATTGTCATAGATTTAATTAATTTTTCCAAGGTTTTTCTGCATGTGTGTTTTACTAACCATTTTTCCTTTCTGCCATATACTGAGTTTTTTAGCTTTAATTGAAACAAAATGCACTTTTTGCCTAGAGATCCTGTGGGGATATTCAAAAGCCATCTGGACATGGTCCTGGACAAACAGTGCTAGGTGGCACTGCTTGGACAGAAGGTTTGGACAAGATGACCTCCCTCCTAACCTTGACCAGTGTGTGATTCTTGGAAATTAGACAGCTAAATTAACAGGGATGCTCGACTACACACCTATCATAGGTCTTCATTCACTCATTAAGAAAATACACAGTCGAGTGCTAACGAAGTCAATATGTGGCAAGTCTGTAACAGCTGCCCTTAACTTTCAC
The DNA here is from genome assembly GCA_037013685.1 of Acridotheres tristis. NCBI lineage: Eukaryota > Metazoa > Chordata > Aves > Passeriformes > Sturnidae > Acridotheres > Acridotheres tristis. The sequence goes on along the minus strand of CM072919.1, from coordinate 47,727,464 downwards.
TGATAATTGTTCTCATTTAAATGGCATAATATTCAATATACTGTTGCTGAATATAGTAATTCATACTATGAAATTCATAATATGGTGAAATTCATGCCTTGGGGGCTACAATGTGACTGAGTTTTAGCCAGATAAACTGAACTGTGACCTAATGGGGTATTACAGGCCTTTACACCTTTCAGATGCATGGGTCACAATCTCAGTCTGTATAAACATCTATGTAATTATATTACAAGCCATTCTTGCATATATTGAGATCATTCCAAAAGATAGTTAAAACAAAATCAATATGAGCATGATTCAACGGCCTTTAAAACAAGAAAACTACGATTTCACTCAGTCTTCTTTTCTGTAAGAGACACAGACTTGCATTCCGTGCTTGTAATATATTGCCCATAATTATTAATCACATTAATAACCAACAGATTTCTAATATTATATCTTAAAAATTATGTATTTTTTACATGGATTCCTTTACAAATCGAATTTCTTCAGCCCTCTAGACCAGTAGCATTCAGAATCCAGGAATCTAAAATATGATGCAATATGCATATAATCACAATACATATCTCTGTGGTTATGTCTCATGTATCCATCTTAACTATACATCATATGTAATATTTATAAACATTTAACCATACATTTGTATCATACAAACATCATAGATATCTACTGTACAAATATGATGGATATATCCTTATATGTTAATTTAGACTGGTAATGGAAATAATGGATTTTGTTCTATTTGAATAGGTGAACACTTAGCCTTACAAAATAGATGCCTTAGAGAATCCTGAAACAATTAAAGAGCTCCATTTCATATATGTCCTAACAAGAATAAAAATATTTCGTTATTAAAGTATAAACCTTTTTAGTTATCTTTCTCTAGGACTGTTTTACAATTCAGTACATTTTTCTGTGAGAATGTCAAATACAGAGCATTTAAGAAAACATTTACAAGCACAGAAGGTGAAGTTTTCCATAGAATCACATAAAGCTAATTTACTTCTTTCACACAAAGTACAGAAACCTGAAGAGGAACTAAGAAATAGAGTCAGAATTTCTCAGAGCAGGCATAAATCCCATATTTTCAATAAACTTCTAAGCATGATACCATTGCCTATAAAAGTAAAGCATCAAATCAGCAACTAAAATTTTCAAAGATTTTAGGCATGTCCACTTCAAAAACTGGAAGAATCTAGATTATGAAGAGCCCCTATAAAGTTAGTAGCATGTAGTATTATGCTATTAATCAGAAATAGTCTTACAAAATGTAAAAATTTACTTTAAAATTTAACAGCTTATGAAATTTTTCAAATAAGAAACTATACATATATTTATGACCATACTCATACAGCAAACCTGTCCATTTTTCTGTTAAACATACTTTTCTTTTGATTGTCTATGTCAACTAATCTGCACGCAATACTTTATACAACACTGTTTCAAAAATGCCCTTATGAAGAGGATTTTCCTGTTTATACATTAGGATACTTTCCAATATAATCATGATCACAACCCTCATTTCATCTATACATTTTTAAGTATCTTTCTAAAGAAGGAAAGAAAAGATGACGGAGCTGCTGACTTGCATCTTAGTTTCCCAAGTCAAACAGTAGCCCTTGAAAACTTGCCAGCTGCCTTTGATGGCCAGATCATGCTTGCAGGTAGCTAACCTCAGTATTTGTAGTATTTAAAGCATTTCCTACAATAAACATAAGCAAGTACAAATAAATACTATGGTATGAAGGCACCTGTATTTTTTTAGCTTAGGAAAAATCGAATATTTTATTTTGCCAACACTATGATTAGGCTTCAACATACCAGACTAAATTAATTTCATATCCTTCTACCTCTTTGGGTTCACCATCACTACGTCCATACATCAACAACAAAAAAATCAGTTAACTGTGTTTGAAATCATGCTTTGCTGTATTTCCTACCTGAAGAATATAGCCTCGAACATAGTCTCGAAGTGTCCAGCCTAAGCCATGTAGAATATGCAACACCTCCTCTTGCTTCAGTACGCTGAAGAGTCGGTCAAGCAGTATCTTCAGTCTCACAGGCACAGCCTGAGTACCGTAGAGCATCAGGCTGCTGATGTCAAACACAACATTGGACTGCACAATCTCCACTTGGGTTGGGTGGTAGAGGTGTTGAGTACTAAGTTTGTCCAAGGCTGAAAGAAAAGGGGTCAAGTATAAGGAAAGAGCAAAGAAAAGACAAGAAACCATTCCGAAGAGTCAACAGCACATTTGGCAGGTGCACTTATTTTCCAGAGAAGTATCACCTGTATGAATTCATAGAAACACAGAGTCACAGACTAGTTCATGTTGGAAGGGACCTTTAAAAGTCAGCTAAGTCCACTCCCCTACCATGGGCAGGGACATCTTCAACTAGATCAGGTTGCTCAAAGTCTCATCCTACTTGATCTTGAATATTTTCATACGGATGGGGCATCTGCAGCCTCACTGGGCAACTACTCCAAAGCCTCAACGTTTCTGGAAAAATCTTCTTTATATCTAACCTAAATATACTCTCCTCTTTTCAGCTTAAAGCCATCACCTCTTGTCCAATCACTACATGCCCTTGTCAAAAGTCTCTTCCCAGACTTTTGGTAGGCCCCCTTTCAGTACTGAAAGCCCACTAAGGTTGCCAAGGAATATTACCCAGGCTTTTTTCAACTTTTTCCCTGGCGGAAGGATCCCAACTCTCCCAGCCTTTCCTCACAGGACAGGTCCCCCATCCCTCTGATCACCTTGCTGGTCTCCTCTGGACTTGCTCCAGCAGGTGCATACCTTTCCTTTGCTGAGAACCCCAGAGCTGGGGTCCTCCTACTCCTGGTGCTGTCTCACCAGAGGGGAGGATCATCTACCACACCCTGCTGGCAATACTACTTTTGATGCAGCTGATGGTATGGTTGGCTTTCTGGGCTGCAGGTGCACATTGTTGAGTCATGTTCAGCTTTCCACCCACTGAAGTTCCCCAGGTCCTTCTTGGAAGTGCTACTCTCAAGGAGTTCATCTCTCAGTGTCATGCTTGGGATTGTCCTGACCCAGGTGCAGCACCTTGGCCTTGTTGAACCTCTTGAGGTCGGTATGGATCCACCACCCCAAGATTGTCCAGATCCCCTTGTATGGCATCCTGTCCTTCTGGTGTGTCAACTGCACTACTCAGCTTGGTGTCACTGCAAACTTGTTGATGTCCTCACTATGTCACCGAAGAAGATATTAAACAGTACTGGTCCCAGTATGGACTCCTGATAGATGCCAGGTGTCAGTAAGTCATCACCTTTTTTACAGATGCAGTCCAAAACAGCCCTAGTTTCCAAAGGTCACAAGTAATTTTAATTGCTGTGGCAGAAGGGTTCTCAGGAGAGACTCAGATACTACAATTCTTATCGTTCAAGAGAAATTTATGATTAACTAATGACCAAGACTGAAGGAATGCTGAATTGAATGGGACTGTTAAAGGTTTGATACTTAATCTCTAGAGGAAAAATTAAAAGATACTCTCTAAACTCCAGTCTTTTAAACACGTTAAAACTAAGGCCCCTGATTTACCAAATATTTGATCATGAATTCACTGATACTAGAATTGGCCAGTTCTTTTCACCTGGCTTTACGAATTCCATGATATTCACTGTGATTTGAATAATTTAGAGATAAGGGAAATTTACAGGATGAAGGTAATTCTTATCCCCTTGTGAAGTCAAAAAAGATGGAATTGCATATGACATAATGCATTTTACTGAATATCAATGTTTAAATTTAATTTTATTTCTACTTTATGAATTATGCTGCAGCACCTAAGCTTCTCACTGCTTTTTAAATCAAAATTTCTGAGCATTTAAAATAATCTTATAGGGACTTCTCCTGTACTTGGTTTCTTCTCGTCTTATGGTCACTAGAGAGTTCATGTACTCTTGATAAATTGCTTTCTCACATCCAGCGCGCAAAGGCCCTTATCATTTACTTGCTGGCTTCATTCAACACATTTACTCCAAGGACTACTATTGTCAGAGAGTTCCGGTTTCCTCATACTTCATTTCTTGCAACTGAATTGTCTGATCTTTCCTGCTCTAGTGGCTAAGTCAACTTTGAATAAATAACTTGAAATATTAATTTAACATTCAAACAAATTAAGAAATTGGCAAGCCTAGGGACTTCAGTCTTATGTCTCTCCATAGAACACTTATACTGCAGGACATGAAGAGTGGGATTTTTTCTTCCAAAAGCTCTTCTTCCAAAGTACTTCACCTAAGTAGGGTTCATGATGTGGAACTGATTTTTTTACCAGGTCTAATAAATGAGATTTGATTGAAGCTTAAACAGGTTAAAGCCCCTCCAGCCTTTCCCTCCCCAACATTTTATGTATGTTCTTTTTCTAAGATGGTTATTTTGCTACTCCCATAATAGATGTGTCATGAAAGTTCTTGGCTAGAAAAGCCAAGAAAATTTATATTTTTATTCTGCAGATTGGGCAGTATGTGTGGTGATATGTACATACACGTACCTGAGGGACTGATCAAACATTTAGGAGTAAAACAGAGGGTTTTTTTTCTAATACTAGCATTATGCACAATAGGAATGGTGTAAAGAACACTAGTTTCAAATAGACAGCCTGTTAGAACACCTTCTAACAGGCTATTGAAATTACTGAGCAGATCTGGATCACCCTGAGCTTTTCAACCTCAGTCTTACAGAATGAGAAGAGGGTCCAAAGATACCACCTGGCTTTTCCAAGATTTTGCAAATTTAGACCAGAACCAAGACATGAATGGATATTTTCTGAATATTTGAAGATTTTTAATGACTGAATCATACTGTATTTACTGTATATATCCTAATACTTGGTTTCGTTTCTCTCTTCTTAACAGTAAATGGCGTGCCTGCAGTGAGGAAAAACAAGTTCTTCCATCTAAAGACTTGTCATGCTGAGGATGTTAAGATCATTATTCTACTGTGGTCTAAGTGAGAATGACTTAAGACATCTTTATATAAGGATTATTGGGTGGATTACAGATGTAATAGTTTTTAATTTCTCTAACAATGAGATTACAAAACTCTGTGGACATATACCCATTTCATGTTAAGGTGACCACTCTGAGGATAACATCTTTGGAAAGGTTGAGGTGGAATGGAAGAGGGGAAAAAGAAATGAAGTTTTTTCAATAACTAAGCACACTCTTTGGCCAGCTGATAGAAGTTTTTGCAATCTAACCTATACTATTCCATTCAACTGCAATATTCATTTTTAGTAGCATTATCTATAGATATCTGCTTCTCAACACACATACACACACAGAAAAAAAATAATTAGCATGATATCGGAACAACATTCCAAGTGAAAATGACACTACCTCCACTTTTGTTTTGTTGCCTTATTATCCTATTATATAATAAACGAGCAGTGAATTTTATCCTTCTCAAGTATAAGTCAAGATGTGCAGTAAAACATGGAATTTATAACACAACATAATGTACATTATTGCATGGGTGCATAAGAACATTTGCAGGCTAAAGACAAACCTCCTGCTAGATGAAAATAAAAGGGTTGTAAATGAAACAAAAAGAAACACAGTTGTATTCATATGAGAAATAACAGTATTGTAAGATTCTGAAATTATTTCTGAACATTAACTATCGATATCCCTTTAAATTACCAGAAGAATGAAAATTCTCACTCTCATTTTAAGTTACAAAAATTTTTGTATTTCTTTAAAAGGTTGCTAAGGATGTTGATAGAGGATGCTGATAGAGAGAATTTTTGTAGTATTTCTCATTTCTCCTCTGGTACCCTTAGTTAGCTAATGCCAGTGCTCTAGGTGGATTCAAGAGGCCACTTATGTTGATAGACACTTTTTTCAATAAGAGGTAAGGCAGGACCTATCTCATTGGTTTTCTGTATGGAAAGGAGCATTAGCTTTAGCCTTCATGACAAATTTCTAGTTCTTGTCAAATCTCTGAGTAAATTGTTGTATTCTGCTGTGCTGAATTGCCCACATAATTTCATGTGGATAATGCATTCATCATCACTTTCTGTTCTAAACTATTGGTTTAAATTATACATGCTAATGAACAATGAACTGTTTTACAGCTGAACAACAGTATCTGCAGTAGTTTATGATTTCATAAGCACTTAGGAAGTTTCAAGATTAAATATGCTATACAAAAAATGTGCTCTATCATACCTGAAAAATAACATAAACAGATGTGTCTTTATTAAGAAGTTATCAGTGATTGAATATCACAAAGCACACATTAAAAGTCCCTTCTTGGTGCAGCATGAGGTATTACTCATACTTTGTACAGTTCCAGTGGGATCAAAAGTTCACCCATATGCGTTTGAGACATATTAGTTGTAACTTGCACAATCCTTTCCAAAACCGTGACTATGATGGGATCAGTTATGTACTTAAACTAAGAAAGGTACCTTTTCTTAACAGTGCAATTTCATTCTTAGCACTGCCCTGATAGTCAGTCTGGTATTTGTTAATTCAGTATATGTGAAATGGTGTTCTCTGACACAGGAAGAAGAGATCTAACTAATCTTAAAATCACATACCTGCTGAGCAATCAACATTTTCATGGGACGGCCTAAAAATACCCTTGTGTTTTACTCTGACAACACTCAGTCAAATAAAATTTCTGTGGTGAATTCCCAATTTCAAGTATTCGTTTCAGAAATTTAAACTGTGAGGGGGCAAGAAAGGATTTTTTTGTATAGAGGACATTAAAGAAGATTGCCTTCAACAATGAAAAATTACTAACTGGATAATTAGTACAGGAATTAGGAACCTTTCAGCACTGTTTTTCCAACTCTGAAGTATCAAGTATGTATCATAATAATTGAGAACATTTTAGCTGGAAGGGACCAAAAATGACCATCTAATCCAGCTACCTGAGCACTCCAAGACTGATCATCAGTTAAACCATATGAAGGGGGTTGTCCCTGGAACAGCGAGTGTCTTGGGGCATGGAGCACCCCTTTAGGAAGTCCATGGTTTGACCACCCCTCCCATTAAAGAAGTGTTTCCTAATGTCAAGCCTGAACCTCCCCGTGTTTGCTTATACACTCTTTAGCCTCCTGAACAGTAAGCAAAATTTTAAACACAGATTTTAGAAAGATTCTGCTCAGTATAATCTGAAATATCAAAAGAGCTTTAAAATTGTTTCAGTGTCAATCTTCATATTACAGCCTGCAATATTCTTATCAAGTAGTATTTCAGAAAAAAAAACCCTTTGGATATCTTTGCAATAAATTAATGAACAAACTTTTACTTTTGTGTTCTAATTGTAGTTTTTGGGGTGTTTTATTTTTGTTTGGATTTTTTTTTAATGTAATAAAGTAAGGAGGGGTAATGCTTATTTTTTATTTCTATTTTGTTGGAGTTTTGAGACTGTGTAATATAAATGAAAATAAGTACAAAGGACATATTAAAATAAGGCACAGCTTCTTCCTCAAGTTATCAAAAGACAGAAAACAAATAAGAGATTTTTCATTTCATCTATACTGTGTCCAGTTCACAGGCTCAGCTCTGCAAATTTACTCATTGCCCTTAGACCTCTTCCTTCCCAATATGCAATGAAAAAGGTCAACCAAATTAAAAGCCATGCCTCTGAGTAGATTCCATTTTTACTAAGTAAAAGAAATACAAATACGCAGTGATGAATTTTATACTTTAGAGGTCTCATATTATTTTTTTGAATAGCTACAATAAAAGCATGACATTTTGCCTTTACTGAATAGAAAAGAATTTTAAATATCCTAGTTTTAAAGCAATTGGAGTTGTAAGTACACGTACCTCTTGCTAATTTCCTGATCCTAGATAAGTATTTTATTAACCTGAGAAGGATGAAAAGGTCTAGTGAAAGCTCTAGGCTGATTTGCCTGGCTGTGTATCTCAGAACACCACAGAGAAGAGTCTGTAGGTTGCAATAGGGCATTATGGATCTCATTCCATTTCAGTTTCAGTTTTGGGCTCTCCAGTATAACCTCTATGGATTTTCTGGCACACTCTCTAGCCAGTTCCCCAGCTTTCCAAAAGGGAATACTGTTGGAGTACGCACACACATACAAATGATGATACAAAATTTTACAACCATCATCTTCTCTCTAGATTTCTAGATTTGTTCAAGAACAGGAAGATGAAAAGAAAAAAGTAGTCTGTGTCTAGACAATAAAAAAGAACTTTCCAGACATTTTTAAAATCTAAGTAACTGGACCACTTTTGCAGCAAAAGAAACTAAAATTGGAAGATGGATTAAAAATATAATATCAACATAAAATTCTATCATACTGTTGCAACAACAGTGTGTTGAGTATGCTAAAACAGATACAATATTACTAATGGCAGTTGAGCATTGTAGTTTACTCTTGATTTTAAGAGCTGAAAATGAACAGCACCACATTTTCAGAGTTCAAGATTTTCTTCTTTTTCATCAACCACAGGGAAAAAGAACTAACAAATCTTTAGTAATGACAAAAATGCTGGAGGGACCAGTTATTACAACCATAAGAGGTGGTCTAAAATAGCCTCCCTCAGTATGTAGATTTAATACCGCCTCCAACATGGTGTAATATGGTGCATTTTGAAGGCCGAAAAAATTGCTCCTCAAAAATATCATGCTTAGAAAGTGACTAAGGACAGGAAAAATTTTCAGTATCTACTGAACAACTCAAATATTTTCATGGCGCAGGAAATGATCCCATTCACTCCTGGAGCAACAGGAGTGAGGACATGAATGCATGAACATTCTGAATATGTCTGAATACGTATTTCAGCTGCAACATTGCACCCTTTGGTAATCTCTTTTTTATCTCTCTCTTCATCACTTTTGCAATTTATCCCACATAGAAGATAAATGTTCACTAAGACAAAAATCCTGGAAGGAGAGTAATTAAAGAAATTCTGATTCATAGGCAAAACTATTTTTTTGTAATGCCTTTTATTGTATTTAAAAACTAATAATGGAAACCACTTGCTAACTGCACTGAGTCTCTGACAGAGGGACACATGTGTGATCTGCTAATTTACAGCTTGCATGTACAGATGTTCACACTTAGTAAAAGGCTTCTTAATAGCATTTTAAAATTAAACATGTGTTGATAATAGGTGTTCCAAACCCAAACAACACAGCAACTCAACTGATACATGTTTTCATGCCTCACCATGCCTCACGCTCTAACAAAAATCCCCCCAGCACTTCAGTTGCATGTACACAAAATAAATGTTATTAAAAAAAGACTGAATGAAAACTTTCATTAATTTTTCTGTCTATGATCTGATTCCAAGTTAAAATATCTAGAATGCTACTAGGTTTATGTAGCCAAAAGCAGAACCACAGTTTGTTCACAGACATTGCTTGCTGTCTGCAATTTTTTTATCCCTTTACAAAACTTTGAACCCCATCCAGCTTTGACACACTGCCTCTTCAGTTAATAACTATCAAGTTTCCCCTTGTCTCCTGTCTACTTTTCTTTGAGGCAATTGCGCACTCAGCACCCCGAGATAATAACACACATCTATAAGATAAAAGCAATGGCATTAATGTAATTGTCTGCCTTTCTCTCTTTAGCCTAATCTTTTTTTTTCTTTCAGTTTTGACTGCCTCTGTGACACCTGTTTTTGTCTCCTCTGATCCTACGACAGGTTTTCCGCTGACAAGGTTTTTGCCTGACAGAGATTCTGCCAGACAAGAACATAATAAAATATGAAGAACTGCTTGTCAGAGTTTCTGCCAGTGCTCACATGAAATGGGGGGGGGGAGGGGGGAGAGGGAGGGGGCAAAAAAAGAATCCTGACCTTTTTTTTTTTAAAGAGGCCCTATGCTAGCTGCTTTTGGCCTGTCAGGAAAGCAGCCTTCCTGGCCAATTCCAGCAAGCCAAACAGGTGTCTTCCTCTATGTTTTCTTTCTGTAGAAAAACATTTTTCTTTGATAGTAGAAAACATGACTGCAAAGATAAAAAAAAATAAAAGGACAAAATAAGAATCCCAAATTCTTTCTCCCAGAAATTTAGGTTAGGTACCTCAGAAGCATGTCTTTGACCCAGAGTTTGCCATCTAAATTAATAACAAAAATTAAATGGTAGGCTTTTTTCCCCTCCTTCGTTTTCACAAATGTGTTCAAAGGAACATGTTGTAAAACACCTTCATCCCAGTTCTCAGAAAAATATCTGAGCCAGAAATTTCCTGCATGGGCATACTGCAGGAATGAAGACACCTGACTATTGGGATCAGGGTAGGGAAGATGAGACAGAGTCTCTTGTGTGGGCTTTAGACCTTGTAGTACTCTCCATCAGTATGTGCATTGGTGCCTACATAAAAGAGGACTTCAGCTGCTTAGTCTGATGATTAGTGATGGAGAAACACATGTAGATTAATCATGTGAGCATTCCAACACACAGCTGCTTTTGTGTGTGTTGGTATCAGCAGTCTCCTCTGCTGCAGACAGCAGCTATGGATCATGGTGTCACAGTCCTCAGTGCAACAATTTTGCCCACCAGCCTAGATTCTAGTCCAGAGCCCCGACTAAAGCTCAGGCCTGGACCTTTGTTCCCCTCCTATACTACATTGTAGGTGTGTCTGGCTGTAGTCCTGTCTTCTAGACTACCTCAGATTCATGTTACAGCCTGGTCTTCTATCCCATCTTTGGCCCCATTTTCTTTTGTTCCTTATTGAAGCCTGTGGATGGACCCTTGACCTGACTATATTCCCTTGCCATGCCTCAGACTGTCAGTGGACACTGTTACCAGCTCCTCATTCAATTTACCCTGGTCAGACCTTGAGGAACTGTGCTAATGGTGCAGGCATGGTCAGTGTTCTCATTGCCATTGACTGACCACTAGACAGTCCACTTTTGCTGCTCCTTGACACATAAATTTATGATGTTGCTGTTGAAATCTACAATCTACGATGGAAGATGCTAAATAAATAATCTTCTTCTAATTACTTTGATTAGTCATTCAACTTTGAACATTCCTGTCTCTTGTCTCCAAAGCTAAATGTCCCATCCTATCAGCCATTAACACCTTCTTAAAACAGTTTTCTCCCTTAATAATGGTAATAATGGTAAGATGGGGTTTAATATGTATCTTAATCATCCTAAGATCATTTGGTTGACATACTATACACAGTAAGACACACGCACATTTGTGAGTCCTGGACTTTGGTCTGGATTTGGAGGACTTCCATCTTAACCCTAACACACCTCAATTCCATTAACTGTGATTCACAGTTTTACAGAAATTCTAAGTGGGAAGGGGTTTCTACAGCTTGTCTGCAGTCTTCTAATGAAAGCAGGGCCTTAGATTATTTGGCTCTGCCAAGATGTGTCTTTAATACTTAAAGGAGGGGGCAAGTCCACTTGTTTTCAGGCAACCTATTCCATGTTTCATGCAGCCTTGAAAACTGTAATGCAAATGCAATAGGCACTGCCCACCTGTTAATATCATTCTGTTTGAATGGTATCATAGATGTATTTCACAAAGGCAAGCCAAGACCATGGTGGTGTTTCAGTTTAGGCTGTAACTCTGGTTCAAGCCTATGAAATGCTCTCCTACATGTGCTAAACCACCTCAGTTTTTCTAGGAAAGCCTGTTGTCTTAAGGTTGCTGACAGCTGAAGGTGTTCAGACCCTGGGAAGACTGATTCATAAAACTAGTTCTACCATTCATACACATCAGCCTTACCCATACCAATTCATGTACTCTGACCATTTCTGTTCCTGTTAAATATGCTTCAGAAAAATTGACTGTAATCAATTAGAATACAATTAGAAAAGTCTCTGAGACTCATGTTGTACATTTATTGTATTATCTTTTCTCTTTCTAAAATCCAGATGGAAATGGGATAATTGAGTAACACAAAGGTCTGCTAAATTAATCTGGCATAAGTGCCCTCAGAATGCTATAGCTCAAAATGAAATTCCTCCTAGTAAGTACAAAAAGTTTCTTCCTTTCAATTTCACATTTGCAAGAGAGAAACCTGAGGTAAAGTTACCCATGGTATTATCATTTAAACATCTGAAAGCAGTATGAATTTTTTATTCTTGCAGTCAAATCCCATTTTAACCTTATGAAGCTATATGGAATGAAGTAGTAGGGTTTGTTTCATTTAGAACTGTTTCAATTTGTGTTCTGCTTAACCTAGTGAACTCTAGTTAATTAGGATGTTCCTATAAACAATTAAGCTTCTTGTAGGATCGTTAAGAAGATATAAAAATTTATGATGTAATAAACTGTAATAAAATGATAAAGTGGTTAGCACATCACAGCAATTCAGGTGCAGCAGCATAGGTGTTAAAAGAGACAAGTAAGCAGGTACTGTCACCTAAACATGCTGAAGTGGATGCATGTTCCAGAAGTCCACCACTGCTACCTCACAAATCTGTTGGTGAATTGAACTCCCATGTCTCATGGATTTTATTCAGCTCATTTGGGAATCAAACAGCAATTACTAGACACTCTTTTGCTCCCATCTGAAGCTATGCCATGTAGCGAACTTGTTATCATCACACTTAAAGGGCTCAAGATCATGGATTTCACTGACTACTTTTCCAAAAGGCAGATTCTACTGAGACTGGGAAGAGTCCCAGGTGCTAATTTAAAGTCATTGTTAGTATAGCCTATGTTCCATCTTGCACACAGCAAGTCTATTCTGGATTCTCTTCTTTAGAAGAAAGGGTAGGACATCATCACCTGAGACATCTCCTAGAATTTTGTCCCATGATATTTGATGTAGCAAATAAGATTAAACCTCCTTTGTAGAATGTACATTCAATAATGATGGGCACCCAAATGACAATATCTTGCACTTTTGAAATCATTTTAGTCTTAATGTCTATGGGCATCTTATAGCTAATCAAGGACAATCATAATTTTAAAAAGTGCATCAGAGTTACCAATTAGTATCTGATGATCTTAATGACAATTCTGTGAAAGCATAAAGTGTGATTAATAATTTTAAAGTTTTTCAGACAATAAAATGTTCAAAATGAGAAAAGATTTAACTTTTAGTGTGAATATAGGCCAACCCAGCAGAAACAGGCACTGTGCTTCAGAATGGGTCATGGCCTGTTTAGGACTTACCAGACACTCAATCAGTCCTTAGCTGAATGCTTGATGCCTGGTCAGCTATAATCTCACCTGACCATGCCCAAAGGACATGGCTTATTCAAACCTGGGAAGGTAAGCCAATGAAGTTGGGCAGAAGTGGAAAGGTCTAACTTCATCCTGACTGACTTAAGAGGTCCTGGGGGTGGTAGGGAAGAAAAGAAAAATGTGCTTTAAACTGAACAGATTTCCAGAAATCCAAGGAGGTACAAGGGTGAACATATGTAGGATAGAGCCTGTGCTTTACCCTTCGGGAAAACACTACTTGACACCTGAGCGTGTCACATTTGCATGAGGATTAAACTCTTGACCATTTGGTTGTGTAAGTATCAGCTAAATACAAGGATGAAAAATGAAAGCTTCTTATCTCTTCCTGGGGCATCTAAGCATTATTTCTTTTCTGTCACTTCTGTCTCATGAACCTTTGAAACAATATTATTTGTTTTGGATGCCCTAATATCTAGATTTGGTTTCACCTCAGCTGGAGTTGCACTAAGGGTGATACCAGAGTAATGCAAAGCAAGCACTGCATCACATCATTCCTACCCATGTGGCAGGCTTTAAAACCAGATACTGGGTCACAGTGCCCACAAGATAAGAGTGCATTTTCTCTGTGCTGTATTGGCTGTTTTGGAAAATCCTGCTGAAGGGAAGCATAAAGGAATGGCATAGGCAGAAGGAGGGCACTTTAAAAAGTATTTACCAGTAATGAAGGTTAATCTTGTAAGGTTCCTGGAAGCAACTCAGTAATGAAAAATATTCCTCCACTTTCAGGGTCAAAAGAAAGTTATAACAGATGGATTTAAATGATCTTGTCAGTAAAATACAGGAAAAGCCAAACTACATCTAAAACAGTTTTATTTTTAAAATCTTGAAAAGCCAGCTTTCATTATCAGTGAGCTGCAGAGAATTACTTTGCTAAAAATCTAAAAATAAGTTATAAAAAAATTAAGTAATTTTAAAGCATTTTAAATAATTAAATAAATTGAATAGAAGGAAACAACTGTGTTTGATATTATAAATTGTGACGATTTTTTATAGACTATCAGACAATACAGAAATAGCCCAATTATTTTAGTATTCAACTATAATTACATTTCTCTCTTATTTTCTTTTTTTTTTTTAAATTTACTCTCTGCTTAAAAATCTCCATTTTTAAGTAAAGAAAAACATGGCAACTCTGATCAGTAACATGTTTTCATTTTGTTTTATTTTGCTAGGGATTAACTTTGACTTTGCAAACCTAGATTTCTTTCACTTAACATCTTTGGACTGAGACAAATATAAGAGCTCAGATGAATTTTATTTCAACATAGCACTCATTCCCATCTCATTCCCATGAAGCTCAAATTTAAATCCTAGACTTTCTTCCTAGATCAAGTCCTTTCAGAAACTTCAGGGTAAGGGAGAGATGTGATTTCTAAAATTTCCACAGCATTCTTCTGTTTCTTTATTTATTTCCTCCTATTCTTCCTTCCTTTAGTTTTCATTCCAGGTTTCTTTTACATGACAATTTCATGACCTACCATGTAGAAATGCTAAAAACTCAACCTTTCTAAATGAAGTAGTCACAGTCATGTTATGCATCTGACTTTATGACATTCTCCATTTTCTAATGGAGGGAGGTTGTTTCCATTCTTAGTCTCATTAATAGCAAGCTAGCATTATATAAATACTAGCATAGCACCAGAAAACTTCCTTTACAAGGTGAAATTGTAACCCACATGGCAAGTCTCTGAGTATTACTCTTCTCTGTATGGCAGCTTTTAGTCTGAAAAACAATGTATGGGCCTTTTGTGCCAAAATCTATCAGTTAATGCTATTTTGTCTTTTTTATTACAACCGAATAGAACTTAATATCAAAGTTTCTGTTTTACCAGTGACCCATTTCAGGGTAAGACAAAAAGTCTATTTCTAATTTCTAATTAGAAAATTTCTAATTTTCTGATTGTATCTGAAACAAGAAGACAATGATTTCACATGAATTTAGTAATATTATTGTATTATGGGGGTTGCTTTGTTTGTTTGTTTGGGTTTTTTGTGGGGATTTTGAAGTTAAAATAAATATATTGAATATTAGAAATAATAGCTTTAGATATATAGATATAGATATAGATGATATGGATTAGATATAGATTAGAAATAGATAAAGATAGATATAGTCCACTATAACTTATGTCACCTTAGGACATTTTTTGGAGCAAAATAGTTATAAGAGTAGGTAAGATTGTACTTGATTGATACTACATTGGGTCTTTTGATCTATTGGACAAGATATAATAAGAGTGTTTCTGCTAGCAGCATGGTAGTTGTTATTCTGACATCTGTGACAAGTACAAAAGACAAAATGCAAAGTCAATGAAATCACCATCTTTTTACTGCACAGTTGCTTAATTTCTTTCCTCATAGGCTAAGATTCTTCAGCTAGAGGAAGTCCATGGCAAATAGGGTGGGGTTTTTTCATTATTTCCAATAAAGTTTCAGTGATTTTTGTGCTAAAGAGAGTGAAATGTGATTACTATCTTCACAGGATAGAATGCTTCTTCTAATGCAAAAAATAGCAGGAGAACAAACCAAGAACTTGAGTATTGTTTTTTGTAGTCCACTAAGTACCATAAAAGCCACAAAATACCAATCTTCTGGGTTAAAAAAAATTTCTCCTTAAAAAATTGGCTATTAAGATTTCAATGAGATTTGGTTTTCCATATGGACTATACAAAGTATCATTACCATTGTAAAAAAAAGAAGAAGACAGACTTTATCTGTTTGACTGCTTAACGTTTAAGAGATGGCTTATCCAATTTAAACCATTTAATTTTTGTGTTGGAAAATAAATCCCCATCCGACCTGACAATATGAATGCCAGGCTTTAGCTAAAAACCAATGAAAAAAGTCTAGCCACCCAAATCCCTTAAAATACTCCAAGAGTCATCCTAGGACTAACCCACTCTCCATGATGCACAGCAGTACTTGATAATGCTGCTATGCTCTGTGCAGCTTTTGGCTTTGGCCTTAAAACACTGATGGAAGGATTGCCACTGTAGTACAGGAGACAAACCTTGATAAGCTGAACTTTCAACAACAGAAACATTTATCTGGCCACAAAAGTGCTTTCCAATGTATCTGTTAATATAGCTGCAATCTACATTTGGCAACTCCAGACAGGTGTATCTGAACTGGTAGGAAACCTTTCCTTTCAAGATGTGTGCAGCTTATTTTAGATGAGCGAGGGAAAACATGAGAAAGACAATAGAAGCAGGAAAGAAGAAAACAGGCCAGCAGCTGCTAAGTGCAATAGTACACTGGTGCCTGAATGTCCTTTCCCCCTTCCTCTAAAAATTCCAATGTTTTAAATGACAGCTATTAAAATTAATCAACTCCACACAGATTAGTCAAGTACAGCATGAGTAAACTGCAGTTCTAAGCTATTTTTTTATCTATTCAGTTAATTATGATTCTAGGTTATCAGAACTGAAAAAGCACAGTACTTCCTGTTGGAAAAACCTATTCTTTAATAGTTGCATTCAGTAAAGCATTAAAGGAGCTGAGTTGAAATTAATTAATAAAAATCATAAGGAAACCCTAATTAAAGCAGCAGGAAAAAACTCTTTGCATTCACGGAACAACTTCTAAAAGTACTGTGCTAATAGTTTTAAAGTAAAGTATTCTGAACTCCAACCTGATTTTAGTAATTTTGAAATCCAGGTGCTACAGTGCAGTGAATTGATCTGTCTCCTGAATGCTACCCTCAAAATCCTCAAAAAGAGCTAGGATCAAGAACTGGAGCAGATATATCATTGTCTCTAGAAAATAATTTACAAGATCATGCTTGATGTAAGTGAAACATGTATTTGACTTGTCTCACTCTGACATAAAATAGAAATATTCCAGATGAATGTATCCATATTGCATGAAGGAAAAGAAAAAGAAAAAAAAAAAAGGTCATTATGCAATTGGCAGAATAGCAAAATAAACACTTCCTAATAATATACAGCTGTATTAAGTTTTCTATTTGGAATGTTAAGCACTCAGGTATGGGAGCAGATGGTGTATCCCAAATCATCACATTCAGGTTTCAACTCTCTGGATTTGTAAAACAGGAACATTTCCACTATATACACTGTGGTAATCTCCGATCACTGTCATAATATTCTGATTTTGAATTCAATCACTTCACAGAGAAGAATCACTTCACAGGGAGGAAAATCTGATTATTCCCTTCCAAACTCCTCCAAAACATACTCATTAAAAAGAAAATTCAGGATGTCCATGTGCCATAATCTAAATGCTAGACTCTCCGTTTCTATTGCTCATCAGGAGAACACCCTGGAAAATACCTACACAGTGTTTCCCTATTTTCTGATCAGCAAAACCTCAGATGCTGACTCTACACAAAACCTGAAGAATGCCTGAACAATACACATTTTGTAAGGTTTACTGATTCTTCCAAGAAACATGAATCTGGTTATTCAGTGACTGAACATAATTTTCTGGGAAATAAGAGTAACAAAGATAAATTATGTCCCTAGATAATCTAGCATATAATAAACCTGCAACCAGATGGGTGGTAGTAGGGCATTTCCAGCCAGACTGGAGGCAATGTTAGGCAGTGACACGGGACTGCATGGTTCTTGCATACCTTTCTCTTTCCAAACATGTGAATAAAAACTTCTCCATCAATCTCTGCTGTTCAATTTTTTGAGCATTCACATTTGCCATATGTCAGCATACTCTAGCAAAAAACTACACAGACACAAACT
The DNA here is from genome assembly GCA_037013685.1 of Acridotheres tristis. Taxonomy (NCBI): domain Eukaryota; kingdom Metazoa; phylum Chordata; class Aves; order Passeriformes; family Sturnidae; genus Acridotheres; species Acridotheres tristis. The sequence goes on along the minus strand of CM072919.1, from coordinate 47,709,588 downwards.
AAATAAATTGAGATAAAGGATATTTTAGGAGGAAAGTATTAACCTTTCACTTAAGTTCTCATCAAAATAAAATAAAATTAACAGAATATAAGACCCTGAATGTCTGGCAGAAGTGGGGAATGAGGCTGTGCTTGCTTAAGTGCCAATAGTCTAGATCATGAGAAGAAAACTTCAACAGCAATTTCTTCCACCCATATAGTAATCCTTCTCTTCCCCCTCCAACCCATCCCTCTTATTCTTTCATTAAATCATTTTAGGTATCCTCCTTATTTGTCTTCTAAAGGTGTATACAGCTCTCTCCTGCTCTCTCATGCTCATTTATAATGACTATCAAGAAACAAATCCCTTCCAAGAACATGAAGCAGAAAAGGATAAATAAAATTGAATGTCTTTATGTGAATTTTATGCCTTTCATGCCTTTCATGCCTGATCTGGGAATTCTAATCCTTCCTTTCTTTATTAAGATACTTAAACATGGGAAGAAAGGTTCAACTCACAAATCACATATGCACAATTTCTTTGCCATATAGGATGCACTCTCAACATGTGAGATCTGAATGTTTCTCCGTTTGGGCCTTGTGACTTATTGGCTGATGCCTCTGCAATACAAACTCTGCTGTGCAACCATACTGTAAACTTTTTGCCTTTCTGTGAAGCACTACTAGAACTACATTATTTTCTGAAGGCTAGAATATTCTTTTGAGCTTTTGAACTCCAGTGGCACTTTAAGCTGTTGCCAGAATAACAGACTCTTTTTCATACAGGAAATTTCTGTTAAAAAAGCATGTCCATGCATACACATACACAAACTCAGATTGTGCACACAAATAGGTACCACTATTGAAAAAAACCAAACCCAGAACAGATATTTCTTACCATGTGCCACCCAGCCATGTTTACACTGATCACAGGTTCTCAGGTTAATCTTCCCTGGCTGAAAACATTCACATGTGCAATTTACCAGTGTACAGCGGATGGCCTGGAAAAAGAAACAGAAAACACATGTTAATGTATTTCTCCCTGTTTGTACAAATTTGTTGTGATGGCTAGAACAATATGAACTATATAGCAAAAGCCAGCCTCCTAACATTCAAGGCCTTGCTCCTTTTTAAAGTAGAAATAAATTTTCTTTCAAAAACATATATCAGTATGTCCCAAGGAGATGAATACAGTCCTAAAATCTTTCTAAGATTTGCTCTATTTTCTTTAGGAAAAAAAAAAGGTTGGTAGGATGAGGATGCTGTAGGAGTTTCATAAATATCCGGGTTTTACATTGACTTAATGAAGAAAGAAAGTTACTAGTGATGTCTAACCATAGGTGCATGCCAATTTCAAAACCAGATAAAAATTAGGAAACAAAAACATATGGAAAAGAAAACTACAAATGTATTTCCCCAGCCTCCATGGGATCCAAAAGTTATTTTTTAATTTCTTTTTTGGGGTTCACGTAAGACATAACTCTGCTGCAAAAAGAAGTCATGGATTTTATGTGTTCCCAAAACAATAAAATGTTCAAGGTACAAGAATAGGACTGGCTCAAAAGCCTGTAACTTGCCTTTACATCTCTCACTTTCTCCAGTACCTAGGAATAGCCTTTTACCTCTTAAAACTCCTCAATTGTTAAACATATATTTCTCTGTTTTCAAGTAGCAATGGTAAAACTCCAGTCCCATGTAGAGGTCTCAAGTTTGCTTAATAATACACCTTTCTTAATAATAGACTTTCTCACCTTCCTTTTTAGAATTATTTGAAAAATTACACAGGTTTACTTTGACAAGGGCTAGCTACAGCCACAGAAAAGTGAATATAAATTGAATGAGACTCTTTCTAATGTAACAGACATATGTTTTTAAATAGTGTAGAAGATGACCTGTGCACTTCAAACTGCTACTAGTAAATTTATGGCATGCATTTAGATGTAATTTGCATGGAGATTTCTGAGACAGAGAGGCTTATTCTGATCATTCACAGATTAACAATCTACTGTAACTACCAGAGCTGCCAGGAAAAGATATCTCTATAGATTTAGATGCAATCAATGATTACTTGGGGGCTAAGATGGGGGAAGGGCGCTTGGTGTCCATGCCACAGAGATACTGAAGAATTATGAAGACTCTTGCCTTTTCTGAAGAATTAATACACACACTCACACTTATTTTCCATACCAAAAATAATTATCTTAACTGTAGTGACTTTCAAAAAATTACATTCAGCATTAACTTGGTCTGGCTAAGCTCTTTGGCTGCTGACAATAAAAAAGCTTCAGAATTGTTTTAAATGGTTGATCCCTTTACTTATTTATCTGCATCAGACATAAATGTTAAGGCATTTATAGTTCATGGATACATTTAATATCTGTATTTCTCTGACAAATTTATCTTACAAGAGTCCTTTATTCCTCTTATCCTATCTGCTCCTTTACAACCTTTTACTCTCAAAAACCTAATGGGGAAGAAAAAATCCTGCTCTATTACGCCTGACACTTCAGGGCCTCAGTCCCAATGTCACCTGTCCAATTACTCAGTAGCCAGGTTATAAAACAAAGCTCTATGGATGTGTGATTAAAAGAATTAGTAATATGAAATATAAGGGTACCAAAGAAGTGCTGACCATGCAGGAATAATATATGTGTTTGTGGGTATGAGAAAAAAAATCTCCTGGAAGGTCTTGTTTCATGTTCAATAGTGTATTGACTTGGTAATATATCAGGACTACACTGGTCAGTAATGGTGCTCTTTTGCTAATATGTTCATTAATTAATGAACTCAGTAATTAATTGTACTGCAAGAAGGGGTTCTTTCAAAGTGGTGTTCTTATTTTGCCACAGAAGATTTTCTCACATTCACCACTTTTTTCAGATCTCTGCACCAATGTGACATACACTGGTTGTATTTGATGATATTTTGACTTGTTCACGTGTCTTTTACAGTACCTGTAAGAGGTGTAATGCAGTGCAGTACATGTACTAGATGAAACTGACATTTGGAAGAGTTGCTTTATTAAGGCTCATCAGCATTTCCATTACAACCCTATCCACTTTTGGCCTAGAGGTCAACAAGTTCCTGTAAAAAATTGATTCAGATTGAAACTGAAATGCAATGTTGCAGCTTAAGAGTAAGTTTTATTACACCTATTCAAAAATTATCCATTTAGTCACTATAGATTATAAACCGGAGGGAAAAATTTAGAGGTTATATGTTTCTTTTCCTCTTCTCTAAGTTAAAGAGAGTATTGATGATATAAAGTGTGGAACTAACTAATTAGTATGATTTTTAGTTTTTATACACATTGCTCAAAAAATTCACCCAAATTTTTCAGAAACATGAAAATGTCAGCTTTTTCCTCCAATAAATAAATCTGGAAAGTCTTCAAAAAGAGCTATGCATTTTTATAAATTAATATCAATTGGCATGAAAAAATCAAAAGATAATTAGCATGGCCAAAATATTCAGCCTGGCCTTACTTGGCTGCTTTTCCTGCCAAGGGTGTATGTTGATGCCAGGCTGTAATTTGGTTTCAATAGTTTCCCATTCCACCACAGAGAATCCCATGCATACTTCTGAATGATGAGGACTACCCCTGAAGCTGTAAGATGCTCATTTAGGTCTGGAACGACTCATTCCAATTCATCTTCTGGCATGATCTTGGGCAAATTATTTTGTTAGCCTGATGCCTACATTCCCTAAACAACAACTAGACACAAGGACAGTAAGTGTTGCCAGGGCAGATGCAACATATATTTGAAGCTATTCCATAGTAGTAGAGACTACTGGAAATCTCAAACAGAATTTAATCTTTATTTCAAAGACTAATTTTGCACTTCACTAAGTTAATTCAGAATTATTGTAACTACCTGAGATCACTGCAATACCCAATATGAAGTCAGTGTAACTCGGTGACAGGAAGATTCAAGGTGCTAAAACAGTGTGTGATCCTACACACAGGGTTGGAACACTAATGGTCATTAACATGAAAGGAAGTAATGTGCTTGAAGACCTCCACAATGCAACCAGAAAACTCACCGAGCCTTGCAAAGATATGCACCACAATTATGAACAGTACTTTTTCAACTGTTTTTCAACACTACTTAAGTTGGGAGTAGAAGTCACTGACAGCTTGCGCAGAATGCCAGAAGGGCGGCTGAAGTTGAATGTGGCATAGATTAACCTAAGAACTCAAAGTGTTAATGCAGACCTCTATTCCCACCAGTAGGATTTTAAGGTACAGTAGCTGATGTTCTTGTAGGTAGCTGAGTGAGTTGGTTTAACTGTGGTTGGATGTCTGGTACTGCTTGATTTTAAAAGGGTGGAGTGGGGAAGTGGGGATAATAAAAAGATCCTGGAGGTAGCAGCTAAATATTGCAACCGTTGTTCCAACTCGCTAAAGTGTAGGTATAAAAATCCAAGGGTGTACCAATGTTAGAATTTTGCCAGAAAGTGCTTCTGAAAGAGTTTAGCTAGGCATTCCACAAGTCACATGCTGTAATTCTGCCTTCCCAAGATTTTGATAAAAAGTTTACGCAATGAGACTTTACATACTACACTGTTTTTTAGGCAAGAAACTGAAATTTTCCCTGGCTGAGATTTTCCTCAGTAATTTCCCCAAGAAAGCCAGAGAGAAAACAGAAGGAAAAGAAACCAGCGAATAGTGAAAGAAATACTACAATCAGCAGTCTCCTGATAGGCAACTATGCATTTAGATGGCAACTTGCAGGTTAACACCTTAAGTACGCAACAAAACAATTTCCTACATCCACCTCTTTGAAACACATCTGCTGTTATATTTTACCATGTCAATGGCTAGTAGTTAGCAGGAATTCTCAGACATTTTTTTACATCCCTTACACTGAGTTCCAAATATAATTCTTCTTGTATTTGTATGAAAATTACAATGGCCCTTGAGGACCTATGCAGAAATGGACTGGACTTCAGTAGAATAATCTTTAAAAGTTTATACTGCTGATTCCTTAAATCCTAAAATTTTAAAATTGACATTGAGAAATATCCTGCAGCTCTCTTTGAGATCTTCTTCCTGTAAGGCATGATGAAAAAGAAAAGAACTTTGACTAAAATTAAAGTGTGATGTCAGTACACCTACACGTAAGTTTGTATGGCTATTAAAATATGTTAGACCTGGCTTCTCTGGGTTTCTCCCAGACCAAGGATATTAATTTAATATTGTTTGGGTGATTTTATTATATCAAAAATGTAAATATTATTCACATGTTAATAGAAATAGCCAACAGCAGTAATGGAAAAATCAATCTTTCTGGCTATTCCACAGAGCTTCCAAGAGATGAGAGTCAATAAGCTACCATGAAGGGGACGATAGCATGGGAGAAGAAGGGAATATGCAAAGAACATATATGATTCCTTCTCTGGAGTACTTACAAATGATCATGAAAGATGGAGGCAGTTTTAAATGATGCAACATTCTGGAGAGACAGATATGTTCTGCAACAAAACTTTGTAATGTAACTCATGATGAGGCTTTGAGAGTTCTGTGAAGTTGAATAGCATCTTACTGAAGTCTCAATCACATCTTTCTATAAAGTGGCAGTGTTAACCATCTTATTTCTAATGTCCCTACCTCACTTTTCTCAAGTGCAAAAAGTTAATTTAAAAAATGTCTTCTTTCCACATCTATATCACTGTTCACCTGAATACATAATGGAGTCAACTGCACTCATTCTCTGCATCGATGTTCCAACTACCTTTCTAATGCATCTCCCGTACATTTATCCCATAGGGCTCATATAATCTAAATCCCCTGTTACCAGTCACAGAAGCATGAGGCTTGAGGATAATTTGGTCCAGTGAAATCCTTTTAGTGAGACTGCAAACTGGCAAACTGATGCATAAGTGCAGTTCTTGAAAGTTGCATTAAAATCAGTAAGAATATGCGAGTATGCACTCTAAATAAATGTGTTAGTTAGCAAAGATGCCATAGGTTTTAAACACACAAATATATACACCTATGTATACTTAAAACTTAGATTTTGCATAATAAATATTTTGTATAATGGCAATTCACAAGTTCTGTGCGTTTTTGTTATACAGGCAAGATCTTTCCATATTTAATTGACAGAATAAATAATCTCATTTATGTTTTTAAAACTAATAATAGTTCAGGTGTTGTGTATCAATGAATGAAATATTTGCGTGCAATTATGAGAAGCATAGAAGCAAAAAGCACTTTTTGCAGCTTATGTCTTAACTTTAAGAGAAATCCAAATACAACATGTTAAATTAACTTTTTCTATCCATTATCAAACAGTTTTAGTCTCTATTGGAAATGAAAATTATATAATTTTGAACTAATATTTTATTAAAAGTAAACAACACTGTCATGAGGAGAACAATTTGAAGCCATCATAAAGTAGATGATCTTGAGACATGATGGCATACCAAAATAATCGAAGTTAATGGGTAGGACTAATGAGAAACATGGAGATCCAATCTCATTTTGCTGTATGTTGACTCATGACAGAAGAAGGTATGAAGTAGAAGACAACAGATAAGTTCTACAAATGTTTCAACACGTTTTAACAGAAAGTCTCCTCTGCCATTAATTTTCTCATTCTATTTCTTTGTTATAAAGCTAAGAAGATAATTTTAGGCTCAGAGTTTTTTCTTTCTTTTTCAGAGCAGGTATATGTTCTTTAAAAAGCTCCTAAAAAATCTGTCCCTCCTTTACTACTTTATGAATCCAAATAAATATTTTTTCCTACCAATTAAGTACTTTTTTAAAAAAATCACAGCAAAAATTCTGCTGTAGAAATGGCAAAAAGATCCCAATGAAATTACATTATTTTTAATAGCTGGAAAATCAGGAGTAGAATAACAGTTTATTTTCAAATTAACACCAAAAGGAGGAACATTTGTATACAGACATTTAGGAAATGCACAATGTCACCCTCCTGTAATGAGACTGGTGTAATAGGGAACTGTTTTGGTTTAAATTCAGCTGATATCTAAGCCCCACACAGCCGTTTTGCTCACTTCCCTCATAGTGGGATTGGGAAGAGAAATCAGAAAAGTAGGAGGGATAAAATTTGTGTGTTGAGATAAAGACAGTTTAGCAGGTAAAGCAAAAAACCCACAAGCAAAATAAAACAAGGGATTCATTATCCCCCTTCTCATGTATGTTTTAACTTCTAAGAAAGAGGGAAAATTGAGGTGGAAGTGCTTGCTGCACTTTCCTCAGAACGAAGCAGACACATGCAGAAGTATCTCTGTCTCTGAAGGGTGACAGTATACCTCCATCATGCAATTATGGTACAAAAAAAGACAATTTTGAATCTCAGCTAAAATGCTTGTATGGGTAATTCAGCAGCTGAAACACTGGACTGGAGGAGGGGGAATGCCTTGATACTGATCCTGGGTTTGTCACTGCCATAGATGCACTTACTTAACCACTCAATCTCTAACTGCACAATCTGAGAAAAACGGGTAATGCTAATATTCAGAGATAAGGCTAATAAATTGCTAACACAACATGGTGAGGTATGAGGGAAAAGGTAAGGCAGAAACATTTAGGATTATTATTTCTTCTGCAGGTACAAAATTTTTAACAGTTTTTTTAATGATACAAGTTGACTTTGATTTATCATTAGTAAATGGAAGATTGTACGCAGAGGAATCACCTAAAAAAAAAAACTTTAATTGATACATGACCATTACTAACTTCAATACTAATAGCCTAATAATGCTTTTCCCAAAACAAAAAAAACAGTAAAGGGGAATTTACTTTGCATTTGAATGGTCTGAAACATTAATGTAATGCTATGATATTTTTAATCTCTCTCCCATTTAGAGATACTCGAATATCTTCTCAGTTATTCACTGCATTGCAGTATTTATTAGCAAGTTCACATCACGTTGTATTAGCATTGTTTCTTACTTGTATTTATTTTCAGTAAATACAATCTGAAAGGTAATAATATTGTTACATTTCTCTGTGGCATTCAAGAAAACAGTTACTAATATAATATGAAGAGAAGAATGCTAACCAGAGAGAAAGCTGTTAATGGGATAAAACAGCTTTTCCTGGAGTAAGAAAAACCTAATCTTTAAGCATACTAGAAAACTGTTTTCAAGTCTTCTTGAGAAAGAGCTGATAAGTGAATGGGGAATAAGAAGAGAAGTAAAAAAACTCATTTGTAATCTTGCCTCCTAAATAGGAGTTGCTCTTCAGTTCTACCCCAGACACCAGTAAAAGTAGAAACCTGTGTTAAGGAATACTACCTGGACTTTTCTAGAGAAATATAACACAGACTATAGGTTTTATTTTTCGGGAAGTTTCTGTAGAGGTTTCATGCTAGTTCTAGACACTCTGCTCACAGGGCTGCCTACAGGATACTGTACAAAGACTGCAGGTACAGTATCACCCTATGTTTCTATAGCATGTAAAACTAGTCTGAGGGTCTTAAGCATCAAAGTTATTTGCACTGAAAAAATTAAGACTGACAAGTGCTTCTTTGCTTAAAATTTGAAGAAAAAACATAGTTGATTTAAGAATGAGATTCCCTGTGCCCAAGAGCCTGTTAGCAAACACAGATATTTGTTCTCACAGATGAAAACCAGATTTCTGCTCTGAAACCAACACTGTCAGACACTGGAGCTCGGGCTCTCAGGTTGCCAAGGCAGCGGTCAGTGTCAGATAGGTATCCAACATGCACGGATGCACCCGCAGGAAGTTTCACATACTCTTCTCTAACCACGACTCTTCTAAAGAATAACACTTCAAGCTACACCCAGGTATTCATCTCAAGTAACCACAATTCACTGTCCCCTTTAGAGAGCACAGGAGGCAAGCTGCTTCCACTGTTTTTACTGGCCTGCCCTGGACCTGTGATTTACTCTGCCCTGGTGAGACCCCACCTGGAGGATTTGTCTCTGGAGTCCCCAGCAAAGGAAGGACATGCACCTGTTGGAGCGAGTCCAAATACAGACCATAATGAGCAGAGGGCTGGAATACCTTCTATGAGGAAAGATTGAGAGAAGTGGGATAGTTCGGAGAGGGGAAGAGAAAGCTCCAGAGACTACTCATAACAGCTTTCCAGCACCTAAAGGAAAGGGGATTTTTACAGTGGCATGTAGTGGTAAGACAACTGAAAGAGGATAGGTTTAGATTACATACAAGGAATAAATTTTTTTTGAGGACAGTGGTAAAACACTGGAACAGATTGCCCAGGAAGGCAGTGGATGATGCCTCATCCCTGGGAACATTCAAGGTCAGGCTGGAAAGGGCTCTGAGCTACCTGATGTACTCAGAGATGTCCCTGCCCATGGTAGAGGTTTGGACTAGATGATCTTTAAAAATTCCTTCCACCCCTAACCACACCTTGAGCCCATGATTCTATAAAAAGTCCAGGTGATAGTTCTTATAGAAAACAAGTATATCTTGCTGGCAACCGCATTGGAGAAAGTATGCTGAAATTCCTATAGTGTGGGATCAGCCTTGCCATTCACAAAAGACTTCTACTGCCTTATAGGAGATGTTTCAGAATAAAGCATGTAAGCCAATAATTCAAAACTTGTGATGTAAAAATTAAAAGTAAATATGTTCCAAAAAGTTTTTTTTTCCTCTAGTATCTTAAAAAATACATAGAACCTGTGGATCTAGCATGAACATGGAAGGAAATTGTCAACAATTTTTAACATTATGTGGACTGCTGGGTCAGTAATCCACAAAAGAGGATTTTGTTCAGATTATAAGTGGTTCAAAAGGAGTTACTTCAATCAATTAAATCAAATAACTAATCTATTTGTTAATATCTGTTCTTCATCTATTGTTTCTCCACAAATCAATCAGAAGATGATAAGAATGTTAAGTCTTTAAGGTGATCAGATAAATAACTCAGAATCTCTAAACTAGTTTTGATCAATTCTTCTGTCCAGTAAAAATTACAAATGAAAATATGTAAATATGCAAATATATCACTTCTAACAAGTAAATAGGGAACCTCATAAGAAAAATCTAAATGTCCACACAAAATTATGTTAGCAAAATCAGTTGGATTTTTTATTTTCTACCTTTTTCTTCTATGAGATGAAAGAATAAGCAACATCTGATTTAAACAAAGTAAAATGCAGCATGGCCCATAAAACAGCTAATTCTTTATGCTCATTTGATCAGGAATTCTCCTTAAATAGTATCAAAAATACATTGTTCATTGTCTAATCTGCTCTTTAGGAAGTTTTGTCTGTCAGGATTTTCTTTCCTTCTCACATTATTGTTTTCTGGATTCTAAATGATGGGGTGTTAATTTGGCAAAAAGAATTATGTAGATTTACACTGCACTGTGCTGCATGTTACCCACTGTAGATAAATATGGGTTCTACAAAAGATACATGAAAGAATTATAATGAAATATTTTATTGTTTTGAAAATTATTCTAAAAGGAACATAATATTTGCTCTCTCTTCAAGGTCAAAACTCTATACTATGTATCCTGTTCTTAAGTTTTACCCTAAAGCAATAACTTCTTATTTACATTAATAAACTACTCAATCCTGCACTGTTCCTTCCTCCTGACCAATCCTGTCAGCCACAAGACTGATACTACAAGCAAATAATAAGAAAACCACCCAAGTTGGGCTTTTTTTGCCTCACCCCCAAAAAGCCAGACAAATAGGTAAAAAAATTCTCCCCATTAGATGAAGTAATTCATTACTTAAATATGCATTTCTTTTATTAATGTAACTTTTAAATTTTGTTTCTTTGGTATTTCGTGAAAACAAAGTAATGGATATTTTTTCATGAATGTTCACTAAAGTATATTCTGTCCCTTCACCTTATTTAGGAGAGAGTAGAATTCCAGTAAGTGCGAAATATGTGTCTCTTTGGCCAGAATGGAACATTAAAAAAAAAAAAAATATATGTGAATATATATATATATATATATAATAAAACCAGAGAGAGAGAGAGAAAAGAGAGAGAAGGGGGGCAGGCAGTGGAGGGAGAAATGTTATTGGTTTTCTCAGAAGGATTTTCTTTTATACATAGCTTTATCCTATAATTTTGTCCCTGTTGGGCACACTGCCTAAATTTAAACACAAACAGTCAAGCAATGAAGAAACATTACCACATTTACTGTGAACAAAAACTCCCAGTTGTACAGTGAAATTTTAATACATTTCAACTTATCTCTTTTACTAATGGGGAGAGTACAAACCCTGCAGGAATTCGCTCTGCAAACTGGTAATTACAGTAGACTCACTTTTTTATAATGCATATGTATAGTCAGACACAAGAAACATAGCTGCCCTTTTGATGTAGGTTACAATAGGAATGTTTAAAAAAAAATTATGAAAATCTTCTGCAATTTTAAAGGAATGCATTATTCCATGGGAAGTTGTCCTTTAGCTATACTAAAGAACAGAAATATATATAATACAATATAACATACATATATTTATTTGCTTTTGTAATCTGAAGCAGAACCTTTATCAGTTCAAGTAGGGTAGGGTCTTTTTGTTTTGGGGTTTTTTTTGTTGTTGTTGTTTTCATAATGTACCTACTGGTACAAAGCTGGATTCCATCCTACAGTATCATGTATGAGTTCAGAAGATCTTTGTTCTCCCAGGCCTCCCCTCTACACAACCCTCAGATTTAAATGATTTTGATCATCAACTTCATGAATCATTAAATCATTATAACATACATTGAAAACCACTATTGTAAACAGACTTACAACATACAGTGTCCAACTCAGATAGGATATTCTTTGTCTGGCAAAACATGTCTGTAGTGCATACAAAGAGAGATTTAATTTATTCTGGGGAAGTGTGAAATCAAAGTAGGATCTACTGCCAAGTCATACATTCAGACAACATTTATCTTTAATACAACAATGATAAGATACAGCTGTATGTTAAAACATCCAAATAAGCAAACAGACAAACAAAAACAATGTACAAGACAAGTCAGGGTTTGCAAAAAACCTATATTTCCAGGTTTATATTTCTTAATGCCTATAAACAAATCATACCACTTGATTCTGCAAATATTTACATCCTCACTCTTTACATATACTCATACTCACATTCTATAAAGGTAGAAAAAAATATCACACAGTTAATTAATTAAACCATTGTGTAGACTAAGAACAACACACAAAAAATCATGTAAGAATTCCCATTTCTGGAGTTCCTGTAAAAAGGGACATCTTCAAAACTGCCAGAAGCCACACAACCTGGCATTTCTTTGAGCTGCATTTTCACCAATTTGCAACATCTAGCTTGGTGGAAACACAATCTGCCTGTCTCTGTTAAGCAGACCCTGTGTGTTATGTTGGTTGAATGGTAACATGAAATATTTGCAAGTTTCTCTTAATATGGAATAGCATAGTCACAGTTCAAGACAGTCACAAGTAAATTCACTATACCCCGAGGCTTCATTGTCCAAGCAGAAAAAGTTTTAATTACAAAGAAACCATTAAATCAGTGTCAATGATTGCTCACAATCACCAACAAGGAATCAGTGGCCAAATGAAAACTGTAACAGTGATGGTGAAGGTCTCTCCTGTAAGACCTTTAAAGACACCTTCCATGGAGGTCTTACTTAAAACCCATGAAATTTCCCATGAGCTGGAAATTTTAATTTCCCTTATTGCTGGAGAATAGCTTTTTCACAGATGTAACTGTCTTCTCTACAGAGGTGTTTTTTTAGCAGTGAAATGATTTCATTTAAAAGTGAGTTGTTAATGACCGTGGAATACTTACCTTTTTTTTTCTTTTTTAATCAAAGAAATCTGATCTTGACTAAATCTGAAGAGATTTCTTCTCATTCAGAATTAGGAGGTTTGTTGCCATCAGACTGAGCATCAGACTGAGGAAGGGTGCTACACTAGAACTACATGTGTGTATTCACAGTAAGTATTTTACTAACTCTAAAATCCACAAAGTGCTATGAGATTGGGAAATACGTGTGCCAGCAGACCTTTGAGTGTAAACATTCTTCACAGTAAAAAAAGTAATTTTCAAAGATTAGAAGTTATATTCCGTAAGATTTGTGGCCCTGGCTGATGCAATACCTAGGATATGCTTAGCCTACAAGTCTTTGTTTAAAGCATATGGGAGGTAACACAAACTCATCTTCAGAAATTACCTCCGCCACTGTACATCACAATTGTCACAGTGATTTCTGTCTGTCTCAGAGTGGGCACAGGAGATACACAGAGGCTCAGTCTTGACTTGAAATCCATAACCAATGCTCAAACATCACTTAACTTCTAGATTTTAGACCCAGTATGAGGAGAAACAAGAGACCATGTATCCCAGATTATGACCCTTTTTGTGTAGAAGACAACAGATCCAGTTATATATCTAAATGGAAATAACAGTATCTTTGCAATGAATATGCAGCAATGCAGCTGCTTTCGTCTTCCTGACCTACAACCTTCATTTCTAAGGATTCACAGGAAGTAAACTGCAATCAATTTGAAAAAGACACTGCTTCCTTTAATGTCCTATCACATGCAAAAGTGAGCAATGTCTCTCTTTAACACCTTTCCATAAAAAGAAAAAATTAGAATAATAAAATTGGTTGTAGTAAATGGGTGTAAAAAGACTGTATGGGAGACAATTAGAGATAAATGCTTTATCTAATGAAAGCATTCCAGATCATTGACAGTGACCCTCACTATTTATTTCTTGATACTTTCTATTCTACTACCCAGTTCAATTTGGGACTCAGTTTTGATTCTTTGGTAAAGGACCTTCAGTACATGCAGAAGCTGTCAGGATGTTGATTTTAAGTAACTTTCATACTCCTTTTTATAATAATTTGTGTAATAGTTGATGACATAGGCAGAAACTAAAACTAATTAGAATCAGGTGGCTGCAGTTTAAGGAGATAGTCCTGAGTGATACCTGAGACAACATAAAGTAATTTGCTGACAGTGAAGCTAGAATAAATTTTATGCCAGGGACCTGTGTCGGAGGGAGAACAGAAACACTTTCTTTCTTAGTTTTTTAACCGATGGCTGTCTGCAAATTCTGTATCTGTTTAAAACACAAGAAGCTGTAAGCAAGGATAAACTAATTTTTAGGCACAATTCCAGGAAGATGACCAAAAAAGCCTATGAAGCTTACAGCACATTAGTAATGCTTTCTACATTTGTCACCAGTCCTATAAATACCACTGCCTCCTGTTTTACACCTGCATATTTATTGCTATGTTAGGTAAGAAACGCTGGTGTGCTACCAGTTTCTATAGTAGTAATATGCCCCTGAGCACCAAAGTAGTCAAGAGATGCTACATTTCTTGCTTCTTACCTTATGAATTTGTCACAGAATCAGAGAATATGTTGAGCTGGAAAGACCATGGAATCCAATTCCTGCCCCTGCACAGCACCATCCCCAAGAGTCACACCATGTACCTGAGAGTATTATCCAAATGCTTCTTGAACTCCTTAGTATTACTGTCTTGTGTAGACCACAGTTATTGTACCTGAATTGGTCCAAATAACTATCAAGTAGTTTTTGAAAGATCAATGTGCTCTCTCTTGGTTTTGCAATTAGGAAGGCATCTCCATACAAACAGGACATTTTACATTTAAATACAGAATCAGTCTTTCTTCTAATCACTTCTCTTATTAGCTTAGCAATTACATGGATTTATTTGAATCAGTTGAGAACTCAGATACTACACTCAATCAAAGGAAAAAAAAATCATAGTTGTTTTGTTTATATTTTCCATTGTTTTTGTTTTTTATATAGTGACAGGAGTGGTCACCAGTTTGACTTGGATATTATCCATTTCTTCTTCACACTAATAGGTGAATTTGTACCTTGAAATGCATGCTAAAATGTTATCTCTGAACCCTGAAGTCTTGTTTATCTACAAATCTAAGATAGATTAGGCAATGGGAGTTATGACTTGCTTGTGAAAATCTGTTCCTGTATCTCAGATCTGGAATAAAGAAAATTGCACTCTCAGCATACCTAAACTTTGAAAATTCTGCAGAAAAAGTAAACCAAGTAATGAAGAACATTTTTTTTCTTTTTTTTTTCTTTTTTAATTAACATAAGCTATTTTAATAAATAAAACTCATCAATTTGGACACATGCATTCAGCAAAAAATGACAACAGCTATAAGATATTGCAGCAACCATCAGGCTACCCATTCAAAAGAATGTATTCTAATATGATGCATTAAAGTAACACAGCAACTTTTGCCACTTGGCAGCATACATTGTATTTGAACCTATTTATCTTCTAGTTAATTTCAATAAAAGGAGAAAACAGAGTGCTCATTTGCACCTTGTATTTATCAAATCCTACCTTTCCATTTTGATTTGTCAGTGCTCAGCACCTTTAAAAATCAACACATCCTCAAAGTTCATTCAGTTTAGTGCATTCCCAGCTTCTTTTACAAACTCTCTCCCACCTTTATCCAGAGGAATACGATATTCAGTGCATATTTAGTATTTCATTTGTCTTCTGTCATGCTGGTGTTAGATCTCACCAAGTGTAGCATGAGCTACAGTAATCCTGCTGCTACTCACTACACAAGTGCAAAGTACAGTCTATAGAAAGAGGAATATTCTCATTCCCTATGCAAAGTCCAGCCTGCAGGCTCTAATCCAACATGTATACTTTTGTGCACATACTCTGCTCATGCTAAGCCCTGTATTTATTCCTGTCATAGCACCCTGCAGTGTATCACAGGACAAAAGTTACTTTGGTCACCATGTATTACGCAAATGCTTTGCAGCAAGTACATGTACATATACATACTGTGCACATTTGTGGTAAAAGCAGACCAGGCTGGTAGAAAGTGAAATGGCTTGGTGTAACCAAAACACTGCCCCAGAGGCACTCCCCATTACAATCATTATGAGACTTGTCCTGTTTCACTGAAGGGCACGTAAGCCCATCATAGGTTTTTTGATAGTTTTATGAAATAAGAGAAAAACGTAGTAACCTGGAAACTATGTCAGTAACATTTTACCCTCTCCCAAACTATAAAATTGAGAGGATTATTATAGTTTCTAAACTATATCAGCTTTCTAGCACACTTAGAATTTATCACCCTAAGAGAGTAACTATCTGACTGAGGGGAACAAATCCTACTCTTGGCATTTTGATGCTTGTAGGGCAGGAAGGCTGCATAGGGACCCTTAAACCAGTGGTAATCATAGCAGGTATTAATGGCTGGTACTCTTTATTTGCAGACATTGCTGTAGCTGCTCCCTAGTGCCCTTCTTCCCCAGACAAACTCAGCAGCAGCTCTGATGAGAGCTCCATACAGGCTCTTGCTGCCATCCTCACCATCACAAATGCCATTTCCTGAAGCTCCTGCCATCATCTACCTACACATACATGTATGTCATTATTAGCTGCACAGTAAATGCCTCTCTGTGTGCAGGAGGAGTTAAATCACCACAATCAGCCCTGAACTTCAACTTTTTTCTCCTGTGAGACAAAAGCACAGGGCCAGATGGAATGGGTTCCTCTGTCTAGACCTTGGGGTCTATGTGATGGACGGCCCTAACATTAAACAGGAATGCACTACAGAGAGGACTAAATTCAGCTTTAAGAAATTCATGTGTCACCTCATTATTGCCAGCAGATTTTCATGATGAAAAGTTCAAGTCACAATGAGGCAAATGGGAGACTTTCCTCTCATTTTTTGTGAGAGTTCCACCAGGTCATAATTAAAAGCAATATTTAGTCTAGAAAAAAATAGTAATTGGTAAAAACAAGATGCAATCACAAGCATAGGCTCTTTTCTCCACTCTGCTTACCACCTAATGCTCTTTGGTGTGAAAACTGGTCTGGAAATTACTTAAAAGCCACCCTTCCAGAGTTTTCGGGTAACAGTTCTGCCAGACACACCACAACAACAGTCTGTTGCAGTACATTGATAAGTCTGTTTCCACTCTTAGGAAAAGCTAGATGGTGCAGAGGTGTGTGATAGTAATTTCTAAATAAAAAACAAAAAAGCACAACAAAACAAAAACAAAACAAACAAACAAAAAAATTACAGTCCCAAAATAGTTGTGGTTAATTTCAATTTGAGGATTGAATTCAGGTCAGTTCCACTTTATCCAGACTGATTCACTTCTCCCTACTATTATTTGATTGCTGACAATGTACTTGCTCAAAAAGAAAAGGAGTTTAACTTCAGGAGTTTAAATACATAGAAGACATAGAGGAACAAGATGTGCTAAGTAGCTAAGAAGGAATTCAAACTAACGACATTGCCTTCCCCTAAATTTTAAAAAAATTAATAAAAATTTTCAACACATTCACAATAAAAAAAATCAACATTCTATATAAATTCATCTAAACTTAATTGAAGACTTGAACTGCACACAGGCTTTTGGTATTTCGAAAAGGAGTATTTACATGAAGAAAGAATCATGCCAAAAACCAGGAAGTGATGCTCCATTAATATTCATTACATGCCAACACTCAAAAAAAAAAAGGAAAGAAAATATAAGCTGCCAAGTTTATTTTGGCAAAGCTCTATGACATGATTTGTATTCAAAGCAAAATCTAGAAAAATGTCTTTAAATCAATGTAAATCCTTTTCAAATTGAAAAAAAAACCCACCACATAAAACATAAGGAAAAAATTCTTCTGAATTTTAGCCCTTTTTTTCAATGCTACACTGCATAGAAGCAGTTTAAGTGAGGTACATTGTCACAGAAGACCTACTATCTTAGGTTAGATACACTGTTTCCTGAATTTATGACAAAGAACTTTACCTGTTTGTTATTGAGGAATTATAAATTAGTGAGATTTAATATTATTTTCCCTTCACATCTAGTTTCTATATATATACACACATATGTGTATATCAGCACAATTTTTTAATGACTGAGAACACCAAGTGCAGAGAATAATCTCAGTTTTCCTAGGCAAAGACTGAACTACATGAGAAGATGGCAGTGGCCTTTAGCATGGTGTTAGCATACTTTTGAGAAATGAAAACATTTATTCATCGCCTGTCTGGGCCAGAGGCAGGAAGCAGGCCAGTGATGTCCATATTGCAGAGTGGAATGAATGCCATACAGAAATTCCTAAAACTCTTCTGCAGAGATTTGAAAAAGCAGCACACCACACACATTTGGCCACTTTGCTTCTGGCACTCAAGTCATTTTTTATAAAAGCAGGACAGGTATCTTCCAGCAGCACAGGACCAGTGCATTGAGATGCCACCATGACACACAGCACAAAAAAACTGTCTAGCAGGCTTGTCCTCAGCACAGAAACTGGAAGCCTCTGTTGCTCATGTTTGAATTCCACCTACCAATTGCAGTGTCTAGAAAAACAAAGGCATTTCTGAAGCCAAACATGAAGACAAGGAACAGGCCCTCACATGCAGGTATTGTTCCTAGACCGATTCCACTGACTTCCTGAGTGACTTAATGCATCTTCTCCTCAGTTCCTCTACCCTTCAATCACAATTAACAGCTCAGGAAGAGAGACTGAGAATTAACTCTATAAAGCAGGCATTGTCAAATTAGGAGACAGCTGGAAAGCAGTCATCTACACTCTGAAGAGTGAAGTCTGAAAAGCTACTTCTAGGGCACTGCTGTTTGTGAAGTTCTTCCACTCTTTTCCTATTTTCCCCATCCCATGCAAGTTCTGTCCTTTCCTAATGTCTTGAGATTTACCTTGTGCCAGCAGGCAGGGGAACAGGAGGTGAGGGGGACCATAGGTTACAGTGCAGGCAAAGAAAGGCATTCTCTCCAGCTACATGAAAGGCATCTCCTCTTCCTCAAACACCTCTTCTTTTGGGAAATGGAATCTGCCCAGAGCACCCACCCACCCAGGAGAGCAGGGCAGGCTGGTCAGCCCTAGGGCAGCCAGGTAGCCCTAGTGCTGGTGCCAGGGCATAGGATGTGAGGCAGGAACACCTGAACAGGGAGAAGAACAAGATGAGAGACCAGAGAGTGTGGATATTTCCCAGGAGGCAGGGTTTGAAGAAGGAGTTCATTAGACAAGGAGAGCTAACAGAACGCTTGAATGAAAACTGTTTTCATCTGATTTAGGAGAAATTATTGGGCTGGGATTTGGGCTGGCTAAAAGAAAGAATAAATCAGGTGTTGTGGCAGTCATCAATATAAACTTCTAGGCTTGGCTTAAAGTGTAACTGAGGACCAGGAGTGAGGAACTGGAGAAACACTGCAGCATTAGAGTGGGTGAGTGACAGTGGTGGAGTAAAGAAGCAAGCTTAGAAGCATTTTTGACTAAACAGCAGAAAGGAGGTCTCATCCGTAAAACTACTGCTCTGAAACCACTGAAGGTCATGATCAGCAGATATCCATATATTCATGCAGATGTATTACTTTTCAAAATTATCATTCAAGTCTGTTGGTATAGCAGTTTAAAATACACCTTTCTGTTGTAAGCATATATGGTAATGTCCTACACCTCATTAAAAATTTCTTCCCTTCTCTGAAACAGTGACCCCATTGAGTAAGGACTGAAAAATGAAAAGCAGATACTCCCTAGGAGACTGGCAAAAGTGGTAACTCAGAAAGCATCTCACTCACCTAATTACTGAGTAGGCCAGTATCTAATAGTTATTAGACAGTAATATTATTAAATGCTACTGAAAGAAACCAATAACTCTGGAAGCCCCTGCATTTTCTCCACTAGCATCAGTATCCAAATTCAATACTGTTGAAGGGAATGCTGGCAGATGAGAACAGACTTTTTACATAATTTTCCAAAAATAAAATTGAGATTTTTTCTCTAATGATTTTTCTAATGTTTTCAGGGGGTTTTGGTCAGGCAAAATTTTTAAAGTCAAATGAGATGATAAGCTGCTCCTTTTTTCCTAAATCTTAAATACTTGACATGCTTTGGGAAATCACTGCTTCTGAGCAACTGACGAATTTTACGTTGTTTACTTAATATAAGGAGAAGTTACAAAGCTATTCACTTCCTTGTAAAAATTCTAGGGAGTGAAATATATGTGGAGACAAGCAGAACACCTACCTGAACAGCAATAGTGCAGGAAGTAAAAGATGAAAGAAAGCACTGGATCAGATTCAGAAAAAAAACATGGAGAGGGGGACAAAGGCCAAAGGTGGAGCGAGAGAGACAGAAATAATCAAAAGAACTAGGGACAAAGATTCAAAAAGTAAAAAATTAAAAAGTTAGATTAGAGGAAAATTGGACACAAACACTGACCTCTCAGATCTAGAAGAATTTAAAATTTGGTATGTTAAGGGTTAAATACTACATTTCTGAGAGTAATGGGTATAATAACAAAATGATTGGTTTGCCACAACCCTGCAAAACTCACATGTGAAAACATGCCATTGCACATCATGTGCATCCATCCTATTGAAATCCAGACAGACATTAATCACCAAAAGAGGAAGTATGAAATTCACTTTAATGATTTCTAGACTAAATACCCCCAACACATACACAAATGCACACACACACATACTCCTTTCAAATGTCTTTTGCTAGTGTTCTCAATTTACATATGTTACTTTGATGCTTAATGGTTATAGCAAAGTATCAGCTTCGATAAATTTTGACTGTTTTGTAAAGCACCAGGTAAAAAATACACTCATATTTTGAGAAAAAATTATATAGAGGCCAGAAGTATTTTGCTTTTATTCTTTATCTTCACTTCATAAAACATTATTCCTTTTACATACTAAAGGGCTCCTGATCTTTTCAAGTACACAAAATATGAATATAAAAAATAAAGCTACATCAGCAGCTTTCTGAGGAATCGCTTCTCACAGAACAGCATGTTCTCAACAAAAAATGAACTGGTATAAGAAACACTCCCAAAAACTCCATGTTCACGAAACCTGAGCATGGAGAGTATATGGGGCCCATATACCCCATGACCCACAAGATTCAGCCAGAAGACCCTTGAACTCCAACTTGCATTTCAGTGAAAGGAAAAGATACT
The DNA here is from genome assembly GCA_037013685.1 of Acridotheres tristis. Classification (NCBI taxonomy): domain Eukaryota; kingdom Metazoa; phylum Chordata; class Aves; order Passeriformes; family Sturnidae; genus Acridotheres; species Acridotheres tristis. The sequence goes on along the minus strand of CM072919.1, from coordinate 47,688,683 downwards.
CTAACTTTTTAAAGGAAGGCATACTTTAACTCCCATTTGTGTCCAGGGTATGGCAAAAAGTGGAAAATGTTTGTCCTACTAAATTAAGAAAATAATTATAGTATGATTTTGAAAAAAGGCTTGTCAACCTATATGACTATGTCTCCAAGGAAAATATTAATTAAGCAGTTCGAGAGCCCATGTGTCAATCCTTTTACCCTTCCACAATTTCTGAATCCTTGAATGTGCTTTCACTATCTTTGGTAGAAAGGTAGGCTATGTAAATGTACCTAATTCTTATAATACAGTAGCCGAAAACATAACCCAGAAGCTGCATGCACTCCCCAGATCCTTTTGTTTTGGCCTGCCAGGTACTTGCAGCCAGGGCATTCCACTGCATTTAACAGGTAGCAGCTGGTCAGCCAGCAGCTCCTGCCTAGACACACCTCCCATCTTGCTTAACCAAGCAAAGGTAGCTCTGGATGACAAGTGCTGCTGAAGGCAGGCTGGGGAGAATCTTTGGGGGAGATCAGAGATCTGTAGTAAGTTTCAGCATAATAATAAACCTGTAAATTTGTTTTCACTAACACTGCTTTTTATTCAACAGTATGCCTGATACAGGTATTTCAAATTTCAATTCCAACTCTGTAAAAGAAAAATCCCTTTAATCATGCCAAGCCTGGAGCTGAAAATTACTGGACACCTAAGAAATCGAAATACCCCAAACTTCATCTAAGAAAAATGCTAAAATAAACTGCCTGAGTACATGACAGTGTACAGGTCCTTTGCCAGACATCAAGATGCAAGAGTACTCAGATATGTTCCTGAATTCAGTGCAGAAAAAGGTAAATATAACTGTAAAATCAGACATGTTAAAACCACATTTGAAGTAGCATACTAGAAAACAGAGAGATTTATGGACTTGTATAGGAGATGTTTATATAAGTTTCAAAGGTTGTTTTAAAAAATGGTTTAAAAATATTTCACCAGGAGGCTCCTTGGAAGGAACACCTGTTTAAACTCTTTCCTTAGTATTGCAACCAGAACTCACCAATGTTGCAAGGTCAATCATTTCAGGTTTTCATAGATCTTGAGCTGTTAGGTGAACCAATTTTAAAGACCATAAATGGCCAGTACATGAATCAAGGCAAGTTTTCATGCAGTTACTTTTCGTGAGGTGATTAACTAAATACAATTACTATGGTCCAGTTCAGTAAGTACTACAGTTGTTCTAATTTTTCCCAGTTTTCAGAACTGCAAAATATAAATGAAATGGCCTTTTATTTTTCATGACAGACTCACTCGTTTTTGCAGGAATTCTATTAATCTAATAAAAACCTATGGACATATCACACCACAGACAGTAAAAAATTATGTGAAAAAATACTGGAAACATTACATTTGGCATAGACTTCACAACTATAACTATTTCCTAAATTTTCAGAAGATCAGTAAAAACAAATTTTAGATCATGCTTTTAATTAAATATTTTCACAAATCCCTCTAGTTTTTTTTCCTTTACTTCCTATATAGTATAGTTAAACTTCACAACCTACATTGCTCCAGCCTGCACACGCTTTATAAGCTCAATGATACATTCTAGTGTTTCATTTAGTTTTGTCCAGCAGTTGTACTCATTTGAGGACCAATTAATGCATAGGACTGAATACTGAGCCCTAGAAAACATAAAGAAATGCAGACCAGATTCCTTACATATCTCTATATATATGTGTGTGTGTATTTATATATATATTTTTTTTAAATAATATTATTTTATTTTAAATATATAAACAGTACCTATATAAAAAGGTGTCCCACTTCACTTAAAGGGAAAGAAGTCAAAAATAGGGAAACTGGCCTCTACTCCTGATTCAAATTCTATCACTGTCACTGATTGATTTAATTACTCCCTACAAAAGTATTGTATGGAAAAACTGCACTTTAATAACCACATCATTAGGAGGAAAATAAACTAAAGGAAGGACTTTACATTATGTACAGGACCTGGTCAAAACCTTCCTTTTCATTGATTTCAGTGGGCTCTGGATTAGGGCCATATTGATTGCAAGCAGCGTGGTTCAATGATTAAGACTGCAAATTTAAATTTCATTCTTAGCCTGGTCATTCACTGGGTTTGAGTCTGGGGAAAGTTAATCACTTCTTGTACCTGACTTTTTCCATCCGTGTAATGGGAATAATTCTAATTCCATTTACCAATAAAGGGCACCAGCATATTCAGAAAAAAGCCCAGAAGCTAAATATTCAACTTATATAAGTATGAGACAAACACTCTTATTTTTAATTTTTAACAAAATTTCCTGGCATGGTGGGAACCTCAGCTAGTAACTTATGATACAGCTTATGTGGCAGTCTTCTTTGGTAAGACTCAGTTCAAAGCCTGTGTCTGTGTGTGTGTGTTTTCACGAGAGGGAGAGAGACAGAGAGAGAGACAGAAGACACTGTTTCTCACTAACTGGCACTTCATGATATATTTGATTTGTTGTAATAAAGCAAAGAAAAAGTAGTTGTCAGTTAAAATGCCATTTCTGTCACACTTTTTAATAATATTGCTTCTATAATTACCTTGTGGTTCTTTATACTTACTCAGTTAAAGCTTGCTTAGTTTTAGCATGGAAAACAACTTATGAAATTACAGAAACAGACTGAACACAGGAGTTCATTTGCTGAGGCAATTATCCAGATCCTTGTCAAAAAAGAGAGAGAATAAAGACTGTGATGTGCAAAAAATGTTTCTAATTCTATGCTATAATACATACAATATGTCTGTGGTTGTGCTGGATTCTGTTAATAAACTGCAGTCGAAATATATTTGTCACAACACAAAGGAAGGGTGCTATCAATTGTCTTGCCAGATAGTTTAAATTAGTCACCAAAACGTCTAGCCAGGGTTTCCTCTGTGACCCTTAGATGAAGGGAGAGGCTTATTGGACAGTTTTTCCTGTGGGAATAGACAGATTCTTCTAATGCTCAATTATTTAGAATAATCTGGAAAATAACTGTAAAGTGAACTGTGTCACAGTTGCTTTTTTAAACAGATATGAAAAATTCAGCCCTGAACACAAATCCTGTGTTATTTTTGGCTGGTTATCACTCAGAAATAAGTTCCCCTAATATTTCATAGGAAAAATAGAAAGAAACTGTATTCCTTCTTTTGGGAAGAGTAAAGTGTACAAGGAGTGAGATACTGCTCAGAAGAAAAGAGCAAACAAATTGTGGCGAAAAATCTAAGCCAACAGTCCAGAAAAAAAACAATTTTTAAAAGGAAGAGAAAAAAATAAATGAAATCTCAAAACCAGAACACAGACTTGATTGTTAACCTACATATATTCAGAAAGAAATCTATTTTAAGAGTGAAGTCACTTGAATAAGAAATTCATCTTAAAGCACGCTGGCACTCCAGAAATACATTTGCTACCATGTATTTTACTGAAATTCATTATTTTTGTAATTTTAATATCTATCCTTTTTTGTTAGACATTTATCATTTACACTAAAATATAGTGTATAAAATTCAATTATTTTTCCAATTATTTATGTTAAGAGAAAAAATCAAATTTTATATTATTTAAACTGAAAATATAACAACCAGTTTCTTTTCTCCAGCTAGGCACTTCCTAGTTCAGCAGAAGATACTGCTGTAGACTCCTTGCTAGAAACTTTGTTTTGTTGGAAAAGGGCTGGAAAAATAGATGGCCTTCGTTCTTTAACACAGAACAAAGCAAAAATGGCATCCAAACACAGATCATGAATTGTGAGCATGGTACTAAAGTTTCATGTATTAAAACATGGATGAAACTTCCTCCTTCCCCACCTCCCCCAACATCTGGAGATAGTTTGATGGAGCAATTTCCAGAAAGCAAACAGTATCTTTGCTTGACTAGCTCTTTTCATTCACAAATAAACAATTAATGAAATGGGCAACTAATTTCCAAAGTGTTCATATTCATTAGACTGTTTCCTGAAATTAAGTAGCAGCTCATGATGCAGTGCCCACACTAATGGTAATGCTACTCTTTTTCCAGACATAGAAGTGGGTTTTTTTTAGGAATATCCATTCATGTTTAATTTATACTAGGAATCAAAGCAGAAGAAAAAATGTTTGCCACTTTTAAAAATAAATGTATTTGAAAAATAAAAGAAGGGTGGGACAACTAAATAACTATTACACCTTAATCACAAGAAGTCACTGTATGGACCACAGTTAATCATTGGTCAAAATCTAGACTGCATTATTTTGTGATGTGTCTCTGAATTACAGATGAAGATACTTGAAGTTATGATAAGCTGTAATATCTTTTCATCCGAGCATCCAATACAGGGTGGAAAAATTAACTCTACAGTGCAGAGATCTGACTTAGAACAATTGTTCAATATGACTAATTTCAATATTCAATTTGGCAGGTTGTCTGTTAGATATCAGCTACTTAAAAATCCTGGTTATCATTTCTGACTGAAGGCTCATACTAAAACACTGTTGGCTCTTTCCACACCCTTATTTTTTATGTTGCCCACTGTCAGTAAAAAAAGCTCTGTGAAAATTTTTTCAGTTCATCTTCTAGTCTCAAAAATTTTTCCTGTAGATTTTTTATGATACAGCTTTGCTTGATCTGTACATATATTACATAACATAATTTCCACTCAGTAAAGGCAAATACTGATTTACAGAAATCCATCTCACATTCACTGGTAAAAGACTGTGACACAACATTGCTGCTACGGTATTTTGTAATTTTTTTTCTTTCCCATCATTTACTGTACTAATAAAGAGCTGAGGATGGGGAAATGTGTCCAGAACATGAACAGAAGCCGCTGAGCAATGAGCATAATTTCCCTCTGCCACTTGGCTCTAGTGGCAGTGGCTCTGGGGGAAGCTGCTGGGAGAGACAGCTGGTAGGGGAAGTGCCTGAACCTCTGTGCTCATCCTATGGTGACCATCACTCCATTCAGAGCTGTTTACAGGACACTTGGACAGCAGCATGAATCAACTGGGAATAAGAACTAACGAAAAATATTTATATACCAAAGTACCTTTATTTAATGTTTTACAAACGGAAGCCCTCATACTACAAACATTCACCTCCTGGTAAACACTGCAACGAGTAGTTCTGTCACTAATAATTTTCCATTACTTCACATACAGAAAAGTTTACAATCCAGGCCTCCTTTACACAAAATCACTCAAGTACCTAGTTTAGAGGATCTTCTGTTTCTTTCTCAGATACCCCACTGGTTTAAACTCACATTCTTGTATAAATACATAATTCCATACCCCTTAAATAAATGCTCTTTTAAAAATAAATGGATAATTTGAGCAACATAACATGCCTAAGCTGAAAGAGCATCTCTGTCTGTCAAGCTCTCACACGACTGAGAGAGCAGAGGTATGCACACTGAGGCAGGAGTGATCAGGATCCATCAACAGTCTCTTTTGGCCAAATGAATGAACAATGCTGAGAGATGGCAGAATGAAACTCTAGACACTAAAGGAAACAGAAAAAACACTTCAGGGTACTCTCTTTCTGAATAAGAACATTCACACATAATATTATCATGGTTTTAACTAAACCACTTAGCAAAATGGATTCAGATGATCTGCATTTGTCACTGCACTTACAAGCTCCAGTAAATATTACCTCTGATCAGCAAAGAGAGAAACCTGAAAGTTAACAATTATTTTATTTTACTATAAGCTTCAGAAAGGATAATGCCTGACACAGTCCACCATTATTACACCGGGCAAGTAATTTCTTTCCCTCAATTTTCCCATCTAGAAATGAGAATAATTAAAGTGACTTGATTCCTACAGTGCTTCAGACCTGATAGAAATAAAGGACAGTGTCCAAGCTGTGGGTTCTATTTCCTCACAAGAATCAAAACTAATGTATGCACTGGGTAAAACATACTACTATCTGTTGAGGTATACCCAGAGAACATAGGTCTGCAAAGTCAAGTAGGAATAAGATGATTCTCCATTCTTTTCCTGAGGTCAGCTATAACTTGTGGCCCCTTCAGACGTAGTCAGGGCAAAACAAACAAACAAACAACAAAAAAAAATCCAACCCATGAAATAAAAAGATCACAAATCAAATTTACCTTTTACACTCATACACAAACTTCATTTATGCACATGATATGAATTATTTAAATGGAGAAGTAAGAAATTTAGGTAGACATAAAAAGAAATTTAAATGATATTTTCAAATTTAAGATTTAAAATAAAAAACTGCATTTTCAATTTTGTCATATAAAAGCGATTTTTCAAAGAGAAAAAACTAGTAACAGGCCTATTGAGATTTACAGTATTCTGATAATATATTCACATTTTCAACATGAAACACAATCTTTTAATTCAAAATACTCTAGACAGGTAGAAAAGAGCCTATATAGTATTAGTATATAGTATAGTATAGTATAGTATAGTATATAGTATATAGTATTCTGATAGCTAACTAACTACATGGGTGATCACTGAAGTCTTTTACGAAAGACGAAACCACATAGTATATATGACCATTTATAATGTAAGACTAAGTGGGAACAAAAATTATTCTTATTATGAACTTTTATCACTATTTGTATTAAGTCTAAACTGAATAGCCTAATTATGAAGGTTGTGAATAACTGATTGAGCCTTTCAGGGAGTGATTTGAAGAATACTGTAAAGAAGAGTGGTAGATGGGACAAAAACAAATCCAAAAACAATCTGTAAGGAGGTAAGCTTGAGCAAAGGGATGGAATCCTGGGCTGGATCCAAAGCAGTGTGGCCAGCAGGCTGAAGAAGGTGATTCTCCTCCTCTATGGAGTGCTTCATCCAACTCCATGGCCCCAAACAAAACAAGGACATGGAACTGTTGGAGCAAGCCCAGAGGAGAGATACAATGTTAATAAGAGGACTGCAGCACCTGCCCTGTGAAGTCAGGCTGAGAAATTTGGGGCTGTTCCACCTGGAGAACAGAAGGCTCTGTGGAGACCTCACAGAAACCTTCCAGTATCTGACACGAACCTACAGGGATGCTGGAGAGGGACTCTTCATCAGGAACTGTAGTGATAGGAAAGGGGAGAATAGGTACAAATTGAAAGAGGGGAAATCTAGGCTAGAAACTAAGAAAATATTATTTATTATGAGGGTGGTGAACAGGAACATTATATTGGAACAGGCTGCCCAGGGAAGTTGCTGGTCCCCACCCCTGGCAGTATTAAAGCCAGCTAGGGTAAGGCCTTGAGCAACCTGGTCTAGTGAGAAGTGCCCATGGCAGGGGGTTTGAGTCTCGATGATCTTTAAGGTCCCTTCCAAGCCTTAAAATTCTATGCATATATGATAAAAGCTTAGGTATTGACTTTAGGCTACACAACCAAGACAAATTTTAAAAGAAAATAATGTATGCTTAATTCCCTCATTAGGTACAAACTTAAAAAAAAAATTCAGAAACAAGTAGCTTCATGCAAACATCAGTAATTCATTTACAAGAAAAAAAAACAACATTTCAAGTAGAGAAATCTTTCGGATAATGAATTCTGCTTAGTTGCTTAGTGAGAAGTAGTAAACAGTGAAGTCCAATTCAGAAATAGTACACATTAGGATAAAACAGCAGTAATTTTGTTTCAGTAAAAACTCAAATCCTTTTGTCCAGCACCTGAAACTAATGATATCCTTAGAATTCCTGTGTAGAACTAGCAAAATACTTTATGGCATCGTTATTTTAGTTTGAAGGACTTTTCTTCCAAATGTTTACACCGCTGTGCCAGTTACTTTGGCTGAGCTGACACAATGAATTTAAAATGGTCTAATACTTTTGACTTACCAAGAGATTAGCACATGATTAACTGAAGTGAAAGGGTTATTATTACTGCTGTTAAAAGATATTAACACTTTTGGTAACTCATTCTGTGGATGCTACATACACTTTCCACACTGAGAAAGCAGAACTAATGCAGAATGAAGTTTTCTTAGTTTTAGTTACCCACAAATTATTTTGCAGCTAAATAACAGAATATTCTCCAGTTAACTTTTTTTTAAACCTTAAATCTCAACCCTTATTTTCCTATCGTTCAAACAAGCTGATTAAAAGATGTAATATGGGCTACAGAAAGAGTCAAACAATTGCAGCATTCAGTTCCTCCCTCAACAAACAACCTCACCTCATGCATGCACACATGCACACACAAACCCACACAGAGGCGTTATGGTGAGCAATGAGGTTTATGTCCGAAGCAGAGCACAGCATTAATACACTTAGCAAGACAGAGCTATATTCATTGAAGCTTGACACTAGCCCTGTGAAGAAGTGTTGTACTTGCAGGAGCATAGGGAGGGGAGAGAAGAGAGAAAACACCAGGAGGGAGAAGGATTCAGGGGACAGCTGAAGTGTGAAGTGATCCAGCAGTTGTTTGATATGGTTTAGACTTCACTTTGGGAATGCAACAAAACAACAGCTACAAACTTAACCCCTTGACACTGGGAAGACAGTCAGTCTCAATGCTAAGTACCCCTGCAGTGAAATTCTGACTCCAATTCAACAGGTTAATGGGTAGGAAGCGCCTTCCTCTCCTGCGAAAAGTGGCACGTTCTTGTGGCAGTATTTGTTTCATGTATAGATGCTCTTCTGTAGATATTAATCTGTCACTTCATTCTCTTGTTAAATTCAAGATTAATTTTATTATGATAACATTTGCACAGGTTGAAAAACATGTACATGGTGTGGAAGTGATACAAGAAAACATGAAGTGAATGAAAGCATAGATTTTTCACAAACTTCATACTGTTTCCAGTCAATTACATAAAGGTCATAGTTAATGATCAACAACAAGTTCTAAGAAATCATAAATAAGCAAGAAAGTAAGTTTTCTTATGAATAGGATAACAGAAGAACATGAAAGAAAATGGCATTCCTTAGTTTTAAAATTGTCATTATTTCAAGTTTTGTGTAAATCGTCACGAAAGGGAATAGAAAGACAGTGATGTACCTCAATTTTTACAACATTTTTAAATTTTAGTTTCAGGTCACAGATAAACACTGCTTGTTAGGGTAGGCACAAGGGTAAAAATATATGACACATTTTTTCTGCATATAAAAAACTGCCTTTGTTCCTGCAAGACTATTTAAGTAGAAATACAGGTAAAAAAAAAATGAAATTACGAGGTGAGATAGAAATTACAACATGGGGAAATTCTGCTTTGCCTCCACAGCATTATCTGGTTCCCCCTGTTGTCATAAAGCCAGGGAAAAAAAGCACTTCCAGAAAGCTCACCAAAGATCAAACTGTGTCTGGTGACAGCAGTGTCCAAGCTATAAGTAATGTTCAAAGGATTCAACAATGCCTGTGACTGATCATTCTCTTTCCCCTGCCATCACCTGCTGATTTTGTCCAGGTGTTTTATGGCTATCTCAAGGCTCTGGAGAACAGACAGAAAGAAGACTTTGCCAATTTCTTTTGTCTGGGATTGTGAATTCCTTACACAGATGGTGGACAGCCACAGGCTGGCCAACTCCATGCACAATTGCCTTTACCCTTAGAAAGAAAGCATGAGAGCAATTTTATCTACTCCCAAAATATTGTCTGTAACATTGTCTGTGGTTAGGGAATGGGATAAGATTCCTTTTCTTAAGGAAAAAAGAGGTTCCCCCTGCCTCAATTCATTAAAACAATGTCAGGATGGAGAAAAAGAAGGATTGCAAAAAAAATAAATAAATAAACTAAGACTTTGGCTTGTATTAGTAAACTAAGCATTCCAAAGCAATTGAAGAGGTTTGTCTAATAAGATAATCTTGTGTTAACATGGTTTTGTAGTATGTTTACAGTCTCTCAAGTATTCCAAACAAATCCTGCTAAATCTTACTCACTAAGCAAACTGAGATATTTCTGGCAGCAATTTTTAAAGATGGGCACCAGACATAAGCCCCTTCATCCTTTTTCTCTTACTCTGTTTGCTTACAAAAAAGCCCATTACGTATGCAAATTACTGTTCAATGTGCAGTTACTTAATTGTGTTAAGTATCTATTTAGATATGTACTTTTCCCCTGCAATGATGCAAGTGCAATTTTAAAACTAGCTATTTAAAGTAAAACTGCTACACTCCCACTTTTGGCCTCTGAGAGTCTGACTATGTATGTATGTAATAAAATATTTGTGCAAGACTTAGGTGTGTGAAAAGGCAAATTTTACAGAAAAATGTGTGATTACTTCCAGTTTTCACCAGTGGACGGGTTGGAAAAACATGGGTTTTTACGTGCATTCATGACAGAGAAGTCAGGTACAAACTGGTATGTAGAAGTCAGGTATGATGAACATATCATGGACTGCCTCTGTCTTCTTGTAGTCTTAGAAAAAAATGTTATGTATGCAAGATATACTTTGTTAGGAAGCTTCAAAATATGTACCAGAAAATAAATAGATAACTTAGATAGTCTTATCAGACTTCAAGAACCTCTGAATTACACCTGTCTCTATGCCTTTTACCTTTGTTTATAGGTGATGTGAATAAACTCTGAACTCTGCAGTAGGATGCAATGAACGCACTCTTCTTAAACCTGCAAGACACAGACTTATCTCCGACTCCCCATCACCCCACCTTCCTGCCTAGGCATCACAGTAAACATACACAAAGGCAGAGCAGAGTAATGGACCTGACTTCTGCTTTGCTCACCTAAGAGCACAATTATTTCTCGCTCTAAATTAATGCTAAAGGGTGTAACTTTTTTTTTTTTTGGGGGGGGGTTGGTGTTTTTGTTTTGTTTTGTTGTTGTTGGGGGTTTTTTTGTTTCGTTTTGGTTTTGGTTTGTTTTGGTTTTGTTTGGTTTGGTTTTTGGGGTTCTTTTTGGTTTTGTTGGCTTTTATTTTGGTGTGTGGGGGAAGCATACCCAGCAATTATAAAATCTAGCTTATAAATGCTAGAAAGGAATGGACAATTACACTACCCTGCCTTTCTGCTGCCAATCTGGGCTATTTCCCTTGTATTTCCTAGCTTGATACAAACCATTTCCAATAATTATCTGCTGATACATTAAACACTCAGAATAACATTAACATTAAAAAAAAAAAAAAAAACCCTGACTGTGAAGGGCAAATGTAAGGGCTGTAGAAGAGGTGAACAGGTAACCTCAGCACTACAAGTCCCCTTTTTCTACCTCTGCAGGTAGCAGCAGTACAGCCTCGACACACTCCTCGGTCTACCAGCATGTCATAACCCTGACCCAAGAAGGTCAATTTCACGGCTGAAAAAGTAGCTTAGCCTCCATGGCTCATTTCATCCCTCAGCCTCCTGTTGTGATTACTGACAACTTACCCAATGTATTTATTTATTTTTATTTCTTTTCTGTACCCAAATACAGAGATACAGGCGCATAACAAAATGGTCATATCCATAAAAAGGCTGCAGTGGGTGGCCCTACACAAATATCATCCAAAAGTCTTTTTGCTTATTTCTTCCACAAAGATACTGAAAAATTCTCTGTGACTTCCCATGATTGTAAAGGCGTCCAAATGGAAATATTCCCATGCCCTATACAAAAAACCTGGTAATTTTAACTTTACCCCATTGGCTCTTCCCCTTGAGATATTAATATTAACTTTACCCTCTCATCTTTCCTGAGAGATAAGAATGATCAGAAGGGTAGCCAGCCCAGAATCTGGCAGCCAAATGAAATTGAGTTCCATGGATGAGGCTGTCTTACTGTAAACAGAAATCCTATCAACTCCAGCACCTCTGCCAAGCATTTAATCCATAAAACCCTACATAACACAGCTGTGTTTCAGGAGGGGGGTAAGGGGAGGGGAGAACTGTTTATTTTAGGACATTTTTTTATTTGTTTCTTTTTCAGTTTTCTGAGGCAAGTATCTGCCTATTTCACACTGTCTTAAAACATTAGAAGGGCACATCAATGATTGTGATGATGGTAACGTCACACCCGAGTAAGTAATATAAAAGAAGTGACTGTGGATGAACTATTCATAGGTGAGGGAAAAACTGGATCCAAGCATGGATGACAGAACTCACTTAAACTTGGCAGGATAACTTCCCAACATAAGGAATTCAACCCCGGAGAGAAAGACTAGAGAATGGAAGGAAGGAGAAAAAGTGCCTACTGGGAATTGGGGGAATTGGTCTGAGAATGCCATGATGCCCTCAGATGTTAACAGCAGTCTGATGATGGCCTGGACTGAATTCAAACTGGTGACCTAAAGCAGCAAGAATCTGTATCTAACTAGTAATCCCCTGATCCAGGGTACTTCAGTGCTTTTAATCACAAAAGAAACATTTCAGTCTCAGAAGAAACTTCATTGGAAGGTTGCGTGCTAGATACTAAAAAAAAATTTAAAAGCTTATGAAAAAACATGCAGCTTCTTCCACCAAATGCCCCTCTCTTTTAACTTTATCAAGGACAAAAATAAGGGGGAGAAACCCCAAACAAAACAACCTTTCTAATAATTCTTAAACATTTTTACCCACTCTTGTTGGATAGAGATTAATGGATGAAATTTCTTCAGTTCCACTTCATGATTCAGTTTTTATTTACGTCAGTGGTCTTTCAGGATTAAAATTTTAAAAGACACACAGAAAGAAATGGCAGAGAGCACAGGAGATGAAGGAGAAAGAGAAGGAGGAGAAGAAGGAGGAGGAGAAGGAGAAGGAGAAGGAGAAGGAAGAAAGGGAAAACGCGAAAAATGCAAAAAAGGCTCAGTATTCTCAGTATAAACTGTGGAATGTAATTATTGCATTAAAAATATAACAGTGTTGTCAACATTGTCAATTCTCAGTTTAATGGAGGTTTCACAACACAACTTTAACGCTTACTAACTTAAAGTGCAACATGGAACATAAAATTGGCTACTTCTCTGAAATGACAGAAGTTGCATTATTATGGATAACAATCAAGTACCACTGCATGCACTTTTACTTGAGAAACTGTTAAGCTCCTAACTGATTAGTAAATGATGAAAGAAAGCACAGTGTGCTTTTACTGCGGATACTATTTACAAAATATGACTATATAATTACTGACTAGTATGCTATGAGTATCTCAAAAACATTAAGAAATTATACATACAAGGTTAAATGCTTTCAAGAGCAGAATTTTAAAAAAAAATTCTGAATTCACAATCTTTGCCACATTATCCTCCTTCTTTAGTGACATAATCTATGTATCATAACTAGAATAATCTATCAACAGCAAGGTGACTTAATGCAAAGTGAGTTTTTAAAAACTTCTTTTTGCATGCGTAAGAAACAGTATTTTTCAATGCCAGAAACACTAGGCCTTGCTATGGACCATATGCCAACATTTTTGGTTTTAATTTAATTTCATTTTACTTTCATCAGTTAAGAGGAAAAAAGCCTTGAAATTGTAACATTAATTTTATTTCCCTTCTATTCACTGACTTAAAATAAAAAAACAGATAAAAGGTTATGCTAAAAGATTTGGCCAAAAAAATAATTCCTTAACGGCAGATATTTCTTTATGTCATCTTTCAGCCTGGAACAACATTTTATATGCAACTTTAAACACTGAAAAAAAATTGGGATTTGTAGTTCAAGTGTTACTGATACAACCTGAATCACAATGTACTACACACACCTTAACTACAGCTTTTCAAACGGTGCTGCTGAAATAAAACATCTCATTCTTTCTTTTTCACTGAGAAGATGCTTCAATCATTAAAGTATTCTTGCCCTCTGTATGCTTGGGAGTGGTCTGTCCATAAGTTATTAATAAACCATGATAAGGTGCAGCAGCAGACCAACTATTCATATTAATGAAGTCTCATGAATATTCAGCTATATGTTGACACTTACCTCAGAGGACCGAGGGAACCAAAATCTGGACCCCTATTCTTGCAGTTAAACCTCCTCATGCTGTAATTTATTTTGAATAATAGCAACTACATTTGTAACCCTGTTGTTCCTCTTAAGGTGTGAATGGGGTATTGCTATCTGCTTTATTAAATAAAACCAAAACCCCCAGAGCAGTGAAAACACATAGTAGTTTTAAGTCTCTATTTTAACTGAAACTACATTACTTATAAACTAACATGCACACAGATTTTGTGCTAAAATAACAGTTGCTACTGATGACTATATCATGTCTTGAAACTATCTATTTCGTAGTTACATTCCTCTTCTAGTCAAAGGTGATACAGCATGGATGGGCAACTGCATGTGTAATAAACACATACAAACATATCAAAACACTCTGACTGTTGTTTTTCCTCCTACTTAATAGCTTTTTAAGACTCCTCTTGAGTTTTATTTCTCATTTTTCTGTATTCAAAATAGAAATCTCTTGACCATTACCCCTTCCAGCAACACCACACACAAAGCATCATTGATGTAGAAGACTTCTAAGTGGGACTTATCAAGGGATTGTTTGCCTGAATTATTTGTAATTTCATTATTTCGTGGTATTTTTTTTTAATTTAAAGACCTGCTCTTCCATAGCCAAGATGTGAATGCCCACTAGATATCACTTCAGGGCCAGCACACACTTCTTTAGAACTCCTTCAATTCCGTACATCCTCTAAAAGTTAGAAGGGAGAACCTTGACATGTAATAACAGGCACCTGGGAAGCCAACAGAAGCAGTTGGAGCACATATTTTAATAAGCAGCTCTTAAAAATTCAATAAAGTTAGTGGTAATTGGGTACAGAGGCATAAATTGTCTGAGCAAATTAAGAAAAATACTTTGCTTTTCAGTGTGTTATATGCAAAAATTATTTGTAAGACTACACTAGACATGCATTTGAACAAGCAGATTCTTACATATTCAGTCAAATTATCTTAGAATATATAGAGCATTAACTGTGCTTTTCTTTTGGATAAAATTAATGTCAGCTTTCTGTCCTTAAATCTGAGCCAATGGGGAAACAAAATACGGTTAGCCCTGAAATAGTTGCGGTAATTCAATCCTTGCACTCTCCTTATTTTCTTGATGACAAAGAAAAACTCCCAACTGGCAAGGCCACCTGCACTGATTACTCCTCCATCCACACCCACGGACTAGGAAAATGAGCCAATGATCATTAACCTTAATTTCTTCTTACATAAACCTCAGTTTTGTTTTTTTTTTTTTTTTCCCTTTAGGTTTGCTTCTCTCAAAATTCCCTTGAGATTAAAAAGAGGGGAAAAAAAAAGAAAAAAGGGGGGGAAAGGGAGGGAAAAGTCATAACTGGGGAAAAAAATCAAGGGAACTGAAGAGCACTTAGTGACTTTTTTTCTTCTGTTTCACAGCTGGCTTATTATAACTTCACAGCCCTCAGATAAAGGGATGTTGAAGCACTATCATCTCTCTTGATAGCAACTTCATTCCCTCCCCATTCTCTCTCCAAGCAATAAGGTAAATGTTAATGTGTGGGTTTTCTGGTTTGGGGGTTTTTTTGGTTGTCTTTTTTTTTTTTCCAGATTTTTAGATTTTTTCCCCCTGGAGATATTCTTTGGTAAAGACAGTTGGCAAAAACAAAGATGGGTCTGGACAGCAGGAATGCAGGTGTGGCCCAGTGTCAGGACTAAAGGGCCAAGCACAACTGGGTGGGATATTTCCAGTGTAAAAATCTTCAAAATACAGTAGAGAATGCATCACCCCTCCTGGTCATCCACATTTTGTTACTGCCTAGTGGAATAAATTTTGATTCAAGCTGTGTGGGACTAGTTCCCACTGGCATTACATCACTTTCTAATGGATAAGACACTCAGTTGGACCATCTGAAGAATACTTTTTAATATATGTGTGTATATATATATATGTATATAATACACACTAATAGAAAAATTAGTAAAAATATCATGCTGTATAAATAATAGTATATATAGCACAAACATGTGCTGAAAACAGATACCCAGTTATCTTGTAAAGTATCTGGACAAAGCTAACTAGATCTTAATCAACATTTTCAAATGAATTACATATCTGTGAAATTAAGAACTTATCAATTCAGTGAAATATGCTTGCTGTATCCCCTGTTGAAGCTACATTTTTCTTGCAAATATTTTAAAAATCCTTACACAGCTGAATAAAAGCAAAACCTAAAAGGTTTTAGTTTTTTTTTTCTTTAGTATTACTTAACTATAAAGCAAATAAATGTTCAAAGAACATAACAAAAGTGTGATTGTATTACCTTCAAATACATTACAACAAGCTGTTTGTCGCCTACCAAATACACATAGCAGGGCTTCTTTGGAGACCAGGAGGCAGACAGTAACTTTGATCACGCAGACATTCCTCATTATTTCAGACCTCAAATCTAGTAGCAACAGTCAGGGGAAGAAAGGGGTGAGAGACATGGGGCTGCTGGGGAAGAGAAGGGAAGCAGACTGCAATTTTGTCCTGGATTCAGCATCCTAATTTAAGCAAAAACAGGCTGTTGGCATCTCTGTGCTTCCCTGCAGCCCCCTCCCCTTCTCCATGCTTCTCCATGAAGCCTCCTCCTTCACTGAAAATGACAAGCACATTTCTAGGCTCTGCTTTTTTATCAAGCTGACAAAGGTCAACAATACTAGCCAGAAGAGTGTTGAAGTATTCAGTGCCACAGGTCATCCTAATAGATACTGGAGGGACTCATTGCAACACCACTGTAAGCCAAGACAGCACGATTTTTAAGAGGCAGCACTTTGCACGTTCACAGTCTGGTTAATTTAATACAACAGTGGCCTCTTGTTTGCAAAACAGCATTGGCAGATTTCAGAGGTGGTATCTTTCTGTGGGTGACAGTAAGGTGACTGAATTCAGGCATGTTAACAGATGCACCTTTTTATGCTCTGTTAAACCATGTCACAGACTACAGCCCCTAAGTGCATTTCTTTATTTATGCTGCAGCCAGCTGAGCTAATTATCAGAGACAGACCTGGTTCTAGTTCTGTAAAGTCCAGTGGTTGTGTATGAGTATGAAGAGGCTGGGAGGGAAAATGGGATGGGGGGACTGGGAAAGTGTGAATGCACTTTCTAAAACACATAGAATTGAGGTCTTCATATGATTGGTGCTATAAAGGTGGGGGGAGCTGTATTAACAACTTGATGATATAATAATGATTGTTTAAAATGAACTGTGTTTCCTGTGACCATCTTTTTTTTTATTTCTCCTTTCATCAGTTATGTTTAGATTCAAACAGCTATAAATAAACATCAGTACAAAAACCCTCTCCAGCACTCAAAAATAGTAGAAGATGCTACTCAAGGAAAAAAAAAATAAACAAAAGAGCTTATTACATCTTACCTACAGTTCTGGCCTGTTTTATCATTTGTGGGCACAGCAACACCCGCTTACAGCTCTCCTTTCACCAAACAGTTCAATACACCAAGCATTTGCCACAAGTCTTTATGCCAGAGTTATATTTTATCAGTAGAAGCAGCTACCTCCTTTCAAAAAATACAGAATTCTTAGCCCATTTGTCTGTGTTTTTTTACTAAATGAGTGTATTTTGCTTGCATGACTTCATCCTGTACTACAGTTTTCATTTAAAAAGTTCGTGGTACTCCACAGAAAAGATGGGAAAAATAATTTGATGGTGACAATTCCTTTTTCTCTTTACTACATATGACTAAGTGACCTAACTAAAAAATTAAATTATTTGTCATATGAGCAATAGTTTTTTGTTGTTTGGGTTTTTTTGGTTTTAATGTGGGTTTGGGCTTTTTTGTTGTTTTAGGGGTTGGGGGGGAGGAGGTTGTTGCCTTACCTACATATTTTTTATTTATTTATTTATTTTTAAAAACTTTTATTACAGCATACAATTTAGCTAATAACTGGTTGGGGCCAATCTTTAACAAGTCACATATTTCCATTGTCCCTTCACCCCCTGCTTATGCTTTTACCACATCCTAACAAAAACATGACCAGAACTGGTGAAAAACATACGGTTCCAACTAATGAATCACATACTTTCCCGCAAGTGCAGTAAGTACTACCAGCTGTGACAGTCTTGCTTTGGCAGTGGAACCAGTGCAGAACAAGGCCGACACATCTGAAACCAGCTGTACTGAAAAACCACAAGCAATTTAAGTCCGTCTGCCTTCTCAGGGGCTTCTTTGTCTCTGTCTATGTCTCTGCTCTGTCCCTAAAACTTGCCAGCCATGTTGTTTTGACAGAGTTCAGAGTTTCAGAAGTTTCAAGGGGGGGGGAAAATCCGCTGATTCAGGAAACTGCGTTTCAAGAAAATGATAAGGAGGTCTTTGTCAAACTAGTGCGAGTCAGGAAATTTAAAGAGACAGAGTATGCATCCACCCTTCTGCTCTGCTTGTACAACAGCTTAAAGCACAGAAAAAGACACATGTACACTTAAAACACGCCATGTCCACAAATTTGTGTTTGTACTTAAATGCACAGAATTCCCTGCACAAATGTAGAGGGATATTGGGAAGAATGCTGCTTGAGATCTTGAGATTTTACCAGATTAAATCTAGGAAGGTCACAAAACTCACAAATTACTTCATTAATCTCTAATTGCATACATCACCCCAACAGGAAAACCAGTAAAAGCTATACCCCACCACACTAACTTATGTGCTGTAAATGCCACATACTTTACTGAATACTGAACACAGCAGTGTTTCAGAGATTTTTACAAGTTTTGACAGGGACAATTTTTTTATTCTTCTATACCAAAGCCCAGGAAAGAAAATCAACATAAACCTACTGTACCTGACTGAGAGAGGCTGAAGAAAAAATTAATCAATGTTTAAAAAAAAAAAAAATCACAATTAGCTTAGAGTACCCTTCCTTTACATAAGAAGGAGAAATGCTGTGAAATGCAAGCCTGGTGCTCCCAGCCCAGGATTAAAAGCAACTACTGAACATCACATTGGGAAGTCGGTTTTTCTCCTATCACTTTCAACAAAAACCCAATTGATGTTTCCATCCCTGCAGAAATGCATTATATAAATTCTAATATTCTTTAAAATTTCAAGTGCCTTGTGGAGGACTGGTATTTCTTTATCTTGCAGCTCACATAGGTATGCATTTTAGAGAGTATCCATACAGCAAAGGGTGAAATTTTTTACACGAATAGATTTTACATAAATCACAAATTTTTCAGAATTTTTGAAAAAAATTAAGTAATTGTCTCATGATGGATTTTTGAGAATACTGCAATCGAACATTTATCACAGGATTTTCCAGCAGACAGAGATATTCCCCTTTTTAATATATATTGGGCAGCATGTAAGAAAGGCCAAAACCCACAGTACTTTGTCTGCCTGTGGTGACTGGGTTTTGTACCGAGCCTACATGTGCACACAAGCACTGTGAACATGTTTAGCAGCTTTCAGGCTTTTGTTTCACACTGGGGATGGTCGCATTTCCCCCCAAGCAGTAAAGCCATTAAGTGAGCTATTCAGAGACTCCCTATCAAGAGCAAACAACACTTCAATGCAGCATAACATTATATATTTTGTATACACATACTTTGTAGGAAAACTATTTTAAGTATAGTTTAACATACAAATACCTGGACTGTGATCTCTCCCTATGCAATGCACCTGTGATGTCATGCTGACATACTAAGAGTAATGCATGCACTGCAAGTCAACTTATGCAGACCTGCTTCATTACATAGGGAGGTAAATAACTAAAAAGAAATTCAATTCATAGTACTTAGAAGTGACGAAAAATTATTTAAGTCAGCTTTGACATATCAAACTTTATCAAGCTTTATGATTTTAAGAACTGTTCAAACTGCTCATTCCTAGATGAGACATGTATTCAGTAATGAAGCATGAACTTACTCCATTTGCAGAGGGTAAACAAATCCCCTTCATGACATTTGTATTCACCCCTTTCTGAGTTGTAGTCAAGTTTCCTACACCAAATATAATCCTGATGATGTTCTTTACAACTGAAGCTCTCACCAGCAATGGACTGGGGAAGAGTGATCAAAGGATGCTGAAATTCATCTCCTTTCTCTCCTTGATAAGATAAACTGCAGAGAGCTCAGACATATGCCCTTCGAGGAACTGCAGTGGACGGTCTGGGATACTAAGGGGTGTTTTTGAGTGGGATAGGTATAACGGTTATGAAAAAAAACAGAAAAATTCTTTAAGGTATCTTCTGTATTAGCCTAACATCGGCTCTGCAACAGTAGCAATCAATTGTGCATCCTTTTATAAACATAAGCTAAAAGGAAATAACAAACTTGAGCTCTTTAAAAATCACCTTTTCTAAACTCTAGGCAAGTAGGTGGTTCTGTTTTAATGATTTACTGGTTTACCTCAAATTAAAAACTAATAAAATAGATTTCCTCTTAAAATGAAAAAGGTTTTCAGCAGGTATTTGGAGAGCCCAAAAAAGAATAGTCATAAAAAAAAACCTGCTATCACTGAATTAGCTCTACTAATTACATTACCTCATGATGTAAGCATTATTTTTCTGAGAGTATAAAAATGGCACTCATCCATTTTTCAAAATTGAAAAGAAAACAAAATCAGTCAAGCAGCAAAGAAAGAGCTGGGAGAGGACAATTAGAGATATCCAACATCAACACAGGAGGAATACCTGTTGCATGGTGTCTTATAATTTCATGTAAATTTATACATTTATACAACTGATTCTAAATCCCTACTCAGTTTACTACAATTAGAACTGATTAAACATATGATTCACCTTTTCAGTTAATATTTTTACTTCCATTTTTTAATGAAATTTCTATTTTATGAAATTAAAATTAATACAAAATTAGTCCAAAAATCACAGTACAGTGTGCAGTATCCTATATGTCAGCTCATCTCACTATAATTTCCTAAGAAGAGCAAAATGTATTCATGCACACTTCCCTGAACAAAAAACTGAAATCTGTTTGTCCTACTTCAATTAATGGCTCCTTATCAATTAATTTTTTTTACATTCAGATGCTTAAAAAAATTACAGGAGAGGAATTTCTGAGAAGAACTAAACTGAAGAACCAAGTTTTTTTCTCAACAAAAAGTTTTGAATCATTAATCCAATCAACTATGTTTCAAATACAGTATCATTTGACTTAGCCACTTGCAAAATTCATCCTATGATTTCCAGAGACAGTCAGACTGTTTGAAGTGAAAACTACAGGGTTGTTTTTTTCTTCCCCAGCAATTGCATGACTTATACAAATTGCAAATCATTAATGTACTTTTTATAATCTGAAAGGAAGGAATGAATTTATGCTACAATTTACCAGTTTGACTAAGCCAGAATATAATCAACGGCAGTGATTATAAAAATGTGATAGCTGCCTTTAGTACTTAGGTAATATTCAATATAAGAAAATCATATTATTTCTTCTGAGGAAAAATAATTATAATCATTGTAGATTTGAAAACAACAATACTATTCATTGCTTCTCTGCTGGGCAGATTCATATTGAAATCACCAACCAATCTACCTTCGGATCTACCTTGTTTCTTAGGAAATAATATCCTTCTCTCTCAGAGAAGTAAGCATCCAAGACAGTGGAGGATGCTTTGAGGCTGTCTCTTCTTCAACATCACCCAGACATACAGTGCTCTGGACACATTAGTAAGGTAACAGAAGGAGCAGCTCAAAATGAGGCATGTAAACAGCAGCCATAGAATGATACGCATCAACAATCTGGATTTTTTATTTTAATGTTCCTATGTATATACTTTGATTGCTCCTTCACAGTTATACGAAAAAAAAATCCAAATATTTTTCTTCCTAACTAGATATGTGTAACTACAAGTTTTCAGGAAGAAATGAATGCTTTTGCCCAAGAACACAACTAGGTAACATACATACGCCATTAGTTTTGGGAGGTGGGGGTTTTTTTGGTTTAGTTTGGTTTGGGTTTTTGGTTTTTTTTTAAATTGGGTTGTTTGCTTTTATTTAAAATCATAGACTTATTTAGATTTAAGGGAAACTCTGGAGGTTCTGTGGTACAAGTCTGTCCTAAAAGCTGGAATACTTTTCAGCAGCTCGCTCCGTGTCTTTTCTGGTTGAATTTTCCTAGAAATTATTTTGTTAGGGTTTTGCTTTCTTCTTAATTCTAAAATTTTACAATTACAGAAGTTTTTGCTTAACTTTTTAAGAATTACAAGCTACAGTAAGAAAAATAAACATAGGTTTAGAAAAACTTGTCCATAAAGAGATGGCACAGGCAGAATCAGAGGCCAGGAGGTTGCAGTTCATTCCATCAAATACTGTTATCTAACTAGTGTTTCACTGCCTTTTAAAACAGACTTCAAATTAGTCTTACCTGCTCAGCAAACTAATCCTGTGTACTCCTTTCCAAGTAAAGAATGAACATAACGAACATTATGTGGGCTAATACTGAAGTTTTTAATCACCTCAGAAGGGAATATTTATTTCCATCCCATGCTGCATAGTTTTTACCCTAAGTTAGAAGTTTCCAATATATTGCCCAAAACTCTCTCCCAAAACAAAAGTATATATAAACATCTTCTGTACTTTCCTAATTTCTTGCCATTTAGAACATTTAAAAAAAACATATCTTGTCCTCAGAAAAGCCCTTCCAGTTTTTCTTTATGATCACCACCTCATTATAATTCTGACTAAATAACTTTTACTATGTCTTTACTTCTAACCAAAAATCTTATTCCACCTTTTCAAAAGGAAGAGTAACACATTTGATAGTGCCTGTGTAGAGAAGGTTTAACACATATTTTATATTTTAGATCAGTGCCATTGGTGGTTTCCTGCAAATCAGTTTCTTTCACTTCCTGTCTAAGCTCCAAAATCATCTTACTCAAAGCAGGCATTGCTGCAGATGTGAGTTGTGCTAGTATGTAATGGGGACAGCAAAGGAAATATTTTCCTGAAATATCTGACCAGCCCTAGTCATATCTACAATTTACCTACACACAGTCTACATAAACAGTTATGCTGGATTTTGCTCGTGTTTAGCACCACTTGATAAAAACTATTACCAATGTGGTTTACATAAATTACATGTAGTCTGCTCCATATGGCAACCATATTTTAGCTGCAACCAGTGTTTAATAATGAACACTCTGCCCTGCTCTCACACAGGCAGGCTCTTTCTCGCCTCTCTCTGGCTGTGCAATTCCTGTGATTTAATAAGATACTTAGCTCATGAAACAAGCAATTTGAATATTCACACTGCAGTTAAAAAGGGATTAATTTTATCCCATGCCATATTGGTAACAAGATGACTGGCCTCTTTGGAATTTAGTGCACTAAATTATCCTCATCTAAAAGTTTTTTCAAACGTAGCCTGGTAACAATTCACTGAATGAACATCATTATTTATCTAAGTTATTAATGACTTTTAATTGTTTACTTTATGATAAGTCTCTTTACTTCAGCTCCTATCATATAAAATTAATTAACTAACTGGTCACAGAGAAATACAATCACAAAATAGTCCAATATTTTATCATAACGTTTTGTACCTCTGTAACATTTCAGTAATATTGTTTAAAAATTATGGCACTTTCTATATTTCATTAGACATGATATAAGGTATACATCAAGCAGAAAACATGGAGGACTATATACTAATGATAGGCATAAATGCCTTCTTGCAGATTTCAAGCTTACTTAGATTTCCCTACTAGGCTAAGGGCAAAGAGATAATTTTTCTATCAGGTCTGTAAAATTTTAGGCTGGAATTCTGATCCTTTTGAAGTTCATGGCAATTTTATTCCTTTTTGCTGTGCCCAGGCTTAACTCTCAAGTTTATAAAGTGTTTAATATATCAGTTAGCAGGAAGAAAAAGCAAATTCTAGCAAAAGCACTTCCAGAAAAATAAAAACTATTACAACAAGACCAGGCCTACCCCATTCCTCTGTTCTTTATTTAAATCTTTAAGATATATGAAAAAAGCTTAAAGATTTTACCTTAATAAGCTAGTCAGAGAGCTCTAATGAAAACCATGAACTAAGAAAAACAAATCTAAAAAGGAAATTAAAAAATAAATGCTATTTTAAGGTAGTGTTTACCAACTTACATGAAATCTTAGAAAATCAGAAAGTATTTAATAGAAAATTACAACATTGCCAAAGTTTTAAACTTAATCTTTCTGTGTATAAATACCTATATCATAATTCCTACCTATGACATAATTCCATTCAACTCAGAAAGCTTGTATTAAGGACACAATTTTTCATAGTT
Source organism: Acridotheres tristis (assembly GCA_037013685.1). Taxonomy (NCBI): domain Eukaryota; kingdom Metazoa; phylum Chordata; class Aves; order Passeriformes; family Sturnidae; genus Acridotheres; species Acridotheres tristis. The sequence goes on along the minus strand of CM072919.1, from coordinate 47,664,616 downwards.
CACATACAATGTAAACTTCCAAACATCTGGTGAACTTCAAGGCAGAGCTTTCCATCTCCCCAGAGAGTTATCAGTTGGACTATAATGTTATCAGCTTTCGCACACTTCTCAGTGAGATGCAATCTACTTGCCTGAGAACATGAGGGAGAGCCAGGAATTCCTGTTCCAATTCCAAATTTGTGGACTCTCTAAGATTTTTGGTAAGTCAAGAATCCCCAGCTGCCTCACTTTCACAGACTCCAGAAATGGGGATATTTTTATGCTTACTTTTCTGACCAACAAGGATTAATTATTGAATTACTGACCACAATATAAATACTTATATAAAATTATTTGAATAGTAGGGCTTACTTCATACTGCCTGAACACAGACACTTCACTTTAATAAGAAGGGGAAGGTTTTGAAGTATAAATGACAGCTAACACTGACATGATCAACACCTCTCCTGCAGATAGGGCGATTCTGTTTATGAAAACAAAGCAGACTTTCAGTTGCCCAAACATTACAGTAGTGCCTTAGTAGTTTATAATACCATAATTCAGACACAGCAGTTCTCTCCAGACCGATTGATTGATCAAAGTAGAATTCCAGTTAAATCAGAGTGAATAGTTTCCTGCCATCAGGTGCACAGAATACTTTGATGTGCTCTCCAAAGTTCGGGATAACCAGAGATGTTTGGCCACTTCTTGAAGACTGAGCTCTTTCACAAATCTAATGAGCTACTAGAGAATACCTGGTGGATGTAGAATCCAGGTACTACTCAAAAATCTGCCTTCTGACATGACTTTCATCTATCAAAGACCAACAGCTTTCTCAAACATAGCCTCATGTTTCAAGGGCCATTAAGAAATCTGCATTCCAACAAGGCAGAAGTGAGTTGGTAAATACCAACAGAAGTGTTTATTGTGAAAAATGTAGGGAGGAATGGTAAGAAAAGTGCTGGCAGCTTGAAGACAATGAAATTTCTCTTTAAGGGCACTTTTCACAATTTCTTATAGAAAAATATGGGTTTTTTAAAATGAGAAATCTCATGAAGAGGATAAAGTATTATATCAACAAATTACAATTGGTCAGCATGCATCACTCAAAGCTTGAAAATGCTGCAAAGACAAACAAAATTTATAGATTGAGAATTCAAGTCATAACAAGTGGAAATTGGAAGTAATTAACCAAAGTCCCATTAAGAAAGTTCAAGTTTCATAGATTTAGAAAACTCCGAAATCAGCGAGAGGGAACAGCCAGAAACCAAATGGTATTGCTCATTCTTATAGATCCTTTTACTAGACAAATTTATTTTATACACAGGTGATGTAAAGGCGTAAACAGCATTGCAATGGGTTTATAATTCAAATATAACAAGTAGAAAATGATCCTCACACTATATAAACATGTACAAGTTATCTCTATCTAAAGCTAAACTGCTCTAAATTCTTCAGTTGAGTAAATTAAATCACACATCCTGTGAAATTTCTAAGAACTTCTCATCCAAAATTTCACAAAATTTTGGTTCATGGTTTACTGATACTTTGAATCCAGCTATTCTCAGCATAATATGCTGAGATTCCTGATATTCAGATACAAGTACACAGAAAGATACTTAGTTTACATGGACAGTTCGGGCAAATGTCTCAAAAACTATTCAGTGTTCCAGATGAAAACTTCATGACTGATTCTCTTTTATAAAACTAGGTGTAATCACTGGTAGTGATTACTTATTTTTCAGATAGCAATCTGAATTCTTGGAGAACCTTGCAAGTTTCTATTCACAGAGAATACATATCTAATATCAATAAACAGTAATATTTTTCCTTGTGTAGCAATCACAAAATTCTGAATAAAATCGTATGTTGTTTTCACAGATAATTATGTACAGTTTGGGTCAGATCTATTTAACACAGAAGAACTGGCAGACCTCTCACTGTTATTGTGTGAGTCTGTTACTACTGGCACAAAATTGAAGTATGTTCATACTTTTCTAACTTCTAATTTCAGTGTTCTGCTACTAATTACTAATGTCAAAACCAGAACAAAAGCTCACTGCTTGGCTCATTGACTTCTGCACACAGATGTCAAACACACAGAGTTCATTAATGATTTCAAGGTGACGAAAACCAAAGAGATGGCCAAAACTGTGCTGTTGATTATTGATTCTTTTCGGATTAGCATGCTCATGACTGGAGAAAGTACAGTTAAAACCAAAATCTTAATTTGGCATGCATTCCAATTAATTTTACACTTACATACAGTATAAAGGAAAAATCCAGGAGAGTCTAGAATGGTCAGTGATGTAAAAAGCCATGAATATAAACCTACTTTGATGAATAGCATGTTATGAAGTGGTTACCATAAAATAAAGTCTAGTACTCATGATAGATAGAAATAACGTGTTCTGTATATATAATCTTCTGAAACAGAAGACATAGACATCTATCTACTTCTGTTTAAAATGTCTAATATGGTCAATTTTTAAAAATGGCAAAGGGGCAACAGTGAATAGTTATCTGCGTGAGAGATGTAAAACTAGTATAGGAGATAATTTAAAATGTGCATAAGCAATTACTGAACATTACAGCATGGGAAACTATGATGATGATCTCCCCTTTCAGTCAGCACAATGGTTTGTTACATTAGAAAACTGTATTTTAACAAATTGTCAAACCTGCAGATTTAAGTCTATTCTAACTCTAGTACTTAGTCACCCGGTAATATAATTCTTTCAAACCAATAAAATAATAATTATTATGTTCCAATTTCTACATAGTCATTAACATACAGCTAGAAAATGGGGTAAATGTATAGTTTTTTTATGAAGTTCTGAATTGCATTGTTTTTGAGGAAGCTAAGATTAGTTGTTAGGGTAACAGAAATGTGAAAATCTTAACGTGAACTCAACCCCTAACAGAAGAAACCATCACAGGCTTTCACTTCTGCTTCTGCGGGATTTTTTTCTATCTCTCCTAGACATTTTTGTAAGCTTACATTCATATGTGCTGTTGTGAGGTGTTTTCTCCTCATATTATATAATGCAGAACTTCTACAGAAACAGCACAGGAAAGCAGATACGCACCGATGTCAAACTCACAATTAAAATGGGGTGGGATAGTTTTCATATCCAGCACCCTTCAGTTCTACCAATCTGTGGCAGTACATGAAAGGAGAGCAGGTAAATCACTTACAGATGTATGAGGCTGTTCCCTTTACAGTACCTCCTAAAATTATTCTGTTCAATACTGAGCAGTCTAATCCTCAAAAGCACAGAAGCATTTGAAAGTATTAATCGTTACCTACATTACTCTGGAAGAAACATGGGACCTCAGAAGGCGGCTACCTAAACTAAGCCTCATGTATGCTTACATACTATGAAGGCCATTTTCTGAAATTCTCCATATTACTCTCCTGATTCACATTCCCTGACCTACTTTTTATTTGACTAGAGTAAAGCTACTGCAGCTGTATTCCCACCAGCTACACAAAGTCCACTGGCAGACAGCAGCCATTTTCTGATCTTGCTTTGTTTTTACCCCATATTATTTGTCAATATTCCCAACATTAAGAGACTGATTCACAGGTGTCACTACAACTTGGGAGTTACAAGCACTGTAACACCTGCAATCCCATTTTATCTGTGATAAATCCAAAATCAGTTGGCAACTTCTGTGTTTCAGCTAGGCCGCCTGGTTACCTATAAATCATAACCATGCCCAGCACCTCCAGGTAGGATCAACCTCATTCTATATGCACTTCACAGATGGCTTTTAGGACAATTTATCTCTCTGGCAAGCTTTCAAAAACTACTGCACGACTCCTACACGGCTACTCAGACTTTTTGGGAAGGGTCAGTAGCCCAGGTGGTCCATTCACGTGCACTAATCCCGACAGGTCCCCCAGGCACTGTCCTTCCTCGCTCTGCAGACTGCCGGCTCATGCACGTGCAGTAGGCCTGGCAATTCCTGGGAGCGTGAGATTCATTGAGCATGTGCTGCAGAGAATGTGAAGACATTTTTATGTCCAGGAAATCCTAGGCAAAAATACAATGGGCATAGTTACACACCACATCAGCCTTTCAACAAGGTAATCAGAAATCAGCTTGCTTGCTGATGGATTATTTGTCTTCATGATGAGAATTATGTAGAATAAACAGGACTAGTTACAATAACTGAGTGGTTACCCACATGATAATGATACCTTTGTTCTATTGAAAAGCACCTCTTGGGGAGATCTTTTCCATGTGAAATAATCCAGTGCTACAATTTCTGTTGATTGTACCAATCTGAAAAGCAATTTTAAGTATTTTTAAACATCCTTGTTAATTCTTAGCATATCAAAAAGTATTTTCAGATAAGAAAAATTCTAAAACGTTTAAGGAAATACTACTACGTGTTTTAATCTCTGTGGTATTTTAATATCATTAACTGCTGTACTGTCAGCATTCCCTTCTACAGAAAATATCCTGTAAATCAAAATAAATAATTTAAAATTACAGCCTTTTATTAAAAAAAAAATCCAAAAACCAACAAAAACCAAAAAATCTCAGCTATTTTTTTTCCCATGAACAGAAAGATATTCAACAGAGATATTTACAAATTAACTTTTGAGCACTCCAATAACTGCGACTGCAATTACTCTCTCTGTCAATGTCTCTGGCTGGGTAGTGGGAAGAGAGGCATTCTTTCCCATCCCATACTGTATACAGACAAAAAACTCCTCCAACAATCTCTTCTTAGAGTGCTGAGGCTCATTTGGGGAATTCAATACATCTAGAGAGTGGCTACATGGAAGCCAATGACACCTCAGCCATAGAAAGCAGTGAACCCCTATGTAGGTGAAGATTTTATATATATATATATATATGTGTGTGTGTGTGTGTATATATATATGACTCCTCCCACAACTTCCTTTTCCAGGCTATCATTTACCCATTCTTTTCAGATGGGCTGGGGCTAGAATATCAGGATGAATGTGGTTCCAGAAAATTATCCATAGATACTGCCTTGAAGACTGAGCCTTTGTTCTTAGAAAGTGATGGAATTAGGAAATCCATTTATATTGCAAAAACACCAGGTACAATCTAAACCTTTGTCGAACATTCATAAAATTAATACCTGTACACCCAACTGCATTCAGCTCCACAGCAACATCCTGCTTCTCTTTTAAGCACAATAATAGTCCTCAGTAAAATTCAAAGATGTGGGAGAAAGAGAAAAAAGAGAGCTTGCCTATATTTGCCAAGTATTGTCTCGCCATAAGCAAACACTAAAAGCAACATGTTGCTTAGCAACATTTAGCATTTGGCTTAAACCTGCCTATCACAGTTAAGATTTATCTTAATTGTTTCATAGGCCAAAATAAACACTGACACCATCCCCCCCGCCCCCAGCACTCTTTTCACAGTTTGTTAGCCAAAGTGCATTGATCACTTCTACATTTTATTACATTCTTAGCAGGACAGTTTTCACTTTTCTGTTCTGCTTCTCTGGTAATTTCTACAAAACAAGTTTTGATAAAAAAACAAGTGGACACACAAACAAGGACATCAGATCTCTGCACAGAACTGTGAATCTGAAAATTGAAGAGATTAGTGATCATTGTTAAGACACTTAAATACCAAAATGAAAAAGAGAGCAGGCTTTTCATTAATAAATTCTGTTAAAAGTTACTAGTGATGACAATGATAAGGAAGTATTATGGTTAGGGCAACGTTTTCTACTGTCTCCTCAGGCACTTTAAAGAGGAAAGAAAAAGGAGTGGATTCTGTGAAGGTCCTAGGACCTCTTGTAAAAACATTATTGAAGTGAGAACCCAGTAATTGGAATAAGCACTTTGAAATTAGGCAATCAGCATGACTGAAATGTTTTCTTAACATTTCCTCCTATTTCTAAGCCATTCTTTAGCTGTCTTGATGCTTCTAAAGCAAAACCAAGATGCCTCTTTGATTCCCAGTAGTGGAAATAAATGACAGAAGTAAATTACAGCTCTCCTAAATACTACGTCCCTCTGCATAACCATCACTTCCCCTCATCACTTCAGTAATAGGCACATGGGTGGGCAAGAGAGCAGGGGTAGAAAGAAAACTGAGTCACTATTATTCCTTAACCTGGGTAATACCTGAGTAGCAGCAGACTATGTGAGGAAGTAAAACCTGCCATAACCTACCCAAAGAGAACCCTGTCCTCATATTGAGAAATATTGCATGAACACAAAGGAAGCACAGTCTCTGGTCCCAGCTAGGAGGAGAGAAAACCTCAGTCAAGGAGCAAAACAGACATTATAGGTCTTCACGAACATGGGTAGCTCTGCTGTGCTGAATACTGTTTGCTCTCTTGTGCTAGTTGCCTAAATCAGACTTGTTTTGATTTTTTTTTCTTTTAAATTTGTTGGGGATTTTGCCATAAAACAGCGGCTAACAGGGTAACAAATAATGCTACAGCAATGGAAAGAAAAATGACATCACATAAGAAAGAAGCAAGGATGGCATAAAAGTGAGTGGGAAATAAGGAGAAGATCAATTAAAATAAAAAAGTGAAAGGGGAAAATAAGCACTGGAAATCTGAGATAATAATTCCATTCCAGACAACTAGTAACAGAACTAGAAAATCATTTTAATTTCACTGCAAAAACACAAAGGGATATCATGGACAGGAAAATCTGCAGTTCCCTGTCTGCATGCCTAAAAGCAGGCACCTCCAGATTAAAACTGTTCCAAGCCTTTTCTGGATATGTCTTCTTCCTCATCCTCCATGGTTCGGAAATACAAACATACCCTACTAAGTGCTCTAAAGAGATGTTCACATGAAATTATTCCTCCTCATCCAGTCAAACACATATTTAACTTGGGTTTTACAGGTGTTTAATTTGCTTGTTTCCACCACAAAGAGTAACGCTGAAATGATTTATTTTTCTAGAAATGTAAGGATTAGGACCATATGTCATGAGGTGAACAGTCATTGAACAACAGTGGGTGGTAATAGCACCCAGCATCAGAAGTAACACTTTACTAGAACTAAGGACCAGAAGAAAAGTTTAAAGAAATATTTCCACTAAATAGCTAAATATTGTTATCCATAAACTGCCCAAGCATCACAATAATTCTTAGAGAGGATTATGTCCCTCAATATTGCATTTTTCAAAATTCTCTTTAACAAAACTAGATGTGTATATATTAACAGGTTCTTATGAAGTTACTCAAAATGCTTCTGAACATTCTCTCAGTCTGTGTCTCCTTTGTGTTTGTTTTCTGAGGACTGTTTTCTGCCATGAAAGTCTGCAGAAACAACAAACTGAATATTTAGTGTTAGCTTTCTAGGAACTACTTCCAAGAATGTAAGAATCTACAGTTGCAGGAACCATTGCAGGAAAAATACTATGTGATTGTATATATGTTATTAAGTTTCTAAAGTATAGCACCTTCGTGCATACCAAGAGGTGCCTTTTCCACACAAGTCTGTTTAAGTTTCCCTATTTACAGAGTCTAGATACATCACAAAGATTATTACTCTGATTTCAGCCAAATAAATACTGAAGAAACAAGAAAAAAACTCTGTGTAAAAGAAGTAATACCCTTTATAGCAAAGTGTCACTGAATCATGCACTTGTTAGGACCTCTGGAGATCACCTAGTTTCACCTCCTTGCCAAGGCAGAGTCACCTAGAGCAAGTGACACAGGAACGTGTCCAGGTGGGTTTTGAGTGTCTCCAGGGAGGGAGACTCCACAACCTCCCCAGGCAGCTGTTCAGTGTTCTGTCACCCTCAGTGTAAAGAAATTCTTCCTCATGTTGAGATGAAGTTTCTTGTGTAGTTTTTGGCCATTGCTCCTCATCCCGCTATTGGGCATCACTGAAAAGTCTGGCCCCACCCTCCTGACACCCACCTTTGAGATATTTCTATGTATTGATGAGATCCCCTCTCAGTCTTCTCTTCCCCAGGCCTAGCAGATCCAGCTCCCACAGTCTCTTCTCATAAGAGAGAAGCTCCAGACCCCTGATCATCCTTGTGGCTCTCCACTGGATCCTCTCCAGTAGCTCCTTGTCTCTCTTGTGCTGAGGAGCCCAGAACTGGACACAGCACTCCAAGTGTGGCCTCACTAGGGCTGAGTAGAGGGGCAGGATCACCTCCCTGCACCTGCTGGCCACACTCTTCCCAGTGCACCCCAGGACACTGCTGGCCCTCCTGGCCACAGGGGCACTGACAGCTCACAGAGAACTCATGATCCAGCAGGAGCCCCAGGTCCTTCTCCACAGAGCTGCTCTGCAGGAGGTCAGCCCCAGCCTGTGCTGGCACTTGGGGCTGCTCCTCCCCAGGTGCAGGACCCAGCACTTGCCCTTGTTGAGCCTCACTGGGTTTCTCTCTGCCCAACCCTCCAGCTGATCCAGGTCCCATGGAATGGCAGCAGAGCCTTCAGGTGGATCAGCTACTGCTCCCAGTTTAGTGCCATCATGAAACTTTTCACAATATTCATAACATTGAAATGCTGATACATCTTGCTAAGACTGTGTAATTTTCCTCTAATGCACACAGAGGATTAGTGTAAAATTTTAGAGGACTCTGATCTGCCCAAAGAACTACTAGATTTTTTTATTTTTTATTGGTTTTTGCAAGTTGAGTAGTTCAGGCAAACAGAGTGATCATAAGCAGGCACAAGATTGTTATGAATATAGAATGAGGACCCTTATATTTACAGAGAAGATACAACATCTTGACTAATTTAAAGATCTCAAGGCAAAATGAACTACTGATTTCAAACAGTAGTTTGGAGGACTAAATAGAAGGACTATTTATTGAGAGACTTGAACCTAGTTTCTAGGTCTCAGCTTTCTTGCTCAGGTAAAGGTCCCATTGTTTCAATTGGGATCTGTAATACAGGGTTTGTCATAGAGCTTCAGGATCTGCCCTATTTATTTAGATCTGAAAACTGCCCTTACCCTTCATATACTCTGTGTACAGACCAAATGTGCACCATACAAAATATTCAATGATATCAAAACTGGAAGGCTGTCTGAAATCCTAAACAGAAATTATATGCATGGATTAGTTGTAAAAAAGGGAGTTTACTTTCCAACCACTTTTAAAGGAGTAAGTAGGATATTAATGGAGCATCTCCTTTGAATTATGTGAAGGATATGGATCCACAGTGTATAAAGAGCCCTATACCACTGGCTAAGAGCCCCTGGCAAAGAGCCCTGTAGATTTGGCCTTTGCTCAAATGTTTAGGCTTTTCATGCAAAATACTGTTATAAATTCTAAAAATTTCAGAGCTTTGCCTACTAGACTGTGTAACCAAGGCTTTTTTGATGTGTGAAATGCTGAATTGCTTGCTTGCCTGTCTGCTTCACAGTAAAAAGAAATTAAAATCTACCTGTGAGTTCTTAACTGTATGCTAGTCTCTAAACTAGCCATAAAAGTAAAGTTTTCAAATAGTAGTCCCATTGCAAAAATTCTCAAGGACCTCTAAACTAATAGATGACAGGTGATTAATTCTTCTTTTTATGTAAAGATTAAGTTTAAATTCTGAGTCTAAAACTGGTTTTAAAATCACATGGTCTAAGCAAATCAATTCTATAGAGAAACATCTGTGCATAAGTTTTGAAACCTACTAACCCCACTAAAGTTTTGTTTTGTCGTCATTTTGATATAATCAAGATTTGATACCAAATCTTTGATAGCAAAGTAAGAGATCAAGAGAAGGTAAAAAAAAAAGTTTAAAAATACTTAAATAATTCCAGCTGGACAGAAAGATTGTTAACAGCAAAGAATTAACAGCAACAACTATAGTAAGAGGCTAACCAGTTTGTTTTTGTCTTTCCTCCTTCACATACAATTTTTCTGCTTCCTTTTACTGGTATTTTTCATACATGAAAATAAATACCTGGTATGTAGTATACTCCTATTGTCAGAGGTTTGCTGTTAAGCAATTTCTCCCATGCACTGCATGAACGCTCATTTGCTCAAAGTTATTATTCCTACAAACAGTCAGGGCAAAACAAATTCCTGATTTTATATATTTCTGCAGAACTTCCTGCTACCTACTACACAAATCCGGACAAAGCAGAAACATGTAGAAAATGCACTCATATAGAAGTGTTTACTAGCCATATTCCCAAAAAACAATCATGGACACTCACTATTTTTCATTGGTTTTTTCTCCTTTTATTAATTCTTTTTTTCCCCCTTGTCTTATGATTTTCATAAATATGAATTGCTTGACTCCATATATTTCAACATAAGTCTTGAGGAATTTTGGCAATTTTTTTAAAATATAACAAAAAACGTAATCAATTTTATAATTCTATCCAAGTTGAAACCTTTCCTTATATATCTCTCATTTCCCCATACCCATCACATTTTGTAAGGTGTCATACATAGTTTCGTGATAGTATTGCATTACTATCCTGTTTAATATAACATTCAAAAAGGAAATTTAAAAAAGGCCTCATAAAACAAGGGAAAGCCTTTTGAAACTTCTACATTTCTAGCCTTTAATTAAAATTGAATCACTTGGTCTATGAGGTTAGTAGTGTTTTCAGTTCTCTGGGAGATTATAACTGGTATCTCATTAGACTGTTTTACACGTTAATTTACTGAAAAGGGTGATATATTTATAATACAGCTTGTAATGCTATAAAATGGCTCATCAATCTGTTTTATTCATGTAAAGTCCACATAAGGCCACTGGTCTGTTACTGGCAATAAACCTTTGGTTCATTTTCAAAAGACCTGCATATTACATAGTGATTTATAGACCCTCTCCTGACATCATACTATCAAGGGAAGGCATAACCCAGTCGACAGTACTGAAAAGCATAAGTACATCATGTGACTGACATAAAGAAAGAAAAGAATAGCTTGTTCACAAGTATTACATGGGTTTCAGAAGACCTGGCAACATCCAGTGCACTACCATTTTTATATTTGCATTTCTGCTTCCAGAAAAATTAAATATAGTACCTGTTCTTTTTATGTCTATGTTGTAATATTTGAGTTGTACAGTTTTCTTATTGCATACCCATCCCTGTGAATCCTTATTATCATAAAGAAATTTTTTATCTGGGAATCATTTACATCTCTGAATATAACACCACTCAATGTTTTTCATGGAATAATAAAAACCCCCATAGGTTTTTAAATATTTTTTCTTCAACCTGGAAAAGGGTTGGAAATAGAAAAATTGTATTATTCTATAGCTCAAAAATCACAAATTATTTTCTCTCTTTTTTTTTTGTTACAGTGAAAACAGATTTTTTTAAATGTTAGTTTTCAATATGGAAAAATAAATTTAATTACAGTAGTAGTAGAGAGGGCATAAGGAATAGAAGACGTATCTCTCCAGTTTAATTATGCTCTTTATAACAAATAGAAACAGTTTAAAGAGGAGAAAGCAAAGGTTCCACTTCAGTATTAATCATCTTCCTGGTGACAGGAAGTAATTTAGTGTAGAAGAATTCTCAAAAATTTCCTTTAAGATTGGATGGTTTTCAGAATGCTACATAAAGCATTGAAATGACACAGTCTGCAAGACAGCTAATTTCATTTTGAAACGAAAGTTTCATTTGCACTCCTCTGTCAAAAACCTAGGCAACTAGATAAATTTCAATCAATTTCAAACTGTTTGCAGTGCCTTTCTTTGGCATTACTGAGTGAAAAAAAAGAAAATAATTATAAATGGGAAGAATAAACATGAAAAAACCACTATAAAAAGCCCAAAGAAAATAACAACAAAAGAAGAAAACTATTTTCTCCTAATACATTTTCATTACTGCAATAGCTAGGATTTGAAAACCAATGAAATTTCTCCAGTGATGATGAGGCCCCATGTTTCTCAGAAGAAAGGGGGAGTTCTGCATATAAGTAACACATTGTTTGAATGAAGGGCCATACTAATATGGCAGTATGCTTACAAAATGTCAGATAGCATTTCCCGGAATCAGTGGGATTTCAGTAAAGGGTTCAATATTATATGAATTTTCAAAACTCAAAAGTTTCAAAAGTTATTTTGCTTAGCAGGACTTTAAAAAAGTTGTAATATGCTGTGATCCTTCAGGGACTTCTATTACCAATCTGCTTCATCTTTTTCTGACATGACAAAACTACTCTAACTTGGTGATATAGTGCTTCCATACCACATAATATGGTTAAATGACAGATTCCAGCAGAAACACAGATTTAGATAGCTTATCGTTTATAATACAAAGCTGAATGGATCTCTCTTTGGATCTACACTCTTCCTTGGAAAGCTGCAAAAACTATGGAATATACTTTCAAGCTAAAAAAACCCAAATAACAGCCATAACAAAAATAATCAACTCATACACCAAAGAAATTCTCTAATAACTTATCACTACAAGCTCTATACAGTCCTTTCTTTAGTTATCCTTTTGGATTTCCTTCATCTGTTAACTATATTAAATTTCCGGTTTAAGTAAAACACAAGTAAAGTATTTAAGTAAATTTAAGTAAAATGCTTTCCCACATTACTTTTCTCTCTCTTCTACAAAGCACCTTAAATATGGGCGGCAAATACTCCAAGGACCAATTGCATTGTGTTTTAAGGTGGGATTTTAAATAAAAAGAGAATTAACTATGTTAATTGGATCTATGGTGAGTTTTACATTTCATATGCTCCCACAGCAAAAATGCATTCACCAAACGATGATGGAAACTGGTGACGTGTAACATCAGAACATGGAGCTGTATTAAAACATGGATGAAGAAGATAACTACAGACAGATTAAGGCTTTACAGACCTTCTCTACTTTCACAGATACCAAACCACATATACTTGTTGGAGTCAAATTTGCTACTCGAGTTAACCTTTTGCATAGGGATAGTATTCCTTAATATTGATTTCTGTTCATCACACAATAAGTGAGCGCGTTAGAGCTTGGGAGGGGAACAAAAGGATGTTTAAAAGAAGGGAAATAATATCAGTAAAAGAGTGAAGCCTTGAAAAAGGCACCACATAAATTTATTGCAATGAAATACATCGCAAGAAAATGCAAAAGAATGTTTAAAGTCAACTGAAATATTTCCCAGAAGTATGGTCAAGTTTTTATATGTACTATATGTTTGGATCATTTTACTATACTAACACAAACAATTACAATTCTATTACAACATTTCTGCCTGTGATTAGTGCAAAGTGGGCTTGTTTCTCACTCTTCAAAACAGGCCCATAAAAAACAATGCAAGTGCTTTTTCTTTGTGAGAAGTAGAAGTGGAAGTTCTTATTTTTGTTCTTGTTTTTCTTATTAATTACTATTGTTGTTAGTATTGTTGTCATTATTTTCTGTAAGCAGTTCTTGAATACCTGAATGATTAAGTAGAATTAAATGTTTCTTGAATGTTGAAAAAGTGTAAAAATCAAATTCTCTGTCATAGGGAATGTGGTGCAGAACTGCTACCGTGGACCTCTGGAGGGTGAGACAGGAGCTGTTTCGGCAGGCTTGGGTTTCTCTCTGTTTATGTGAAACGGACATTGGCATATCTTGCCTGGACTTTTCCTGTGGGGTTCATATGGTAGGCAGGGTGGGGAATAGTTGTCTGAGCCATACCAAGGTCAGCCTGCTAGAGCTGACAGTTTCTGTCTCTGTACAAAGAAAAGAATCAATACTTTTGGACTACGGCTGTGCCCTCAGTGTAAAACAACAAACATGCAGCGTCTGACATGTTTCTAGGTGATTTGTGGCAGAACCTCTTGTCTGATCTGTATCCAGGAGCTGCTGTGTTACTGCTCTGTGCTTTTCTTCTCTCTCTCGCCCCCCCCAGCTCTGTGATGTCTAATACTTTACTCAGGTACAGAGGCGTGTGTTCTACCCTACAGCTACTTGTCACTCAATAAATCACACCTACAAGCACAGTCTGCACATAGTGATCTGGGCTTTAACAAAGGATCAGAGGGACAAAGTGCAGGCAAGATACTGTAATTATAACAAAAATAAAACATTCAGGGGGTTGTAGAAAGGCATGGGCTCCCAGGCACTAATAAAATGTTATTAGAATTGCAGTTTTGTTTCAGTCCTTCAGGTTTCATTTTTAACAAATTTTCCATCTTAGATTTTCTTGTTCATCATCCTTCCAAGCTAAAACACAAAGTTTGGAGAGATGACCTATTTTTGTGTATATGTATATGTATATGTATATGTATATGTATATGTATATGTATATGTATATGTATATGTGTATGTGTATGTGTATGTGTATGTGTATGTGTATGTGTATGTGTATGTGTATGTATGCATATACTTATTTTTTTTCCTTTTGTCCTGTATAATAGAATAACCTGGCATTTTACACTGTGGGTCACTGTCATCTACAGTCAATGCCAGTATTAATTAATTGATTTCTGTATGTCAATTTTTGGGCCAGTTCTGTTAAAACAGAACTATAAATATGACTCAAAAGCAAAACTAGCACTAACAAAACAGTTACCTGAAAATAATTTGAACCAAATTAATTGGACAGTTTTGAACCAATTAAGGTTTATGCAGTATGCATTTTTTTTGTGTGACGGCATAATTTGTGAAGAAACATTTCCTCAGTAAAAGTTTAGCATATATCACACAGGTATATTTGCCCTGGAAGAAGTTTTACACCAGGCTTGTTCTTCCAGGTACACTACTTCTCAGCAGTTAACCTGTCAGCCAACTTAGATACAACTGCAATGGACAATTATTACCCATCCTAGGTATATTAAACGCACCCATTCATGTTAATTTAGCCATTTCAGTGAAATCAAACACCTTTTAATGCAGAGTGAGTAACTCACCAACATGGAGATTTCATGAAAAGAACATAGGTTAGAGGAGCTCTACACTTCCTTCCTATCTAGTCAGCAATCAACAGGCTACGTTTCCTCACCCACATAATGCAAAAGCAGTGGATCAATAATTGTGGTTTAACAACAGTTAGCCGCCAATCATGGTATGAGTGATTGAAATGTGTCTGCATGCAAACTGCATTTTAGATTGGTGGCCACAGGAGCAAAGCCTCTATGCTGGATTTATGCTGAGGGATGAGATCTGACTGGGAAGAAGCACAGGATAAGGGGGAAGGAAAGATAATCAACCATTAGGCAAACTCTGGAGCAAATGCTTTTAATTCATACTGGCTTTGGAGAAGTGAGATCACCACATCTGCTCTATGCATTGCTACCTTGGCACTTTCCCACCATTTTGAACAGTGGCAAGCTTCCACATACATCCTTTTGCTGTTCCTCATTAAATCAGCATCTCACTATTCACAGAAAGAACAAGCAGCTTTGCTTGCATATTTTAATGAACAAAGACTTATTTAAGCACAGTCATTACAAATGAAAGTCATGTTGATGAGCTTGCAAAGGGTCAGCACTTTCTGACTGGGAACAACTGACCTTCTGCCCATACCATACTTGCTGATTTCTCCCACTGAGGAAAGCAAAGGACTATCACTCTTGCTTGCCCACACACAACAGAAATGATGTCACTGTCCCAAAACACCAATATTTTCTTGAAGCACCTACTATTGCTGACCTGAAGACCACCCCTGAATAAACAGAGGAAAAGAAAAAAAACAAAAAAAAAAACCCAAAAAAACAAACCACTCAACAGAAAACAATGTTAGAAAGTTAACAACAGTCCTAAATCTGCTGAACATTTACTGCTGGCCTGAATAACTCCAGATGGTCCAAGGAGAATATCACTTTTTGATCCTTTAACTTAATACTCAAAACCACAATTAGAGCCCTGAATGTCAAACTCCTAATGATTCCCTTACTCTTCAGAATTCTGGCTAACTAGCTACACACTGTGACCCTTTCAACAACGGATCCAATTCTTTCCTCAAGCTTTGTGAATCTGTACACAATTGGAGCTGTCTACTGGGAAACAACTGCATTTGCCATATGGTTGTCCTCCAAATAAACAAATAAAAATGATCCAAAACAAGAATTCTCACATTCTTTTTCTTTAGTTATCATAAAGTCCCATGGAAGTCATAAGTATGATACTTCACAAAGAATATACCAAAATAGCCCACACGCTGTTTTTCATTGTAGTAGATGGAACTCACTGCCAATTCAAGCCCAGTATAGGAGTTTTCTCTCTTGGTCTTCCTAACTATCTGTGTATCACTTTTGCTTTTCAGAAAGCAAACTCCACATTAAAAAAAATGAAGAAAGTTTTACATGATTTGTCCAAACCATTCATGGTCTTCCTAGGAATTAAGCCAATTTGCAGACTGAAATGAGTAATTCCTCTCCCACATTTAAAGTCATTCATAACAGTGCACCACAGTCAAAATTCAGCTTAAGGGGAGTGTGAGGGTCTAGAGACTGGCAGCAGAAATGTATATCACACAATGTGTTATAAAACTATGACAGCACTTTGTACAGTGTCTCTAAATTAGCAGAGGCTTTATCCTGGCTTTTCAATATGTGCCATACAACACGTATGCTGCTAAGTCAACTCACATTACACAGAGAAGCATATTTTCATGATTTACAGAAAATATATGCAGAAGCATATCTCCAACTATTTGTAACTCGGATGTTTTAAATCCAAGTACGTTTTAATCTGTAACCTTCTTTCACGCATGTTTTTTTCCCACAGCATATTGTTCTTCTACAGTTAGCACCAGTGATATCTGGTAGATAGTAACCCAAAACATAACATCAAAGATAACTGTACCCTTGTAAAAAAAACAAAAAACAAGTGTCTGGCTCCAACCTTATTTTCACATTTTATATTGAAATTGAACAATAAACTTCTAGTATACATTTTTAATACAACTTACTCTGATGTCATATATTTGGAAATCTGCTATGGTGTTTTTCTTGCCTCAGTACTGTGAAGTTTTAGAAACATATTTAACTTTATACACTTAGATAACAGTACAGATCTCAAGGCTCAATGCATTCTTATTATGAATATTTGTCTATGCTAAGGACCTTAGTCTTCTGCATGAGTAATGCTTCATAGAAACACAAATATATGTGTGTATTTTTAATATGTGAAAACCTTAATTACTATAGATTTATTTGTATCACTCGGTACCTCATAATGACTATAGATTTCACTTCACTTTATTTTCTACTTCAGGGAAATATTATTCCACATTTCAGAATTAGGAGATTCACATTTCTTTTACATACTCATTTTGCTTTTATTGGAGTCTATTTTATTTAATTTCATTTTAAGTTCTATATTATCTCACTGTAATGTTCTTGGACACTTACATCAGAAGATGTACTTTTGCTCTTGGGCTCTGATTTCTACATGTTACCCTAATTTTATCTCATCTTCAATTCTCTGCTTTCTTTCCCCCTAGTAATTTTGGCATCCCCTTGATCTTGCTTATGTTGCTTACTGAACTTCCCTCTCTTTCTCTCTTCCCACCCCTACTCCCCTTAATCTGTGTGCATGTGTGTGTATGCCATGTCATCGAGTCATACTTCCTATTATCTGCAAGTAAAAAAATAATAAGAAATAATTACTATGTAACAGATCTCAAAACATAGGAAAATAATTACACACATGCTAAGATTAACAGATTATTGAATTTTTATGTGCTATATTGATAATCTGTGTACAAAGATATGTTATCATAGTAGATATCAAATTTGTATTTCTTCCAAATATCATTGGCCACCTTCCATCCTGAACAACATTTGTCATCTAACCTAAGCAGACTCCTCAAACCTATTTTCAGCAATGACTCGTTACCCAGTCCTGATTTTTATTTTTTCTTTTTAAATCAAAACCTCCTAATTCACTAAACCTGACAATGAATTTTTATAGTATTCCACTGGTTAAATACAGATGTTATGTATTGTTAAAATACGAATTCTAGGGGCACTTTAGATCAACAGTTACAGTGTAAATCATAAGCAGAATCCAAGTTTACCAAGCTCACAGAAACATTAAGTCAGTCAGATCATACATTCAAATTTCAGAGTGTGCACAGGAACATCCTCAAAAAGATTTTATTGTGATGGAATGAGGATTTGAGCTTTGTAAAATTGTCACAACCAGGTGAGAACAAAATTGATATTAAAAAATATAGATACATCATCTACATCAAGCATCAAGCAACAAATCTTCAGAAAACTATTCTGTCCGGGCTAGACAGTTTGCTTATATTTGTCTAATGTGGCAATGGTTTTCAGGCTAAGAGTTGCAAAGAGCATCACTGCTCCTTTCAGAAACATAACCTTTAGCAAGTAAGCACTAGGAAGGCTAAGGAGCAAAGATATTTCTAGCAGCTATTAGCCAAAGGGCATATAACCAACTTGCCACACCACGTAATTTTAGCCCAATTATGAGTTTTTAGTCAATAACAAGTGAGCAAAATTATCACATCCTATTAAATTTTGCTGTTGTTACTGCTAGAAAGTTAGGTTATGCTACAATCATTACAGCTATCTTTCTGTGCACTGCCCTGAGCCAAGTCTGTGTCCTGCTGTGGAATGGACTACAGAGGACTATCAAAAAGGGTTCAGCTCTTTCTCTTGGTTAGGGTCGTTTCATAGGTAGTTTCAAAAGGACTCTTAAAACTGCTCTTTCTATGCTTACAACTAAAATGCAAAAGTTTTTGACAGTAAGTCATTGGCTACAAAAAATAACCTAGAATGCATCTGCAAGAAGCCCAGTAATAGTTACATACATGCATACACACATTTTTTTTTCTTTTAAACCGTAATATGACTGGCTTACCACTGCAAGACATAAAACTTAGGTTTGTGTTTACACTTTACCTCTGATTGGAACTTGGATAAAGCCACTGTTGTTAGCTGGAATAAAATGTACACTGTAATATTGTTGACATTACTCATGTTGGACAGACTGTAATGTAAATATACATTTTGCTACAGCTAGAAATATGGTTTTGATAGATTCTCAGGTTTTTAAAATTATTGTAAATCAGAGTAGGTCTCTGCCAAAATGATTTGATATTTCACAACCATATGAATGAAAAACATATCACAATGGATCAAATCTGGATCTGAATAACTTGACCTAGTGGTTTATGGTATTGTAATTTCTCTCCAACCTCTCCCAGAATTTTCATACAAATGAAAATATCTCAGGCTGTGCTGAGGGGAACAGAATTAGTCACAGTATCAACACGTTCAGATTATTTCAGATTTATCAGATCTTCCTAAACCACATTTCACATTTTTAGGTCATATAGTAATTATGAGGTATAGAAAATGCTTCATATATTGACTGGGTTGATTGAATATGGTGAGTCATTACGACTAGACAGAGGATGGCAGAGAACAAGATACAAAGCAAACATTAAAGCTATAGATTTCACTTTTTTACATCCAAGAGTCAACAATTTTCAAAGTAAATTTCCATCTCATCTCCTCACAGTACACTTGAAGCTAGGAAGTGTCTTATCGCTCCCAAGTGAACGTCAGAAACTATTCTGCCTGCAGAAGCTTTTCTGGTTTTTCCTACAAAGTTGTATCACAAGCCTCTGATGCCATTTTGTTATGTCTTCTTACCAGTATTTGGTTCTTCTGGCAGACTGTTATAACAAACAGCTCTCATATAGCTCCTAAATGCTTACTAAATTTCAGTGTCAATAAAACAAACAGAACCACCTTATACTACTATTGATGACCAGGAGACCGCCAAAAACATCCAAAAACTCAACTGTATTGCCTCCTTTCTAGTTTCCTTCATCAGCATCTTCCTGGTTGCCTATCATTGACATGGCAAAAGAAATTTCAAAATGCATAACAAAATGAAACTTGCATCAAGTACATGCAATTTTAGCTAATGTTGTTCCAATGCTTCTTTTGAAGTCTTCTCCTTATTTCTGGATCAGTGTTCCTGATAAATCATCACAAATTGTTGGGATGAAGATTTACAGTACTTGCAGCATCCCACCCTAGGACTGACTCATCGCAAAATAAGGTTTTTTCTATGTTTGTACAATACCCAGACTCCTGGCCCATAGCTGGAACTTCTATGCACCATTGTAATACAAATAATAAACACAGTCATAACAATAAAGAAAAAGAAAACCTTTTTAAAAAGCAGTTAAACTTATTTCTATACTAGTGCTCTCAGTGATTCAAACTGGTGACAGCATCCAGCACTAACATTTTTTTCCAGTTTTGGAGACTCTGGGCTACTACTCATTACTCTTTGTACAGCATAGAAAAGAGCAGAAAGAGCACTGTGTGGTTTCTGCAGCTACACAAGCAAATACAGCATTAAAGAATTTAGTTTCACCCTAAGGCCTTCTGACTTAATCTTTGATCTTGTTTCATCTGCTTATCCACTGTCTTTTACCTGGTAATTTATGAAAATAAATGCATAAATAAAAGTATTCCACTATGAAATCAATAAAATAAGAAACAAAAAATAAACCACAAAAAGATCATGTTGCCTCACTCCCATTATAATTCATGAAGAGTGTTTACATAATTCCATCTTCAAAGTCAGACATTTGCAAAATTTAGCAGCTATCACCCACCTCTGAAATGCAAAATCATATGCAGATCCCCTTCAGCTAGCTACCATATGATCCCAAAAGCATGCCCCAAGTAGCACATCCCAGGTTATTTACCAGTCTCCAGCATCCCTACATGCAAAAAGAGAGTTAGATTACATGATCCCTACGGGTCCCTTCCAACTTGTGACATTTTATGATTCTATGAAGAGAAAACCTTGTCCTCAGACAATTTCAGCTCAAATTAGTCTCTGTCTCTTACTGGTGGCAACTTAAAAGTCTCAGAAAAATGAAAAGATGTGGTTGTTGCCACACTGTGGCAGAGTGACAGCCATCTCCTTAGACAATAATTTTTATACCTACCCATCCTGGTTTACCTGCTCTCTCAAACCTCCCTTCTAGGCAACAAAGCACACCTACATGTGTGAGAAAGTATGCATAACGAGCAGAACTCAAGCACCATACAAACTAAGTATCTACATGAATTCAACTTTGAAAACATGTAAAAGAATTGAAAACGAGGTGGCAATAGGTAGATTCAAAGAAAAGAAAGGGGCAAATGATAGACTTCTTTTGCTTTTTCTCATCCCTTCTTAAAAACTTATTATAGTCGTGATCATTTTCCCCCAGTTCTAGCAGTGATATCTATCCAATTATTTGTTTAACTTTTAATAATAGAGCTAGAAAACCCCACTTTGCCAACTGACATTTAGGTCATTCCAGTTTTCCACTACAAACGTCATCTCTACTACATATATATATATATATATATATATATATATAGCAGATATGTACTTCAATTTCAGTAAAGGCACAAACACAGCTAGCCTCCCTAACTTTCGGAAATCAGATGAAATCTTTTTCGGATTTGTCTACATGGCTCAACTGAAAACTTTGTGCTTTGTTTCACTGCCATGCTTAAGGTACTTCAACAGAAGTTCAGGTATAATGCTACAATGAATTTATACCCTCATTTTAATGTGGTTTTCTTATCCTCTTTTTCTTCATTAGGAAAACATCGAACAAATAACTTACGGATATTTTGTTCAGAAATCTTCATCCTGATTCACTAATGCAAGTGAGACATACTCAATAATAAAGATGGTGCTAAGCAAGAGATCATTACTAAAAAGTTGCTTTATTGAAGAAAATCTAGACACAGATGTAAAAGCCTCTATGCTTAAATTTTCTAGTAACTACTTTTTTTTTTTTTAAAACAGCATTAGGCCAGACATTTTTTTTTAATTTCTTAGCATAGAATAAATTTAAAAGAACTCTTCATGTTGTTATGTACAGATTTTTACTGCATCAGTTCATTATAAATTGGGATAAATCAAACACAATCAAGGCCAAGTCTAGGAATGCCTTCTATTTCAGACACTAATTTTCAATTCATAAAAACAATATTTGTGAGCATATCACATGGGTTTTGTGCTACCTGTTGATGCCATAGAAAACAGCATGTTTCAAACCAGCTTCTCAAAAGAAAATGCATACACTTGGTGGCAAAGCACTGGGAGGATGTAATCAGACACTCAAACGAGGCATACAGGGATCTAGAAAAACATGACCCTGTTTTTTGTCTACTAGCTGCCACTGAAATGGCACTCAGAAATTTTTTATTTCTTTAATGGGGATTAAACCCTATCAGTCTGGTTTTCATAACTGTTTGGTTTCCAAAATATCACTGAAATTAGTAGGTGCCTTGTGCAGGACACTCAGGACCCACATAGCTCTCCTGTTTAAAGGTAGGGCCCAGTCCTTGCAGTACTGCAAACCTCTGAGTGAGCCTCAGTGCTGGTGCCAAATGTAGAGAAGTTCTGTGGACCTCTCAGTTACTCAAATCAATGTATTTTGTTTTCTACTTAATTGTTTTTTCCAGCAATGAAAAGAACTCTGTAACCAACTAATGTAGCATTTGAGTGAAGTTTCTTGCACAACGTAACTAGTGATTTTATGGTCAGTTGCTAAAAACATGATTTGTCTGAATATCAAAGAACACCTTTTTGGTTTACATAAGGAATATCTAATTAACTTAACATGTGAGTGAAATATTTTTTGTACCAAAACAGCACAACATAGCATTGCCCACAAATGTTGAGCTGCATTTATAATAAACTTTGA
This sequence comes from Acridotheres tristis, assembly GCA_037013685.1. Taxonomy (NCBI): domain Eukaryota; kingdom Metazoa; phylum Chordata; class Aves; order Passeriformes; family Sturnidae; genus Acridotheres; species Acridotheres tristis. The sequence continues at coordinate 47,642,058 of CM072919.1, read as the reverse complement.
TCTGCCTTGAGAAAGCAGTGTCTGGAGGGTATTTGCACTTAATGAGGTAGGGGACAATGGGTTAAAAGAGTACAATTCCCATCCTAGGAAAGAAAAAAAAATACTTAACTGTAATTGAGAGTAGAGCATGTAGCTGTTTTATCCAGAAGTCTGAGCAACTTTCTTCAGAGTTCTGTTATAAGAATTGACAAAAAGACCCTAATAGATCACAAAAAAATAGCATGAAAACCTGTTTGATAATCACAATATTTGTGCTGTTATATTCACAAACCTCACACAACAGCTTTACAAAACAAGGTAAGTTGACTTAAAAGCACATTTATCTTCCATGCACAAAATGGGGTCAATTTAAACCTCTGAATTTTTTTTAACATAACATGATTTCAGAAAGAGGGGGTGGCTTGTTTATTTCTGTCAGGGAAAATAGGGTCCTTAAAATAGTATTTTATAAATATTAAAGTAATTTGAAGAGTTTGTATTACACTGCAGCTAGCACACTAACATTTACATCTGTCTAGTACAGCCAACCTCACCTCCCATTCTCAGGGTTTACTTTCAGATTTAGTCTAAGTTTTAACAATGTCTGCAGCATTATCTGTTCATTCTGTAGTTATTTTGTTCCTTCTCACTCCTCTACTCTGCCATAGTTTAACTCAATTATTTAAGTAATCTAAAACACACACGGAGGGTGTTTCACAGAATTATCTCTCAGTGTATATTAGCTCAAAGAAACTAGTCTGGGGAACACAAAGCTTTTATTTATTCATTTTGTAGTGACATCACTGAAGAATTGTTTCCTCACAGCTTCAAGCAGGGTGAAAACAAAAGTGGTTGATGTATGATAGCGATTTGCAGAAGGAAAGTGACAGTTTAGAAGGCCAGTATGCAAATTGCAGGGGTTGCAGAGGACTTGCAAAATGAAAAAGTTATTTTGAAAGGATGGGTAAAGAATTCTAGTATCTCAGATATGGCAGAAACATCTAAAACCAAAACTTATCATTTTGTTTTCTGAAAACTTCATGTTAGCAAACTACATGACATAAATATACTGCAGAAACATTTCAAATATATTCACAGTGAGGTACAGCTATTAAATCACTCTAGGAAAAAAATATTTAACAAGCTTTTCATTTAGAAATACTGGTAATATTTTAACTTTCCAAACCCAAACGTTTCAAATTCACTGGCCTGCAGTTCAGCACCTACAGACATATTAAGATCCCTTAATCTGATATGCACCATTTTTCCATTTTACTTAGAATCTCAACAGGGATTGAAAGTGCTGAGCACCACCAGGATGCAGGCTGTGTCCAGCCAGCTTCCTTACAGGGCCCAGGTGTTCACATTCCTGCTCCCACACACTTTACCAGCTTCCCAGCATTCAGACTGCTCTGATACTAGCCTAAATTTGCTGATAAACAAAGCACTGATTTCTTGTTATAGGCAGAAGGAAGGACTGGTACAGAGCTCACAGCTGCAGATTTTAAAATCTTTTGAGTCATAGCTGTATGTATATAAGTTTTTTTTACACAAGCACTTCTTCAGTATTTCTATACTAAAATAACCAGTCACTTCACCTTCAGGGTATGCAGTGAGAGGTTTATACTCTACAAACACTGGTGTTCTGTACACTGTCTCTTCTGTGACCAAATATCATTTTGCACCAACTGCTGTCCCACTGCATCCTGTTTGAGCACCCTTAGACAAGACGATATAAGTGACTCACACAAAATACATCTGATTTTAGTGATGAAAATAGTTTTAAAGTCCAGAAGAATAACCATTTTTTTTTTTAAAGTACTATTTTCTAATTACTATTTTTGACACTTACTCCTTTAAGGGAAATGGAAAAATTTACCAGGGATGCCAGATTTATCTAACCAATCCACTGGAAATTAATGTACTCAGATGTTACAGCACTCCCAATTCCAAACAGGAACTGAGCAAAGAAAACTGGAATTCCACAAACAGGCAACTGGACAATGGAACAGAAGTTACCACAATTTTAGAAGCTGACCGTAATACAGGCAGAAGAAAGTCCCAGTCATGTACCCATGGTCTCTTCTGCTCACAGGAAGAAAGCCCAGCAATAATTTCCTGGAAACTGACAGAATTTAAAGCAGCCTTCCAGCTGTAACACTGCAAGCAGCCTACCAGTACATATGCTGACGATAGTCAAAGCATGGGTTGTGACCTCTGGCTGTGTGTCCTACCTTCAGTTAGAGTCTTGCAGTATTATTCCAGATGCCAAAAATCTGCCTGGGATAAATCTGTAAATTTGTGAACTTTCTTAACTTTAGACATGCCCAAGACCTTCACTTTCAACAATTTCTGCTTTCTTAGGCCACTGCTCAGCAAAAGTCAGTTTGTATCTGCCCATTTTTAGAAACAAGTGCATTTGCATTTAACAACTATTTAAAATAATTTAGCTTTGTACAGCCATTTTGTCTGTATGTTTATGAATGTTGATAATTCTTTACTTGAGAAACATTCAAATAAAAAGGAAACTGGGCCCTTTTACCCAACATTCTTTTACTTTTTTTTCAACCAGTTCAAGATTTTGTTTACTTACTTCCTTGAAATATGATGCAGTATAATTTCTACATTTATTAGGACAGTTAATGCAAAATGAGGAAAATATCATGTCAATAAATGCTCCTTCTACCTTCAACAAAATGAAGCTAACAAAATTTCAAAAGCATCCCTCTGCACAGGGGTCCCAAGCCCTTATTTGTAATATCTCTGCTACGGCCCAGCTCCAAATGTATCAGACTGATATGCACAGAATAACAGATAAGTTGTGCTGAAATCTGTAGGCAGAATTCTGTCCACAAGATCGGCTTCTGTTTGGAAACTGTGAGGTAAGTTTTGCAAATCAGGCACCAAACCGTTGCTTGCTTTACCATCATCATCAGGTGTGATCTTAAGCAAAACTTTATCAAAGTAACATGCCACTTTCCTGCATGCTGATTTTACAAAATCCTCCCTCTCTGAATGTTGTTCTACATGATGTCATCACACTGTAACTCACTTCATTTACAGTATCTGTTTCACTTCTACTCACAAGCTAATATAACTCATTTCTTTTTTTTTAACTGCACACAGGCTGCTAGACACATGTGCACAGCAAATGGAATCTGAACTTAGCTTAACAGCCTCATTTATTCCTGATGGTTTAAATTATTTCATCACAATTAATGACACCCCCTCAGCTTCCTGTGCAGCGCTGCCAGATGTTCAGAGACCACAAAGCCACTCTCTTCTTTGACGGCTAGTGACAAGTCGTCCTCTGAAGGACGTTCCCTCAGTGCACAGGCCGGATGACACCTCCATTGCTTAGCACCTCTCCACCTCCCCAGGTAACCATGGTGAAAGAAGGAGAAAGACATGAGACACCAGTCAGCGCATTACTAAGGACAAATTAAGCGAAGCCTTCTGAACTTGAAGTATCTCATCTCCTCCTACAGGAGTTTCAAGCCTGATTGTTTCATGAAAAGACAGACAACTGTTTGCCTTGATCTTCAAGGTGTGAAGTTTTCTATGTTCCTTCAAAAATAACTTGTCCTTTCTTTAAAGGGGAAACAAAAAAAAAAGGATATTTAAATGGTAACCACGTGGCCAGTGATCTCTAACCTACAATATTATCTCAAGACCCTATCATCTTCAAAAGCAGAATGGAAAAAGCCTGGAGTCTTAGAAAAGTTTTAGTCACATTCAGCTTGGCTTTTGGGTTCTGTTTTGCTCAGTAGGAAGATGATTTTCCCTTACAGTTTTCTTCTCACAGGTTTCAGGTATTTTTCTCTATGGGAGGTATCTAGACATCTCAGAAGGGGCAAAAGTGAAATAGTGAGTCTCGGCATGCTAAAAATGAGGATATGCCATCATTTCTTAACAGGCATAGGCAGAAATGGTAACAACTGTATAACTACAACCTTGGAATAACAAAACACCAAGTGTCTTGCATTTTTAAGATTAAAACCCAAGGAAGTCTACTCTGTTCCTGAAATTCCATCCACTATTTTGAAAACATATGGCAGACATTCTACTAGCTTTTTTTTTTCTAATTAAAAAGAAATTGCTGATCTGTGTCAGGAACTGAAGATCTGCTCAGTTGCCAAAAGTGTAGTCTTAAAACAGAAAGGCCACCTGTGTTAGCCCACCTGATAGGGAGGTCAGGAGCTGCAAAGTCTGTCCCTCCATCTTTCTCCCTGCTTTTGTTCATTTGTTTGTTTGTTTGGCAGGGGTTATGTTTGGTTTACGTTTTTTTCTTTTTCTCTTTTTTTTTTTTTCTTTCACTAGACATATGTAAAAGCAGACTTGGAAGGGAAAAATAACCCCCATCAATACAAACTCTAGATAGCAGTGCCAAAAAACTTTTGTGCATAAGTTTGATTATGTGTGTGGTCACAGAGTTATTTCTGCTAAGATAAAAATTAGTTTGTCCCTTACATTACAAAAAGTTTCTTTGAAGGAAAGTCTCCTCAGAATTTTCCTAAAAATCCAGTAGTAAAACTGGAGGAAAGTGAGAGGTAACACATCATCTACAGTCTGTAACGGGTGCACTTCTTTCCATCTATGTTTTTTAAAGTGTTTTAAAATCTTTTGTAGCACAGATATCATCACTGAGTTTCTCTTAGTTGCTAATTTCAATAACTTTGTCAGATGTCCTGTAAAATTTTATGCTTTAGCTTCAGCTTCAGGAGGAGGAGAGAGTCATGTAACGTGACAATGACAGGAGCCCCTGAGAAGTCTCAAACTGACATTACTTTTCCATATACATATATGCATATATATATGTTCGTATATGTTTATATGTGAAATGCTGTCCAAAAAATAAAGCAAACTTGCCTATATAAGTACAAACGAAAAACAACCTACTCTGAAATGCAGTGAGATTTATGGAGAGCCACATGGACTTCATTCTGTTGTCTCTAAATGTTTTATTGAGGGGAGTGGAGGAGCTGAATAAACTTTAAACTCTCATGTAGGGATGTATAGCCTGTGTGTCTCTGGCAGATGTGGAAAGGAGATGAAATGGGCAAGGGAGAATCGAATATCCCATCACTGCAGGTTTGTGAAGGGGAAAGAGCACAGCAAAGATCTCACATCTGGCAATCATTTGTCAATAGCTGGAAAGAGAACGGCAGGAAACTTTCTGGCTCTTGTAGAAGATGAAAAGACAAAAAACATGTGTCACACATGCACAGTACTAGTACAATGACTACTACATTTATTTCCCTGCACCACCTTTTTTTTTTAATTTAATGATCTTCAGATATACTTTAATCCATGGTCAAAATCATGCAGTCACTTGACTTGTTAAAGCTGCAGTGTATGTACATTTTTCAAATAAACCCCAGGGCTGGTGTTAGAAAATCAAAATCATTCAAGCGTAGGCTGCCTGGTACTTTGGGCAGGAATCCTTGTGGTTTAGTCAATAAACAGAATCTAAATGAAAGACACCGCAGTAACTAGACAGTAATGTTTTGAACAGTTCTTAACACAAAAAGAGAAAGACAGAGAAGCAGAGGCTGACCAAGTGTCCAGATACAGTGCTACTGAGTCCACAGAGATCCTTCTAGTGCAAGCAGCAGCTGTATCTGAGCACAAGATCCCTTGCTGTTTCTTTAAAAAAAAAAAAAAAAAAAAGAGTATTTTTATCTAGGGTTATTTTTATGGTTCTTCTATAGCTCTGGGTTTGATTTTGTTTCCTCTCTTCCCTTCCCCTGCCCCTTCTTTTTTTTTTTTTCCATAGAGATTTACCCTGCAGAAATATCTGCTAAATAAAACATAAAAGGGTCACTTTCTCTTTTCTGAGCCACAACACCAGATTTAACTAACTCACAACTATCACACCGTACAATATTGCAAACACTCCTTGGGATAACATCATTACAAACTACAAAAATTGAATAGCTACTGCTACCACCGGTGGTATTTCATACCTAGCTATCAGTTAATTCCTCTGCTTTTAAGGACAAACTGCTGCAGCAGAAGCACATCTTGTCCCTGTGATTCTGCAAGTAAATGCTGCAGTTTGTTTAAGCTGGCAAAATCACAGTAACCTGCCAAATTATAACAGGAGCAATATCTCTCCCTAACAAGTCTGATCATGGTTAATTACAATCTAGACCAGAGAGCAGCCACAATTATTCATTATTACAGGAAATACCTTATTTAAATTTTATGGAAATTTGCACTGGTACTTCAGTATGCCTGGGAAAAGAACTCCACTCACACAAGGAAGGGCCTCAAACATCTGAAACACTCAAGATGCTACATACAAACTGGAAGAAAAATTTTGCCTTGATATTCAGATCATGACATAGCAATGGTGATATCTACTGAGTGCAACCGCTATGAAATATTGTTTTCAAGTAACTCTTTCTAGTTTAATTATAGGAGTTATAAACATTAGCAAAATGCCATGAAGCATATTTTAATTGAAAAAGAAAAAAACAAACCTATGCCTATAAAGATACTGGCAGTCGAGAGGTAGACAGATAGACAGACAGATACATATTTTCATCTACACACATATACATATATGTCTTTGTGTGTGGTGTTGCACAAATTGCACCCATGCTTTATAATTGCTAGTGCTCTCTTTGATACCCTCCAACAGTGCAATGGAGTTTCAGGTTCCAAACCCTGCAGACAGTGAGAAAAGAGGGGCAGAAAGATGGGGATGCTTTTGGGTAGCCCATCGGTATATAGTATCAGCATAACAATAAGACCATTTCATTAAGTCTCACTGGAATAAGCAAGGGCAGCAGGGCAAGAAGAAGATGCTTCTACACGTGTGGGTATGAGTAGGGAAACACACAGTATACTAAGCATTGGGGCACAGAGGTTCTTTCTTCTTTTTTCTCTTTTACATTCTATATATGTATAAACAGTTCTGCTGATTTAGCTTTCATCCAGGATTCCTCCACCAATTAGCTATATATCAGATAGTGGTTGTACCCATCCCATTTATGCTTTGAGCTATCATCTCACTCTCACTACAATTGCAAATATAGGCCTCAGAGAGTAAATTTACATGAATCATTATTCCTGGTAATATAGGAAGCTTCAAAAACAGGTTTAACTTTGTTCTAATACTTCAATATCACAAAATATGACAAAAGATAACTCCAGGGATGAGTTAGCCCTGAAAATGGTTTCCCAAAACATCAAAGAAGGTGATTTCACCTCAGATCATTCTACAGATCAAATCTGTAGCTTAGCCCAGTGAACAATTGTGTTAGTAGCAATGGAATGGTGGGGTGATTAAGCAAAGGTGCTACACCATACAGAAGCCAGGATAGAGAAAATATGTATTTTCTATTAGAGAAGATTCTGAAAATTTCAGAGCAAACAGGAATTAAGCATTAGAAATAGCACATTACACTGAAAAGTTCTCTATCAGAATTGCATGAAACTACAAATGGAATAATTATTTTTTGCTGCTAGATCCCCCTGACTACTGTACATGATGTCAAACATAACAGTGAGAAATAAGTAACAGTGACAATATTCAACACTTAATAAAAGCATTCCACCTTCAAAACACTGTCTAAACATTAACAAACAACCGTTCTACCAGATATGTCCTATAAAGACAGCAGGGTTATTATTTAAGCTGGAAGTAAATTTAATGACTGTTGCAAGTCTGCCATTCTACTTGCACTTTGGGATTATGTTTGCTTTTATACACTAATAAAACATTATATATGCATTCATAGACATACTAAGATAACGAAGATATACATACACTTTTTCAAATTCTTTACTGTGAGTGCGGTGAGGCACTGGTACAGGTTTCTCAAAGAAGTGATGGTGCCTCACCCTGGCAGTGTTCAAGGACAGGTTGGATGGGCCTCTGAGCAACCTGGTCTAGTGGAATGTATCCCTTTCCATGGCAGGGGGCTTGGAACTAGATTGTCTTTAAGAACCTGTCCAGCCCTAAACCATTCAATGATTCCATGGTTCTTACCCTGCACTCCGCTCTCTGTTACCTTGTGTAGTATTCTAAGTAGGAAAGAAACACCACTGGCTATCACAGCCTCATCTCCAAGCTCTCTTTTACCACTAAGGAACACAAATAAGTCCTGGAGCACACTCTCTAAGCATACATACACACAAATATATATTTTAGCAAAGATGTCCTCTTTTCGCAAAGTCTCAGATCCACTATAAACAGACTCTTTCTCAATCACTGTTTGACAAGAGAGAGAAGGCATTCTCTTATCTGAGGAGGTTCACAAAATCAAACAGTCTCCAGTTAACCGTATACATCCCCACTACGTATGTTGATGTGTTTGGTTTTTTTTTTCTTGCTTTATTTGTGTTGGTTCTTTTTTTCATAAAAGCATCAAATAGGGCAAAGAGACGGCTGGACAAACCCCAGTCTTTAAAATATGATGACTCTTGGATCAGGGGAAACATTCATATCTCTTTCAGTGCTGGAAATATCTTGTTATTTTTAGTGGAAACAATGTCAGCTTCCAACAATTGCAGACCCAGCTCACAATGTTCACTAAGCAACACCAACACAGACTCTGAGAAAATAAGGTTCTAACCCACTGCTCTCCCTTCTGACTAGCTCAAATCTACCAGCTCTAATTCTGCTTGAGAGATCCTTCCAAATGTCCTGTGTAAATCCTCTCCATTGAATGAAAAAATGAAATATACAGATTTTGCCAAAATTCAAACTATGTGTGTCTCAAGCAGTACTCTTCTTATTACCATCTTGAGTCATGTTTTAAAGTTATTGTTGGAGTTCTCTACACTACAGGTTGCCATGCAGGGATAGTAGAGCTAAGGCTGAAATGAACTTGGGCAAAGAAAACATCTTGAATGACTCTGAAGCAATGAGTTCTGCCTTCCAATGGCAGAATATGTTACTTTATTTTGCTCAAGAGAAAAGCAGCCCACACAGAGCTTTTTGAACTTGCAGTTGGGCTGATTTTGGGCTGTAAGCTATCTTGAATCAAAGGCACACTACCACACAGATAAATCAAAACACTTTGCACTATTCAAGCTGCTTTCAAACAACCAACAACAACAAAAAAAGGCTGGTGATCTGCTAAAAGCCAGTGGTCGCTAAACAAAACTGAGGGCTGTGTCCATTTTTCAATGATTTACTCTTTCTGGTTCTGAGCATAAAGCTACACAGGAAACACATCATGCTCCCAAAGCCAGTGCATGCAATGATGGCTTTTGCACATCATAAAATCTATGTCATGTGTATCTGTTTCTCCACTATACACTCTGGATCAACATTACTGTGCAAGTATGCTTTTACCACAAAAGCAGGGTGAAACAAAAGATGGCTACTAACTAAACTGCAGTTTGATTGTCAAATTAGTATTTCTTACCTATACACCATTTTGTTCATACTCTTTTTTTCCCCCTACTCTCTTAAATGCCGCAGTTTGTAAGTATGTTTCCTATTAATGTAGCATGAAACTTGTAATATAAGGGTTTTTTCACCTATTGCCTGGATCATGTCACTCCCTTCTTTGATGTGGAAGGCAAAGGAAACTGATTCAAGTCCAGACTCTTCATCCTAAACTTCAAGGCTCTGAAGGACTCTGCTTCTGGCTATGTTTCTGTTACCCATCATATTCTTTTCACTCTACTCCCTGCAGCCAATAGCCTCCCTCCTCCCTTGCCTGTTTAGCCACCTCGTCTTCCATGTCTTTTTTCACACCTGTGCAGCTCCTCTCACTGCAATCCACTTGTCCTTTAACACAGCCAGTTTCTTATGTAAAATACAAAGAAAAAGTTGTGTCTGTGTTACCATAAAATGTCAACTCTGAAGCTCAGAGAGACAGTCACCTGGGCCCAGTGTTTCACAACTGGACCACTCCAAACCCCAGCTTCAGTTATGAATGTTTACAAGAGAGAGCCCTTTCACCTAGTGCTAGGTATACTAACTACCCTTCAATAAAACATTCTTTTAAAATCATCATTAACAGTTTAAAACCTTTTCCTACAAATTAATATTTCTCTCTTTGGCTGTTACTATACATATATGCCTGGTTTTTTGCAAGAGTTCAAATAATTTTAAATGTACATGATGCCTTTGATGCCTTCACAGGATAATATTTATACTGAAACATTCTCAAGAATCAGAAAGTTGTGATGTTTAAAATTTTTAAGAGATTTAGAATCAAATCTATGAGAAGGTAGAACAATCTTCTGTCCTTAGCAGCAGTTATTGAGCAGAGGAAAAAAGTGATGATCTGAACATAACTGAAGTACCTCCTGGAAGAAGAAAATTGAAATAAAAGACACATATTGGGAAATCCTTACTTTGGAAAATAAAGCAGGAATCAACTTTAATGCAATGTTACATCTTTTTAGAAGAAAAAGAAAACAAAACATTGAAGGCAAGACAACTTTTTCTTGATGTCATTTTTTGTCAAGTATCAACTGCAGAAGACAGCTGTCATTTCAAAAAATTTTAAAAATCTGGAAGAAAAATACCGAAAAACAATTTACACTGTGAAACTGAAGGGAGAATATATTCAGGCAACTTCCTTCTGCAGTCTCATGTACTGATAATTTTTGGGATTGCTTTGACTTCGTAAGCCTATTAGGAAGCTTTGACTTTGTAAGCCTATTAGGAAGGCACCTACACAAGGATAACATGTCTCAAATAGCTTTGGAGATTTTATACAGCAGAGACACGAACAGTAAACTACACAGAGATGGCAAGGACACAAAGAAATTCCAGAGCTATCACAATGAAATGAAAGCAGAAATGCAATTTGATAAGAAGGCTAAAACATAGTACCAGGTCCTATCTGAATGTTTATGGTTTCTCTACATAAACCATTAGTTTACAGTGAACTCTTAACCTCAGAAGGACTAAAAAGTAGTAGTGACCTGATATACCGTTTCAATATTCCAGCCTTAGAAGTCAGCTTCCTTTGTTATGGCAGGAATGTTACACTGTATAAATGGTGTTAAACACCTGCCCTCTCCAGCATTTATTCCATTTTACAGCTCTTAAAAAACTTCATTTCAGAACTCGTCTTAAAGTATAGAGAATCCATCCTTCACACGAAAGCCCTTCCATTTTGGGCAGTTTAGTAATTGAAATTCAAGAACGTATCAGAGAATGGAGTCACATGTTTGAAACATTATGTTGTAGCTCACCATTAAGTGCAATGCAGCAACTAAAACTGACCTCTTTAATCTAGAAAAAGTATTTACTTTCCAGAAAACTACTGCACAGACAAAATTACAGGTTTGAAATTCCATATTTGTGGAATTTAAAATTTCTTCATAGGTTATTAAAAAAAAAAGTATATTTTCCAAGACTTCCAAAAGATATTAGATCTACTATTAACTGTAAAAAGTAAATTTAGGGTTGAGTTGTTTTATTATCTTTTCCTAAATGAGCAACAGGCTTTTTTATGATTTTGCTGTTTTTCTTGTCTAGTCAACTCTCACAGCCTGAGTCACAGGTTGTGTTTTCCTCAGAACAAGACTTGTGGATTTTAGCATAATGATTAGCTCCTGTACCTTCTCATCCCATGGTCAGTTCAATCTGTGATATGACACGTTTATTTCTGTGTCTTAAATCTCAGGTTATCTTAGTTATCATCATGCCCACTTCTAGAGCCACAGTCTAGCTCAATGCATTCTGACCTAAAAAAGACGAAAACACTGAACCCCAAACAAGTTACTTTCTCCAGAAAGCAGATTAATATGATGTCATGTTCTCAGTTTCTGATTTTGACCTTTATCTAATTTGAAATTACCATCCTAGTTTCCAAATATCTTAATTCAAAAAATGTCTTCTTCATGTCTTTTATTTGTCCTTTTATCTTTCCACTTTCACTGTTACATGTATGTGGGACTTTCTTCATTACGTTTTCCAAGCCATTAAGTCAGCTTTCTTCAGGTCTCAGCTTTTTCTTTCCTCTTCAGTGTGGCCAGTTCAGCCTCAGTGAGTTTTTATTTTCTATTTCTGCATCTTTATGTTCTTCCATAGCTAGAGTACCCTATGTAAATATCTGCATTTATAGTCCAGCTTTTCTTTCTCCTATGCTTCGAGGATTGTCTTGCTGCTTAAGAGCTTGGACAACATCCTAAGAGACAAAACGCTGTGTGGGACAATTTTCCCTCCCATTCATGGTCATGTGGAGCCCCTCCCACCTGCAGTTACTTAACACCCCAGGATAGCTGTATACATGGAAGACTACAAGAAGGAAAATGTGCATGCAATGCAGCAGCAGAAATCAAAGAAGAAAGCCAGCACCACAAAATAGTCAGATCTCTGTAAGCCAGCAGCAAGTGCTTACACTTGACCATCAAAAATTAATTACTCTGGAAGCTACTCCATCTCACTTCTCTACTCATGATCATCACTGTAACTGCTCAAATTGGTATGAATAGCAATATAACAAATGAGAGCACAAAGTAACTTCTAGAATATGTTCTTCACCTTAGCTCTCCACACTTGATAAAATTCCTCCACTCTGAATTATTATATCCAATGATCCATCCTATTAGGGTTCAAACTAGACCTTAATTTTCCAGAAGAGTGCTTGGTTTCTGCCTAACTCCAGGGTAGCAGATAATAAGTTTTGCATCAGTGTTAAATACATTAAAAGTTGAAGACTTTGATTTTAAGCTTTAAGATTTAAATATACAACCAACATCATATTTCAAGAAAAAGGAAGACAAGAAGGTTAATAGTCTGAATGTTAGCAAATAGATACCTGTATATACCTGCTCCCCTAACACATTTTAAGTCACACAAAAAGCTGTCAGATAAAGTTGATCTCCCAGGAATGAAAAAACTATTCTCTAATAGATGCAATACAGAAACGTACACTACAATCTGCTTTGTCATCTATTTTCCCAAGTGGTAAAAATATTAAAACCAGGTTGAGAACAAGTATAATTAGCCAAGCATTTAGTGTCTTTCACTTCATGAATTATAATATTATCCAGGTCTCTGAACCTTATTTGACTGATGGGTGAATAAATGGAATAAAACCCCATTATTACTCTGATAAAATTTGTACCTGAGCTGTCTTCTTTTCTTTAGTTCTTTTTATTTGTGCGCTATGTTGTACACGGCAGGCAGGGTATGAGGATTCAAATGCTTTGGATTCTGTGTCATGCAAATTCATAGTTTGACATTGTTTGATATTGTGCTGACTACTACTAAAAATTTTGAAATAATATTCAAACTTTAATGATTGGATGACATTCGTCTGATAAAAAAGCTAAATTTCTTTATGTCAAAAATGCAGAAATGAATGAAAAGATCTTTAAAGTGTCCCTCTCTGGTCCCTGGGGCATAGGAGTGCTGAAAGCACAGCTACTGTGTAGCGAATGTCTCTCAAAGGAATAACAAGACTATGTGAAGGAGCTATTTACAACTTGCCTTGTGTATCATCAGCAGAAACAAAAGATACAACAAGTATAAAGGCTTTTTGCCCTGTCTATCCCGCCTGACATTTATTCCTCCCACCCACATAGGAAATAAGGGGAGAGGGAAGTAGAGGCATGGCTTTTTATGTAAAATAGGGGTTTTTGAGATAAATGTTATTCTGAATTATGTGAGAAATTTCTGCCAGATCCTTCACTCCTCTCCTCCTCTCACTGATATGAACACACGTGTACACGTTGCCTTTCCATACTATGGCTATCCAGGGGCAATAAGAACATGGAATAAAATAGGAATGATGCTGTTCTGACCAGGAGTTGAAAAGATAGGCCAAAGGGAGAGAAGTGACAAGAGGTAGAAGTGAAAGACACTTCAATGACTGGTGCAGCTAATGGAAAGTGCCCAGAGCCAGATGTTTCTTGTAAATAACAATGAGACTCAGACTGCCTTTTCAGGCCAGTGCCAGTGACTGTCAAGGAAAGGTTAAGAATTATGGAATTTTAACAGGTCATAGGGAAAATCTGCAACAGGCAGTGGACAGATGAAAGACACGCCACCAATGTGGGAATGTGACTGACAATGTGGAAATTTTTCTGTAGCTCAGAGGGACTTGAGGGCTGCTAGAAGGCAACCCTGAAACTCTTGTGGAAGCACTGCATGTTCTTCAGTCTCAGAGATAGTGCCAGGACTCTAGATACTGAGACCAGATGCAAGTTCAGGAAAAGATGGAAGTACAGTCCTCTTTTCAATACCTTTCCCTATTTCATAAAGAAATTTCTGTCTATTTCCTCTAACAATTTTTATTATTTACCTAAACCATGCTAGATTGCAGGTTGATGCTTGTGAGATCTTTTCCTCGTTGAAAGTTTCTGCTGTGGCTCATTAGCACCAACAGAACCCTTGACAGACATGCATGCCTTCAGAAATACAGAGCAAATGCAAGGATAAATCAGCAGATGGTCCTTACACTCATAAGAGTAGCACAAAAAAATTCAAGAAGAGGATTTCTGAAGCAGAAGACATTTATGAGACACAGTCAGAGAAGACACCTGTGCAGATCAAGGAACTCAGGTACAACTATTGGTAAGGCTTAAGGACTTTGGCAGGAATACCATTTCACCAGTAGTGTGATGACACTTTGCATATCTACACACTAATGACTAAGATGGAGAGCCACTGAATACAATATACAATGTTTTCATCAGTACCAGAAAATTGCATCAGAAGTTGCTACCTGGAGGAAGAGAAAAATCCCATGAGACAAAGCATGGAGACCAAAAAAAAAGAAAAAAAAGAAGAATCTTTGTTCAAGAGACACTGGACACTGTTGTGACAAATATATTATTGAAGGCCATACTTCCAGCTGGTTCCAAATATGCAACAGTTTACATGTTACTGTAAATAGGAATCATATCAGTAAAATCCTAACATTAAATCAACATGTTATTAGTGACAGAATATGAAAATATAGTCTTTAGAGCAAGACCAATAAATTAAGGTAGTTTATAGGCATGAGGAATTAATTTGGTTGTGGATAATGGAGGAAGAAAAGAGAGTGAACACGATTTGCTTTATGAGAAATAAGAACATTGCCAATACACATCTTAGTTACTGAATATGGCCACTTATATAAAAAGCTCTTTCTTCTACATTATACAAATTTTTCAAGGCCTAAAAAGAGAAGTATTTCACTTTTATTTTGCAATTGACTCTTTCTAAAATTTTCATCATATTCTTGATACAAATTTAATGCAACACCAGGACAGGCTGAGAAGATTATATACTATTGGATAGAACATAAGTGCAGTAAAATTCTCCAATAGTACATCCAGCATTTTTTGTTTGGTTTTTTTTTCTGTATTTCTATTTTTCCTATGTGTCTGCCATTCTAAGCTCTACCCATAGCTCTTTTTCAATTAAAATTCCTGAAGATTGATTAAGTGCTTCCAAAGAGAAGTATTGGAACCGAAAGAGGCTAGTAATTTACACTTGTGATGGCATTTTGTGGTGGCTCCCATGTCTGTGCCAGTTAACCAATTCAATGATGAGGCAAGCATCCACTGCTTTTCAGAGAGGAGAGGAAGGCTAGCTAAATAAATAAGCTAAATACTAATACCCTAAGTCTTTCAACGTGCAGTTTATTCCTTTAGATAACACTAGACATGTAAAAGGGAGGAGTATGCATTACTCTGTAAATCAGCGCAACTTGGCCCATGTTTCATTGTCCTTATCCCTGCTCATCCCACCACAGATAACACTAATCAAGAGGCAGTTTTTGTGCAATATTTCTGCTGTGAAAACCATCTCACGTGCAAATCAAAACAAGAACTACATTAATTTATTTCTAAGCATTTTATTACCTTACTTCAATTTCCCTGTAAGGAACGAGCAACCCGTCTGTTTGCTTCTTTCTCTTTCTTAAAGACAGCCTACTCCCTGGAGAAACCTATTTATTTGTTTTAAGCATGTTTTCCCAGGCCTTTTAATAAAACTGGAGTGGGTGGGGGTTGGGGTTTGTGCAGGTAAAAAGTAGTGTCTGAAAGTGGTCTTAATAGTTTGTCAGCTGTAGTGCCAGTGAGCTTCAAGCTTAATCTACATTCAGAAGATGCAGAAGTGTGTATTTCTGTCTTGCACCTCATAGCCAAGCCTAAGAAAGTAGAGCACCAATCTGCTGAAAACATACTGCCTGCATGAATGGATACCACTAGGTCTGCCCATGGGTCCACACTGTCCTCTGTGGGGATCTAAAAATCCTTTATTTGGCTGAAGTTATGTGCTTCCTAAAAATACAAGAAAACAGCTAGAAACAGGCTAAAAATACCTAAATAATTCACTAGCAAACAGTCTGCATTCTAAGGCAATTTTGGAAACAATTCTACAAGGCAAGAATAGGAAACTTTCAAGAACTACTGTGGGAATTTTATCTTCACAATACTCTAAATACCTGATACCTACAAGCAGGGGTTTTTTTGTTTGATTGGTTGGTTTTGGGTTTCTTTGTTTGTTTCCTTGGTTGGTTTTTTTCTGAATGAGTTAAGAACAAACAGAATTAAAAGAAATTAAACATATGTGCATTGCTCAAATTTACATTTTATTTCTGGGCCTTGCAACTGTGATTTTGCCACTGACTTTTGCAACCACAGTCAGATGGCAAATTCTTTTAATTAATAAAGCCAACAAACTAACAATATTGCCACAAAGTCAACAATGAAACAATAAATCATTTATGTAAAATAGATCATTATGTACCTTTCTGTCAAACTTTTCCTGTAGATACACGTACATATTTCTTTGTCTAGTTCTCATTTTCTTTCCTAATTCAGACTACATATATAAGCCAAGTATGTTAAATGTAAACATACAAAACCTCACTTTATGCCTAAATCCTTAGCTTATTCATATAAAATATCCAAATTTTTTTTTTTCAAAATCGGCCTTAAAGGAACCTGTTAATAAGAATTATTTACATAAAAGTGTTTAAAGCTATAGATTGTTGTGGGGGTTGAGCTATATGGGAAAAAAATATTGTAATTCTTTGACATTCTAAAACAGCTGGGAATACTTTAACCAAAGTGTAAAAGAATATAATGAAAACACAAAAACCCTCAACCCACATTTCTAACAGAGATGCAATCACAAAAAAAAAAATATCGCTAAGTGATAAGAAGTCAGTGATTTTTAATTTTTTTTTAAAATTCAGTTAGTACTGACTGTCAAGTGAGAGCATGGTATATGAAGACTGGACTTAAAAGTCCCACATAAAGGACTAATTGTAGAACTGGTAATATTCAGTTTCATGTCTTCAAGACCTTTCTCTTTTGATTAACATGGTATGCACACCACAAACATGAGAGAGATTAAACTCATCTTTAAAATATATCTCAAGACTCTTTAAGAAAAAATGCTCAAAATTACAATCTAAGGTGTCTTATTTATTAGAAATAAGAATCTTTTTAATGATTATAAGTTAATACAAATATGATAAAATTATCACTTTTCAAGGTCTGTCTTTATTAGGAAAGTTGCATCAAAATACATGAATCCATCTAAAAATGGATCATTACAGTAGTTCAAAACCATAATGTAGACATATTTAGATAAGATCTACTCGCATTAATATAAATATCGTTTTGAGTTCCTACACATCATCATGGTTTAAGAAATCGTTGCATCTCAGCTTAAGAACGATACCTAAATGCACCAGCATTTATCACCCACTGCAAACCGCAGGTAAAATGTGGAAAATTAAAGTTCAGTGACAGAGCGGGTTTGCTCACATGTTCTAGTTCACATTTGTTGTGCTAAGTAGGTGGAGTTAATTTGTGTGGCTCAGCAAACTTACAAGAGCAGATCATATTTTGAGTCATTGTTCACTGAATTACTGGTTTAATTCAATGTAGTTATAGCAAAATTTAAACAGGTCAAAACAAGTCTACATTTGAGCTTAGAGTAGCAGAATTAGATGTGTATGTACATGGATATAAGACCTTAGAGGTGTGTATATAGAGATATGCTACGTCTGTGTTTATATACATATATGTTCCTCAAATTTATTTTTTTTTTCGGTTGTGGGGATGATGGGGCAGGGGCATGAAGACCCAACACTGGAAGCATCAGTTTAAAATACAGGGTTAATTTCTGCTTTATATTTGTAAGCTAAAGTACAAAAGTCTGAATTAGCATATATCAAAGTATCAAAAGGCAAAAATATTCATGTTCTATGTATTATTTTTAATGACTTCATTTTTACAACAGTATCACTACTTTGTGAAATCCAAAACATGCTTAGCAATGAATGCTTCGCATTCTCTGAAATTCCCAACCATTGTGTATTGCACATTATTCTCTTCATAATATAACACTAAAAGTAAAATGGTTCTCTACCTTTTTTTCACCTTGAGACAAGAGACTCCAAAATGAATTTAGTGCTAGCTCTGATTTGAGTAGAAAGTTAGTTGCATTTGAACATTGCTATGCATACAGAGAAAATGCATCTTCAGTTTTAAAAATTATGAAAGAACTTTATTTTATTTTGACATCAGACTTGTAGCTAAATTTGGCCTTCTGTCAAACTACCTCTTCTGAGAATGATATGAGAAATTTGATTGCAGGGAATTTCCAAAATTTTCTTCATCACAGTTTTTAGAAATGTGTTACAATTTACTGCAATTTACTTGGGAAATTACTTTTAATAGTTTCAAATAGTAGC
Organism: Acridotheres tristis; assembly: GCA_037013685.1. Taxonomy (NCBI): domain Eukaryota; kingdom Metazoa; phylum Chordata; class Aves; order Passeriformes; family Sturnidae; genus Acridotheres; species Acridotheres tristis. The sequence continues at coordinate 47,623,450 of CM072919.1, read as the reverse complement.
ATAAATATATTTACGTACATTATATGATCATAGATCACTGAACACATATCTTCAATAAGAGTAATTTTTAAAATTTTCATTTGCAGGCCATCATGTGCAAACTGTTAGTGAGTTTGTACCGAATATAGTTTGAAACTTCTATCATATTTAAAATGCATATTGTTTAGAATTTATGAAAGGTGTTAATGAGGGTTTCTGAAATTTGAAGTAATTGTTCTGTCTGTAAATCATTCTTTTCCTTTATGGCTGACTGCTTGTTGAGTTTATAACCCTCCATAAGCCTTGTCAATTTAACTGTTTAAAAACACCACCACTAAACCTTCATAAATGGGAACTAATCAGATTAACATCTTTAATTGGCAAAGCTATCTCATTTTATTCAAGCAAAAGAATTAAGCATAAAGCCAAATATAGATGTCCTAACAGCTCTTTGCAATAGACAAGACAAGATATGGTTTATTATAGGTGGTTCGGGGATTTCTTTTCTTTCTTAGTGCTACATTCTTGAAAGGAAAAATGTCCAGTATAACTGGATTTTCTGGGAGATACATAGAAAAATGGGAAATTAGTGTGTGCATCTGCTCCATAATGTCAAACATTTCAAACAAGTCTTGTATTTTTCATTGCTTCTAAGATGTACTACACTAATTTTTAACTTCAAAGTCCAGGAAGAGTAAATTGTACATCAGTACATCAGTAAAAAATTACATATGTAAACATACACATGTACAGAGAGGCTATGTACATATTTACATAGGATGGAAGAAGTTCCTCTATTTTTATTCTTTTTTTTTTCCTATTTTAAGTACCGTAGACTTAATTTCATTGCCTTCCATGCTAACCTGTCAGTATTAAGCATTATTAGTTTTTATTTCCTCTTGCATAAAAAGCTCGATATCACTGATAGAATATAATTCAGAAATCAAATATATATATCTATATAGTACATGGCCTGGATGAACCCTTGAAAGAAAGAAAACCACCTAGGAGTAAAAATACTAACATGAGCAACAATAAACTTAAGACCATGGACTACATTTGAAGTGACATGGTTATTGCAAACGACTGCAAGACACTAAATCTTCTCTGCGACCTTTGTGACCATTTCTCACTTGCAAAAGTAAAACCTGTCACATCACTTGTGTAATTTTTTCTGTAAAAACAAATATGCATACAGCAACATTTCTGCACCCTAAGATGATTAGATAAATATATATATATATATCTAGAGCATTTTGTCACGTGAGAGACCTAATCAGTCTTCATTTACATCCTTGCTGCTTCTTTCAGCAATTTCCCAAGAGTACATGCAAAAAAGCCTAAGTGAGTTGGCTTATTTGTGTATACATGTGCACAAATTCCATGACAAAATTGTCCAAACACAGGTGTCTAAATTTTGTAAAAATTGTCTGATTTTTAGAGATCGAGATAACCCACAAATATCACAGAGGTTCTAACTACACTTTCATATACACAGCCACACAATACTTTCATACTAATCACCAGTAATTTGTACATAAAACCAATTACACTATTAGATATAATTTTACACCACAAAGAGCTCTGAACTGAAGACTTCACAGTAATTTATTTATTAAAATCAGTTAAAAATCACACATGACACATGACTTGAGTAGCCTGAGACCGTATAAAAACACAGAGACCCTGAAAATATCTAGTGTGACTCAAAACAAAGTTTCTTTCCAAGGATTGTATTTGCAGGACTGTTGTTCTAAGTTGCCGATTCTTGTTCTACTAAACAATCCTGTTTAAACTTTGCTTAAAAGTCATTACTACAACTAATGCCAGTTGGAAGGATAAGCTTATTCCCTTAAAGAAATAAAATCTCACATATGTGCAGTATTGTTATGTTTTGTTACTTAGTCCTTTTGCACTCTAAAATTAATTCCTCCTGAGTCATGTCAACCATTAATACAAAGAGATGTTTAAAAAATTCAAAAAGGAATGAGGGAGTAGTAATGGTAACATACAGTACCATGAGCGGCTCTGGCCTCCCAGCCAGGGTGTACAGTTAACAGATCATTCCTGGGCATCAGCAGACAAGGAGGGGAAAAATCCTCCCCCCTTGTCCCGGGCCATGGGCTGGGGCAGCCGAGCAGGAGGGGGACGGGGGAGAGCTCTGGCAGTTTACAGAAGGCAATCCGGCTCCCTCCCAGCGCATTCCTTTCCCTCTACCTCCCAACCTCTTTGCGTGTGTCTTGTCATATTTTCTTCAGCTGCTAATTGTCTGAACTGAGAGATTTTAAACAGCCGCAGCTTAGGAAAAGCGAAACCTCTCTAAGTGACTATTGCAGCCCGTAAGCTTCGTGCTGCTGGGTAAAATTTTCCAGGGGAAGTGCTCTTCTGATAGTTCTCGAGTCACTAAGTCACCCTCCCTCCTCCTTTCCCCACCACACACACTCCCCTTGAGGCCTGAATGCACTTGTGGCAATAAAACATTCATGCGACTTGGAATTTTAACACAATGCCATTTCCCTAGTTTAACCTGAAAGGAATGCACTAGTCACAACAGACTACATCATCCTGCCATTAAGCCCTGCCAAGGAACCGCTTTTTTGGCCGTGCTGGGCCAGCGTTGACGGGAAAGGAGTACACAGACCCACACACAGAGCACAGAGGGGCCACCTCTGCTTCCTCAGCCTTCTCCAGCAACACCCAGCTCTTAACCATGACCCCTGGCCTGTGTCAGCACTGTGACAGCCCTGTGATGCATGTGTCACTTCAGGACTTCTGCAGAGTCACAACACTGAGCAGGCAACTCCTGCCTTTCACTGACTTGCTGCTCTGTCTCAACACGCACTTGAACATCTGCCAGAGGGTGGTTGCTTCCCCCCCTCTTCTTTTTTTCTACATTTTCCAGCAGTTTTTTTAAACATATACACTATTGTTACTGTTGAATGTCTTCTGTTTAAATCCAAAGATCTTTCAGCAACTATATGCCCTCCCCCATTCAAGGAAAAAAAAGAAAAAAAATCAACAAAAAAACCCCCCAACCTTTCCAATTGCCAGTAGTAATTAGGTTATGATTACTGAAAGAACAGTTTGCTCAGGGAGCTAGTTAGCAAAGCTACCAGAACTGTGGTATTTCAGTGGACTTTTTCTTTTCTTTTTTTCTTTTGGTAATTCAAGAAAAGACAGAAGCATCAAATCATCATTTGATGATTTACAAAGAATGACGATGGCAATAGGAAAATATTGAGTATCTAATTTGCCCTCTGTTAGTTTTTTGCAAACATTTTTTGCAAGTTTTTTTGAAGTATTGCTTCAAAAACTGTAATGCAACAGAGCTGAACTCAAGAAGTGTTTACTTGTCATTTTGATTTTTGAAACTGTGAATACAAGTTTCTAAGACCTCAATTTACTTACTTTGTTGTGTTCTGAGTGGCAAGCAGCAGAGACAACTTCACCAAAAAGCATTTTGGTGCTCCTTGCCTTTCTTTACTCTTGCCTTTAATTCCTCTGCAGTTGAACTACCTCTGATTTAAGTGGACAGAGTGCACTGAACAAGCAAGCATGGAAACATTTTCAAAAAACTGGAACTATACCTTTAGCTATTTTGGCACTTGCTCTAAAAAGGGAACTGATATCACTGATATCACTGATACCCTGTGTCCTTGTTACATCCCTTATGCAGGTGTCTGTCCATTATTACAGATATCTATAAACCAAATAAGGAGATAAGAGCATTCCTAGTTCTGCAGCACACAGCATTGATTGTAACTCATGAGAGTTGACTAGCACTCCCTCGTGACTTATTATAATGTTATCATAATTATCGACATGCCGTTGTGGTTCCACAGCTGCATTATGGAATGACCCAAGAGCATAGGTCCCTCTGCCCAAGGAGTTTACAAAGGGAATGAGACATTACCATTTGTGCACCACGTATAGGGTGCAGATAGATGAGGAGGAGGAAGAGAAAGAGATTACTACATCTGAAGGCCCAGGAGATAAGCTTTAGCTAGATAGTATCTCATTCCTACATCAAAACACATGGAACCGTATCTCCACATGTAATCACCCAGAGGTCAGGGGAAACAAACACAGGTTGGGAAGTTATTCCATCAATTCACAACATCCAAGTGCCACACAACAGATTAACAGCTTTGATGATGAAGAATGCCTTCTGTCATTAGCATTTAAAATAACTTTTCTGTGATTTTTCCTTTGAAAATCATGTTTCTAGAATGCAAAAGAAAGCAGCAGTTCCTCCTGAATCCAGGTTTGCCTGACTAAAGTGTATGTTTATAGGAAATTCAAGCTTGATTCACTGTTTTCTAGAACACCAGAGATTTTATAAATGCCAAAGCGACCACAGTGAGCAGTGGTTAGTATCACATACTTCAGAGAAAGAAATCCACTGTTGGACAAACATAGGCTATATTTCCCACAGAACAGATTTTTATAATCTCCACCCTATTATGGATTAGTTTATGGCATGATGTAAAGATGTAGATAATTTGAGGAGAAAAGCTTCAGCTTTGCAAATACTGTTCTGGTGTCCGACGAATTCCCTTGTGTTTACAGCAAATAATCTTGACTCTTAATTTAAATTGCAGTTGGTACTTGTGTTAGGCAATATGGAAGTAAAAGTAGTGCTTCCTTACACACACAAAATATTTTCCAACATGCTTGGATGTTTGCTTTATGTTTACCGTGAATATGTAACACAGCAATGCAAATGTTCAGCATGAGGAATTGCATTTGAAGCAAAGACAGAAGTTAAGCAGGCATATATGCAATCAAAGCTGTTCCACAGCTAAAGGTAAACAACCCTTTAAATTTAGTCTATGGATGATAATATAGTGAACACAGAGTTCCCAGAAACTGTTTATCTGTTCTAAAAAATCTGTCTTTGCTGCTAGAAATCCATAATTGTTCTTTTAGAGGTACACTCTTGCACTTCAAAAAATTTTCAGTAGCTAAATGACCCAAACCCATGAACTTGCCATCATTTTAAAAGGCCTACTTTTAGCTTTGCCTAGAATGACTGTATTCAGCATTTATACAGAAGGCTGTAAACTCTACAAACCTATGCCTGCACCCTCAAGTAGCCCTGGATTTCTAGTGCTCAATATGACCTGTCTGTGCTTATAATCACTTCTCATTTAACAAGGTTTCTTCTCATGCAGTTCTGATAATGAGCACGTACTAATTTCTACTGAATTCTGCTTTATACAGCTCTATTGAGTCTTTCCTAATGGTCTTCCACCTAAAAAAAAAAATTTCTGCTCTTCCATCGAATTCTGGTAACAGTTCACTATAGCACAGAGTAGTGCGCTAGAGGGGCTTATTATATCCATTCAGAGAAAGGAGGGTAATGAGTAGATAGCAGACCAAATTTACTCTGTTTCATACAGTTCTGTTGTATCATACCCATTCAAAAGAGCAGGAAAATAACCTGTGCTTACACAACACTTTGGAGTAAAATTTATTTGAGAGGTAGTAGAGCTTAGATTTCTCATGTGACAAAACTGTCACTTGGTTGTAATATATACCCAAGTAATTTAGAGTACAGTTACTGAACCTTATTTTTTTTTCCTATGGATGCCTAAAATTTTCTTACAGTATATATATAAACAGATACACACTGCTCTCTAGGATATGATCTGCCTCTCTTAATTATCTTTCACAGGCAGCTAGACACAAATCTCAAGGAGCATGCAGACTACAGATGGAGAGAACATAGTTATGCTGCAGAGGGATCAAGAGGTCTTTCAGGGCTATGGGGTTGAAGAATAGAATTTAATTCTGAGTAAAGATGCAAAAGTTGTCTGCAGCTACTGAAGCAAGGACTTTTTCATATCAACATCTGTACTGCAAAAAAAAATTAAGAACATATACACAGCACAAGCTGATGGCTCTCTAGGGCATAGCTGAGAACATCTATGGGTGGTGATATACCTTAAGAGTTCCAGTCATATATTCTTGCTTTCACACAGACACTCTCATGGACTGACTTAGATACAACTTAAGTGTAATTACAGAATCAGTTGATTTTGCTATTTTAAAAGTAGTTTATTTGCCCTTGACCTTCTAGAAATCATGAAGTAATACTAGGAAGTTCCAAGAAACCATTAGGCTAGCCAAAACCTAAATGCTTAAATATCTAAATGCTTAGAAAGATACTATGAAGCACCATACCTATTTTATTCAGGTTCCTCAGTATTCTAAAGGAGTTAAAATTAACATGATCCAGGACAGGAAAAAAGTTGGAGAATCATATCCTTGGTTCTCCACTGCAGTTTCTGACAGGTGACAAAGTGTCCATCTGGGAAAGCTGAGAGATCTCTACTGAAGCTCCTCTCTGTAGAAAAATCATCAAAGGCATCCATTGTGTACACACTTCCCCAGCATACCAAGAATCTTACCATTTCCTAAATGTAATGTACCACGAAATGCTTGGTTTGAGCTGTTCCAAATAATCCTCAGTCCCTTCCACCGAGAAAGAAAACGCTGTGATCCTGACATATTCTTTAAGTTCCATGCATGGCCTTGCATGTTATATACTATGCTTTCTGTAGGTTAATCAGTGAATCCTTGAATGATAGAATGGGCGAAGGTAGCAAGCAGGTGCTAAATGTCTAGAAATATCTGTGCTCCACTGGCCTTTTTTCTGCTGACATAGCAGAAAAGAGATATTAGAATATTAGAAAATCAACTCTCCGTCAGAATTCTGCCCATATAGAACATTTGGGGAAGCAGGGGTGTGAGGAAAAAAAAAAAATCAATCCTTCTTCTGAGGGAGGATACCTTGAGTATTGGGAGTTTGGCACAAAACCAGAGAAAGTAAGATAGTGGTCTGAAGAAAGAGAATGGACTCCTTGGAACTGAAAAGCTAAGGTTAATAAATCACATTAATTCCTTGATGGAGGATGGACATTTAGCACCCACAAAAATACAGTGAAAGCTGTAAGAGAATTAACATCTGGGTACCTGTCTGACTCCTCCTCCACAACAATAATAATCTTTTGCTATTTAGGATTTGGAATCAATGCAGCAGCTAGTGCCAGAGGAGACAGCTGCAGAGCCCTGAAAAGGCAGAAAATAAGTGAATTCATATCTTCAGTTAAAAGTTTTCTGGCTGCTTGTTCAGGTTCCCATATCTCTGGAGAAGCATCTGAAATGACACTCTTCTACTGAGTTCATAGGGCTTGGATGCTGAGGTACCAAATAGTACAACTCTTCTGATCCTCCAAAGACCTGGAAGAAGCAGCTTTTTCAGTCGCCAGGGCCTGGCTCTGGGGGTTTCCACATCACCATCTGCATGAAAGTCTTCCCATGGGGTTGAATACAGACTTCTTCCCAGGCAAAATTAGTAGAAACGTTCATACAGATGCATAATTCTGGAAGAAACTCGCCTTTACTTGACATGCTAGAAAATGGCTGCCTGTTCTGGGTAGGGAAACTGAGCACAGAAAGACTGCTTCATGAAGTCTGCTATTTCCATCAACTACCCCCTTTGTCTCCCACACAGATATTCACACAGTGTGTTCAGGAAATTAGGCAGTTTATACGAAAGACTCTTTATCTGAAGCCTGGCCACCAGCACTCCTTTTTTTTCATCCTTCCATCATGACAATAGATCAGGGTCTCACCCTGAAAACGTAGTCAATATGCATGCTTGCATCTATATCAAATCACTAAGGGTTGTGGAACCAAATCATGCCCTGACACCATTGACATTCATTTCAGAAGGCAGGTGCAGAATCATTGCTACTGAAAAGAGGCTTGTGGAGTGCAATAACGAAAATGTAGAGAAGAGTCTGACAAAGGAGCTGCAGTTCAATCTGTCATTCATAATTTTTTCTTATTTAGCAGCCCTAGTTATGAATTGTTCCTCTTACTGGGAACTCCTAGAGATCTTTGGCAAAAACTTATGCACAAATATATTAAATATCAGAAGAATTTAATTGTGGAGCAATAGCAACACCTCACACTAAATCCTCTACAAAGAAAAATCAGTTCCTTTGGTTACAAACAGGTGTGTCATGTAGAAATTCAGTTTCTACTTTGCCATAGTACTCAGGGAAGTAACTTAATTCTCTATTTGGGTGCCAGCTTCCACAAGAAATAAAGTACTATGACACAGATTTATGTAACACTATTTTTCTTTCTCAAAAGTGCTTTCAGATAACTTCAAAATAGGGCATATATCTATATATATATATATATATATATATACACACACATATGTGTATATATGTGTATATATATATATGAACCTCCAGTCAAATGCATGTAGCTTGCTCATTCTATTAAGTCCAGCTTCTAATGTGTCTCCCGTAAAAATAAAAACAAGACTGAATAGAAGTATTTTCCATAAACTGCCATATTTTTTTTTTTTTAACTGCACGGAATGACCACTCTGGCCTTGCTTATAGGCAGATTATCTACAGATATAGTCTACTGCCCACATTTTATTATTCCTTTATTGTGTTTTCATTGAATTTTAAAGTCTGTCTAGACTGTGTATGACAACAGAAGGTGTGAGCACAGAACCAACCAAGGTTTTGATCCAACCAGTGCAAGGAATAATCCTAGTGAAGACAGTAAACTGCAATCAGGACACTCCCCCACAGCCCCAAGAGTGAGCCTGCCTAAAATCTGTGTGTGCTCCAAATGCTAAATATTTTACACTTTTTCTTTAGCAAGATGGTATGTGTACTTCTAGCAGCTTTAATATAATCCATTATATGACTTACAGATATGAAAATCAGATATTACAGATTTGAACTGAATTTGGGACAATGAAGGAGAGAGACTAAACTGTTTCAGCTTTCATATCTATATCATGAGTAGCTTTATTTCTAGCTGGTCACTTCTTCATTAGTCCTGTAGATCCTTGCTCTTATTTCACCTTTTCTTCAAACAGCATCCAGAAGCTTCTGCAAAAACCACCATGCCTTAGCTGACACTAGGCACTCTGAGAGCACTTAAATAGCATTAGTTTTTGCAGGGCCCCTAAGCTGAGTGTGCCATTTGCACAATTAAACCAGTCTCCAATTGTGCAGAGAACCTCTTTGCCTAAAAAATAGAAATAGATCTATCTGCATCCAAAACGTACCAGACGCACTTCAGTGCAGCACCTCAGGTTTACATAAATTTAATACAGCAGAGCATACTTGTTTTGTCCTCTGCACCTTGCACGAAGTTACAGTGGCAATGCTGGCATGGCACTTCACTCTGAAGAAAGTAATAATGTGCTATTGAGAAAACACAGGAAGACCTAATGTCTTCTGTTTCTAGTCTATTAGTGGTTTCAGTTCATCTGCAACAGCACAGTTAAAAGACAATAGTTGTTTAATGCCTTCACCTCTATGAAGCCATAAATCTAATACCACTATCCACCAGAAAGTAACTCAATGGAATCTGGACTGGTTATTCAGACAGGACATTACATTAATCTTTGTCTGTTGAGTCTAGGTTTTGAATGTAAGCATCTCAAGCCAAAGAACACTTTTTACTCTATATTTGAAAACTGATATACACTGATATGTATTGCAAATATAACTGATATATATTGCAAATAGCAAATACTCTGGTTTGACGGTGTTGGAAGCCCAATAGATACAAAACCTATAAAAAGATAAAATCTAAATAGGCAACAAACCTAATCCACACTTCCATGCAGTTGAAATGTCTCATTTTGTTAACAAGCAACTAAGATTCACAAAACTCGGCTGGCCCCTAATAAGTATAAATGCTATGCAAGTAGAATATTACAATATTAGAAGATTATGCTAGTAGGTATCAACAAAATAGGAGACCCACATGGATCTTAGTTTATCTGAGACGTCAAACCCAGCTCACACTTTGCGTCCAATGCCTAGAAAAATGTATCACTTTATTCACCTCCAAGAGAAAATCTTTTCCAGAAGCACTGTGTCCCAAACAATAGAATTTATCATGCTATAAGAGTGAAAAAGGAAAATTTCTGTTGATTGTTCCTGAAGTTTCCATAATCAGAAGCATAGCTTGGGAAGGAAATTACCTTAAACTCTTGCAGGAAACAATGCTAAGGAAAAGATAATCAAAATAATACAGGAATAATGAATGTACATTATGTAAGAATAATTTCACTACTCAACTCTAGAAGTCTCATTCATCTATGCCAAGGAACCACAGATAAAAATATGAGCATTTTATTAGCCATCTTAAATGAAATATAATATTAATATCATGTACATAATCTTCATTACAGCAACATACATATCACTAGTGTAATTTAGTCAATTAGGGCAAAGCTAAAAATCAGGTGCCACCATGAGAAATAGAAAATGGTAAGTTGCACTGGAGATATTAAAAGTGAATAGCAAGGCAGCAGTAATAGGGACAGGCTGAGAGAGGAAATGAAGGATGGGAATAAGAAGGTCTTTAAACCAGGTAATTACAATCAGACTGAAAAAACCCACAGTTATAAATAACGTCTTTCAATACAAATATGTAAGCACAAACTACCTTTAGATCCAAGCAGGCATTCACTAATGATCAACTAGACAAAGTAATAGAGGCTCTTAAATTCAGACCTAAGGTATGCACTATAATATTGCATTTCAATAGCTTTTCTGACTTGACATATATTACTTCTTCTCTCTTTTCCTTTTGACTCAGCTGCTGTACAGAAGACCTCGTCACAACACAAATACAAGAACAATGTGTAACTTCAATAGAGAATGAGGCTGGTAAACGCTTACATTCATCCTTGAAGCCTTCTCCCCCCATCCCCTGCTTATTCCTTCCTCAGTCCAACCAAAAATATTATACACGCATGCACATGAATATACACACATGTGCATATTATCAGCTTTATGCAATGAGAAATATGTTAATTTACTCATCACGGCAAGGCACATTTGGTGAGTGTGGATTAGCTAAAATAACAGAGGGGAAAAGCTGGGGTAAGCAGGCTGAAGCCCTGTGTGTGGCCAAGGCAGCGGGAAGCAAGGCAGAGAGAAAGAGAATGAACCCAACAACACAACAGTGGAACAGGCAGCTGGCCTGAGATGCTAATTCAGCGCTTTAACAAATCAATGCCACTTGAAAAGTACAATGCGAGCCCTCACTGGGTAGATGTCAGGGGACCGAGAAAATGCATTCTCAAGTATTTCACATTAAGAGGGAATAATGTGTTAATTTATAACTCTTCACCCTATACACTTGGATTATCCATCTGTGTCAGTGATTTGACTTCTTAAATTTATCAAAAACATGCGCAAAGGGAGGCATCTTCTGCTAAAGCATTGGGAAATACCGATTCAGGAACAGTCTGCCCTATTTTGTTGTTGGGTGGACGGCTGGAGGGGTTTTTTTCTTTTTCTCTTTTTTTTTCCTTTGGACCCTTTGGTCAAACGAAGGCCTTGCCTTAGTGGTGGCTGATTGCATTAGGTACCATCCGTCAAAAGTGACACCACAGAGCAGCAAAATCTTGAATCAGCAACCTGAGATGCCATCATCAGAATTTAGTTTAAGGAAACTTGGCAAAATCCCTCTGCACACCTAGCAGAAGAGAAGCTGCTACGATTAAAATGCTGTTCTAAATGCCAGCTGAGATCTACAGATGCTACCTGAAATACAAAGGAGAGGAGGCTGGGGAGGGAGAAGTAAGTCGGGTTTATTTTGAGATGGCATTTATGTATAAGGAGTTTCTATGCAAACTTGAAGTGGAACTGTCATAAGAAAGGTATTACTGATTGTCTTGAGGTCAGATTCTTGAAACTGTTTCTTAACAAAAGATGTGTTTGTTTCAATTACATAGAGAGCACCATTTCATTTGCATAGAGGAAGTGAATGTCAGTCCAGAAAACACAGATCAAACCTAAATTGCTTCTGTTTGGAAAATATGTCTGTTTCAAATTTTATTTATTTTTTGCTTATATATTTATTGGTAACCTTTGCTTTAATTCAAAGTGTCAAGCTACCTGCGCGAGAATGAAGTCTGGTTTATGTCTGTTGAATATATACATCATGAACAGTGGCAGTGGACCTTGCTGCCTAAATATCTTCATCATAATGAAAAGAAGCAAAATCCAAAGGAGCAATAGGGATAACATATACTGATTAGGATAAGCTCAGTAACATTTAATACAAAGATATAGTGCTTTCTGTCCAGCTTCAGTTACCCATCTGTAGGTTAGATATTAACAAACATAACAAAATTTAGGCAGAGAAAATAATTTATAAAAATTCCTGGAAAGCATAAGTGGTTCGCACCATTTCAGATTAAATTAAATAGGCACAGAAAACTTTCTAGGTGCTTGCATAATTGCCATTTATATTTCCTTGTATTCGTACTACACAACGCCTATATTGTTGTAGGAAATTTTTTTGTCAATTACACAATTGCAGTAAAACAGACACTCTCTTATTTTCAGAACATTCATATGTAAATAATATGCTGATGAATGGAAATTAGATGCTATAGATGATACATCTACATCCACATCTACTAAAAGGAAATGCTACTTCACTTAAATGGACTTCAGTACCACTGCCTTTGCCATCCCTTCCTTCCCTAGCAGAGGCAGGTATCACGTAAGATAAGGCTAGGTGTCCTTTCAGGGGGCTTCTGATAATTGTGAAATTAACCCGGAGAAATACACAAGCTGGAAAATAAATCTGGTTTTGACAGGAAAATGTTTCGTAATTTCATTCTCTCACTGTCTTTTCTTTCTGGTTACTTTTTCAAAAACAAAGACCTTGGAAATACATATTTTCTTTTCCATGAAGAATGCAAAATTATTTTCTTTTAAAACAGAAACCTATTAAAGAGCACTTCATATTTTTGGCACTGTGTACCTCTTTGCCTTCTCCTTGCATGAAACCTTATGAAGGATATAACATGCATGCTTCATAGGCTTGTTTAAAACCTGAAAAGATCCTGAGGGGGTCTTTAGGTCTGTTTATTAATTATAACACAGAAAGGTACCACATATGTGCACTGATTGCAGAAAGTCTGCATCCTAGCCTCTCGCACAAATTTCTAATCCTGTCTGTCCCATCCAGACTTCTCCCTAATATAAGCTATCTATTCTTATCATTATAGTACATTTAATCCCCCTCTGCTACTGCCCTCCCCTCCTTTCTGGACTCACCTAAGGGGTTAAAAGACTAGAGTACATTTGTGACTTGTCAGTGACATATAATACCCAGGTCCTTCATGCAATCAACTTTTACTTGACATGTATTTGCTCATCACAGGACCCGCATTACTACTGGGAAAATGAAGAAAAACCTAAATTAACACTTGACATTCAATATGGTCAAGTCCTTAATTGGCTGGGCTTCCTGAGAAAGCAATTTTCTATTCCCCAAACTGTTCGTGTGTCATGTGTGGAGTGCAGCTCTTGGCCATCACTGCTGTCCCTCGCTCACTCTAATGAGAGCAGATGAATTAGTGCTACGTGACACGATTTTAGCAGGGCTCCCTCATTCCCTCCCCCCAGTCCTTTTCCTCTGTTAGTGACAGCTGTGTGGCGGGGGGTGGGGACAAGGACACTAAGAAATGCCAATTCAAATAGTTGTGTGAAGACTGAATATTTTTTGAAATATTAAGTATTTTCTTGATATTCCTGGAACCTTGAAATTTAGAAGTAATAGGATAGAAAAGGAAATGCAGCAGTATAAAGATATAAGAAATTAGCTGAGTTTGCCTGGATACAAATTAACTTCCAACATCTCTCCTATCCCTCTATTAACCTGTAGCAATCTAATTAAAATGGAAATTTCCTACACTGGAAAAGTAGTTTAAAAATATTTACAGAGTTGCTAGCTAAATGAATTTGCATTTTTTTTTCATGTATATTTCATGTAAATAAAAAATCACTTCTACAGCATGCTTCCCTGTATGACAAAGATCATGTACTACAAAAGAATATTTGTGTTTCTGTTTGGAAATGACGTCCATTGTATTCAGTTTATTTTTAGTGTATGGGAAATTTCTTTCATTCAGGATGGTACTGCTCCGTTCATAATGCAATGTTAAATTCTAATAATGGTTTAACTATCTGAAAACCAATGGAAATCCCATAAAAAGCCCAAGTCTTTCCTGAGTATTTGTTGACTGACAGATGAATGCAATTCCTACTGCTACTAAAAAAAAAAAAAAAAAGTTAAAACAATGTATAAAAATGGAGTTTCAGCTGGTATCAAAGGTAATCAATTAGAAAAAAAGGAGACTACAGAAACAAGACATTCAAAATACTTAAATTAAATCGCCTACTAAAAAAAATGAAGCGTATACATACCTGAACATCTCTTACTAAAAATGCACAAACGACTACAAAATATTTCAAGGACACAATTCGACGAGACCATACTTTCACTTGACTTCTTAAATGTAACAGAAAAAGCAACACGTGCGTCATATATTGTGAAAGAACTTTAAAATTAAGTCCGACATTGCACAATCAGTTTACGCAAAAAATTGTAAAAGTTATATTAACAGTATAGATGAACTTGCCTCAGGAAGTGCCTTTGTCTCAGATTTTAAAAAAAGAAGCTTTGGAAATTGCAAGTTATCTCTCCAAATCTGAGCTTGGCCTTGTAAAGTAATATTACTTCAGTAATATAACACACAAGTGCAGACGTTTAGTTACAAGGCAGAAGCAATGCATTTTTTGCTGTAAAATACATTCATAAACATGCATTACCCAAAGCAGAAATGAGATTTCTCCCTGTATGTTTCTGCACCTATGACAAAGGTGTGCTGATTTTTATGGCTATGGTTGTAAATATTTCAATAAAGCAACAACAATGGTGTTTAAAGCCTCAGTTTTTCCTATTTGCTTTTAACACACCCTTTAGTCATTTCAGTGTTTTCAAACTACACCGAATGAACACATAAGGCTTTGGACACTGGAATTTCTAGAAGGCTTTAAATGCTCCTCTTTGTCAGGTGCTGAAATAAGCCCTCAAAACACAATGAAAACTCTAAAAGGCAACTATGACAAAAAAATTAAAATATCAGTCATTCTTGGTGTTGCATCTTCACACAAAAGAACAGCAAAGAACAGAACTAGACCACCAATCATACCTGTATTAGCAGAATGCTAAACTTCAGAGCACTTCACTGACAACAAACAACTCCACATTTGAAGCACTTGTTGGTGAGGAGAGAAGTCGCTAAGGTTTCCTTTTAGACCAAACCCCAAAGTTTACTCCTATAATTTTTTCAAGAAACAAGTACTGTAGCAGAAGCATCCTCAAGAAACAAAGGCCATAGTGATCTAGCTAACAGTGTTGTGGTGACCTTTGAGACACTGACTAGCCTGTCAAGCACCATCTGCGATATGTACAGCATAGTTAAGAGGAGAATTATTAGCTAGCCTAGAAACTGAAGAGCCATTTCCATCTTAAAAAGAATATGAACTAAATTCACTGAACCTGTATAGCTTGAGTGTCCGACTAACGCAGGTTAAGAAAGCCTTCTACTTCACAGGATATGATCCGAGGATTATGTTGAATATATGGCACCTCTCAAATTCATCCTGAGTTTGGGAAAACTAAAATCAAAGAGGCACTGCACCACAAATCACCTTTACTATCAGCAGTATCAGCAGTATCTGCTGTCAACAGATATCACAGATACAGTAAAGTTCCTAGGAAACTCAGGACTACTCCTAAATAGCATAGAAAGACGTGCATTAAAAAAGCCTTAGCCTTCCCTAAAATTATTAATTCTATTTGATGTAGGATATGCAGAACCAGCATCCTGATTCAGCTCAGATTTTAATCATGTAACCTCCTTCACATCGCTGGATGAGAAGTAGAAATGACAGCAAATAATGGGTCAGAGAAACTACTTGGTGCTAAACTGGAAAGCTCTTTTCCTTACTGCCTACAGTAAAACAGCCCATTAAGAGCTGCTTTTTGATTAAAAACAAGTAAGTAATTTCAACTATGGCAAAGTGACATGTTTTAACTTGACATTTTGTTAAGGATGAGTACCCTGTGAAGCTCATGAAAGAGTGAAGAGATTCAGTGGAACACTAGGATTTACTATACATACTCAATGCCACTGTCACTTCTGTGCAAAACACGTCAACCCAGAAATATCTGACTCAACAGCCCTAAGGTTATTTAGAATAGAAAGTGAGATTTTTACATGTTTCACTTTGATGCCATGAAAGCAGCTGCATTAAGTTCTCTCAGTGGTTTTTAAAACCCAAATAAAATGCTTGCTCTGTGTTTTAAAAGTTACTGTGAAAATGTGTGCCACCCACCCAGTCAGTAATAGCTTACATTCACCATTTTCAGAAAAGATAAACACAGCAGAGAAGGAAATGATAATATAAAAACAGCCTGGCACGTGAAATGAGGAAAAGCATTGTAGAGTGTCTGGCAAGACAAAGCACACAAATGTTATTTTATGAAAATTAATAGCATCTGAAATTATGCTCCCGTCCCAGTACTCTCACCCAACCTCATGCCCAAATAAAAAATATTTTATCTAATTCTCAGTTGAGAAGGTTGCTAAAAGTGGTAAGTCACAGCTGTGTTGACATCAAACTTCTTGAACACAGAATCTCAACGTCACACAACACACTTTGCAGATGCTTTGTTCCGAGCAGCACCACTCACTTGGTTTGAAATACCTAAACTAGCTCTAATATAAACTGATAGTCTCCAGCCTCTTCACAGTTAAAGTCTTCTTTACAGCTTTGGAAACACAGCAACACATTATTATGTTTACATAAAACTATCTGCATTTTGATTGGAATTTTGCAATGACCAGTGGTTCAACTCAGTGGTACCTCAGGCATGGCACAGAACAGACCTCAGTTACTCATCATTTTATCTAGATATTCTCCCTTTCATTGCTATTGAATCTATAACACAAACACATTAAGTTTAAAATACATACTAATTAACTATCTATTCCTTTCAAAAATGTTGGTATAATGCTGACACCTGACTTGCTTGGAGATTTTCAGTTATGAACAGAACTTATCTTTCCCTGAACACAGCAGACAAAAAAGGCATTGGACATCAAATTCTACGCACTGCAAAACAACACTTTCTTATAGCATATATCAGTATTTTCTTTCATATACATTGTTTCAGAAAATTGTACTCTTAAAATACTTTTCTTCAGTCCACAGAATTACAATTACCTATGTGAGCAAGTGTACTCCAATTCACTGTATGCTGTGTGGAAATTACAGCACTGCTGAAACATCTGCACAGTAACTTCACTTCTCAAGATGGAGAGCATTTCATCCAGTTCCAGATATGTAATTTTAAAATTTTTCTGGAGCTAAAAGCATTGGCTTCAACAACTTGAGAAAACCAGTGATGAAATTTAGTGCTTTAATAATGACTTTAATAATTACAGCAACCACTGAGGTTTTATCTTCACGAAGACAATGACTTTCTACACCACATCTATCTAGCAAATAATGCTGACTTCTGCCTCACATTTGGAGTGGTTTCATGGTAGTCAATGACTATCACAAGTAAAACTTAGTGCAAAGCTCTAGCAGCACAGTTTCTTACAGAAGATCTGCAGTCATATTTCAGTCCAATTAGAATTCTGGGACTATGTTTCTCCTAACTATATTACAATAAGTTGACTCAAAAACCTATACTGAAATTCAGCTAACATTTCCAAATTGTAATTTCGTCTTTTAGTATTTTAAACTATAGGAATTTCTATGCTCTTGAGGCCTGGATACCTAAATTTCTGGAAGTCAATTTCCATATCTACAATACGTAGCAGAAGAACCAACACCCTGAATTCCAATGTGAAGAATATAATGAATAAGAGCAATATTTAAAAAAAATTATGAATTTACATCTTTTATTTGGTACCATGGAACCGATGGTTTTGCCATTCTTTTCAGTAAGTCTCAGACAGCATAAACAGTTAACAATTGATATTACTCATAATCCAACATGAAATTCCTTATGTATCAATTACATTAGCTACCTGAAATTATTACAGATAATATCCGAAAAATGCATTTGTAGTAGATAAAGTAAGATACAGGTAATTTTTAAGATTAAATTATTTAGGACTCTGATCTTTTCAAGGACTTCCAGGTGAGAAGTATAATTTTTTTTAGATATGTCCAGTCTCAGTGTTATGGTAGTTACATGGATACATTATTTCCATGCTTTATTCATTAAAAAGTTATTTACATGGATACTGTATGATTGCAATGGGGATATTTTATATGGAGCCTAGAATGTGTTATAATTAATTCAAAGGAGAAAGAAAGAAAGGGTTACAGAATTCACAAAAAACTGAAGACGAGCTTCAGACTGGCACACAGTGTGTGATAAAAATCAAATATGGAACATAATGGGACATATGGAAACATATCTTTTGTGCAGGGAAGGATGAATCACAAGTTCACAGCTGGAATTTATGTGGATCTTTATTTAGTGGAGCATCTGTAGCCACTGTTTAGCTACATTCCCACATCAACAACAAAACAGTGGCACAGAAGAGAACACATGCATCAAGCTCCAGCTGGTATCTGCGCCCACCACTCCTTTCTTTTCCCTGAAGCCACATTTAGTCAGTTTTCTTTTTACAGTTTGTAGGCGTATAAGCATGCATATGCAAGTCAGTGGATAGAAGCAAAATGCCACACCTGACCACTGCTGAATTTTGGAAGGGATAGGGATGTGGTATAAAAAGGACAGGCTCAGAAAAAAACCCCCACAACAGTAATTTAAAATCAGTCTCCTGTTTACAGTGCTACTTTATGCGTTTACAAATTTAGGGATTTCATGAACTTTACATGTTGGAAGACTTTATTCCAGTCTGGTATCATTTAAAAAGGCCATTAAAAATGTAAATTTAGAAATCATAGGAAACATGATTTATTTGGGTCTGTTTGTAGAAAACCAAATTTAAACTTCCTCCTTATAAAACTGCTTATGGATGGAATTGCTTTAACATCCTCACACCTGACTTTTTCTCCCCAACATTAAAACAAAGCAATAAATATAAATTAAATAAAATAAGTATGTGGAGAAAGATATCATTTCATGTCTAAGCATTTTCATGCAAAAGATACATAAATATCAACTAACGATGTTTAAATTTGGGTTCGTTTTGTTTGGGGGGTTTGTGATGTTTTCCTTTTTAACATAATTGCCATCTATGCTATGAGTTAAATAATTTTGTTCCACTGCCTTCTGAAAGATTTCATAAATTAAGAAATAGATTAAGAAACCGTACATTTTTATGCAAGATTAAATTTGCATTTTTTAAAAATGCATGAATTATCAGAGTTATTGAGAACTGAGTTATCAGAGGATTTTTTTTTAACTACCATACACCACACAGCTAGCATATATACCACACAGTCTCTCGTAAGTGTATAAATAAAATTTTGAAGAACCTAGACTTTAAAGGTCATGCTTTTACAAATAATACATTATTTGAAGCTAGAGTACCATACTTTAATCCGTTCTCCAAATTTTACTTCTACAATTATTTGTTCATTTAATATTTAACATGCTCCATCACAGAAGAAGCAAAACATGAATTACATTTTCCTGAGGAGACTGTGGGAAAAGCCCTCACAACAGTTCTGTGATTATAGACTGTATTTGTATTGATTTCAATGAGAAATAGACTAGGCACTTAAAATTATAATTTTCCAGTGTTGTAAAAATTGGTTTACCACAGAAAACCTTTATATACGCAGAAAACTTTGAGATACCTGGGGTTTCACCTATAATAGTGTTCTGACAGGGTGACTAACTCAATGAAGCTTTCACCACAAGAAAATAGATTGAAATTATTTTAAATAAACTTTCAGATAGATCTGATGATGTAGAAAAATTACTAACCATGTTTATTATTGTCTGAATATTTTTCATGTTCTTGCCCATGTTCTAAACCCCGGCTTTTACATCACTTCTTAGACAATCAGACTGGGAAGCCACTAATGAAACTGCCCTCATTAACAAATACATACACTAGTAGGTACCAGCTTTATTTTTTCTAATTTTTTAATGAAAACAAAAAATGCCACTTTACGATAATTGCAATGCCAAAACTGGAGAAGTAGAATTTTCCTTCAAATGAAAATTCATTTATGAGAGAGACTATACATTTGTCAAGTAATGGTAAATAAATTATCTGTGGATTGCTAAATACCAACTTAATATTTAGGCTTATACAAACAATTTTTTTTAATATTTATGGGAGACAACGCCTTCAGAATACTGTATCAAAAGGTTATCCCCCCATTTTCAACTAAATTTAAATATTTCTTTCTTATTTATCCCTGCAGAGAAAAATCATCATCTCAGTAGATTCAAGAGCAATATTTTAGGAGGTCTTTCAAAATAGTATAACGTTCTATTTAGATGATTTTGTCTTTTGTGACAAAATTATTTTGTTTTATAGGAGGTGGAAATCAAAGTATGAATAAAATGGTTATTATACACTGGAAACAAACACAGCCACTCCTATGCATTTTACTATATAAAACAGTGTTTACTACTCAGCTATCACTATTACAATAGAAATCCAACTTTTTTTCTAAAAATAGAACAATTATTAAAAAATGTAGTAAGTAAAATCTATGATAATGAGATCCCATGTCAGACAGACTGATGTCCCTTATTTTCTATACATGAAAAAAAACATACAGGACGTCTTGAGGGTTTTTTCCCTAGCAGAAAGGAAGTCATTGATAGACCTCAGGTTAAAATTTATTTTCCTTTAATCTGACCATTCACTCTAAATCCCTTTCTCTCTCTTCCCCTCTCCACCCTGAACTGAACTTCAACACTGCATTAACAATGGACTAGTGGATAGGAGGATCTATTAAAATGAGTAACTCACTGCGTAAGGTACTTCCTTTGCAGTATGCTCCATCTGCATGAAGCCAATGTTTTGGTGTGCTGTCTGCTGCTATAGCTAGTTCTCTCCCAGATATCAATGAAGCTGTGCATACATTCTATTTTTTTTATGCAAATTATGGCTTTGGAGAGGTCATGTCTCAACACCACTGAATTAATAAGCAGCCAGCCTGTGATATAAATAACATATTTAAAATCATCAATCAACTTTCAGATTATTACATTGTTTGCAGAAACGTAATCAAAACTGCTAATGGGCAGTTCTCACTGGGCATTTCTTCATGTCATTCTGCATGAAGATGCAACAAAGCATATGAATAAATCTCCTTTTGGAGAAATTTGTAAAAAGAGCAGTTTTCCTGCCATCTTTAAGATCATGAAGAATTAGAGTGAGCTGTTTCATAAAACTATTTGTACACTAATGTCTGAGTTACACTTGAGGAACAGAGTAATTCAGAAAACAGATATCTGTTTAAGGCTTTTAATGGTAAAAAAAAAAACAACACCCTACTACAAACCCTAAAAAAAAGAAATGTATAAATAAGCAACACTATTTAATCATTAACAAGATACAGAATCTCTACAATTTTCAGAACAAATGATGAAGTTTTTACACAGTTGTTATGTTTTTCCTGTTTTAGAAACAGTAAGCCAAAGTTGTTTTTGCTTTTCATACCTGCTTTCCACAACCCTTTCTTCTGCGCATTCTAATTTAAAAGAAAAACTAATATTAGATAAAGCAACACATAATTTGACAGCCTACCAGTTAAATTCTGACAGGGTCAATAAAATGAGAGCTTGCAGGAGTCCCAGATGAGGAACACTTTCATGAATGCCTCCATTGTGTAAATTCTCTGTATATCCTGCCTGCAAATGACAGTCATATGCCACCAGCTGCAGGAGGCATTCCAGCAATGTCAACTGCTGTGGGGCATTAAGGCAGGGTAGATGACTTGGTACTTCTTAACATTTTTTTCCCTGGCTAGTGCGAAAACTGTCACACTTTACTCATTCAAGTGTTATTTTTTTAAAGACTATACTGTTTATTTAGAAATGTAAGAAAATACATAATTAAAGTCTTGCTAATGGAGCTCCTCATTTTAATAGTAGTTTTATTATATAAATCCAGCTGGAAGCAATTATTTTTCCTTGCATACTCTTCATTAGTTTTTACCTCCCTCCTCCCCAAGACATCTATTTCAGATATTCTTATCAAATTTATGTATTTTAAAAAGTAAACTGTTCAGGGAACAAATAGCTACTAAGTTATGATACGAAGTGTGAAAACACGTCCACTACTCAGACAAACTGCTGCTATCACTTCCAAGGAGACTGTTTTCCCATGAATTCCACTTTAGAGATTGCCATAAATTTTTTTTTGAGAATTCCTGCAAAAAGAAAAGGCACATTTTTAATTAAGAACTAAGTCTGAACACAGTGATACAGGTTTGTGGGTTTAATTTGAACAACTTAATTTGCTTTTCAACAAGTCACTGAAGTCCAGTCTGATTTATTATTGTCCACTATGTCTGTGTGGAAAAAAATAGTATTCAAGTATTCTATGAGTTTAATTTTCCCATTCTTTCTTGATATTTTCTTTGTCAAAAATACATTTGATATATGAGGATACAAATACAATGAGGGTTTGGTTTTTTTTCAAATATTAGCAATGCCTTGGTTAAGAAATTGAACAAAGCAGAGATCAAATTGAGATGCTTTTCACCACCTTCCATGTGATAATCCAGTACATCACACTTTTTTATCATGTTTTTTGCATACAGACACACTAAAATAAAACAACACTGAACTCTCCATGTCAGCGTTTACATTAAGCCATCCTTGGATTTGATGCTTCTCCCCTCTGTCCCTTATATCTTCCTATAGACTCTTAAAATCAAGATTGCTTTAATTATTCAATTACTGCCAAGAAGAGGGGTTTTTTTAATACATATTCAGATATATATACAGAGAAAAACTGCAGGGAAAGAAAAATGAGAAAAGACATAAATAAATAAAGGGTATCAATAATGATCTATCATAAAATGACATTTTGCCGTTGTACTTCCGCAGAAGCCGTAACATCTCACAAGACATCCCTCTGAAAGCAGCAATAAAACTGCAGTACAGTACACAAGGTTTTGTATTCTGTGCAGGCAAAGGGCAATGAATATGCTAAAAGAAAATCAATCTGCAGAAAAAGATCTGACAATGACATCTTCTGGTTTGTTTCTATACATATGTATTTCTAATAAGAAAACAGATAAGAAAGAACACTTTGGGAAGCCAAATTTTTACATAAACTAGAATAATTCCTTTCAAAATGCTATCTTATTGATTAAATCACCCTTTATCCTATTATACTGTTGTTGGCAATTTCAGTTAGCAAAGAGTCCTGTAAACATATCTCCTCCAATTTGTTTCATGTTGAATTACCTGCCCAAGTTTAATTCTATGATTTCTGGTTGAAAAAATTCAAAAGTTCAGAGACAAACAGAAAGCAACCATAATTTTGCACTTCCAAGGTAACTTCCAAGGAAATGTACAAAAACCTGAGCTTTCAGTAACAGAGACATAAAGCCACACAGAGGCCATAATGTCTAAAAGCTCACACCTGACCTGGCTTGAACAGAGAACCTTGTTTAATTTCTGGACTTTAATAAACCAGGAAAACAGGTTTAGATTTCCTTAAGAAACTGCAATAGCTATTTTAATTTTTTAAAATTATGTTCCTCTCTTTGGTGTCTAAGTAATGGAAGAGATTAAAATACACAAGAGCAGCTTTCTCTACCACCACATAATCTTGTCCTGCAAAATACCTGCGCATTTAGCTTCATGAAAGTTAGACACATACAGAAGGCTTATAGAATTCAGCTCCTGCTTTCAGCTCGCTCTGAAGGCTAGCACAGTGCTATCTGTGATTCTGTACCTAAACTATATGTTGTCCTTGATGCATGACAGAGCCCCCAATGACATGAATGGAAAACACATGCTTGGATCACAGTGAGGATGTGATCCTTTATATTCTGTTTTCCTGTTACTAGTACACCAAATGTTAAATTGTTCAGATGAAAAGAACTAAACTATTCAAAGCTACAAGTATTGCATTTTAAAGATACCAATCTTTAAGAAATACACTAAAGAATGCATGGAGAAAATACACATGCAGAGATTCAGGTAATCTATCTGCTTTCCTGGAATTCTGGTGAATAAACTTTGAAAAGAAATACCACAAATAAACAAATTGTGTTCATTAGATGTGTCTTGCTGTTCCCTGAGTTGTTAAAAATTACTGAGAAAAAGAAGAATTAAAGCTCCGTTTTCAACATGAATTGCAGTAGGTATCACAAAAAATAGACAGGCATTTGCCATGTCACTCAATTTCCTTTATAAGGCAAATATTCCAAAACTCACAGGAAGGCAGACTGCAGCACCAGTCGCTACCCGTGTATTTGTGTTTGTGGTCCATTTTCAGATAAACACCACTTCAAACATCATAGTGAGTTTACCTGCCAGTGACAGTACATTTCAACTTCAATGACAAGCCCAGAATAAATTTTCTCACTTTCCATAAAACTTCTTAAAGTACCACTTATTATTCACTTTGTAAGAGAAGATTGCTCAGTTCTGTGTGGTGTATTGGAGGGAACAGCAGGATCGTAATCACGACATTTTCTTTTCGGAACTCCCATGTTCTTTAAGTGGCAGATGACACTCTCCTTTCCTTTGCACAAGTGCACAGATACGCATCACCAGTAGAGGATGGGGATGCAATGGCTTCCCGAGAGAGTCAGAATAGCATCCATGGTGCACTGTTGGCAAGTTCACACTGATCAAAGCAATTCTGAGATGCTCACCCCCCCGCCCTCCAAAAGAGATGGCCTTTCTATGACAAAGATTGTGTGACACAGCCATACAAGTGGCACTGTTTTCGCTGTCAGTGAACAAAAATAATTTAGAAAACAGTTGTCAAGTATTTCAATAAAGGAAAGGAGGCATTAGGGCATTACAATAATGAGTGGGGTGAACAGTAAAGCAACAGATGCTTGTCCATTGGCTGACGTATAGTCTCTTATTTTGGACAATTTTTAGACAGACTGATGTTAAACTAAAGAATGCATTTTACCTCATTGAAAAGCAGTACATAAAGACACAGAAATTCATGATATAAAAAATGCTTTTTAAGATTACTCTTTTCTACAGGTCACCTGGGCAAAAAATAAACCCTTTGATTACAGTTTATCTAGATGCTGAATTTTTTACACTCTCCGAATTATAGCAAAAAGCTGCATTACTGGTTCTCTTTCCAAACTAAATGATTGAGACAGTAACAGTGGAATTCTGCCTTTCTCCCTCTTCTCTGTTTCAGCCTCCTCTTTCTTGAGCCAGTATGATTCATCACCTCCTGGGTATACTAGGAGCCCCAAGTTTGGAAATTCTTCTAAACTGCGAAGAAACATTATTCTACAAGGCAAATCCTCTTACAATAGCACAAGCACTATTGTTCAAGAAAAATAACTGAGCGAAGGAAGCTATACACAGCATATGCTTTGAGCATTTCTAGTAAGAAGTAAATGCTCTTTAAAGCTTTTGTTTCTGATTCTACTTTATGACGGCAGTTCTGTATCAGTGAACAGGGTGTTCCTTTGCAATCAGCACAGTGTCACAATGACCTGGCAAATGTGAATGCTTTCACTATCACTACAGTCCTTGCAATCTTGCCTCAGCTGTGACCCATTCACTTTTGCCCCAACTTCACTAAGATGCCTTACTCAGCATCTAATTAGTTAGGGAAGATTTGCCTTGGCTCTTAACCCTGACATAAGAGCAGGAGACTCTGCTGCTGTTTTATACCAAATCTGTTCCGTCACTACATTAATCAAATCCCTATAAAACTATACATGAATAAGTAACTACTAAAATACAAAATTAAAAAAAAAAAACAACAACTGTATTTTAAAGTGTTAAACACCAGTACTTATTGCACTATATATTTAAGCATGTGATTTAATATGTTTCAGTGATTCATGCAGATTTTACAGTGTTGTGCATACATATCTCAAAGCTCTGACAGTGTTAGCACATCATCAACAGATATAGAATGGCTCAAATATGTTCAAACACTGTATGTGTATATGTGGAAGATGAGTATGCATAGAAAGGAATGGGAAACAATATGCTGTATTTTATTTCTCCTTTAAATACTGAACACAGTGAGAGAAGCTATTGAGATGGATTCTTTACTTTTAATCATGGATCATGCACATATCCATGTATCTATCACTGCATGTACTTGTTTGTATAGTTTTATATGCCACACAAAACATCCTGCATTTTTGCCAGGTACTATATTTCCCAATGCTTCTATTCTAAGGTACATTGGAAGCAGCAAAAAATTCTTGAGGCAAATATTTTCGATTTGATAAAAAGACAAATACACATTTAAACCATGCTTTACCAAAATACCCAACAAAATTGATGCAAGTGTTAGAAATAAGACAATGTAACTGATAAAGCTTCTAAATTCATATTAGCACACAAACTAAATAATGAACAGCATAAAAAAAGAAAAAACCCCACCAGGGCTCAGCTCATCTTTTAAACAGTGTGATAAATATATATATATATATATATAATTATAAGATAATTATATTTGCTGATGCTTACTTACAAAGGTGGTTGTTAACTACTTTAAACTATGAAATGCATTTTACCAATGCCAATCTTCTTCTCGAAATGTTCATAGTAAATCAATGTATGGTACTGTAGCCTGTTGTCAAATTAAGTTTGAACTCTTTTCACATACATAGTTACATGCTACAGTAAAACAGTTAATTACTTAATAAATGTTAAAACTGCATACAACCTCTATGACCAGCAACCCAGAAACATTTAAAAAGCTTTCACCTTCAATCCATTAGACATTACACTACCCTCCTATTTTTAAATACAGGTTCAATAAACAGTTTATGTGCCTATGTCTACATCAATGCTAGGAGCTATCAGATGCAAGAATACAAGTACAGCTCAAAACAGGCAGTGCATGTTGTATGCAATTTAATACTTCTAGTAATACAAGCGCATACTCTACATATTATAAGTATTATTTAGTTTTCCTTGGAAAAAGCATGCATTTATGCAAGGGAAAAAAGTTGAATTTACTGTACCATATCTCCTGTGAACAGATGCGTCTATATTAATATACATCATTGATTTAATTTTTCGTTTTCTTGGCTTCTCGCTCACCTATCTAAAAGTGATTTCTCTGGTGATAACTAACACATCATGCTAATGAGAGAATCTAATGTACAATAGAGAAATGTCACTACTAATAATATTTGCATGAAGTTAAATAAAGCAACTGTAAGAGAATGTCAGACAGTTGTTCTTTAATAAGATACAGTTACACAATGAAATTATGTTGTTAATTTTGTTACATCATTGAGTGAATCCTAAATTACTATATAATGATGCACAGATCCATTTATAATTCTGTATACTGCTTTTTCACTCTCATGTTGAAAATAGCTTCTGGAAAAGCTATTACCTTTTTATCTGAAATGGATTAAACATACTTCTTTCTCAACAAAAAGGTGGATGGCTCTGGCATTTTGTGTCACTGTGGGTTACAGCCATTTCTGTTATAGTCTCATTTCTGAAATGACTTTTAAGTATTTTAGAACATTACAGCCCTTAAGGTAACTGGATGAAGAAAAATGGCATTTCTTATTCTGACAAATGCACAAAACATTTATGAAAGCAGACAATCACAAAAGCCTGCTTTTTTTTTTTTTTTTTTTTTTTAATCAATCAAGCCCAGACCTTCTTTTCTGTTGTTAACAACTCCTTGCCAGAACTAGAATGGGCAGTGCGTGCCCTGGACCTAACCAGATGAGCATGGAAAAGAAGCCAAGGGTTTCTGCTCATTCTCGACCTGTCACTGATCAAAGTGACCCAAAGAAGCACTCCTTTTTAAAAGTTAAGATTTACGCCCTTTGAGGTTATCAGACATTCTTCTGTATACAGAAGGGATGACCCCTTTCAAGCAAATCACAGACTTTTACATGAACAAAAGGTACACAGGCAAAACAATGCAGTCAAGTGGCCATGTCATAAACTTCTCACAGGTAATTTAGGATAGTATTCCTCTTCCCCTCTCACCCCACCAAAATCTAAATTTGCTCTGGAATGTGGAGACACCATTTTTTGTGCTCTCATTTGCAAAACAAAATAGTCCAAAAACAAATACCATCATACTTGCTATTAATAGCCCTAACTTGTACAATCAATTCTAATTTTTCTAAAATACATATCACAATTAAGTTGATTTTCATTTTATTCTGGGGAAAGTTATTCACTCCTACATTATGTAAATTGCTGGACAGTGAGAGTTGAGAGGTAAGAGGAGGGAGGGATCGAAAGGTTTTGTTTTGTTCTAAATAAATCTCCTTGCTGTGCTTCAATTTTTCCACTAAAAACCTGCTTGAGATTAAGTTAATGTTCCAAGGAAAAGTGATGGGGTTCAGAGTTTATTTGCTTATAAAAATATGTGGAAAAGCAGCATTACACTTAGAAATTTAAGAGAGAAATGTCCCTAGCATTACTGTGTATAGCTGGAAAAGTTTCACTAAACAGCTCTTTCAAACCATGCCAAACTTTGCTTGCAACTTATGTACATTTCATAACTTCATGTTATTCTTATTCATGAAAACAATTTTTCTTAAAGCATAGGAAAAGTTGTAAAAATACTTACATTTCCAGAAGATGGATTGAAAATAATTAACTAATTAGCAAATGAAGGAAAATAGATGACAGAAAACAATATTCAAAATTTTAGTGATTTACAAAGAAACACTGGCACTCAGACACAAATTTGCAGCTGCACTTGCACACTGTATGTGCAAGCCAGCAAGTTATAACAGCCCCAACAAATCAGAAATATAAGATAAAACATTATCCTTAAAGAGGAGAGAAATGCATTTAGCAAAATAACTTACCCTCCTCTTAAAAGCATGATGAAAGCATATTTGCACTGGATATGTTTAGCACATGATAAACAAACAAACAAAATATGACAAGGAGATTAACAAGTACACAAATGTGTCAAGAGCAGACTTTTAAGAAATAAATCTGTTCGATGTTACCACCTTTTCAGTGCTACTGTGTATGTATGCCAAATCACACTGATGCAGCATCCACCACACATTTAGTCATTTAGTACATTACTTCTCACTTTCTATACAGAGTACAACGTGGGCATTCATGTTCAATAATGTAAAACATCCAGTTAATATTCAAGAATTAGCACATTTTAAATATTTTTAAAAAGAAAAATAGCAACCAAATAGCCTATCTTGAGTGCATACGTGTTTGGTTTAGTGTAATAAGCTAGTTGTCTCAAATTATTTGAACCCCTTACACATTCTGATGCTGTTCTATTCAGTTTTGTTTCCTTTCTTTGTTAGTGTTGAACATTTTCTGGTATTTCAGAGACCACACAGTCTAAATCTGTTGAAAAAGATTTAATACTAAACAGGCAATCTAGCACTATCTATGTGGTTCAATCATCATTTATCAATTGATTGTTATCTGGATCTAGTTATGTTAACTCTTTTGTGGCTGAAATGTAAAGAACCTTTCCTCCACCTCTAAAATTTAATTCTTGCTAAAAGAATACAGCAAGTAATTAGAATTACTGCTCTCCATGCCATTGCCTAATATCAATGTAACCAAACATGTAATGTACCACAGACAGGCACAGAGCCTGTCATAATGTTTGTAAGCAGTGTGGTAGCAATTCACACTTCCCAGTGCCAAGCAGTGTTTTTGAAATGTGCATCTCTACCAGGAAATGAACTTTTTTACTTTCAAGAATGGGAAATTGAACTGAGTTGCTTATTTGCATTACGTTGATTACATTCTATACCAGCATACTGTATCAGCAGTAATCAGGGTCCCTCTACAGGATATATCAAAATATTCCTTATTCAAATGCCTTCATCCTGTCCTGAGCTATACTGCTTAAATGGTCTCCCACAGACAACCGCTTTTGGTTAATAACTGTCTGCTTTGGCAGGTTTTTTTTTGCTTTAAAGTTTTCTTAAAATTAAAATATTGTTTTATGGTCAGTATTCAGGCACGCTTTGTTGCTTTAGACTACAAAAACCTATTTACTTTTCCTCTTTTTTCTTACAGTACGACGCCTCTCAGGTAAGTGAATTAATTCAATTTTATGTCCAGCATTAAAAGAAAGTCAAATATTACTACACAAATTTACTAACTCCTCTTCTGGCTAACACAATATTTCAATTATTATCCATCAGTGTCAGACCATAATTGGAAACTAGTTTTCAGAAGGGCAAAACATCTCCTGGTAGGGAGTCACCCTGTTAAAAACCTCCAGGTTGAACTTCCCTCCCCTGCTTGAGCCCCATCCAAGCTGAAAGTTTGTCCCTCTCTTTTTTCTTTTTTTTCCTCTCCCTTTTTTTTTTCCCCCTTATTTTTTTTTCCTCTTCCCTTTCCCTTCACCCAGAAGAGCCAAGCAATTGTGCAAAATTTACTGTAACACACAAGGCGCGTATCACCAAGTGCATGGTACAGAGACACTGGCTCCTGTGATTAATTATCAGTTATAACTGGCCTTGCAGTAACATTTTCGCTTTCCCGTCAGAACCGGCATACCAAGCTGCCTTAAACGCGGCCCCCGGTGAAGGAGCAGCTCTGGGGAGGACGCCAAGGCTCCGCTCCGCAGAGAGAGGGGGAGCGAGAGAGGGAGCAAGCGGGGAGAGGGAGCCGAGAGACCCGAGCACTGAAACTGTCTGCTCTAAGGACCCTCAGCTCCGCGCTGGCAGCAGCTCCAGCAGGACGGCTCGTCGCTCCTTCCCTCTGAATAAAACTGTGTTCTGCCACATGAAGTCAATTATGCCGTTCTGAGGGGCCCCCTGAATTTAGTATCAGTTTGATTTTGGGGGTTTACGCACTCAGGAAGAAAAAGGAGTTTTCCTGGGATAGCAGATACTTTTATTTATGGGACGGGGGGATAGCAAAGGGGAAAAAGGCTGGAACAAAACAAAAGCAAAGAAAGAAAGAAAAACAATCTTACTAGGAGCAAAGCTCCATTTGGAAACTTTAAAACAAATGCTCTGCTTTTACTTAAAGCTTTAATATTTTTTTGTTCTTTTAAAAAGGAGCCCTTAGGGAAGAAATGAAGTAACCATGCACATTCCAATGACATAGTTATGACAGTTCAGAGGCTAACTATGTAGTGATGAATGAAACAAAAATGAAACATGGAAAGAAAGAGAAAAAGGAGGAGGGGAAAAAGCACAAAAATTCCATGTTTTAAAATAAACGAAAGTAACGTACCTGTTGGGACATTCTGAATAAGAGGTTAGTGTCAGTGTTCTGCCATGTCCCCATGAAACCAGAGTCGGTCGCTGCCGTTCTTGTTCCGAACTGCATGGAGTTGTCAGTGCAGGAGTCTCTTAAAGTCAAGTCTCTTGCCCTCTTTCGCTCTCTGTGTCTCTGTGTGTGTCTGTCTCTCACATCCACTTCTGCCTCTTCTGACTGAAAAGTGAAGGTGGATTTTTTGAGCCTCTTGGCAGCCAGTAGCAGGAGTGTAGTGTAGTTAAGAAGCTAGCTGCACTGTGCATTTCATTTGGGAAGGGGGGATTCAGGGGAGAGGGTCAGAGCTTCTTTCGCACCTTCAGCAGAGAGACCCCTATCATTTATGCATAGATTGTGACTCCCCAAGCTCGCCTTTGCTCAGTTTAACAGCTGCCTGTCAGGTGTGCATGCAGCACTAAGGAGACCCAACCATCAGCTTCAAACTCTCAGCCACTGGATGTCATTGGATAGCAGAGCAAAGAGTCAACTGCACTGCTCCACTGTCAGGCACCAAATGACATCCTGCACTAACCCTTCAGTCTACAGATACACAGATACACACACACGCACATTCTCTCTAAGTAGCACAATGATTAGCGTGAATTGGGAGGAAAAAAAAGCTGTGGCCCTTTCCCTGTCCTTCTGTTTTTTCTCAACAATGCTGTCAAGTACAGCATGTTATATCTGACACTTGCCTACTGCACAGGATTAGCAAATCTAAAAAAAAAAAAGGAAAAGGAAGGGGAAAAAAAAAAAAGCAAGGAATCATGCAATTAAATACAGTCAATATTAACTTAAAGTAAAACATAAAAGTTGGCCCGGTTGTTTTCTAAATATTAGTCAGAAAAGAATTGCAGAAGTCAGTTTCTATCCCAAAAGAAACTCTTACCAAAGAGGGAAAAAAAGACATGATCCAACTTCTTTTGAAATAAAACTAGAAAGTCACACGCACATTTCGTCTCTCACACCCCTCTCTCCTCTTGCCCACTGCTAAGAGTCTTAAGCAGCATCGAGAGCAAGAAAGGACGGAAAAAATGACAAAGCTAGTCCTTCTTTTCCCTCCCCCAAAAGATCAAAAGTAGTTTTTGCTGGTTTTTTTTTTTTTTTTTAAGAAGCTGGTTGAAGCAGATACAATACACCTTTCAAATCGTAAAGAACAAAGAAATTAACCACAGCAGAAAAGAATCTGGTCCCACACAGCTAAAAAGTAATGCAAAAGAAACAATGTTTTTCCTTTAAGATCTCCTGTACTTAAGGTACAGTACTATACATCAAGTTAAATAATACTATTGCAATACTGCTCTTAATTATAAAGGCTTTAAAAATTAATCTTATTTGAAAAATTCTCTTACCCATTTCATCCTTTACATACAGAAAAAAAGTCATAACTCTGCAAAAAAACTTCATAAATAAAACAAAGTTCATGCAATCTCATAAAAAATGGCCAGAGGTTTTTTTTTTAAAAAGGTATCCTTTCCAGCATAAGGAACATTCATCTTCTAATAAAATCTACAAATTTAGGAGGACAAATGTACCACTCACTGCTTTTTTCTTAACTCAGGAATAACAATAAACCTCACTCTCTGAAACAACAAAAGAAACAGAAGAGAGCTTCAGTGGCAGCTCTGTGTCATTAGTGTGCAATGAGAAAAGATGAGAAGATGTACACTATGTTGACACAAATGTGCCTTCCCCTCTAGACCCTACATCTCTTGAAAGCTTTTCTGTTAAACTTTCCTTCAGTTCAGCACCATTAAATACAAAAAAAAGTCTCAGAAGCAGCAAATTCAATATCCAAGAAGAAACCAGGAAGAACCCCAAGAACTGTTGCTTTAAAATATATTAAGTCCACTTGTGGTCAATAAAAATATTCTCTACTGGGGAGGGGAAAATGACACTTAGGAGTCAATTGTACCAACAGTGGCTTTACCTTTACAGCTAGCTATTAGCCCCTCAAACTCCCTCTAAAATTTGCCAGCCTCTTCATTTCTGAAGTGGCACTCAGTGCCTCAGTCAAGCTGCATGCTCAGCTCCTGACCTTCCCACTAATGGCTGTTATTTGTGGGAGGCTTAAGGACACTGTCAATAGCAAGCTTCCTCCTCTCCGTTCTGCATCTCTTGTGTGCTCTCGCTCACAGTCTTTATCTCCATCTCTTACCCACCCCCCCTTCTTTTTCCTGTCCTGCAGTCCTCTTCTCTGCCAGAGAATAAAAAATCCACCCCCCCACACACATCCATGCACACACGCATGCACGCGGGTGCACACAAACACACACAAAATCAACTGGCGTGCAGCAGCAAGCACCTGCAGTAATAGACTCTTTTATTAAAACTGTTATTCTGCAAGACTTGAAATTCCCAGTGGACCGGGCCATGTCAAAGCCGATATAATTAACTAGAGGCTCAGCAACGGATCAATTACCAGACAAGCAAGTGATAGTGAAATCAATGAAAGATCATCAGCCACATTATCAGTGTTGCAACTCATTAGGGTAAAACTGAGAAATGTGCTCAAAGCCAGCCCAAGCAAGGTGGCATTACAAAACAAAGGGCTAATTTGGAGACCCTGCTGTGAACAATCTGTAACAGAATTAGCCTTTTTTTCCCCTAAACTGCAGAGCTAAGTAACGAAATGTGACAGACTGAGAGAAGCAGTTTATTAAGACACCAACTCCAAGTTTATTTAGTTCATAAACTCTCTCCTAGAAAATCAATACAGTCTGTACAGGGTTATTAGGCTGACTAGCTAATACATCCAAATCTGGTCTTCCCAAGCAGAAATCTTGGCCAGAATGCTACAACCTTACAAGAAATCTAAGCTCATTCAGATCACTGTGTCAAAGGAGGACTATCATTTAATTGTCAAATGTGTGACTTCTACATCCCAGCTTCAGAACATTTTCAAAAAGATAATTTCCCCCCTACCCCACTAACATGACAGAGAAGAAACAAAATTTAGGCTCTCAGTCCCAGTCCAGCTCAGGTCATCCTTAAATTTGCAGTGTCTCTACTGCATCTTGCTTGGCACAATAATGCCAGCACAGAAAAGCCAAGACAAGAAATACTGAATTTCAAACAGGGATATGAAAAGTAGCAGTCAATAAGGAGATAAAAGTAACCAAGCAGGAAAATTACAACAGAAGCCAACCTCCTCAAGTAGCAGTTTAGCAGTTTAAACCTCATGTAACTGTACTGCAATGAGGTTGGGAATTGGGGGGGAGGAAGGAGGGGAAAGGGGGAGGGTAGAAAGAAGAAAACAAACAAACCAAAAAAAAAAAAAAAAAAAAAAAAAAAGAAAAAGCAAACCCCACAACTTCAGTGTACAGGTCTGGCACAAAAGGAGTATTTTCTCTCCTCTTTGGCTAGCTCATATGAGAACCAGAAACATGATAGTCAAGGTAAGGGGTCTAAAGGTATTTAAAACAAATCCTTTTAAAAGCATAAAAAAAAAATCTCATGTTCAATAGATTTTTAATCAGGAGTACGTTCTGCAAGTATTTTACTGCTATCCAATGGCATTCGTGCTGACAGATAAAAGGATCTGTGAAATTATTTTACATTTTCACCTCCTGGGAATATCCAGATGCTGAATAGAAGAGGTACCTACAGAATCCAGGTTCTAATGGAACTTAAAAGACAGTGCAGTTGCAGTTGTCTGCTTGTGTTTTTTTTAAATGCTATGTGCTTTGTGAACTGTATGCAGTGCTAAGAGTTTTTTCTTTCTTTTCATTTTAAATAATACTTATTACTTACTTTCAAAAACAATCACATTATCTGCATGACTTTCTGAATCTTTTAAAAATATAATTTGTTGATTTCATCTCTCCTCTGAAAACTACTGATACAGAAATGCACCATATGGCAAGAAAGGATAAGAAAAGTGATTACAGAAAATCCAGGTGATGCTAAGAAGAAAATCTACCCAGCAGAATATGCTATATAATGTAAATGTATCCTAGTTCTTTCTAAATTCCATTACTCTTACAGTTTAAGTGTTAATTAGTTCAGTCAAAGGGTTAATGCAAATAGTTCAAAAGGATTAAACATTGAAAAAATATTTTCTTCTTTTTGTTCCAATTATTCTGTATTATTAATTAAGCTGTTAAAACATGCAACAGTTACTATCTCCTTAATGTTCAATAATATGTAAACTCTTTAAAGAGATTTTTGTTCCACGTCTCTGCTTTAGATATTAATCAAGAAAATAATTACAGAGGAATTTAGTAAAAAATCTACATGCATATAACTATGTACTGTACATGTACGTTCAACGAGGTCCAATTAGTTGGAAAGAATTTGCATTTCAGTTAGTATGAGCTAACAAGACTGTAGGGAGACAATGTGATTCTACTCGCAGGGCAAGAAAGAATAGTGTTTTTCTGTAAGCATTAATTCCCATAACTGCTCATTTTAAAATGTTACTGATCTTTACAGTATTTGTTTTTCAAACATCTAGGAGTTCAGTATAAATGTTTATATTAACTGTACATGCAGCAGTGTCCCCGAGACGACTCCTGGGGAAAAAGAAAGATAAAACAGTGAGCATAGATTTATTATTTCTCTTCATTTAGTATTTACAATCCTATTTAAATATAAAGAGCAATTGATTATTCTAAAGGGGAGTTCCTTATATTTGATGTTCATTCACAGGATTCATCAAAGAAAGAGAGAAAGGGAGAAAACTTTGTCTTTTTATACATATGTTCCAATCTTCAATAGTAATGATAGATACACACACCATATGCAGTTACTGAGCTCCTCTCCCAAGTCTCTCTGTCCTCAACCAGTTTACTGCTAGTACCTGTAACTCCCAGAGTTCATTTGGCTGCAGATATTAACAGTTTCTCTAATTTGTAATGACAGCAAACTGGCCTTTGCTCTTCCCACATTCACTATTCATTTCTAGGCTTGGTTAAGTAGATAGCTGGGTTAAAGATCAGTGGTTTTTCATGTGACACATTCTGCTATTCATCTAATAGCTCGTCAGGACAAAACTGTCCCTGTTCTTGCCAAAATAATGAAAATGGTCCTCTACATCGCATGACAATCAGCCCTTGCTTGTGCTGAAACAACTAAGCTTATATAGTTATTTTAAAGATGTTTTGGAGCTGAGTATTCCATACTGCCTCCAAAAAAGTATATATCTGACCAAGTATGAAAGAATTCTCCTTACAATAATGTGTAAGCAGAGACTGTAATGATCAGATTAAATACTTTATCTATGGATAACAACGAAGTTGTGAATTGTGTCCTATCAGGAATATAATCTCATACTTGAAAATTATGCAAAGCCATATTGATGTTCATATTCAAGAAGGTGGTGAATCACCTGTGGTAATGTCATTCTTTATCAACTCCTTCTCCCTAAGAATTATATAAGGGACTCACTCTGCAACATCTGTTAGACTCTAATGTTAACAGATGTCTAAAATGCAAAAAGAAAAAGGCGGGGGTGGGGGCAATAAAGGAAATCTCCTCTGAACAAATTGTCCACCCAAATTTCTATATTCTAAAGAAAAAATATTGGCAGCACTGCAGTCTCTCTGAAACATGTCATCCTTACTTTGTAAAACATTTTTCTGTAAGTTTTAATGGGCACCTTCTGATTTTTAACCAAAATGCATTGGACTGATTATGTCATCATGCAACAATGAGACTGAATACTTTTCAGTCCCCTGCCCTGTGTTCCAAATGTCCTTGCTGAATCCTTCTCTATCTTATCTAAAATATTGTGCATTTATGAATCTATTTTTCACTTTGATGTTCATGCCTAATTCACATAGATTCGGAAGTGTCTACATCTATATTTTACATTTCTTTTGTTTCGGCTTTGGTTGTTTTGGTTTTTTGATGTTTGTCTGGTTTTTTGTTAGGAAGTATTTTCAGGTTTAACTGAAGTATGGCAAGACTCAACAGAATTTTCACTTTAATTAAAAATCATAGTTTCAAGCCCTATTTACTCTAAATTGGTTATTCAGCCTTTTCTTTAGAAGTGATGTGACAGGACGTTTATCTCCTCAAAGACAACTTTTGATGGTGAGCCTGCTGCAGTTCCTAGCAAGCTGTCACACTGCAAGTGATCCTAGTCACGTCTTTGCCAAACTATGTATCAGCATTCCATACCACAGAACCCTTACAGAGAGTGCTGAAACACAGCACTAGCAAAGGTAATGTGAAAACTGTGACCTATTGTTGGCAGATAAAACATCAAACAGAGACTATTCTGCTTTTAGTCACGTGGATGCTACATTTTAACAAGTTCATGAAACAAAAGAAAAGTGAAATTCAGAAAAAGTGAGCAGAGAGAGAAGACAATTACATCTATATACGTTGTCCTTCAGTATGTAACATGACATTGGTGTCCACTTGCTGGTTTGAGGGGAAAGAACATTAACATGGAGGATATTAAAAAAAAAAAGAGGAAAGCTCTTGTTATCTTAAAGTGATTAGTAATATACAACTTTGATTTCTTGTTTTTCTTTGATTGTGAGGTGTTTTGTTTCGTGTTGTTTGTGGGTTTGTTCGGTTTGAGTTTTTTTATTTAAACAAGACCATACTGACAGTTCAGGCCACCTGCAACTCCTTTTCATAGGGAGATCACACCTATGTTTCTCTACTTTGTAAGGGAGATGTGTCATGTATATTAATTTGTCTGTCTGCTCAACAACAGGAGTACACACGTGAAGCAGAGAGAACCAAAGAATCACAATTCCAGGAGCTACATATAAATAAATGAAAAAAGTAGGTGAAATGGAGGATGCAGAAGGTTAGAAAAACAAGTAACTTCATAAAAACAAATGTAATGCCAAGTTACAGCAGTTTGTTGACTGTACCCGTTAAATCTCGTGATTAGTTGCAGTTTAAAAGATATTCTCCACATGAGCATGGCTTTTAACTAGTAATATTCACTACATATATGTGGATAAAACACTAAATTTTAAAAGTCCATACTTTTTTCATAAGAATTTTACATGACCAGCAAAAATTTGGCGCCAACTCCTTAATTTGCGGGCAGGTAAGCAGGGCAGCTTGTTCTGCACATATGGCAGTTTCACATCCATTCTTCATGTCATGAGTGTTTTTTCAGTGTCTTTTGTCTGACAAGAAACCATCTACTTATTACTTAATTGTTTACAGCAAATGGTAATATATAACATTGTTAAGGTATGAGAGTCTGGTTTAAAGTACAGTAGATACAAAAGACTTGGATTTAAACTGGGCATTTAATGAAGTGCCTATATCATAGTGGGATTTAGACATTCTGTTTTCATTTACTAGAATTAAGCAGACAGAGGACACCTGACATGCCATACAATATAGGAAGATGTATAACACAAAAATAATTGCATTTCACCTTTAGAATAAAATATTCAAAACCAGTTGTATCTACTGGTACCTAAGTTCAAGATTCAATAGGCATATTAGCAAGCTCACGGCAATGGTTAAACAAACAACAAATCAACCTCATTTATGTACATAATTGAGAAAAAAAATTCAAACACTTCAGTCTGAAAAACCCCACACTTTCACAGGTTTACATCCACAGATTATCACTATCTTATTATCCAGGCATACTACTATATTAAAGCATCCTTCAGCTATTGATTATCTGCGTTAAGCAAGGTTTATTGTATTTATTGAAAGTCTATTTTTTGAAAAACATTCTGAAACTGTGGAAGTTGTGTGTTGGATGCTATCTTAGTACAAGACCTTTACAAAGCAATTTATGATTTGGTAGCTCATTTCATTATTCTCATCCTTTTAGTAAACTGTGTCTATAACAAGCAAGGCCTTTGGATCCCACAACAGCCTAAAGGGCTTAAGTGTAGGCTAAGTTTATGATCTAATTACTCCACAGTATAATCCATTGTGCCACTTCCTAGCAACAATTATATGGTGCCTAAAAAATAAGTATGTCATAATTAAATAATTAAAATGACCCTAGAAAGGAGAGGGAATGGATTAGTAGAATAGAATTTAGCTAAATATTGGATAACTAAAAAGACACTGCATGCACAAATGCAAGAATGAATAAAGAGCAGCTATTTTTTTCTAATTACTGACTCATTCACAGTACACAGAATTCCCTGAACTGCCCAGTGTCCTACTATCTCTCTGGACAATTAGGAAAAGCTGCATTAGCAAGAACTCAGCATTCTCTGTCTCACTTCTCTCTGGAGAACTGGGGAAATGATGAGCTCCATCACCTGGCCAGCAGTAGCAGCAGCCACAAAGTCACCTCAGGGACTTGGACAAAGAGATTCATCTGCAGCCTTGGCAGCGACTGAAGTATGCCTCACTAACAGACAGTCACACAACCACACACTGGCACAAGGTCCTTTCATTAAGAGCTGTTGTCTAAGTGACCTGTCACAGAGTTTCATAAAGCAGCATTAATACTGTGGGCCAAAATGAGATTGATCTTTGAGCTCCGTGGTCTCCTGTTGACAACAGTGCATTATAAAACCAATACTAAATACTTTATAAACAGGTCTCTCCTCTAGTGTATTAGAGGAACAGAGCATATTTCATGCCCTATAGTTAGGTAGCCACATATCCATCAGACAATTAAATAATTTATAAGATACTCAGAAGTGCAATAAGACTCAATAAACTTTTAAATACTTACAAGCTACTATTTTGTTTGAAAACATACCAAAACCAACCAGAAAAACAAAAAACTCTGCTCACCTAATGAGTATAGAACATCCGGAAAACTAAGTTTTTATATTATCTTTTCACCTGAAATAGTCTCATTGCACACAAACAAGCCCTTTACTCAGCTGGGAAAACAAAACAAAACAAATTAAAAAAGAAACCAAACAAAAAAACCCCCAAAACAACAAAAAACCAAACCACTTGGCTGCTTTAAAAATATTTTTTAAATTTCCCACGTTATTACTTTCATTACTCTACATTTCAGCTTCCTCTGCTTGGCATCAGACTGACTTTTTGTCCTTTTGTACACTCTGGCCAACATGGCTGCAAGAACCTTCTCTGCAATGCCTGCCATCTGGAACCACCGTGCTGCATTTCTCTCCCTCATTCTCCATCTATTTTCAGCCTTCATCTGGAAACAATATGTCTCTGTTCTCATGTCTGGGTCTCTTAAATTCTAGTAAAAAGGGAAAAAACTTTTAACTTTATTAACTCTGCACAGTGTTTTGGAGATAAAATTTGTGTGAAAGATACTACACAAAACCATTTCTTTATTAAATCACACAATTGCAGCGACAGAATCTACCATAAAAAGTCATCTAGAAATACTTCCTATTCTGTTAAATTTAATATACAAGACAATAGTTTATGTGAATTTCTTAAGAAATTGCTTCATTATAGAATGAAAAAATATTCCTAATTTTAGTAATTCATTCACACTTTCAGAAAAAAACAAACATGAGTTAGCTCACTTTTAAATTGTCGTGGAAATCATGCAGTTCTTAAAGGCAAATATATCTGAAAAAGTTCCGCACATTTGGAAGAAAATCAGCAAATGTACTTCTCTTTTCCATCCCCTAGAAAAGATGTTCTCTATGCTCCTACCATAGCAGGTGAAGAGACATTAATTACATATAAACACTGTAAGTATATGCCTACAATATTTGCATACTGGTTATGCCAGCAGTGTAGGAGGTTGAGCTCCTATAATTTTAAGACATTAATAGTTAAGACAAATAAACTTGTTTCTTCCTTCTGCAAAACAACAAAATGCTCTGTATCAAGAATCTGAAATTTTCATGTAGTAGTGTCTGAATCTCTCTTAAAATTGAGCACATAAGCAGAATTTCACATTATCTATTCTGAGCTGGATGTAAATTTGTTCTAACTAACTTTAAAAACTGAAATTTCTCTTGCTGGGAGTAAACCACCACAGGCGTGGACCTTTGTGTAGTACTGCAGATGCCACGGTTTCACAGACAAGCCACATTAATACTGGATAGCAAGCATCTGGAACCCACAGATGTGTGTGCTCCAGCCCCAAAGCACCCACAAGTCTATGCCAATTCAAATCCCTATTCCCAACCCACAAATAAACCACACTGGTTTTCTTTAGGAACTAGACCTGAAATTGAAGCTTTCAGGTTTTCACCATTCACACAACTGAAGAGAGAATAGGAGTGTTTGGACAAAAGGGGAAAATATGCTCTAAAGGAAGATTACAATGGACAATTCCTCCCTTGGCTTTCTTATATGTCCTACTTGGGACAAACTGACCCACAGGGACCTTAACACTGCTATTTAAAGGCTAAACTGGATTTCATTTTTACAGTAATTGCAACAGACTTACAGGGCTGGCACCAAAGAAGAATCTACAAGTCTATCTGTTATGGAAATACCAAGGATTTGAGGGGTAAGGTTTGGGGGGGATTGTTAAAGGATGGGAGAAAGGGGGAATGCATTGTTTTCCAGACACTAGCATTGCTCCTTAAGCCCCTGTTTGTAGAACATTCCTCTTCTACTTAGCCTGCACCTAAAAGGCGCAAAGACAATTCTTACCATTACTTCACAATAAAACTCTGTGCCACACTTCAACAAACACTTGAAGTGTTTGTGAATTTATTACGTATACAATAGAGAAAAAATAATGTATCCTTCTCCTTACTAAAATACCTATATTGTTCTCTGCAGGACAAACTGCAGACATTTCTGAAACCAGATAAAGAAAAACAGGTACTTCCAAGTTACTTCAGTCTGAATTTTTGTAAGCTCTCCCATTGTGTGCTAATGGGTCCTAAAAGAAAAGGCTATGCCTGTTAATCCTCTTTTGTCCCTGGGAAGTGAATGTTTCAGCCTTTTACTTTTGCCGTATACCAAGCAGAAGCTTCATCTTTTGGATATAAACATTTTAAGACTTGAGATTAAATTACTTTTTTTACTACTTTTAATCTGAAAATTGGGCTTGCACGTTCCTGTGGGATACATAAATGTCCCTTCAAAAACTCACCAATTTTGCAAGAGAGCTTCTTCTACTTTATGCCAAATATGCAAGGTTCAATCATAGCAAGTGATAGGTCCCAAAATAAGACAGTTACTTGGAAAATGTGAAGGAAGGACACTAACATCAACAGATTTATCCCAGAGCTGGCTGATGCGAAGTGAAGGAGGTTCACCCAGAGCTGGCAGTCATGTTAATTCTCTAAGGACAAGGAAGACACAGGGAAAGGAAATGGCTGAGCATCAGTGATAACTACCAAGCTTCCTCTGGATGCCAGCAGTTAGATGCCAGAATTTCTTGCTCCTTTTCCCAAAATTATTGTCACTCTTCTAGTTTCCATTGAGAAAAGCAACACTGAGCAGCAAAACAAGTAACCTATTAGAAGCACCAGTGTAGGTTTAATTGGCTGATTGTGTGCTAAAAACAGAACTAGAGAGACAGCCATTAGAGCATAGGATAGTTATAGTACTATAACTATCAGCTGTCTTTC
Source organism: Acridotheres tristis (assembly GCA_037013685.1). Classification (NCBI taxonomy): domain Eukaryota; kingdom Metazoa; phylum Chordata; class Aves; order Passeriformes; family Sturnidae; genus Acridotheres; species Acridotheres tristis. The sequence goes on along the minus strand of CM072919.1, from coordinate 47,580,791 downwards.
ATCCAACTCACTTCCAGGACACCTGTGAACATGTCAGAAGTCAATCATAAAAAACCCAAACCAATCCAAAACTCAACATAATTTCATTTTAGGAAAAAGAAGGATTTTTGTAGGCGGGATGATATTCTCTTGTCACTCTGAGCAGGAGCCTTAGATGCAAACCAGAATATCATCTTAAGTAAAACTGCAAGAAATGAAGGTATGTCCTGTTTTGCTTAAAAGATTAAATTTATCTTAGGCGCAAGTTTGGAGAGAGGGAGAAAAATTACTTAAAAATAGAAAAAAATTGCCTTTTCTCTCTGTTCTAGAGACCTAATCTTCTAGGCTTGAGTCTTCCAAAGCAGAAAACTCTTGGTGAGTTTTAAATCAAAGAGACTTAAAGAGTAAAGTAATGTAGAAATTTGAACAATGAAAACTTTTTCTATATTTTTACTCCCTTCTCACATACAAGATTAATACAAGAAGACTTCAGAAAAAATAAAAACCACTAAGCCAAGCAAAATAAGACCACAAGCAGGCTTATTTGCTTTGCAGGTCACTTTTCAAAAGGAATATAGAATAAGCATTAATGTAAACACATGGAAGACTATATAGCGTTATATGATTCACTTAAAGGAAGAACTGCACAGAAGTAATTGACACAAAAAGAATATATAGAAAGCATTAAAAAAATCAGCTGTTTCTTGCAAAATAATGAAGAGTTCTTTAAAAAAAAATTAATCTTTTTTAAAAATTATTTAAGAAATTAACCTTGAACACTCAGCTCCCATATTACTGGGAATGCTCCTATAATCACACTACAGAAGTTATCCCTACACAAGAAATGGGAATAAATTTCTACAAATTTCTCAATCAGTGACCTGACATTAATTTTATACTGAATTGATTTTTGGTGACTGTATTTAAATTGTCTTTTTGCTTATGTATTTTAATAATGCATTCATGATTTCAAAGATAGTAATTAAACTCTCTGGCTACTCATTTAGAAATGTTATACTTCCCATCCTTTCTTTTTTTTGAAACCTGCCATGACAATTTTATTTTCAAAAAAATTACAAAGTAATCTTTCAGTATCCTAACATGTTTTATTGAACTCATTCAAAGTTTATTTCTGATCTTTGATAAGCAAAAGAACATGCTTATCTGGCAAGCTGGAATCTTCTAATTGTATACAAATGAACAGCAGCTGATTTTCACAAGGTATGAAGCAGCAGATTTTTTTTTTTTTTAGTTCAGAACTGAACTCAAAAAATGAAACTCTCTAAGAAGCTGAGATATTTTGAATTTTCACTTGTAGACAGGTTCTCTCAGGGTTACTTACAAAAGAACTGAGAGATGGCTTCATTGCTGTCAGCTACATCCTATATGTATTAAAGCAAAATCTGAGAGACTTAAAACCAGGCTGATCCTATCTCCCTGCTCCAGCTGTGCTGAGTGCTGTACAAGCAAAAGGAAAGGAGAATTCCTGTCTAGAAAGGTTTATAGCCTGAATAATCAAAAGAGACAACAGATAGAAGAAAGGAATTATCTCATCCTGATTTTTTACTATTGGGAAACTGATACATAGAGCTGGAATTTTAAAAAGTGCTTCACACCCAGAGCTCATGACAGATTTTCAAAGAGCCAAGAATAGCAGGTATCAGAATACAAACTGAAAAGAGAGTTACTGTCAAGATGCTTCACCAAAGCTTTAAAATGAACTAAATGTAGCGTTTATAGTTAAGCTGAAAATGAAACAACACTCTTATAAAAATATTGTTAATGTTCTACAAAATATTGTAAACTCACTTATGCTGTCTTCTTCCTTTACCCCCTCCCCAAGCATACACTCATTTTTCAGTCACCTCAAATAATAATTTCACTCTTATGATTCACTAAATTCAAGACATAAAATTTCTATCACAACACAGAGACAGCAATTAGAAGTACACTGAAACTGCTCTCAGGTTTTCTTCCTAATCCTTAATGCAACTTGATCACTGCAGGTCAGGTGCATGACCTGATATTGATGCCTTAGAGGACCAAGTCAATGACTCCACAGTTTTATTGCTGTTTGCTCCACACAGCAGCATCAAGATTCACTAATCCTGTAGCAAGTAAAACATCCAAGACTGGTAAGTAAATAACACAGGTGAAGGAAAAGTTATATGCAACAATAGAAACTGAAAATTGCCATTCATTCATATAGATGCCCACTTCTGAAAACAATTTTGAAGTACATTTCATTAGAATCTGAAATGCATGTTTCTAGTGGATTTCAATACACATTTGATTTACAAATTCCAGTAAAAGTGTGCCACAGCTGGTAGGATAAGTTACTGTAATAAATCACTATTAAATAACTGTAAATCTTTAGAATGGTGTAATGTCTAATAAAAAAATATGCAAGCAAAAGTGAATATTTGTGGAGAAGCATTCTTCATATAGAGGAAAACAAATTACAAAACTTACCATTCTGGTAGTACAGGATAATTCAATGAGTAAATGCTGGAATAAAATTCACATAAATATTGCCTAATCTATTGAGATTTCATGTTAACAACTGCATCTGAACAAATTGCATGGTAAAGGCTGATGGTAAACGTCCTATATTTCAGAGCTTTTTTATGTTAAACATTCACATTTCTGGTAGAAAACTCTGTGTCTTGTAATATATCATCAAAGCAGAAAATTTACTTTCAAAATACCATGCAAATGTTCCTAACTGTTCCTCTGCACTTTAGAAACATTTTCTGCATTGGATTTCATTTTGGTTGGGGTTTTTTGTTTGTTTGGGGTTTTTTTTTGGTTGCTGTTTTTCTTGGGGGCGTGGGAAGTTGGATTTTTGGGGGGTGGGGTGTTGTTTTTTGGTTTGGGAGGTTCTGGTACGGTTTTGGCAGGGGTGGGAGGGAGAGGAAGTTTGAAGGCCTTTCAGGGGAAAAAACCCAACACACAAGAAACAAGCCCAACAACAAAAAACACCAGAAAATCCATCCCAAAAACACGGTACCAAAAAGCCCCAAATCCTTTCATTTTAACCTGCGTTCCCTCTGATGTGCAGCAGATGGACACTTACAGTAATCCATTACTGCAGAAATCAGCTGAAGAGCCATTTGCTCTTCCAAACTTCCCATGCCTTATTTAGCTCTTACAAGACTTCATTTGTCAAAGTGCAGACGCAGTGCTGATGTCGCATCCAATGGCGCATTTCTGGAGTCGGGATGAGCTGCAGCACCACGACAGGCCCAGGAGTACCTCGCTCCAGAGTGTGATTGCTTCCACTGTGCCTTGGGATGGGTAAATTATTAACTGACACTTTCACAACTGAAGAACTGTCTAAGATAAACCCATTAAAACTGTTAGCCTACAGAACACTTCACACTCCTGGTTTGTTAAATCTTTGTCAAAGTCATCATTTGGTCAAGCTTTTTAAATATACATATGAGTCTATATAAAATCTATTTATAAAACTTTCAATTATGAACTTTTTCTCTACCTTTCCTTGTCTCATTTTTTTTGGCTGAATGAAGTGAACCTTGCAGCTAGAGGAAGGCTGCTAAGGACTCAATTATAAAATAGAAGCAACAAAAGCTTATCAAAGATGGCAATATACTAAGCACTGTAATGCACCTTAACTGAACTTACAAAATCCAGTACGGGTGGTGATGGTTGCCAGAAAATTTACCTTGGACATAAAAATCTATTCATTCAGAAAAAAGATCAATGAAACTATTTTCTGTTAATATTTTTAGAAGTTTCCCCCATAAGGAGACATGCAGATTTTTGCAAATCAAAGTCTGTTGACAATACATACACTTCCTATCTTCATAAGCATTAAAGACAATCATGATATTAAGATCTGAATTAGCTGACTCTTAGGCATACTATTACAGTTACTTCATTGTTAATTGTAACCTGGTCCAGATTTACTTTAATCCAAGGACGGGTAAAAAAAGAACTAAGATTTAGTATGCTGATGTGTAATATAATTAGCACAAAATTAATTGAACCCAAATAGTTACTGTACATCCAACTGCACTACTGCCCTACTACCTCAGAAAAAAAAAAATAAAAATCCCCAGAACTGATGAATCCTATAGGAAGCAAAACTAGCAGATTTCTTCTTAATTCACAGACAAAGTTGCCACGGGCACTCCCTCTTATGTGAGCACGGAAGAAAAGCCACACTATAACTCCAAATCCAACCACACTTGCCATAACACGATCATGAAACTGCACGCAATTAAAGTGGCTTGTAGACAGTAAGAACACGCCTGAACATTATGGGCATGCATGGCAGCTACAGAAAAGTATTTCAGTGAGGTGCCTTTACCAGTAGATTAAGAAACCAAGAAATAAACATTTTTGTACTCTAATCCAGGCCAATTTAATAGCATATCATACAACCCCTTCATAGAGAAAAATACACTCTCTCCTACAGGGATTCAGTTTTGGGGAGCCTAATTGAACACTCGTAGGTACTGATTTGCTGTTCCAGCTGACTTCTGTCGCAGCAGTGAACAGTTTGAGTAATAAGAGCTTGACAGGTCCTAAATCAGGAAACCAAATTTACAAGTCACTTCTGAGGATGTGTCTTTAAGCTGTATATAGAGTCAGAATTATGCACAGCTAACACAGATACAGAAAATATTTACATCTCGAAAATTACTTGTGCAACTGACAAATATTACTTTAAGAATAATTTAATAATTACTTTAATAAGAATTCTACCCTACAGAAAGCACAGATAGTTTATCACACCAAATTAAAAAAAAAAAAAAAATTCAACGGCATTGCTCCAGTATCTGCCCGACCCATGAGTCTGTGAGTCCCTCTGTGTGTACATGTATCAAAATATGTATGTATGCATGCACATGCACCCACACAGCATCATTGACTGTTAAGAGACACATACACGAGTTAAAACTTCTCTTTTCCAGCCAAAAGGGAGTGCCTTTTTTCTTTTTTCTTTTTTTTTTGGAATTCACCCTGAAGCTCAGAAGGAATTTTGATGGGGCAGGACAGAGGTTTGTACTCTGTTTTATCCACACTGCTCTGTAGACTTTCTGGTAATTTGAAATGGGTAACTAAATTACAGACTTAACATCCAAATAATGTGTATCAGTAAAATAATCTGATCCCAATCTCTTCTGTGCATCTCATGCCCTAACAGAAGTATTGATATACTTCTCTATTCTCCTTTCAGCTTTCTAGTTTGTACTCAGATGCATAATCCATAGTCCTAAAACTACTTTATCCAAAACTTTCTAACCATAATGCTTATTTATGTCTCCACAGACATACAATGGTCATGACACCCACTGCTACTGCATTTTCTTCTAAAAAATCCTCTGCCTGCAGTAGCAGCATTGAGAGATGCTGCTCTACTAACCTACGGGTCAAAACATACAATGCCCTTTGCTTGTCAATTCCCAACTGTTGATTTTAAAAACTGATGAGTGTCATATCCAGATTGATTACATGACTTATGTTCTCACAGGAAACATTAGGGAGAAAAATCTAACAACTTCTTTCAACTTTCACTATGAAGTCCCTTGGTCAGAATTCACCTGGTACATTGCTTCATGGAGAACACACCACACACATGATCACACATGACAACAAAGGGGTAGCATAAAGACTGAAGAGCATGTGCATGAAAGCAAGAACACCACAGTTACATCTTTTTGGGGGAAATCCCAACTGTCAGTATTTTACTATGACAAGTCACAGCAGGAAAGATCCTGAAAAAATACTTCCTCAGAGAAGTGATGTTGCAGTTTTACGAAGACACTGGTAAAATGTTCTGAGTTTGACTCCTGAGGCTTTTGTTCTGTGTGCAATAAGGTAGCACAGCTGCCAACAATTAAGAGGCCAAGACATGAGGAGAGACAGACTCATTCTTTTAAAAGACAGAAAAAGAGAAATTGTCAGAAAAGGCTGTGTCCTTCATTAGACCAGCTGACATGGAAGAAGGGGACATAATTTATGCTCACAAGGCATCCAGGCTTCTCAAGGGCCACGAATGCTCCTAAGACAGCAAGTGTTAGAAGCTCACAAAGATCAGCAAGCACCTAAGTTTGGAGGAAGGAACTATGCAAGGAATGTGAAAGTCAGTTACACATAAGAATGTATTTCTCTGAATGAAAATAAGCATCTATTTGAAGTAGACAACATAGACTATTTGCTTCCATTCCATGTGTACAAACCATGTGTTACAGACAGTTTCACCGATGCCAGAAAGCAGAACTCCACAGAAGGTTGTCCTGAACACCCACAATTGCAAATACATCACTGAACAAAGGACCTGGTAGACCTGGCAGAGCAATCACAACAATTTACAGATATGAAATGGAAGCATGAGATGCAGTGCCGGTTTAGTAGAAGTAAAATTAACATGCTGAGAAAAAATGCAACGTACTATCTCGGCAACCAGAGAGCTGGCTGCAAAGCAAATGGAGAAGTAACTTCCTGCTAGATTTGTATTTATACTCTTCATAGCTTAAACATTTCTACTACGAAAATGCTAGATTCTTCTTTGCAAGTCTTTTGACAGAGAATGCAAGAAAGCCAAGAAAAAGTAACCGAAGCCTAACATGGAGTCTTTTTTTTTTCTAGTATTCATTTGTGTTACAGAGTATGTGATTTTCATTAAAATATGACTCTGTGTTGCTCCACAATAAAAGCTAAAACTCACTCTCTTCCCGCCTACACAAAGTAATTTTGTTTAGAGACCTTCATTTCTTTTGGCCTTAGCCCATCTGAGGGGTGTGTGATATAGTTGGTGCCAGTAATTGCTTCCATACAATACAAATGTTTGAAAACATTTTGCATATTTGTTATGATTATGTATGACATTTATATCATATTTAAAACTCCAACAGGCTTGCACATTTTATTTTTGCTTATAGAAAGCAAAGACACAGCACAGAATGTTCCTCTAATTCATCTAAGAGAACTAAGTCAATTTTATTTTCAGTTAATACACTATGAACTCTTAGCCTCTAAACATTTGTTTTTTCCATTGAAAACAGAACTATGTACATTGAGGGTAAAGCTGAGGGAACTATGTACACAAGTTTGGATATACATTGACAATGCACATGAAAATGGAAAGTTAGGCAAATTGTTGCGTTTTTTGCCTAAGTGCTGACAGAAATTACATTCCCTATTTAAAAAAAAAGTGGAAAAAAACTTCATCCCCAAAATTATGCATTGCTATTCAATCCCTTACTTTGCAGGTGTAAGACTATTTAGATATACTTTTCTAGTTAAAAGGCTTTTATGAGAAAATGCTAATACATTAGAGCATTTTCTCTTATAGTTGCAGTGCTATATCTGTCTCAAATCTCTAATCCAATCTTCCATATATCTAATGATGTATTATTTTACCTGAAATATACTTACATTGTGTTTGTTTTGCAACTGCCAGTTTTAATCTGTGACCTTAGAAAACTGTCTGTTGTCTAATAAAGTCTCAAATTTCCTTCAACTGAAATAAGAGGAAATTGAATTAAGTACATACATCAGTTTGTGACATTCTTAAACTTTTTTTGGAATCCAGATTTAGTTAACTGCCAGTGCTCCAGTGAAGGGTTGCCATTCCCCCTTGCTTTCCTGCCTGCCTCAGAGATGCCACCACTGGTGCCTCAAAGGCCAATTCAGGAATGCAGAGAAAACATATCCCATCTAAATTAATACTGATCTGGCAGTACAGATGAAGCAAAGACCTGTACTATAAAAAGTTAACAGTTTTCTAGCAAGGTTGTATCTGAGCAGTTGACAGTCATGGCCAAACAGTTCACCTTCTTGCTTAAGAAACTCAAGAGTACCAAATACACGAATGCAACATTCATCAAACTTGCAGTATTTAAGTGCTCACCAGGAGACAGATGATGAACAGTAACAATGGAAAACTCTTAAAGTTGTTCCAACACACTGAGAAAAGTAATTTTTCCACTACTTTCTAGGTGAGACTAGGAAAAGAGATGGCAGAAAGGTCATGGAAACAAATGGTTTCCTACAGCTGTGGGAAAATCACAGATACAGATCTATAGCAGCAAAGTTAGTTATAAGGAGAGTATCTCAGATTCTTTATTCCCTGACCTTCTCTCTCTCTTTCCCCTTCCTCTTCTGCCCTACTTCCCGTGTTCCCTACTCTTTAAGCTCTCTTTAAGAGAGAAAGTCTCTAGTCCTGACCATTGAACACAAAACCTTTCTGAATACTCTCTTTTGTTTTATCAATACTTAGGTATAACCTGCTGCCTGCTCTGACAAAAAGCACTGACATGGCATCATTATGCTCTTACCATGATTCCTGTTGCCTTTTCAAATAATAAGTACTTCTGTCCACATACATACTAACTTAACCCCAAACCTGTTCTGGCCACACATATTTTATTCCTCTTTTAACTTTGAAAGTTTCATCACACTCTTGAAAGACAGAGCAGAACACTTGCTTTTCTCATGAAACATTGTCACTGTTCAGATTCTTCAGTTTCTTTAATTTAGACTAACACACAGAAGACAATTTGCAATTTACAGTCCTACTCTAATTTTGTAAACATTTGCGCTCTGCTTTACAACTTGCAGATTTATTACAGCTACGTCATACACTCTTCTGTCACTATGGGGCCTCATTTCCAGTATATTAAAAATTACTCTGGCCTTCAAAACCACCTCTCTGCAAAGGCTAAGGACTTTCTCATAAATAAATATATTTCTATGTAATACTGAGTTATTACAAGACATTCTGATGTTAAATTACCATAAATAAACTCAATTTAAAATAAACTGAATGAACAGTGGCACACTGCTTACATTTCAAAGGACTGTCACTTTTTATAGCAAGGCTTCATTGAGCTTATAGCTGTGCCATTCCACTCAATGGGATTCAACCACGCTAATTCTCTGGGAACACATGTATTATCACCTAACAGATGGTTGTGAAATGTGGCTTTCCAAAGGAATTATCACTTCCCTTTCTTCTTTGCTCTAGACAGAGTCAGAGGGAGAAAAAAAACCCTCAAAAGTTGCAGATTCCCAATGGAGAAGATGAATCCTTGACTCCCCGTCTTGACAGTGGATGCTTCCAGTAGGGAGTCAAAAGAACCTCTTTACCCTACTTACTTTGACTTCTTTACCAGAACTGAGTGTATGTATTTCAGAAGGAATCGACACATTTAACAGTTAAAAATATCACCTCTAAGTGTTTCAGATTCTGACTGGCATGAGCTATTTCCTGGGCTCCAGAAAGGGACAGTGCTTTTTGAGCAGCTTACTGTGCATAGCTGCAAGCTTCTACCTAAACCAGGTTCCTGTTGAACACCATGTGTCAGCAGACAATGCAGCAGAAAGTGAACATAGGAACAATGTTACCTGTTATCACTGATCCACACGGACAAATACTAAACTTAACAGACTATTTAGGTTGTCAAACGCATGTGATGATTTTGGTATTCTTCACTTTCAATTGATAAGACTAATCGGTGTCAATTACAGCTGAAGTTCTAAGGTTCCAGTCACACACATATATATTGTATATATAAGTTATTGTTTCTTCTGTCTAGTAGATAACTGCCTTATATGACTGATAACACTGCTAAAATCAGGACTTCGAAGAATTTCACCTCAGGGGAAAAAAAACTTAATAAATAAGCACAAACTAATGGAAAACACAAAAAAGACACTCATAGTTGAAGGGGCCCAGATTTTCTGTTTAACATATTTAATGATGCTGAGCAACAAAATCTCAGCAAACCAAGGTGAGAATACACCTTGAAGAAGCCTAGTATCTTGTCCCAATAGGGGATATTTTAACTAATTCTGTACTGTCACCTATTATAATTGAATAATAGAAAGAGATGTAAACAATTTTATATTTCACCCTCTGTGGCATATTTCTTCAGTTTAATATTTTCCATCAGAAATTTAACATTGTTTTAATGTAGAGCTTTTTCTTGAGCAATATATCATATTTAACTCTGTAACTATCAATCCATATTCCTTTTAATTGAGGTTAATTTCTTTCAACTTTTCATAAACTTCCCCTTGGAGCGCTGAGGGTTCTTGCACCTGCTGAAGAGCCTAAGTTTATTTCAAAATCCAGAAGTGTCTTCTAATCTTATTCACAGACAGGACAATCCCCAAGTTAGTTTTGTAAGACACTGTGAAAACATTATTTACTTTAGACAGCTTTAAAACCGTGTCTGACACCACACCATCAGAAGAAGAGAGAATGGGAAGAGCATGTTAAAAAAGAACAGTGTAAGATCCCTTACAACTATGTTATAAGAGTATTTATTCGTACCACCTTGGGGCAGAATCTCTAAAGTGCATATGATGTAAAAGTACAACATCTTTTCATACATGGACACACACAAACATAAGTACATTAAAGAAAAATCTTACTTGCATCCCCGAAACAGAGAAACAAAGTGGAAAAGTGGGAAAGGATGGCCCTCTTGCTTTGATTTTTCCAGTATAATCTAAAAAATATTCTGGTATTAGTGCTGCATCAGTCCATACTGTGTCAAATAAAGAATTTTTTAGAGTAACTACTTAGTTGATTGCTCCAGTGCTCAATCATTAACCCATTCCCATCTTTATGCAAACATTTTCAGAATGTCTTGACTGCCACTGGCAATACTAAGGAATACTAAGGAATGGAAGGAAACCAAAGTGCTGGGAAAAGAAAATGTTAAAAGATTTGGAAAAATGCCAATACACAGAATTCCTAAATAGTTCATTGAAAGTTTGCTCCCAGCCTAGATAGCTAAACCCCTGGTTTCTCTAAATCAGGCTGCAAGGCAGCATATGTAAAGCAGACATTCACACTGATTTCTGATGATTGTTGTAATACAGTAGTGCCCAAGTCAAGCATCCTAGATCAACGATGTGAGCAGTACGAGTCACTGCATGAACACTAAGTGTTATCAAAACCTCACAACTTAGGACTAGATGGAAATCAAGTTGGGAAAAGGGGAAGGGAAGGGCAAGAAGAGGAAAAGGGAGAGTATGAAGCAGGAGAGAAAGGATATAAGGGGATGAGAGAAATTGGGAAGGGGCCCTTAGGGGAAGAAAAAGTGGATGGAAAGAAGGGTAACAGTAGCAGTATACTGGCTATATAACCATCTACGTGATGGGGCAGAGGGCACTCTCATCAAGCTTGCCGATTACACAAAACTGAAAGAAGCAGATGATATGACAGAGGCTTGTGCTGCCATCCAGCACAAACTCAACAAGCTGGAGAAAAGGGCTGACAGGGACCTCCCTCAAAAGGGGGAAATAAAAAGTCCTGCACTTGGGGAGGAAAAGCCACCTGCAACAGTGTATGTTAGGGAGCACCTAGGGAACAATTGGGAACAGCTTTGCAGAAAATGATCTGCAGGGTCCTGGTGGAAACCAACTTAACTGTTGGCCAGAAACATGACTTGTGGCAAAGGGGGTAATGGTGTACTGCATTAGATAAAGCATTGCCAGCAGACAGGGGGGATGCCATCCCTCTACTCGGCACCGCTGAATCCAGAGGCCAGGTCTGAGCTTCCTGGTAGGAGACAGAAATGCACGGCCCACTAAAATATTTAAGGGACTGCAGCATCTCTGCTATGAGGAAGGGCTGAAAGGAGTGGGAATGTTCAGTCTAGAGTACAAAAGGCTCAGAACGGATCTGAGGAATGTGTTTGAATAGCTGATGTCAAGGCACAATGAAGATGGAGCTTGACTTTTTTCACTGATGCAGAGTTACAGGACCAGAGATGATGGGCACAAACTGAAACATGGGATGTTACTTCTGAACATCAGGAATCACTCTCTTCTCTGTGAGAGTGACTGAGCACTGGCACAGGTTGCCCAGGGAGGCTATGGTGTTATCTTAAGGGATGAGATATTCAAAAGCCATCTGGATATGGTCCTGGGCAACTGGCTGTAGGAGTGCATTGGACCAGATTGCTTCCAGAGATTCATTCCTTCCAAACTCAAGCAGTCTGTAATTTTGTAATTCTGTGGAGAGAAGGAAAAGAGAGAAGGAGGAGGAGAGATAAGAAAGAGAGGAAGGATGGGTGATGGAGGAGGGAGGAAAGGAAAGAAAGGAAGACAAGAAATTGAAGGTGTAGAGAGAATTAGAATGGTAGTAATGTGAAAAAAGAAAAGCTACTTGCATAATATCACCACTAGCTATTACTTCCCACCTTCTCTGTCATTATCAGTTGTCGATTCCACTTAGTAAGCACAGCAGAGGTGAATTTTCTACAAGGATTAAAAGCCCACACAGCTGCCTTCTCTGATAGAGAAAGAAACAATCTAAAACAGCAGCAATAAACAAATTAAAATATCAGGTGCAAAGAGCCTTCTGCCTTCCTGTGACTTGTCTGAAAGCAACAACTGCATGATAAAACACTGGTGTTAAATTAACTCTTAAAAAGACTGCTGGCATGCTGCAAAGGAAAGGCACACAGTTTATGTAATCTGACAGCCCACACTGAAAGGTTCTTGGCCAGATGCCTGCAGCAGACAATATAGGGGACATTGTGGTGAATGCCCATTGCAGGCTACCTTCAGGAAGAACAAGTGGATGAAGACTTCAACAAATGGCTGGAAGGCGCATTGCAGTCATAAGCCCTGGTCCTCATGCAAGAGAAATTTCCCAGATAACTGCTGGACAAACAAAATAGCATTGTAAAACCAATTCAGGAGGTTTGTGGGAAGCATTGATGAAAACTTTCTGATCCAAGTGATTGAGCACCCAACACAGAAATGTGCTGAGCTAGAACCTCATAGCCACAAATAAGGAAAGGCAACATCACTGAGAGATGTAAAGGTTGAAGTCAGCCTTGTCTGCCATGATGACCACCATGTTCAGGACATTGGTGACACAAGTGACCGTACCTGAGGAGAAAGGTTGGGCAAAATCACTTCCAGATGTCCCTGCCAACCTAAACCATTCCATAATTTTATAATTCCATCTTGCTGTCTCTGAATACCAACACAAATTGTTACAGACACTTTTAATCTATGTACATTTATCTACATCTGGTCAGCCCTCTGTATGAATGACTTGTTGATTTGAATAACACAGCTTTGGGACAAGAAACACAGTATATTTAAAAACCAAATATTTAAGCTACCTGTATCACAGAACACACCATTTGTCAGTTTACTAGCACAGACTGCTAAGAGTATCTCAAGATCGTTCCCTCCTCACATTTTCTCAAAGGAATATTGGACTAAATATAATGTTAAAGTTTGAGCAATCCAAGTACCTATTTCAGAATCCTCCTGGCTGTTTTAGCAGGCATCTATTACTATAGACAGTCAATGTCTGCAGGAAAAAGTGTGTACATTCTCAACAAAGAAATCTTGGAAGCTGGCTAGCAAATATGAATAAAAGAAACCAGACCTGCCTGAGTCTCACTACACAATATGCAATGCTGGCTTCTTGGAGACTATATTCCTCATACAATGAAAGACCAAAGAAACCTGCACAGGGAAAAAAAAAAAAAAAAGAAGAAAAATATTCCATGTCGTTCCAATTCATAAATAGAGTGCTACAAATGTGCTAATACCCAAACGGTAATTTTTATGGCATTTAATTTCCATTGCAACGATTTTACAATGTAGACAGCAAAAGAGAGGAGTAATGGAAATCACTCACTAGCTGAGACGATGACAGACACTTGGTTAAACAGAATTCGGTGGTGTTACTACTGCTGGGGAACAATCTCTAGAAGCATGATGGGATTACTTCCATTTTCATCTATCATGATTATTCTTCAAAGGATACCAATCTTCTAGCCCAGAAGAGCCGAGAGGGCACAAAACATCTTCCCTGTATGTTGGCACATCTTTTGTATTTTTTTGTCCAGTAGCACTATATAATGAAGAAAATGCAGAGGAGCTCAAACAATATTCTACTGCTACAGCATCATAACTTACATGGTAGAAAATACCATTCAGCCAGAGAGGAACTAACAGGCAGAGGAGCCACCTTTTCTGTATGGATTAGGTGGATTTTGAGTCTGTGGTCTTTGGAATGACAAAATGCTGTAGTTTGTGCCACTCCTTACATATGAGACCCTCTGATGAATACTAAATTAGGCAAAATAAGAAGTGAAATCTACTTACATATAAGCAGATAGGGAAAAGCAGAAAGAAAAATGGGGAAGAGTATGAGGCTTATTGTCAGTAACGCCGCCACCAAGCCATTTTTAGGCCCTCCACAAACTAAAACAACAGTTGTACAAGCATTAACTTCTGTGCAAATGCAGCTGAATTTCTGTATCCATTATATGCATGTAAGTAAATGCACAATTTAACATGTAATAATACTTACCAAAAAATTAGTAATGTATTCCACAAATTAAGTTTGCTCTTTGTTTTCCAATGAACTTTTTTGATGTGCAGAAACATACTCTGACACCTTTTTCAATACAAATTAATAAAAGTAATTACAATGTTCTTACCTTGAGACAAAACAAATAATTACTTGCAACCACAAATAGACTATATCTCTGTTTCTGCCACAAAAAGTAATTTTAAATTTCTTTCATATAGTAAAATGTAGCTATGTGTAAACCAATGCATGTGCCTGTGGAACAAACAAATAAACATACTTAAAAGCACTACAATACCCCTCCAAAAGAATAATAATCACACCACTAAAAAGCAAACAAGCAGGACAGAAAAGCTTAGGGGAACAGGAATGTTTTCTGCAGCATCAAATAAAAAGTTAAAACTGCATATCTGTGCTAGGCAAGAAAAAATGAAAAGAACCCCTGAAGCATTATCCATCAAGCATAAGTGAATAATGAAATTACGAATATGTCTATACCCTTGGTCCTTAATCTTACAGCAAATTATAGTATTCAAATATAGTATTTTACACATGCAGTCTGATTACACTTTCTATCTTTCTTGGAGATTTTGTGAACGACATGATATGAAACACAATGTATTTAATGAAAGGTTTCTAAGCTGATTTCCCTACAGGTTATTTTCTTTCTTTTCTCTGGAACCCATACGAAGGATATACAGCAGGGACCAGGAGCATATATAAAAATAAACTACCAAGCAGCATCAGAGCCGATACCCCATTCCTACAGGGGCAAGTGAATTATTAGATCTGTGTCATGAATTTTTTTTTTTTTAATATGCCATTGTTCCCACTTGAGCACATTAAATTTTCCATATCCACTTTTAAACCAATATTACCTTTTTTCCCCCCATGGTCATAATGTTCAAAGTATACATTACGCCAATCCAACACCTTAAGTCACACACCAGTTATATGTAAAGTAGGATAAACTATAACCTTTTGATTTTCCTCCCTATGAACTTATACTTCAGTGCCTAAAGGAAAGAAGCAAAACAAACCATTGTACCTCACGGGGAAAAAAGTTTACTAATATCCATTTTATAAGTGATCATGAACAACATTTTATCTGATTTTGTATATTCATGAGGATATATTACAACTGTATGTATATACATTCTTTGTGTTATAACCATTTTAACATATATAAGCCTTTCAAATCAAAGGTGAAAGCATTTTTGGTTTTGAAGATGTGATTGCCAATTATTTTTGCACTAGTGCACATAAACAGGAAGGACAGATTCTTAGGTATGAGTTATATATTCCTGTACAAAATAATTGTATATTCTATGAAGAGTGATTCTTTTTCTAGAGAAATATACAACAACACAAGGGAAATCTTGTACCAGCAGCATAACTGAAGTGGCAAGACACAATATTAGAAAAACAGAGCTACTTTCATTACTGTGATGCTGTGTGTCAGAATGTCTCTCCTTAATGAACCTGTTTGCAATAAGACTCCGGGTGCAAAGAGGCTATTTAGAGAGCCTATTGTGTCTGTAGTGAGTCTTTCAAATATCTTCCTACCATTAGACATGCCGCATTGACCAATTCTGTCCTGATTGCTGTTCTTTTTAGTATCAAGGGACATTCTTGCCCAGACAGACCGATGGATCAGAAACTGCACTTCATAAAATGTTTACACTGTACACACATTCACACAGTGATACAAGCAACAGAGTCCCAGATCACACAGCATGTTGAATGTGCCAGTGTCATCTCTGGGCTTATGACTTTCCAATATCTACAAAAGGATTTGGGTTAAACTGCTTCTGCTGCTTCCCTGTCATTCTAACAAAAGTCATGTTTTTTCACCTGTTCAGTGTGTAACCAAGCCCACTGCTCACATGGGAGCATTTCAGGCAAATGTTCCCTGTGTCACAAAGCCTTTGTGCTCAGTTGACACCACCCCTTAATTGCTGACAGTAGAAAAGGACCACACATGTCATGTCATCAGAGAGCAAAAAACTTTGCTGTGAATAAACAAACCAAAAAAAAAGTCTTCCTAAAAGATTATGAATTACTACTCTCAGTGACAGCAGCGAAGAACAAGGGACTTTTCTAAACAGTAATTACAGAAAGACTTTGTTACTGTCTACAGCCCCGTAAATTAGTCCCTTTGTAAGAGATTTTGTAAGGGTAGTTTGAGGAAGTCTCAGAGTTCCTATCTATCAAGTCAGTGGTTTACTTATTAGCCACTAATTAATGTGCTTTATTCTCACCTTTCATGAACCTCATGTCAAACAGACTATAAGCAAGAAGCCTTTCTACATTTTAACTTTTTTGTGGTCTTACCCTTTTATTCATCTAAGAAAAATGTCACTGCCACCTCCAGCTGAAGGCCCTAAACCCCATGCACAAGTAACAGAAAGTTACAGTATGGTATGTGAAAGACCTGACTATTAGTTTACTAACACAGATCACAAAGTATACATTTTATATTTGATTTACCATTCGATATATCTGTGTTACCAGCTGAACACAGAGAAAGTGTGTGGGGAAACCTATGAGGGAGAAGAAAATTCTTTCTAAATGCCAAGTGTGAAGCTAAAGCATAGGTGATACAGAAAGCTCTCTTCTAAGTAATAACTGCGAGACTGTGTATGCTTTCAGAGAAGTGGCAGGTGCCTAGAAATATCAAGGAAGGAACCCTAATGTTTCTAGGTTTCACTCACAGAACAAAGGAAACTCTTCTTGCCAAAGGCAACCTGTATAGACAGATGAGACACAGGAAGGAGGGGGAAAAAGGGTCTTACCCACTCTTTTGTAGCTAGGAAACTGAGACACAAGGATTAAATACACATCAAGAAAGTGTATGTCATTGAACAAATGAAGAAGCTATTTAAAATAATTTTCTGCTAAGTGATACAGAAGTTTCATATATATGACTGTTGATAAGTTTATGAAAAATGGTATTATGTGTAAGATGACTGAACAATACAACAGCTACAGGTAGAGTTGTTCTAAAACAACAACACTGCAGTGTAATTAACTTTTCATTTCCTCTCCTGAGTCACCAGATTAATCTATAGAAGAGATTTATGAAATTGAAAACGAATATTTTGGGCTGAGTTCTTTCCTGAAATACATTCAAGTTTCTTTGAAATGTGAATACTATCTGAGAGGCAAATTTGGCCAACAGACACATTATATACACATTATAGACATAGGATAAATATTTTCAGAAATAGCAAACAACCCACTGACGAAATTTTCTGCAAGTATTATGCATCTTCTGCGGATT
This sequence comes from Acridotheres tristis, assembly GCA_037013685.1. NCBI lineage: Eukaryota > Metazoa > Chordata > Aves > Passeriformes > Sturnidae > Acridotheres > Acridotheres tristis. The sequence continues at coordinate 47,563,200 of CM072919.1, read as the reverse complement.
TAATTAAATCTTTCTAGGCTTCCTGTCTATATTTTTCATGTACAAACATGTTCTTCCAGTGTTGTGCCACCTTTATATCAAGAATGCATGTTGTTCTTTCAATACACATTCTTTTCCATACTGATATAGTCACTCACCTAGCAAGCAGGTGTATCTTACAGACTGGTTTAGGTTAGATTTATAAATGAAAGCATTCAGAGTGATCTTCTTGATCAGGTTAACATAAAAGAGCTAAGCCTCACTTTCATACAGCATTTCAGCCAGACTTCCACCTTTATCATGACCAACAGACACATTAACATTGCTGATCTCCCTAGGCTGAAGTTCTCTAACTCATTTGCTGTAATTTCATCTGGAAAAAAATGTGTATCTTCCACTCCTGAGGTTATCCATGAAGTACTGCTTTACTCAACAATAGATAACGGGGCTTTAAGGAGCTGTAGCAAAATGGTTTCTGCAGTAGGTTACTACCACAGACTAAGTTATGCCTAAATCATCCCTCCACTACTTTTAATCTTATCTATACAGTAATCACTAAAATTCTACTTGCAATACAATTCTTCTCAGAGAATCTCAGTAACCTGTAAGTCTTCAAAAATTACAGGGAAACACTGAAAAGTTTGAAAAACACTGAAAGAGTGTGAAATTTGCTACACCAGACAACACAAATGCTGTTTCTTTGCCAGTGCAAGCTAAATCCCTGTTCTAAGTGGCCACTCTTAAGTTTCTCTAGATTTCCGTAATTTTACTTGGCCTTTAATTAAACCATTTCAGCTAGGTTCTGTGTGACTTGAAACCTGTTTCAATTTTGTTCTGGTCTAATCTCAGCCATCAACCAAGCCCATACAGCTGCTTCCTCATTCCTCCACCAGCATAACTGGGGAGAAAATGAGAAGGGTGAAAGGTAGAAAGCTCATGGGTTAGGATAAAGACAGTTTAATGGGTAGAGCAAAAGCTGTGCGCACAAGCCAAACAATACAAGGAACTAATTCCATGCTTCCCATGGGCAGGTAATTGTTCAGCCATCTCCAAGAGATCAGGCCTCCATCATAGGTAAAGGTGACTTGGGAAGACAAATGCCATCACTACAGATGTCCACCCTTCCTCCTTCTCACTTCCACTTGATATGCTGAGCTATCATGCACCATGGGTCTGATGTCCCCGTGGTCAGTCTGGGTCCCTGCCCCTGCTCTGTCTCCTCCCAGCATCCCAAACACCCCCAACTTCCTCACAAGCATGGAGTACAAAAAGCAGAAAAGGCCTTGGCTACGTGTAAGCCCTGCTCAGCAATAACAAAAATATCTCTGTATTATCAAACCTGTGCTCAGCACAAATCCAAAACACAGCCCCATATCAGCCATTGTGAAGAATATTAACTCTACCCCAGCCAAATCAGCTACAGCCTTACATTTAAAAAGGCACATACACCAACATCCAATTAGTCCTATACTGATAGGCAAAATTTCACATACATACTTGGGTAGCTCCTTTCCTCCCTCCTCCATTCCCACACTAAGACATGGAATGGAGCATCATTTGGTCTGCAGTCATGGGGACAAAAACTTTCTAAGGTTATTGAGAATATAATGGTCCCATGTTAAATACCACTTTAATTCCTCTATAATTACTGCATGTACTAAAATAGAAGCTCTTCAGACAACTCTTAATCAAACACAGAATTAAGATATAATTTTCCAGTTTTCTTCAGATTTCCTTCATATGTAACTAGAAAGAAAGTAATCTTAGGTGATACACTGATATCCTCCACCAGAACAATGCCATCAGGTCTGAAAGGGAAGTTACCCTGCTCCCCAAATAGATTCTAAGGCTTTTTTTTTGTTCACGTAAAACAAATAAAACCATAATTGCTCTACCCCCACACCCCAACAGCCATGTTAAATTAAACTTGGATAATTCTTGCCTGAAATAAATGTGACAGCAATCATACAAATTTTGATGCCAACAAAATGGTTGGGAAATGACAAGTAACCTCTTCTGCCTACAGAGACAGAAGGTATTTGTCCAGAGTTGTAATTCTTGGAAATAAAAGTATGCATCTGATATGGCCAAGGCATCACATTCTTCTTTTTTGACAATTGGTAGTGAAAGGCACTATTTATGAACAGCTAGAACCTGTATGTTATGGCATTTTATGACTGCTAGGTCTAAAGCTTTGGCACCATAGGAAAAAAGAAAAAATACAAAACCTCAACAGATTGAAAGAATGTAACATATCTGTCCACATGGAAAAGCGAAAATATTATGTCTTTTCTATGGATTCTCAGACACTGAAGAAAATACATACATTTTGGCAAACACAACCCAAAAAATGTAAAATGTGTAGTCCTTCATGTGAATTGGATGCTGATAATATGTAAGTAAAACAAAACAAGGATATTATATGTAACAAGTTCATCATAGGAAAGAAAAATACTACCAGAAAACAAGTAATACTTACTGAAATGAACTTAAGTATAGAACTAGCAAATAATCAGATAGAAGATACTATTGACGGAGACAATTAGCATCAAGTTATGACTTATTTTCTGAACTTGTCTTACAAAGATCAAATTTGGATGTTGTATGTACTCATAGTCTTTGAAAGAGTAAATAAAACATTCTTCACATTGCTCTCTATAAGTCTCATACTTAACTTACCATACAAATTAAATCCAAATACAAACATAATTGTACAACCTCCTCCTTTCCCACAAAGCAATCATACAATCAAGCCAATCAACATGCTAAAATTATGAACATCAATGCATTTGCTTCAAGTTCAAATTAATAAGCAAATATTTCATTAGTGAAAATGAAATATAACTTGCTCTTGGGTACAAGAATTTCTGAAAGATTTGCATCAAACTGGATCTATCTATGCATTAAAGTCATTATGTTATAGACAGCAATTCACAGATCAGTTGATGGGACTTTAAGCTACACTGTTGCTGCTGTCCACATGGAAAAATCTGTAAGATTTCAAGACTCACTGTTTCCTGAAGTTAGCCAAAATCTTACTGGAGGTCTGCTCCTTGGTATTCAGATATTTTTTAACTAATCTCAAAAGAGCAGATGCTTGTCTTCAGCTGGCAAAGCTTTTCCATGTGCTTCTTTCTAGTGCATTTTCTCAGTATATAAACAGATGAAAATACAGAAGATCTTAGATATCACAGAATTATTTTCAGTTGCATTTTTAAAGTATTTTAATAATCTATATTAAATAGAAAAAAAAAATTAAAATCCTGGGTTTTAAAAAAAAATATAAACACACGAATACCCATTTAGAAAAATCTGGTTCTTTGAAAACTATAAGAGAAATACAAGTCTCCAGAGAAAGAGAATGAATTTGTCTGAACAAATATTTCCTAAAAAACAGATTCAACGTTCTATGCGGTTCAATGTGAATTACTTTTTAGGCTTAAATAAATCCTGATCATTTTACAAACAGCAGAACTACACAAACTCAACTAGAGTCCAAGCCAGATTATAAGGTTTGTAAAACTTTTAACAAAGCAGGATCAAACACTAAACAAGAACAATTTCAAGACATATTTTAGGCAGTTTCTTAGATTTTGTAAATTAACAGTTACTCTGAAGTCAGTGTAGCCAGTCTCATTTACACTGGCTTCTACCTGTTCCTTTGAGAAACTGGAGGATAATATAATCAAATTAATTTATGACTTTTAATGGCTCAACTTTTCTTCTCAAAAACTCAGGAAAAGACTAGACTTGCAGCATACACAAAAAAATTATGAAATGCATACTGTGGACAGCAGGAGGTGGATTTTTACTCTGACCTTATAGAGTTTTACAATATTTCATTACTTAATGCTATTTTATTCCACCAGAACTACACACATCAGTTCACATTCAGGTTCCAGGCCGGTCTAGATTATGTGCAATGAAGCTCCAAGATAAGAAGGAATGATTCACTGTCAGACACATTTCTGCATGTTGTCATTGATATAAATTAACTCCTATGGATATAAATTAACTCATATAGTAACAGAAATGGAGAATGGTGTTCTTTTGGTTTTTAAAGATCATATAAGAAGTAAACGGGGCACTCTCCCTCAGGGAAAAAAAAAAAAGAGAGAAAAAAAGAATATACTTTTTCAACACATACACTATATTTTTCCCAAAGAATCCATCAGCACTGAACAAAAACTCTATACTGTTGTGCTTGATAAACACTCCTTAAAGAGTAGGTGTCCCCTTTATAGAGCAGTGGACCTTTTTTTTCTCAGAGTGATGCCATTGAAAATATTTTATTTTCTTTCCATCTGATTTAACAGATGTCTTATGTACTTCACCATCTCAGCTATCTACCCATATACATTATGTCCCCCAGACACATAAACACTTTAGGAGAATGGATAACAGCACGAAGACTGACTTTTTAACTGAGAGCTTGTCTACACATTCAGCTGTTTGGGAATAAAAATTCAAGGACAGCAGTTGAAGAAAAACTGAACGATTCAGTTCATTTCATGATGATGCTTACTCTAAGAATGGTCAATCAGAAATACCTTCTTCAATAATAACATTCATTATTAACTTCAGTAAAATAGATCACTACTCCTATTTCACACTTCACTAATCAAAATAAACTTTAGGCACAGACAAATCATTAAGCATCTCGAACACTACTTTAAAAAGCCAGATTATGCTACAGGATCCAGTATGGAACTTATTTATTCATACAATATGGAACACCTTCATACATAGGAAGGAAATTTGAAAAAAAGAAAATTTGAAAATGACATTTTAAAAAATCACAATTTCAAGGAAACATTTTATCATCACAGTAACAAAAGAAAGGTTCTCGTATTGATAGCTGCTTTGCTCAGAAGACAGTCCTTGTGAAGTGATGACAAGACGAAAATAGATCTTGACAGACAGACAGAAAGTAGTAATAGATTTGAAAGGCATTGCTGTGAAACTTGTTGAACCAGAGCAACTACCATATCATTAAGAGCGATTCTTAGTTTGAAGACAACTTGCTACTGTGATATCCATCAGCTGTGAGGCTATCTTGACATGGAATATCACGACAGAGAGATGCACTATTATAAAGGCCTGAAGCTTTATTACTGTGAAGAATTGTAAGAATTCTAAAGTAGCTGGAAGGTTAACCTTCTTAATTCCAAACAGTTATTTTTGTCCTAACAGCCTTTAGATCATGTGGTGCAGAGCTGGCTTAAATCTTGTATAACACTTTGATTTTTCTTTCACAGAATCCTATGCCAACTAGGACTTCTTTTTCGGTTCTTTAAATCCTTTATCTGCTGAATGACAGTGATACTCAGTGTCTGAATAAAATTGCTTGAGAATGGGAGACTTCCCTCCGTGTAGCAAATCAATGTCATTTTCATGTATAGTCCTGGGCATGAATAGTCCTGAGGAACCTGCACTACGTTGGTCCTGCTCTTAGCAGAGGCATTGGGCCAAAAAGACCTCCAGAGGTCCCTTCCAACCTCAGTCAGACAACGGTTCTTCATTAGGTCTGCAAACAACAACTTTAAGAGGTTCATGAGGATTTATAAACGGAATGAGAAGGCATGTAATACTTTCAGCTACATACTGGTGTGAAGGTGAAATCTGTCTATGTCTATTTATTTTGCAGAAGAAACCTCTTCAGACCTGGGCAACTGGCAGGAAAGGAGCTGGCTTGCTAAGATACATCTTTCACTCATATAATGCATGACTGAAAAGACCCTTTTCATACAGCACAAAGTTTAAGCCTCAAATGTCTTCACTGCCACTTTGGACGAATTGTCCTACTGGGCTAAAAGTAACAATGATTATCAAAATGCAGAAATTCTTCCCAAGTAGTACTCACTTTTCATGAGTATGGCTCATCAAGGAACAAAAAAGATCCGCAGCAGCATGTGAAATATCTGAAGAGAGAACATGGTACCACAGAATCTGAGGCAGGCAAAAACTATGGGTGTAATTTGTCTTTAGTGTCCCCCAAAAGCAACATCAAATTCAAATATTATGATGCAGGAAGAATAATACCAATGACTGACTAAAAAGGTCCATCTACTTCTACATGGCTAGTAAAATGCAGTAATTTAACCAGATCTTTCAGCCCTGACATATGATGTACTCTTTTCATTGAACAGTCAGGTCACTCTCAGAGCCTTCCTTAAATCAAAAAGTGTCATTTTCATTGAAGCTCTTCTCTCTATCAAAACATATATATAGTTTAAATTGAATTTTTGCTAATCTGTCTTTCAAAAGATGAGATATCCACTGTATGCTTCATACTGTTTTTAGACAAGAAGTAAGATTTACACTAAGATCTGTATTTTCAAAAGGAATTAGCCATATACTGATTTCCCAAAGCACAAAGACATGTACTGTAGTGACAGACAAAGTTGAGGTCTGTGTAGCTACAGTAAGTTCTGGTTGCACAAAATGTTGCATCATTCAACACCACTTGAAGAACTTAATAGACCAAATTTGCTATTGCTCAATACAATGCAAGAGCAGATATACTATACAGCATATTTTTTTTCATTGATCTGTAAGCATTGCAGTATAGTGGATTACGGACATAGCACCTAGCATATTACATGTGAACAGAACCTTACATTTATAATTGCTTTTTCAGGTTCCCACAGTAAATCACTTTGTCAGATACACTATAACATTAAACACACATTTAGGTACACATATACACAAAAAGAATTATGGTAGTGCAATTTATGTTGCACTATCAACAGTCTAAATATTAAGATAATGTTTTCAGAGCATTGTGTCTCACTGAAGAAAAGGACACCTCACACCCTACAGTAGTACTTTTACTTTTCTGAAAAAGCTAGTAATACACCAACTCTCTTGATTTCGGTAAAGAAACATTCACATAGGAGGCTTAAAAAAATAAGAACTTAAGTTTTATTATAATGCCATCAAGGTGACAATTTTCTCCTGAGTTGTCGATTAGCAAACCCATATGAAAAATGTCATATGAAAGTTGTTTTCACAAATCTCACATCTTTTCATAATTCCATTCCCATTTATATTCCTGTATCATTTAAAGTCCTCAGTCACAGCCTCAGTACTAGGCAGCACAGAAAATACATACAAAAATCAATTCTAAATTAAGTAAGCATCAGTCCAGCTTAAAAGACATAAAAGCAGTTTAACTGGATCACTGGAAATTCCCTCTGTATAAAAAGGAATTTCCACAACTATCATAGAATCAATTCATGGTACTACTGTGCCATGCTCTTCAAAGCCTCAAGCATGGGAGGGGTGGCTCAGGAAATGTAAGTGTTGTCATGGGTGGCCAGAGGCCAGCATAAACTAAAATGTCATCATATCATACTAAAGGCCATAATGGTCTAGGACAGATCAAACATAAGAAGGCTCTGTTAGCCTCCACTCCTCCCATATTTGCAATAAACTTACTCAGACTACAGGATTGCTCTTGCAATCTGATGGCCCACACATTAAGGAAGAAAACAACTCTACAGAATACATTCAATTCTTACATCATAATCCAAGTGAAGAAGAATATAAAGGGTAAAAAAACAGTGAGAAATGTTTAAATCATAGGTTTCTAAGGACAAAAGAAATAGTAAGTGAACAAAGTCAAGAATTAACTTTAAGGGAACAATGCGTGGAAAAAAGAATTGATTTGTTTCAAAGATGTACTAACAAATGTCTAATGGAACAGCATCCTTTTTAAGGGGACAAAAATCCCAAGATGACTAAATGGCAAAAGTAAAGAGGCAATGGAAGAAATATTGATGAAAAATGCAGTGTAGATGCAACTAAAACCATCAAGAAGAAATGATTTAAAGGAAAAATATATGTTGGGAGCTAGATGGAGTGAAAAAAGAAAATTACACAGGAGAAAAGCAGAGTATCAGAGGGGACAGCAAGCAATATAGTGAAGAATAATAAGGCTTTCTACAAATACATAAAAGGAAAGAAGACAGTAAAGGATAAAAAGAACACATTAAAGTATAAAACAGATGCCTAGATACAGGATGATGCAAGGTTGATGGCAGGATTAAACACTTCCTTCACAGGCACCATTCTCTCTAGGAACTGTGAAGAAAATATTAGGAAACATGAAGCTAATACTTGCCTCCCAGACCAATTAAATAGCAGAATGCTGTTTTTACAGCTCACTACAAGTTAGTATGGACAAATGTAAATTAATATACAAGTTCATATTGGAATAACCTGGCATAGTATGTACTGCGAACTCATCGCTCCCTCTGTCTCTCATTTGGTGTTTCACCTTAATCAGACACAAATCAGTCAACTGTAAGTAGTCTATAATGTGATCAGTTTTTAGTGAGAGATATAATTCCAACTCCATCTGCAGTTAGAGGGGATATCTGGATACAAGGTATTACATGTAGAAAAGACATGATTATTTCATACCAAAGCATGTTGATTGGAAATGCCCAAATAATGAAATTTAGTCTGGTTTCTGAAAGGGTAAGTAGAGTAATAGAGGAGACTTAAAGGAGCACATCTATAGAAATTTTAGTAGCTTTTTAAAAAAATACTGGTAGGTTGACCAGTCAGTAGGAAAAAACGACGTCTATGTTCAGGTGGTAAAGTGAGCAAAACAACAGCGTTCTGAGGAGGGAAAGTGCATATCACTGCTGCCTTTTTTCTTTTAAGAAAAAGTGACTACTGAGGTTCCACAGTACACACACTGAAGCCAATTTAGCCATATTTTAAAGATGCCTCATATTACTTTATTATTAAAATACCAATTCTAAAAATTTTTTGATTGATGACAATGTGTTCTCTAAATCAACTTGATTTCCATTTCAAAAGTACTTTAACAAAGATGCAGGGACAAAATATTCAGAATAATTAGAAAAGACATTTGATACAGAACCAGATCTATTGAAAGACAAAGGAAGTTATTCAGGACACATCTGTCCAAACAGCAATTCATGATTTGTACGTGTGAAGGTTGTTCAGAAATTGTCTATGAATCCTACCAGAAGGCTGTAATGATATCTCTAGGGAAGCTCTGTGAAAATAAGCTATTCCACATTCCAGTTCCCACTTCTTAAAAGGAAATGGAGGTAGGTGATTATACAAAGCTCTGTTCACTTTGCCAGTCCCAACAGGTATCTTCAAGCTGACACCATCAGAAGACTGCCATGTTTTTTTGGAAGCACCACATTTTGTCGTTTCACTGAGATGAGAGAAATAGTCAATAGTCCACAGGAGGGGTTTGCAAGGTGACACTAAGCTCTGAAGGAGGCAAGGAAGGAGCTAATACAAAGAGCAATAATAATGAAAGAAAGCCAAGTGGACAATGGAGGCAAGAGGAAATGGATATGGAACAGTGGAAGACATGTAATGCAGATAACAACAAAGGAGAAAAAAGTTAGAGGATGGGGCACAGATGAGAGCGCAGTACAGTTCAATTACTAATGTTACTTTTCAGTGGTTCAGTACCAAATATTCTGATAAATCCCAAGTTAGGTGACCGAGTGAAGAAGACAAATGAAAACTCTCCTTTGTTTCCCTGGGATTTCAGATGAAAGGAAGGTACAATCTCCACATTCAAAAAATTGAGTACATTAACATCTTATGACAGTAGGGAAAACATAACTATTTTTAAAATAACTGTTTTATGTTTGGTATGTATCAAATTCTACTGAAAACAAAAAAGAGAACATGAAAGTTACAAACAGGAAAAGAGACAAACAGATTAAGTTTTTACAAGGAAAAAGGGGAAAAATTCAAAATTGCGTAGTTTTGAAGAAGATAAGAGACAAATTAAAAATATGCTCCATTATTATTCTTTCTTAAAAGAACACAGAAAATAATACATGCAAGATGTTTATACAGTCTTAGTGACACGGCTTTTCATACAGAGATGAAGAGTGAATAAGATACAGAAGAATGTTTCTCCATAATACAGTGTGCTCATTTGCAGCCTGACTTTTACCGTCCTTCTGGCATTTATCCACTGCATGCACACATCTGGCCAGTGTCAGAGGTGAGCCTGGGAGTCTGGGACAGCCTGTGCTGAATAGGTTTAGGGGTTTTCCCGAGCCAGTCTCAGCTGGGCAAGAACAGACCTACCATCACATGCCTACCAGAGTGCACGTGGTGCCTTTGCCTGCTCTGGAGAAGGAAAAAGAGACATGAAAGAACAAGAGGAGACACTTGAACAGGCTGGGAGCAAAGAGACACCTGAGCATGGCTAGAGGAAAGAGACTCCCGAGCTGGGGTGGGCTAAGAGACACTCAACTAGTTCTGGTGCAAAAAGCTGTCTGAGTAGAGACAGAGGGGGAGACACAGGAGGAGGTCCACCTGTGAGTGGACTGCAGCCTGAGCACCTGTGTAAGAAGCAAGGAAGAGCTGAAGCAAAGAAACCATTACAAAATAAACCCAGCCTCATGTTTTGCCATTGCCTTGCCCAAGAGACTGGCTGTGGTACATAGTGAGGAGGACCAGCAAGAGGGGAGCAGAAGGAAACTGAGACATGTTAATCTAAGTGTTTCTTTAAATTTCTGTGTTTATTTTTAGTATCAGACTCAATAATTAGAAGTTCATGATAACTGACAATAAACCAAGTAAAATTTCACAAGTTGAGACTGATTTTTTTTTGCCCACAACACCTGTCTACCAAAAGAGAAAAAAACAGAAATGTCACTAAGAATATAAAACATTGGCAATTTTGTCACTCAACAAGGTGTTGTGGGTTGCCAGTTATAACATACTGTTACCTTTAAGACATACTTCCTGTTTTAAAGTGTTGTAAGCAAATATAATTTTAGTTAGGTAGAGGATTTTCAAAGATTAAAAGTAAGGAGAGCCCCAGAATATTTCATCCTACTCCTCCACAGAGAATCCTTCTTACATCAAGGTACTAAATGAGAAAACCACGTCAGAAAACAAAACAAAAAAAATAGTAACAGAAATATCATTGCATTGCTGTGCACTGCTTTAAAGTTTCAATTTTCCAATATTTAATGCACAGATAGGATTTTCATGTATATCATGAATAAAAATCAAGTTCTACATAATTTTCCATTAGTGACCAGTAAAACCAGAATCATAACATCAAAGATAAAAAAATGATATTTAGTGTAACTAAACAACTTACAGATTAATTAACTTAGACACTTAGACTTAGATATGTACTTTTTTCTTTTTTTTTTTTTTTTTTTACAGAAAGAGGCAGCACAGTTCGTATTAAACCTAATTTCACCATTACAATGACCGTGGATTATAGCAGTTTTTAAGGCAGTGATAAATAACATAGACTATAAAGCAATTATCATTCACCATTTGGTAGGGAACATTTTTTTAAAAAGTGATGTTGCAGATATTTCATCACAGGCTTTTAGTCTAAATCAGCATTGTCCACGTGTAAAACTTGGTTATTTATGAACCAAGTACATATGTATGTGAATACACACAAACCCACAACCTTTGCTACGGGCACTGATTTGCCTATGTATATACAATCTTTCATGAAAAGATGCATGCACAAATACAAGGGATAAGCATTATGCAAGCTGGAAGAACAGCACTCCAAAAGAAATGCAAGACTCAGTCAGAATGACGTGGGAGAAAGAACAAGAAAATAGAATAGAGAGAACATAAGAAGGACAAAGGCTACAGCTTAGGATATCCAGCTTGTTCTTCCTCAAGTACTAGATCATTCCACTGCAGAAAAGAAACAGAGATCCATATATAATCATATTTATAAGAAACCTACCTAATGATTTTATCACACCTACATGTTCTCGGATGTGCTTTTTGCTGGCCATGCAAAAAGGAGTCAGTTCTCATGTTACTTACTTCCTGTGCAAAATGGTTCCACCTGCCAGCAGAGGTAATGGCTGCCATTTCTCCATAGTTAACTGGCATGCAAAAACTGGATCGTCTTTTGTAAAGGTGATTACTTTCCTTGGTTATTTTCAGACTGAAGCAAAATGAAAACCATAACCTCTTTGTGATTCAGAGATATGGGAAGACACACTTGAAACAGAGGCAATGCAAATGGGAAGAACAGGATGCAGATTTATAATATTAAACACGAGAACATGCAGGATTGTCCTAAGTCTGTCATGTTGCCTTCTTGAAGCATCATACTCAGACCACAAGTTTTGGCCTAAATCTTAGAGCCTTTTGCGTTGTTTTCTACCTCAGCCCTATGCTGCCTAAGACCCCTTTCCCTTCAGAAAGAGATATGCTTTTGTTACATAATGACTGACTAAAGTCAATTTACATATTTCACTGTCTAATAACTTCATTGTTTCCTCAAGGACCAATCACCTAGAAATGAGACACTGACCTGAAGGTTACTGCGTAACTTGCCAATGACTAGATTTTAGAGGAGCTGACTAGTATCAAGTATCTGAAATCAGGAAAGTGACCAGAAATTTATATCTGAGTCAAAAATTATGGCAGCCTAACTTCAGACAATGGTAGTATGGCTTTGTGTACTTATCAGTGCGCAATAGATGCTACAGAAAATAACTTATAACTGTGATACAATCTTCTAAATATGGACTCATTCACATGTACAACTAGGTCTGAATCCATATGTGATATGCAAATAAGTGACTAAAGTCACACAAATATACATGTGTTATTTTAAAGTCCACTAGCTACTTCCTCCCCTTTTTTAAGCATCACAGTTTTAAAAAATTTGTCATTACATGAAAATTTCTTCAACAGCTAAGTCTGAAAAAAAGCAAAACCTTATCTTATTACAAGACTACCAGACTGTACCTCCAATCTCATATACTAAATCTTATAAAAATTAAGAAGCATCTGTATAAAGGCATTGTCCACAAAACTGAAAAATGGGAAGTGTTATCTTCAGTATATCATCACTTAACAATTCATTGGTGTTGCAAATACACAACCTTAACTGTTAATACTGAGTCATAACAATGTTAAAGGCATAGTGATTTCTCTGCAGATCAGATAGACACATAAAAGAATCTTGTAAATAGAAACAGCCTTTCTGTGCTGCCTGCTGATGGGTGAACACAGTTTTAAAACTTTGCTAGTACAATTTGTCAGTGGAATTTTATTTCCCATTGCATAATGATTTTACATGTCCTGTGACCCTCCCACAAGCACCCACTATACCATATAAATGAAACAGTTAAGTTAAAAATCATCTCTTTTTTCATCATGTGCTCTAAATATATTGTTAGTGAACTACTGTTTTACAAAAAGTGAAGTACCAAAATTATTCTATGATAGTATGGTAAATTTTAGAAGTTGCAGAAGAAAATAACTGTAGTGAATTGTATTCTGGATGTGCTAAAAGATGTCCTGCAAAGAGCAGACCATGTAAAAAAACATGAAGTAAAAGTGTTAGAAGTGATCTGATCAGGCGAGGTTGATTCCAAAGCCAGGTCTCTACTTGCCAGCACACTTCAGGACTCCATAGCTTCTTTACTAATCATATCATTATGCTCTTCCATGTATTTTTCAATTAGCCTCTCTATTGCATTCATGTGTTTAATCACCACTTTAGATATATAATACAGTGTTGGGAAAGCCTTCAGTAAATTCTCTGACCTACTATCTCTGTATCTCTTTTAATGATAGTCTGCTTCTTGTTTAAGGTCTGTCTGAACTAATTTGCACTTGCCCAGTGGTAACTGCAGCCACTACTGTAGTGAAGTTTGCAGCAGAAGAATCACACAGACACACAAACCCCAGTACATATCTTCCCTATTTGGTCCTCTCCTGCATTTTGGAGGCATTATTGAGGTGTAAATCACTCCAACATCTCCCTCCTAAGCAGAACCACTGAGGACTGTACACCGCTTCATGGGGAGGCAAAATCACTGTCACTGCATCAATTGGCCAAACTAGGCAGACAGAAGGAGCTTGTTCTTCAGTGCTCTGTAAGCTAGTTTCATTATGTCAGCATGCATGTACCCAATGGACCAGACTTCACACCACTATAATTCACACAGAAGTCAACAACATTATAATAAGATTAAAGAACTCAGGTTTCATTTTCTTTCTCTAGAAAGTAATCTACTTTTTTTTTAAACAAGCATTGTTTATTCTTTCAAACTCTTACCCAAACCATATGCTAGAATTTTCACTGCCTAAATTTTCACTACACTTCACAGAAGCAATAGATATAAACCATTGCATGGAACAATAAATAAACAACTGAAGGGCCAGAAGAATGAAATCAATTGTTCGCTCCTCTCCCAGCATATCTGTGCTTATGTGAAGGTTATCATGCAGAAGGGAAAGAGGCATGAGATGCATATGTGCATCATTAGGTGCCTTCAGTAGCAGCAGAAAAACTCCAAAGATTTTCACTTGTTACTTTAACTACCACCAAGTTTATCTGAAGATTCTTCTTATCCTGACTGTTTTGATTCTATGAAGATTCTAACAAGTGAATGATGACATTTGTATTTTAAGTTGTTGATCACTCTTAACTGATTACAGAGTGAGAACCACATTGACCTCAACATTTCAACACTCCCTTTAAGGGACTTGTAAAGCCACTAGGAAGAAACAGGTGCTTGATATACAGTAACAGAAGCAGTCAGCTTTAGACAGATTCAGGAAAACTCAGGAAAACCTGCGAATGTTTCAAGAAAAGATGTCAAACAAGGTAGTGAATCATGGCATCGATTTTTTCCTTGGTATTCAGTGCTTGCCTATCTTTCGCAGCTACTTTTGGAGAAACACCCAAGCAAGCTCTGAATGAAACTTATTTCAATGCTTGTACCTGCTTTTGTACAGCAGTTTTCCCAGACTAACAGGTCTTCTTACATGGGGATTAAGCAGCTGGACATAGACGATGCATTGTAGCATGGAATTTGCATTGCTTCCAACACCTGATCTAACAGTTCAGAATTACTATGCTGGCCTGTATTTCTAATAAATTACTACACATCCCTGCACTGTACAGTATAGAGATACATTAGCTACTCATGAACAAAGTAGCCTATGTGGTTAAAAAACATGTTACATGGAGTCTTTCATCTCTAAACTGCACTCCTGAGCCCAACCAGATTGTTTTCCTTCACCGTAGTTTGAAGTAACTACTTTAAAGAAGAAAATTACAGCTTGATTGGCCAAGCAGCAGTCTTAAGAAGGCAAACTAATTTGATCTCAATTTCTCACCTTGCTTAAGGAGACTATTTTCTTTGTTTGTAGACTGCAGTAACACAGCTGCCTAATCAAACAGACCTTGTTACACTGACCAGCATGCACAACATGAGAAGGTGTTTGTGTTACTTTCTATAGCTGTAGGAGGTAACCAGAAATCTTTTCCTTGTTTATTAGTGTATTTATCTGATCTCTGAAGCTTAAATGAGATATTAACCAATGAGTCTCAGAGCTTCCTCAAGAGAAGCCAAATCTCTCACCCGGCCTTCAAAAAATAATTATCACCTTCTCATATTAAGAAAAAAAAAAAGAAATTTTGTTGAATCTCTGAATGTAATTTTGATCTAAAAGCTTTGTATGTTTGGGGTTTTTTTAAATACCCCTACTTGCTTATTTATACATTGAAGTGAAACCAGTTCACTTGCAGTTTATCCCGGCATTAAGACATTATAAAATGCCTGGTCACTCAGC